>CM072093.1:36069594-37269594 GCA_036850905.1 Luffa acutangula
CTCCTATTCTACTTATACATTTCGAGGAGGAGATAACTGATAAAACAGTTAGTTAGCTGAGCTTGGAGGTTACTGATAGCGAGCATAGCTAGCTATCTTTACTTATTTAATTTAGCTAGTCTTTTCTGATTTTTGGGCCATTTTATTGTGCTTTAATGTTTATTTTGTAGGAAATGGTTGATTGGAGCTGTAGCGCGATATTGGAGTTAATCGGGTGCTCGGGACGCGAAAAGATACAAAGGAAGGAAAAAGAATCAAATTGGAAAAAAGTCAAAATTCGGTCAAAAGGTGACTAGCGTCTCGACGCTAGCATTCCATATCAGAATAGGCGCGTAAAGGTCACAGCGTCAAGACGCTGCGACCTGAGCGTCTGCGTCTCGACGATGTATAATTTCCTTTCCTGAAACGCGCGTTTTGAAGGCAGCGTCTCGACGCTAAGACGAAAAAACAGAATAAAGGCTTATTTTCGGCTAGGTTTTGGGGGAGTTCGATTTGGGGACCTTTGGGAGCCGTAAACAGGGCAGAACAGAGCACTTGGAGGCTGAAAACAAAGGGAGAGATTTGGAAATCAACCCATTGTTCGTGGGGATCGTGACGAGGACGTTAGACTCGACCTACATTGAGTTTTCTTTTCCCTTTTCTTTCTTAGTTAGATTTATGGCTTTTACATGTTTAGTTGAGCTTGTATTTACATTCATGAGTAGCTAAACTCAAAGCTTAGGGATTGATGTAGTTGATTAAGTTTATGGATTGATTTATGGTTGAAGTTGTGCAATGTTATTATGTTTGTGATCTTGATTTAATGCTTACAATTAATTGGCCATTAGTTGAGTGATTTAAGTTTCGAATCTAGCTCGAGAGAGGGGATTTGATTTAGACTTACTCAAGATTGCATGAATAAAGTTTATTTTCTAATTCGTGACGGTTTTAGATTAACTTTAGAATTGGTTAAAAGATCTCATTGGCTTGCATGTTAATAAACTTAGATAGGGATATCAAGTTGGTTAATTTGCATGAGAATCAATTATACTCGGGAGAGGTAGTTGTGATTAAAGGGTCTTTGGCTCATAATTCCATTGTCCATAATAACTTATTCCTTAAAATAAATCCTAAACTAAATCGGCGAAATCAATTCCCTAAGTAGTTTTCCCAATTGAATTTCCATTCTTTTTACTTGTTTTTTATTTGATTTTATTATTATTCATTCATCACTTTTTGATCCCTAAATAAAATTGGGCAAGATAATTCACAATACTTGATTTGCTTAAAAATCCAATCCAGAGGACGACACTCGTATTTACGAACACTTTATTATTACTTGACCCGTGCGCTTGCGGTTAGGAAAAGTCCACATCAAGTTTTTGGCGCCGTTGCCGGGGATTGGCACATTTAGCTAGATTGATATTGTGAAAAAATTGTTTGATCTTAATTTAGGGTGTATTTTTACCTTTTTAGTTGATTGCAATTTTTTTCCTTATTTGTTTTTCTTTCCATATTTGATTTTCTAGGTTAGTTTTTCTTTTAGTTGTGTTTTTTTTTTCCTTATTTGTTCTTGTTTTTCCTTTTCTAGATTAGTTTCCTTATTTGTGTTCTGCCATATTTAATTTTTGCATTCCATATTATGCTATTTTGTTTCCTTTTCTAGATTATATTTTTCATATTTAGATTAGTTGTTTTCTTTTCTTTGTTGCTTTCCTTAATTACTTTCTTTCCTTTTTAGGGTAGTTTTGTTTGTTTATGCATAGGAATAAAGATTTAATTTTAGCACCTTTGGATCCCGAGATAGAAAGAACCATCCATAGGCTTCGAAGGGAAACTAGAGAAAATTTTCAAATGGCTGACCAAAATCAACATGAGGAGCCTAGGCCTATTAGAGACTACTTTCAGCCCGTGTTTCAGGGGCAACAGTCGGGGATTGTCTATGCACCGATTAATGCCAACAACTTTGAGCTGAAAACCGGTCTCATTCAGATGGCTCAAGACTGTGCATACAGAGGATCGCCCACCGAGGATCCAAATTCTCATCTTAAATCATTTTTGGACATTTGTGGGACGGTAAAGATTAATGGAGTCTCTGAGGATGCTATTCGCTTACGTTTATTTCCGTTTTCTTTGCAGGATAAAGCACGAGATTGGTTGCAGTCTATTACCCCTGGGAGCATCACCACCTGGGATGCTTTGGTCCAGGCCTTTCTGAAGAAAATTTTCCCTCCTGCAAAGACGGTCAAGATGAGGACCGAGATTGGGACATTCCAACAACAATATGATGAGCAGTTGTTCGAAGCTTGGGAGCGATTCAAAGAGCTATTGAGGAAATGTCTTCAGCATGGTTACCCCGATTGGCTTCAGGTACAGTTGTTTTATAATGGTTTAACTCCTAGTACAAAAACGATTGTTGATGCAGCTTTAGGTGGGACTCTATTGTCCAAGACCGTGGAAAACGCTCGCACACTTTTAGAGGATATGGCCACCAACAGCTATCAGTGGCCATCTGAGCGGTCTACACCTAAAAAGATTGCTGCTGGAGTGTTTGAGGTTGATAAAGTAAGTGCGCTCCAGGCCCAGATGACTTCCCTCGCTAATTCTTTTATGAAATTTTCAGGAACAGGGAGTGCACAGTCAATTGAATCAGCTGCTGCTTTAGCATCTAGACCTCAGGAGGAGACTATTGAACAGGTTCAGTATGTTTCAAATTCGAATTTTAGGGGGTATAATAATAATTCTACACCTACACATTATCACCCTAACAATAGAAACCATGAAAATTTCTCTTATGCTAATACTAAGAATGTTCTTAATCCTCCTGGTTTTGCCCCTCAAACTCATGATAATAAAAAGTTAGAAGATCTTGTTGGAGCTTTCATTGCAGAGTCTAGTAACAGGACAACCAAATTAGAGGAGGCAGTCATTGCTATCAACACCACGGTGAATGGCCACAGTGCAGCCATAAAGAACATTGAGACTCAGCTGGGACAGTTGGTGAATGTTGTAAGCACCATGAATAAAGGTAAGGCCCCAGCTGAACAAGAGAAACCTCAGATGGAGTACTGTAAGGCAATCACTGTGCACCAGGAGGAATCTGAAGAGGAACCTGAATCTGAGGACTATGAAACGCCTACAGGGGAAGCTGAGGAGGACACATCAGCAGATGAGGCTGAAAAGCCTAACCTTGAGCCTCCTATTCCTTCTCCCACACTGATGGTTCCCAAGGAAAAGAAAAAGAAAAAGAAGAAAAAGAACAATCAGGTTCAGTTTGATAAATTTATGAATGCTTTTATGAATCTGAATATTAATATTCCTTTTGCAGAGGCATTAGAGATGCCCCAATACAACAGGTTCATGAAGGAGTGGTTAGCAAAGAAACGAAAGGAAAAGAAGGTTGACACTGTTTATCTTGCTTCCACATGCAGCACCAGAGTACAACAGAAAGTACCTGAAAAAGTAGTAGATCCAGGGAGTTTTTCTGTTCCTTGTAGTTTTGGTACTTACTCTTTTAGAGCATTATGTGATTTAGGTGCTAGCATTAATATCATTCCTCTATCGTTGTGTAAAAAGTTAGATATAGGTGAGATTAAGTCTACTCCTGTAAAGCTCCAATTGGCTGATCAATCTGTGGTGAGACCAGTTGGTATTGTAAAAAATGTGTTAATCAGAGTAGGTAAATTTTCCTCCCTATTGATTTATATGTTATGGACATGATAGAAAATCCTTCAATGTCTATCATATTAGGAAGACCATTCCTCGCTACTGGGCGAGTGATTATAGATATTGAGCGCATGAAGCTCATTATTAGAGTCAAGAACGAAAAAGAGATCTTTAAAGCAGTTGAAGACTCTAAAGATGAAGTGCTTTTCATGGGATATAGGAAAGGTGCAAGAAAGAGCACCTCTGTTGGATTCACAGAACAAAAGCCTCCTTGAAGCACGTGCAACACGTCGAGCTAATGACGTTAAACAAGCGCTTATGGGAGGCAACCCAAGTAAGTTTGGTGTGTTTTCTTTTTGTTTTTGATTTATTGTTTGTTTTTGTTTTGTAGGTCTTGTTTTCTTTCTCTCCTTTGCTTTCAAGCTTTCAAGATTCCAAGCTCTCAAGCAAGAAGTCATCATCATTCCAGGCCAGTATTGTTCACTCCTGTCATTCTTTTATTGTTCTCAGGCTTTTTTATGCCTTATTTTTTTTTATACATTGAGGACAATGCATATTTTAAGCTTGGGGGTGGATTAGCATGTTTGTGGAGTCCTTGAGCATCTGAGTTCGGGCTATAGTTTTGAGCTTTCTTTGAATTATGCATATGGTTGTTTTCTGGATGCTACTTTTGCATGATTATGATGTCCTAGGATAGGCTTTCTTTTCAATTTTCAAGCTTGTGATGAGATGTAAGCATAAGTGCCAAAAAAGGGAGACTTTTTAAAATTTTTCTAGGAGATGGCTTGCATGAGTAGAGTATCTGTCTTGGCTAGATTTGGATTTGAATGCTTAGGAGCGAATTATTGGGTTCATATGCTTGTTGTCACCTCGATAGGTGTAGGGTAGAGCTAAAGAGTTAATTTTTTTGCAAATTAGCATGTTTGATCTTGCTTAGGAGAAAAGAAAAGAATATCTGCTATTTATGCTCATATCGAAAAATCATTCTTGTTGTTATTGTTGAAAAAGAAAAAAGTCATTACTTATGCGCACAATATGCAATGGTTAATAAAGATTAAGGCAAAAAGAGCTACCCCTGTTGTGATCAGTTAGGCCAACCAGAGAAAACTCAGGTTAAGGGTCCCTGCAATGGGTGTGTGAAAACTAGTGCCACATTTAAATGCTTAATTCATTTGTCAATTAAAAGCACCTAAGTATGGAGATAAACAAACTAAATTGTTGCATTAACTCATTAGTGAAGCCTTAGTGCCAGTGTAGAGGGAAGATGAGCTGAGAGTTTAATAATCCAATCCCGAGCTGGTAGAGTCTGATCTGGTTGAGTTAGATCTCGCTTGTGCAAGTTAATTTTGGAAAAATTTTAATTCGTCTCCCTCATTGGTCCTTGTGTGCATGTCTCTCGCTTGCTTGGTTATTGACTGTTGAGTCTTGAGGATTGAGTAATGATTGTTGCATCCATTTTTCTACTGTATGTTTGATTTCTAGTTTGCTCGAGGACTAGCAAAAGCTCAAGTTTGGGGGTATTTGATAGCGAGCATAGCTAGCTATCTTTACTTATTTAATTTAGCTATTCTTTTATGATTTTTGGGCCATTTTATTGTGCTTTAATGTTTATTTTGTAGGAAATGGTTGATTGGAGCTGTAGCGCGATATTGGAGTTAATCGGGTGCTCGGGACGCGAAAAGATACAAAGGAAGGAAAAAGAATCAAATTGGAAAAAAGTCAAAATTCGGTCAAAAGGTGACTAGCGTCTCGACGCTAGCCCTTAGGCGTCTCGACGCTAGCATTCCATATCAGAATAGGCGCGTAAAGGTCACAGCGTCGAGACGCTACGACCTGAGCGTCTCGACGATGTATAATTTCCTTTCCTGAAACGCGCGTTTTGAAGGCAGTGTCTCGACGCTGTCTTGACAGCGTCTCGACGCTAAGACGAAAAAACAGAATAAAGGCTTATTTTCGGCTAGGTTTTGGGGGAGTTCGATTTGGGGACCTTTGGGAGCCGTAAACAGGGCAGAACAGAGCACTTGGAGGCTGAAAACAAAGGGAGAGATTTGGAAATCAACCCATTGTTCGTGGGGATCGTGACAGGGACGTCAGACTCGGCCTACATTGAGTTTTCTTTTCCCTTTTCTTTCTTAGTTAGATTTATGGATTTTACATGTTTAGTTGAGCTTGTATTTACATTCATGAGTAGCTAAACTCAAAACTTAGGGATTGATGTAGTTGATTAAGTTTATTGATTGATTTATGGTTTAAGTACTGCAATGTTATTATGTTTGTGATCTTGATTTAATGCTTTCAATTAATTGGCCATTAGTTGAGTGATTTAAGTTTCGAATCTAGCTCGGGAGAGGGGATTTGATTTAGACTTACTCAAGATTGCATGAATAAAGTTTATTTTCTAATTCGTGACGGTTTTAGATTAACTTTAGAATTGGTTAAAAGATCTCATTGGCTTGCATGTTAATAAACTTAGATAGGGATATCAAGTTGGTTAATTTGCATGAGAATCAATTATACTCGGGAGAGGTAGTTGTGATTAAAGGGTCTTTGGCTCATAATTCCATTGTGCATAATAACTTATTCCTTAAAATAAATCCTAAACTAAATCGGCGAAATCAATTCCCTAAGTAGTTTTCCCAATTGAATTTCCATTCTTTTTACTTGTTTTTTATTTGATTTTATTATTATTCATTCATCACTTTTTGATCCCTAAATAAAATTGGGCAAGATAATTCACAATACTTGATTTGCTTAAAAATCCAATCCAGAGGACGACACTCGTATTTACGAACACTATTATTACTTGACCCGTGCGCTTGCGGTTAGGAAAAGTCCACATCAGTTACAACATCATTATGAGGTAATTTTTTTTTTTACATTCTCCACCTTTGGAATCACCAAGGTCAGAATGCGTCTGCTCCCTTCTGTTGATTTTTTTTTCTCTATCCTTTTTCTGGTAGGTTAGGTCCTACCAACTCCAGGCAATGCTGGAATTTTTGCTGAGTTAACGACTTTTTCAATACATCTGCCGAGTTATGTGAGGTATGAATTTTCAGTACCTTTATTCTCCCTTTTTCAATTTCTTCTCGCACGAAATGAAATTTTATGTCTATGTGCTTTGTGCGATTATGAAATTGGGGATTCTTAGTTGAGAAAATTGTACTCTGATTATCACAGTAAATGGATACCGTAGGTTGTACAATTCCAAAGTCTTACAATAGACCTCTTAACCAGATTCCTTCCTTGATAGCTTCTGATAGGGAAATAAACTTAGCCTCTATAGTGGATAATGCCACTACTGGTTGCAGGGTAGCTTTCCAACTTAGGAGATTATTTCCAATTAGGAAGAAATAACCTAATAGAGAACTCCTTTTATCTAAGTCTCCGACGAAATCAACATCCACATAACCATAAATTTCATGTTCTGATGGGTCATTCTTAGTATACTGTAATGTAGCTTGGCTAGAACCCTTTAGGTATCTGAGGATCCACTTGACTGTCGCCCAGTGTCTTTTTTCCAGGATTTTCCATATATCTACTCACTAGGCTGGTGGCATATGAAAGATTTGGCCTAGTGGAGATCATTAGATACATTAGGCTTCCAATAGCTTGTGAGTAGGGAACCTTTGCCATAAAAGCTCGATGTTCTTCATCATTTTCACTTGGTGAGTTGGATGCTAATAATTTGAAGTGATGAGCTAAAGGGGTGGAAACTGTTGGGTTTTATGCCCTAAAACTCGTAGATAGTAAATGAAACAAATTAATCGATCTCAATAAAGTGTATTGGTAAGACCGAATGGAGGCTGGGAACATAACAGTACAAGATGGAATTCACTCCTTCCCCTATTGGGGTAAGTAGATGTGTGTTCCCTTAAGAGCTGATTTCAGGGCTTGAACAAAGGCGCGCCATCTTCTCCTTGCCTGAGAGGAACTATTGTTTAGTGGTTGGACCCTAAACAACTTGTTCATTAGAGGAATCAGTGGTACTTAAGGAACTAGAGGTAACCCAGAGGTAAAACGGTAATTTGACCCAGTTGGTGTTACGAACACACGTGAAGGATTGACTTACTGCTTGGTCAATATCCATGGACACATAAATATTCTACAGTGAGAAGAGTGCAGTTGTGGGTCTTTAGTGGAGTGACCCACAGTTAACGAATGTTGACTAAACTTGGTCAATGAGTTTGGCCAATTAGTCTCGTATCGTTGGAGCTTCTGATCTGTAGGTCCATTAGGTCCCACTGGTAGCTCGTAAAGAGACTTGAGGCAATTAAGTATAAATTGTAAATTGAAAGTGTTCAATTTATTTGGGGAATTGTATAATGTATATTGATGCATTATAATATAAAGTTTATGAATCTTTATAATATAATTTTTTAATTAATTTCAAAATTTAATTCTTGAGAGAAAATATTTGAAAGAGTTCAAATAAATTTAATATGAATTGGATTCATATTAATTTTAATTTTAATAAAATCCCTAAGATTAAATATATGATATTTAATTAGGGAAATTAATTAATTATGGAATTAATTAATTATTTATTAAAATTAGAGACCTTTTCCTATTAGGAAGAAGGTCTTCCTTTTCCTATTAGGAAGAAGGTCTTGGCCTTTACCTATAAATAGGACCCCTGGGGTGGGGTGAAAGGCATCTCATTCATTCTCCTTCTCTCAGAGAATTTCCCTCAAGGCTTCCTCTAGACTCCCACCAATCTCCTGCCTCTAGAAGTCTCAGAGTCATACCGGTGTAGCCATAGTGGTGGTGTTCACACTAGTTCGTGATTAATTCACATGCAGTTGGTGAATTTAATCTGAGTCGTCAACGAGAGTAAGTAATTTGTTACTTTATAATTTAGATTTAGATATAATATTTTTGTATGCTTAGCCTTAATATATATTTAGAATAGTTCTAATATTATTGCCAATGTATTGGTATTTTAGATTAAACAAAATTAATTACGAATCGGTCCCAATCACGCTTCCGCTTTACGGAATTATGGAATTCCAATCCTTCAGAAACTGCCTTTGCTTCATTCACTTTAAATTTATTCAACACCTTGTGACAGTAGCTTGCCTGACTGACGCTGAGTGTCGAAGTTGTCTTATTTCTGTTTATTTCCACACCTAAAATCCTCTTTGACTCACCCAAGTTTTTCATTTCAAATTCTCTTTTTAGCATAGTCTTTACCTCATTTAGAATTTCCTTGGACTTTCCTGTTAGTAACATGTCATCCACGTAGAGAAGTAGATAGACATTTTGTTTGAAAGTCTTTATGTTTGTGTAAACAGAATTATCGAATGAGCTCTTCATGAAGCCTATTTTGGTTACAAACTCATCGAACCTTTGGTACCAACACCTTGGGGACTGTTTAAGTCCATAGATTGATTTATTTAGAAGGCAATATTGATTCTCCTATCCCTGTTTTATGTACCCTAGAGGCTGTTCCATGTAGATAGGTTCTGTGAGGAAACCGTGTAGGAATGTTGTTTTAACATCTAGCTGGTCTAGATCTAAATCTTCTTGCACAACAAGTGACAACAACATTCTTATGGAGGTCCTTTTTACAACAGGGGAGAAAATTTTTGTGTAGTCTATTCCTTCTTTCTGAGTGTACCCTTTGGCCACCAAGCGTGCCTTGTATCTCGGTTTCAGAACACCTGTTATGCTTTCTTTGACCTTATATATCCATTTATAAGCAACAAGCTTGTAACCTTTAGGCAGAGATCTCAAGGATCATGTATCATTCTCTTCAAGTGACTTCATCTCCTCATTCATGGAAGCTATCCAATTTCTCGCATCTGGACCATTGACTGCCTCTCCGAAACTATTTGGTTCATCCAGGTCTAGTGATTCTGCTACATTTAATGCAAGAGAAATACAATAAGCTTCTAAGAACCTTGAAGGAGGAACAATGGTTCAACTTTGTCTATCTCTTGCCAAGGAGTAGTTTCAAAGGTCTGGTTGTTCTTCCTCTATTTCAGAAGCTTCATGTGTTGGGTTTTATGCCCTAAAACTCGTAGATAGTGAATGTAAACAAATTGTATACTTGTTTCAATAAAGTGTTATTGAGTTTCTACAATAAAGTGTTATTGTTAAATATTGCACAATTTGACCCAAATCCAATAAACTAAGATCCAAGGTTGTTTATATGTGACTTGAACTAGTATGTGGGGACATACAGGGATCGGTGTTCAAGTAACAACCTAAAAGGTCTATAGTACAGGGATAAGGTTGGGTACCTTATCCTTGTAACACTATGTGATACAACCCACTTTGTATTCGATACAGACGTATTGATCCAAGGCGTCCATGTAGGAGACATGCGAGCGGGGGTATCCTATGCAATGAGTTTGCATAAGACCGGACCACGAAATAGTAAACCACTAGATGTAACACCGTTAGCTAGTTAGGTTACTGTTTCAATAGGATGACTAGGTAACTCAGTCTTAATCCTGAGTGTGTCATGAACTCCTTCTCATGAGGGATTGTCCTTTGATTAGTATGGGTGAGAGTGGCCTGCACGCCGACTCAATAAGCCTACCTTCTTGGGGACAAGACCGAGTGGGGGGTTGGGGACATGACAACATCAGATGAAATTCACTCTTTCCCGCTTCTAGGAGAAGTAGATGAGTGTTCCCTGAAGTGGTGACTCCCGGTCTTGAACAAAGGGATCCCGCCCTCTCACTGGCCCGAGAGGGACTTTCTGTTTACTAGTTGGACCATAAACAGGTTGTTCATTAGAGGAGCACTGATACTTAAGGAGCCAGAGGTGACACAGGGGTAAAACGTTAATTTGACCCAACTGTAGTTACGAACACTCGTGAAGGATTGACTTACCGGTATAGGTCTATATCCGTGGACACAAAAATATTCTACAGTGAGAAGAGTTCATTTGTGGGTCTTTAGTGGAATGACCCACAGTTAATGAATATTGGTTAACCTGATTAATGAGTTTAATCGGTTAACCTCATATAATTGGAGCTTCTGGTCTGTAGGTCCATTAGGTCCCCCTGCTAGCTCGTAAAGAGTAATTAGGAACAATTATATCTTGAGAGAATTTGAATAGTTCAAATTCATATTGGGAATTAAGTTAATCGTATGAGATACAAATTAATATAATGTATAATGATACATTAAAATGCAAAGTCTAATTTGAAATTAAACTTTATTATTATGAGAGAAATAAATATTTGAAGAAGTTCAAATATTAATATGAATTTGATTCATATTAAATTTATAGGATATAAGAGAATTGGAAGGAGTTCCAATTTTAATATGAATCAAATTCATATTATAGAATTAATTCATTGAATGCCTGAAGATATTTAATTGGGTAATTAATTAATTAACTAATAGAAGGTCTGAAATTAAATATATGATATTTAATTGGTGATTAATCAATTAAAGAATTAATTAATTGGAAATTAATCAATTATGGAAATGATTAATCACTTATGGAAGTAATTAATCATTTATGGAAATGATTTAATCACTTATGGAAGTGATCAATCATTTATGGAAAAGATTAATCAATTATAGAATTGATTGGTCATGGAATTGATTAATTATGGAAAAGATTAAATCAGTTATGGAAATAATTGATTTTAAATAAATATTTTATTCATGGTCTTTCTCCTATAAATAGAACACTAAACCTAGGGTTTAGGTACTACAACATAAGGCCACAAGAATGCACTCTTGCATTATCTCTAGCATCCCTCTCATATTCTCTCAACCCAAGAACTCTATGGAGAATTTTCTCTCTAGAGTTTTTCCCATTCAAGATTAGGTAGTCCTACAACTACGTTCCTAATTAATCTCAGAGTCATAGCGGGGAAGATCAATTGGTGGTGTCCCAATTGTTGACGTTTGGTCCCTATGAAATCAAGAAAGGTGTTCTTGATATTTCAGAGATGACAACAACGGTATGTTTGCTTCTCCCCTTTAGATTTAGATCTAATAATTTTTGTATGCTTAGCCTTAAGTTTGTATAGAATTTGTTCTATGTTTTTTGCCAATGTAATAATATTTTTGGATAAACAAAATTAACTACGAATCGATCCCAATTACGCTTCCGCTTTATCGAAATTGGGGAATTTCAAATCCTTCAATTGGTATCAGAGCCGATCGTATATTTAATTTCGTTTCTCTAACATTAACATTGGTTCAATAGTGGGTATTTTAATTTCATATATGTGATATGTAGTTTAATTTACAAAATTTATTATTTAGGAATATTTGTTGGGATTATATTTATACTTTTGATTAGATCAATTGTAAATGCCAAAAAGGAAAAGATTTGAAGACCAAGATATGTCTTGGATTTAAATTATTGTAATTTAAATTGCTTTTAATTTCTTAGGATATGCCAAATATGCCGGTCAATTTTGGTAGTTTTAATTTAATTATGCATGTGATGTATGTACTAAATTAATTGATTGTTGCATAAAGTATGTCATTTAGCTTAAAATCTCACCATAGGTTAAGCATATTCATGCATATTTATTATTATAAATGTTATAATGTATGAAATATGTATGATTTTTATTTTCATGAGTATTTAATATAAATTGTTATGTTAATGTATGAAAATGTGAATGCTTATTTTAATTTTCTTGGGTAATTAATTTAAGAGTTAGATTAATTGAAGAAAATTAATTTGAATTGAGCATGAAATTACTTTATTTTAATAATATATAAGAGTTATATTTATTTAAGTAATTAACATGCTTAATTAATTTTCATGATATATTAATATAAAGTGTTATGTTAATGTATGAAAATGTGAATGCTTATTTTCTTGGGTAATTAATTTAAGAGTTAGATTAATTGAAGAAAATTAATTTGCATTGAGCATGAAATTACTTTATTTTAAAAATATAAGAGTTATATTTATATTAGTAATTTACATGCTTAATTTCCATAAGCTATAAATATAAATGTTATGTTAATGTATGAAAATGGTAATGCTTAATTTTAATTTTCTTGTATAATTAATTTAATAGTTAGGTTAATTAAAAGGAAATTAAATTGCATTGAGCATGACATTACCTTAGATTAATATAACTGTTATATTTTTGGTATGTCATGTATGCTAATGTATGGTTTTATAAATTAATTAGAATTTGATTGTTAATTTATTCACCATAGTAGCATGTTATAGGGTTAATTCATTAAAATTTATAATAGTTATAAAATTAATTAATAGAAACCGTTAATTTATAACAAAGAATTGCATGCAAACATAGGATCTTAGGATAAATGAATTAATTTTAAAATGTTTAAAATTAATTAGACCTAAGATCACATTTCTAATAGGATTAGAATTATTCTTACTTATAATTAAAATTAGTTTTAATTGACTAAGTAGGAAAAACATTGCTATGATTATAAGGGAACTCCTCCGGTAAAGTTCTGTCTAAGGCTGGGGGTATTTAACTTGACGGTTTACGGAACACCTCCTACCTGGGAACTGACTCGGAATACCGGAGTTGAATTAATCATAGTTAAATGTTAGCATGCAATGTCACTAGACTACCTTATTAGTTTGTTTTTCCACCATGATTTTCCATTCTTTAAACCTTTCAAAAGCTTTGTCCTTAGATTTTAGAAATTAAATCCAACTTTTCCTTGAATAATCATGATGGAAGAGATTGTCGAGGTCTCTTATGAAATAAATTTATAATCCACAACCTCTAAAAGTAACTTGTAGCAGTAGTGGCCGGGGTCGAACACAGGGAACACGGTTATAACTTGTTTATCTTAGATTTATTGTAATGATCAGACTAATGGGGGAGTTTTATATTTGGAAAAAAAAGTAAACAAGGAAAGAAAACTAATTATGGAAAATGTTGTAAAAGGAAAGTAAGAGAATTAAAGCTAGAAGAAATAACAATACCTCAAAAGTCATGCAACCGGGATAGTCAAGGTAAGTTCAATTCAATTAAATCATCAATTTCACTAATAAGTCAAAACAAGTTTAAGCCCGACGTATTCCGGCAACAAAACGAGAATCATGATCCACTATCACAAACATGCAAACGCTAAGTTTGATTCTAATTTAAACTAATTAATTATCCAATTAACTAATCTAAACTGCATTGGGATCTAGCCGAATTAATTCACATGCAACGGGTAACAAACCACAATTACAATTGATTAAATCATTTAGTTCTAGGGACGCATGCGTATGGACATAACGTTAACCTATATGCTACTAAGAATTAGCAAGTAAATTTAGGGAGGACACGATCAAGGTTGTCAATCTTTCCTACCACAAACTATATTTATAGAAAAAGAACTAAAATCACATAAACATGCTTTGATAATTAAAACAAGAAATTTCATTAATAGAATATGAACTTACTCTTGACTTCCCGGTTAGATGAATGAAGAATCTAGCCTCTTATGGAGCAAGAACAAGCTTGATACATAAAGAAAAACAAGAAAAACTAAGAAGAATGGTGGAAAGGGAGAGAGAGATGGACTACAATGTTGTAGTGAATTGTGTATTGAGGGATGATTCTAAACCTACACCAAAGGCCTCTATTTATAGGGATTTTTTGCTTTCAATTCATGGTAGAATGATGCTGAATTGGGTCTTCAAACATAGAAAATTTCAATTCTGGAAAACTGCTTAGCGTCGCGACGCTGTGCAGCAAGCGTCTCGACGCTGTCCCTTCAATTTTGGAAAATATTTCTCGGATTGCCCTAGCGTCGCGACGCTGTTAAGCAAGCATCTCGACGCTGAAGCGTCTTGACTCTGTATGACGAGCGTCTCGACGTTGATGAGGCCCCAGGGACAAAATTGTCATTTTACGCTCCGATTTTGCTCGTTTAAGCCCCGAATTGCTTCCAAAGCTTTGGTGAGGACCTATAGACATATTATACTCATTTTAAAGCATTTTTCGCAAGGAATTCAACTAAGATAAGAAAATTGGGAGATTCTAAGTGTATAATAAATTGGACTTATCAAATCATCAATCAAAGTCAGAAAATACCTTAACCCGCTGAGAGAATTGGATGATGCTGGACCCCACAAGTCTGAGTGTATATATTCAAGAATTCCTTTTGAAGTTTGCTGGGATTTCCCAAACCTTTGCCTTTTTCACTTGCCTACAACACAATATTCACAAAAACTCAAGTTATCACCCATACCTTGAGGTAGAAGCCCTTGTTTAACTAGGACTTGAAGACCCTTGGTGCTTATATGAGATAATCTTCTGTGCCACAATTCTTCTTTAGAAAAGTTTCCTTCGGTAACCACCAAGGCACTTTGAACCATCTCAGCATTTTTTAAGACATAAAAACCATTCATTTTAACTCCAGTTAGTACTATCTTTGAGTCATTTGATGTGGAATTTTCCTACCGCAAGCGCACGGGTCAAGTAATAATAAAGTGAGCGAAAAATCGAGTGTCGTCCTCTGGATTGGATTTTTAAGTTAAATCAAGTATCATGAATAATCTTGCTCAATTTTATTTAGGGAACGGAAAGTGGTGAGTGATAGAAAACTAGATAAAAGCAAATAAACAACGGAGATTCAATTGAAAGAACACTTAGGGAATTGATTTCGCCAATTTAGTCTAGGATTGATTTTAGGGAATGAGTTATCATGCACAATGGAATTATGAGCCTAAGAACCTTTAATCACAACTACCTCTCCCGAGTATAATTGATTCTCATGCAAATTAACCAACTTGATATCCTTATCTAAGTTTATTAACATGCAAGACACTTAGTTCTTTTTGACCAATTCTAAAGTTAATCTAAAATCCATCAAGAGCTTAGAATATAAACTTTAGTTATGCAATCTTAAGAAAGTCAACGCTAAATCCCCTCTTCCGAGCAAAACTCAACACTTAGATCATTCAACTAATGGCCAATTAATTGAAAGCATTAAAATAAGATTGCAACCATAATAACCATTGCACAAATCATCCCATAAATCAATCCATAAACTTAAAAGACTACATCAATCCCTAAGTAACAAGCTTAGCTACTCATACATAGCGTTACAATATCAACTAAGCATCAAAAAGCCATAAAATCTAACTAAAGAAAGGGAAAAGGGAAGAAAACACTCAAAGTCGTCGAAACCGACACGTCCCCGTCATGATCTCCACGCCTCCAAATGAAATTCCCGCTCCTTGTCCTTGCTTCAGCTCCCACAGAAGGTCTCTAGTCGAAATTAGGGCTAAAATCTCTTAAATTGGACTCCCCCAATCTGTAGCATGAAAAGAAGATTAAATAGGAAATTTGTCGATAGCGTCTCGACGCTAAGGAGACAGCATCTCGACGCTGTCTCTGTTGCCGCCTAATTCAGAAAAGGAAAGGCAGCGTTGAGACGCTCCAAGAGCAGCGTCCCGACGCTGGTCTGCGGATGGCTATCTTCTGACTTATTCTAACTTGAATCTTTTTCGTTCTTTGGCAACTTTTCACGTCCCGAACACCTGATTAACTCCAATTTCACGCTTTGGCTCTAATCAACAATTTGCTACAAAATAAACATTTAAGTGCAATAAAATGGTCAATAAATCATAAAAGACTAGCTAAATTAATTAGGGAAAACTAGCTTTCTGCTATGCTTGCTGTCATCCTTCTTTATATCAATGGTTCCTCCGCTTCCACCATATGTTCAACCAATGGCATCTAGCATACCTGTTGAGCGGTTACCGCAAGCGCACGGGTCGTCATAAGTAATATAAAACGGTAGGTAATACGGAGTATCGAATCCTCAGGGAAATTGAATTAATTCCATTAAGTACAAAGAACCATCATGTTTTAATTTTATTTAGAAGATGATCTCGAATGATAATGTGAAAATTAAAGGAATTAATAAAAATAAACATGCAATAGCGAAATGAAAATATCCAATTAAGGGGGCTTGACCTAGGGTGTTATCTAGCTTTCTTGGATTAGTAGCCCAATTACAAGGATGCATATAACTAATAATCTTCAATTTCATAAATCTATAAGTAATTATAAGCGGATTTCTCTTTCAAGCTCCTCCATATCTCATACTAACATAACTAATTCATGTGTCCATCTCCTTAGTTAATCATAGTATGGCATTAAGCAACTTCATAAACAATTTCTAACAATTCTTTTTCACTCTCGTGCTCCAAGCAATTATTACCCATGCAATTAGGATCTAATCTAAATTCTCTCTGTCGAGTATCAATTTAGACCAACATAACAATTAATCTGTGATCAAGAGATTAAAGGCATTAAGCAAAAATTGCATAGATGAAATATGAAGAAATTCATTACATAATCCAAGTAATTGTGCTACAATATCCAATTAACTAGAATAACGACCCTAGGTCTCAAGATCTACTCACAAATGGAAATAATCTTACCAAAATGATCTTGATCCATAGGCCTAACTCAAATTACAACACGGAATTATAAAGAAGTAAGGAAGAAATAACCGATAAGTCGATCCCACGATCTCAAATCTTGAGCCTTGGAATCTCGCTCAATTCCAACCTTTTTCTCCACAATCCTTCTCACTTTTTCTCTCTATTGAGCTAGGGGAGAGCTCCCCAAAAAATGGGATGATGATAACTAAAGGGAAGGGCCCTTTTTATAGTGAAAGGGGCTGGAAATTTCTTGCTGAACAAGTCGACAACGTCAAGACGCTAACGCTGCGACGTCATGTTTTCTTGGGGCAGAAGTCGTCGCAGCGTCGCGACGCTACACAAACAGCGTCGCGACGCTATCGCGATTTTTTGAGCGTGCTTTGCTGATCACCTAGCGTTGAGACGCTACAGTCCTAGCGTCTCGACGCTAGGCCTTCTAAAAGCCTTATTTTCGGATTTTTGCCTCATTTCTTCAAACTTTTGGGCTTTTTGGGCCTTCCACTTCACTTGTCTACTTTTCTTGGACCTTGGGTCTTGGATCTTCAATGATTATTCTTCAAATTGCCCAAAAAGTCTCCAAATTCACTCAAATTCTCTTAAAATCTCAGTTTTGCTTCTCGAACTCGGATTTCTGTAAAATCGACATAAAAATACATTAAAGCTCACAATTTATGAACAAAACTAGCTGAAATTAATAGGAAAATGATGACATTTTTGCATGTCATCACACCCCCAATCTTAAAGCTTTGCTAGTCCCGTGCAAAATAAAGTAATACATATGAATCATAACTTGCATGCTAACAACTCTATCCTTAATGCTTCTAGGCATGAGTGCAATCTATTGAAACAAATAAGTAAGCATGAACAACCATCAAGAAGTTTAAAATTTAATCTTATCCTCTCTTGCAAAAACGAATCATCAATTGCTTTATCACAATCTTTACTAGCCCGGAATCATTTATATACTCCTCCATTCATCTTCCCCCTACACTGGCACTAAAGCTTGCCCTTTTAGCCATCATACATATCTAGCAAGCACTACCTTACTCAGGTGCCTATAATTTTTTTTTTTGATAAGCATAGATTATCCCTTTAGATGTAGTGCCTTCGTTCTTGCTTGCCAACATTGGTGATGAAAGCATCCAACTATGAGCGCCTCATCTTTCAGGATGCCGAAGCATGCTCATATCTTTTCAGCGTTTTCATGCAAAGGAAAACGATGGGTGTCATGAATGCCCCTGGTTACTAATGCTTCCAAGAAAGTGGAGCATTCATCAAAATATACTTGGGGCAAATCAAAGGATTTCTTTCTTCCAAAGCTCAGTTTTACTAACTATTACGCAAGAAAGCTATCTAGACAAACTTTACAGCTATCGGAGTGACAATGAACTTCCAAAGCATATAACTTTCATCTAGGCTTTCAAAATTATAATAAAACAAGTGAATCATCATGCTTTGCAAGGGAATCAAAGAAAAATTTAAAATTTTCTTGAATTTAGTCATGCTTTCAAATTTGCAACAATAAGAGAGAGTCATGGCTAAAAGCAAATCATCAGACGTCATCATCCTCAACATGCATTTAATTCATCATACGCATTACTTACGCAAAACCTAAGCAGGGCAAATCTCCCCCCCAAACTTAAAATATACATTGTCCCCAATGTATGAACATTTAATCAGATAAAGGGAGATCGATACTGCCTTGAAAAAGCGAGAGAATCTGAAACGTCTTGAATTGTCGTCCGAGGAGAGAATCAGAAGCCAGGTAGGAAATTGCGAGCTTCCTGCACAAGGATCAATCTCAAAAGAGCATTAGGATCAACACATAAACTAAATTAAAATCTACAAAAACTTAAACAGCTTGGGTTGCCTCCCAAGAAGCACTTGTTTAACGTGGAGCTAGACGGGGCTCGATCACCCTGGATCCATCAAAATCATTTTTTCGACCTTTCGCTCTTCGAATACACAATAGTGCTTCACTCTTTGAGCATTGACTTTAAAAGTTAACCCGCTGTTATCCATTAATTCAATTGGTCCATATGAGGATACTTCCTTGATTATGAATGGACCGGACCATCTTGACTTCAACTTTCCTGGGAACAATCGCAATCGAGAATTGAATAGAAGAACTTGCTGCCCTGGCTCAAAAGAACGCTTCTGGATTATATTATCATGCCATCTTGCAGTTCTTTCCTTATAGAGCTTCGCGTTTTCATACGCCTAGCTCCTAAATTCTTCTAATTCGTTGAGCTGCAGAAGACGTTGTTCCCCAGCCTTCTCTGCGTCGAAGTTCAGCTTCTTGATAGCCCAGTATGCTTTGTGCTCCAACTCCACAGGCAGGTGACAGGCCTTCCCATACACTAATTGATACGGGGATGTACCGATCGGAGTTTTGAAAGCTGTCCGGTAGGCCCATAACGCATCGTCCAACTTGTATGCCCAGTCCTTCCTGTTGATACGCACTGTTTTCTCCATAATTTGCTTAATCTCCCTGTTAGAAATCTCAGCTTGACCGTTAGTCTGGGAATGATATGCTAAAGAAGTCTTATGCTTGACACCATATTTTTTTAGTAATGATTCAAACAATTTATTGCAAAAATGGGACCCCTCATCACTAATTATAGCCCGTGGTGTGCCAAATCTAGTGAAAATATTTTTATGCAGAAAACGTAACACGACACATGCATCATTAGTCTTAGTGGCTACTGCCTCTACCCATTTAGATACGTAATCAACAACTAAGATGTATGAGTATCCATTGGAAGAGGGAAACGGGCCCATAAAATCCATGCCCCATACATCAAAAAGTTCTACCTCAAGAATAGGGGTTAATGGCATCTCATGGCGTCTAGAGATATTACCTGTCCTTTGGCATCTATCACATGTTCTCACAAAGGTATAACAATCTTTAAATAGAGTAGGCCAATAAAAACCAGATTGAAGTACCTTTGCCGCAGTACGAGTTGGTCCAAAATGGCCACCATAAGGAGAGGCGTGACAATCATGAATAATCTTACCTACTTCTTTTGTTGGAATGCACCTCCGAATGATTTGGTCAGAACACACTTTAAAGAGAAACGGGTCATTCCACAGGTAGGATTTCACATCATTGAAAAATTTCTTTCTTTTCTGAGCATTTAAGTCAGGAGGTATTTCTTTTCCTGCAAGAAAGTTTACAAAATCAGCGTACCAAGGAAAAGAAGTTTTAACAGCATATAACCTTTCATCAGGAAAAACTTCTTTAATAGGAAAGGTTGCGATATTCTTTTCATGTTCTATCCTAGACAAATGGTCTGCGACTACATTCTCACAACCTTTTCTATCTTTGATCTCATAGTCAAACTCTTACAATAACAGAATCCATCTGATGAGTCTGGGTTTGGAATCCTTTTTACTACTCAAATAAGGAATAGCAGCGTGGTTAGTGTGCACTATAACCTTGGTACCAAGCAAATAGGGCCTAAACTTATCGAAAGCGAACACAACGACAAGCATCTCCTTTTCTGTAGTGGTGTAGTTATGCTGAGCACTATCTAGAGTTCTACTTGCATAATAAATTGCCCTAAAGAACTTATCTCGACGTTGTCCTAAGACAGCTCCTAAAGCATAATCACTAGCATCACAAATGATTTCAAACGGTTGACTCCAGTCGGGCACAACAATGATCGGTGCAGAAATCAATTTTTCTTTTAAAAGATTAAATGCTAGCAAACATTCTTTTGAAAACACAAATGGAGCATCCTTTTCCAGCAAATGGCACAAGGGTTTAGCAACTTTTGAAAAATCTTTTATAAATCGCCTGTAAAACCCTGCGTGGCCTAAGAAACTACGAACTCCTTTAACATTAATGGGTGGAGGAAGTTGCTCATAGCAGAAATCTTGGTTTTATCAACCTCCAAACCCTTTTCAGAAACTTTGTGGCCTAGGATTATCCCCTCTTTCACCATAAAATGACATTTTCCCCAATTTATAACAAGGTTAGTCTCTTGGCATCTTTGCAAAACAAGAGAGAGATTATGCAAACAGTTATCAAATGATGAACCGAAAATAGAGAAATCATCCATAAAAACTTCCATGATCTCTTCTACAAGGTCTGAAAATATGGCCATCATACAACGTTGAAAGGTAGCTGGAGCATTACATAGTCCAAAGGGCATACACCGGAATGCATAAGTGCCATAGGGACACGTGAATGTTGTTTTCTCTTGGTCTTCGGCCGCAATCGCAACTTGATTATAGCCTGAATAACCATCCAGAACAATAATATGGATACCTGTTGGGCGATTTTAATCCGCAAGCGAACGGGTCGTCACAAGTAATATAGTGATTTTGAGTATAGAGTATCGTCTCCACAGGGATTGGATTTATTCAATTAAGTACCACGAATAATCTTGCTTAGCTTTATTTAGAGAACAAAATCTAATGCCGAAAAGAATAACAAAAAGTTAAACTAGAAAGCAAAAGATAAATGGAGACACAATTTGGAGGGATAATTCTAGAGTTGTTGATTTTATCAATTGGACCTTTAATGCTTAATCAATTAACCAATATGGATTAACAAATCATTTGATTCATAAGTCTAGAAGCCTAATTTCAAGGATTCTCCTGTCGGTCTCCTCCCATCTCATACCTTTCAATAAAGAAGCTCCTTTCAGTCTCATCTTTATTTACTTAGTATGGCATTACGACCCTTCAGTACAACCTCTAAGGTTATTTATTTTATCCCGTGTCACCCGGGTAAATAACCGTTAGTCATGCATTCAGTTCTAGTCTAAGCTTCTCTCCGTCGAGTTTCCACATAGTAACAATTCATTTAATCAGTGATCAGTTGATTAAAAGCATTACGGACAAAATGCACAAATGAACAATAATGACAATTAAACCAAATCAATTCATTAATTCAGCAGAGGTTCAACATTTAAATCAATCTCATAGAATTTAGGAATTTACTACTCATAATCACTAAAATTCAATAATTCCTAATCACAACAATTCTAGAAACTAAAACATAAAGGAAAAGGGAAGAGAAATGCTCATAAAAGTGTCGATCTCCTCGATCCCGCGCCGACCTCCTTCGATCCCGAGCTCCAAAGATATTCAACAAAGCTCCAAAACTCTCCCAAAAATCCCAAATTTTAGTGTAAACTCTAGAATGGGGTGAAAACCCACAAATTGGCACACAATCTTCATTGCAAAAGGCTCCTTTTATAGGCTCCCAGTAGGCACATCGTCGAGACGCTACAAGGACAGCGTCGAGACGCTCTGACGTCATCTTTTCTTGGGCTCCAAGACGTCGCAGCGTCGAGACGCTACTTTGGACAGCGTCGCGACGCTCTCGCGATTCCAGATTTCTCCACGCAGCTGCCTAGCGTCGAGACGCTCCAGGCTTAGCGTCGAGACGCTAGGCCCTGAATCTTCAATAATGGCCCGATTTTGACTCCATTTTTGGGCCTCCAACTTTCTTTTGGCCCAAATACTTCTTGTAATGGATTTTGGGCACTTTTCTTGACCCAACTTGATACTTTAAGACTTGAAATTCATGAATTTGGGCTTCTAAATCATTCTTCTTGGCTTTTTGGACTCGGATCTTCAATGTAATTCTCCAAATTGCTCAAAAAGTCTCCAAAATCATCTAAAATCTCTCAAAATTCCGGTTTTGCTTCCTTGACTCGGTTTTCTGAAATTTAAACAGAAAATAGCATTAAAGTACACAATTCAAGCATAAAACTAGCCAAAATTAATAGGAAAATGATGACATTTTTGCATGTCATCACACCCCCAAACTTAAATATTTGCTAGTCCCGAGCAAAGCTAAAACCTTATATATGAATCAACTATTGCAAATGCATGACTCTAAGCTCAATGATCAAAATAATGAACTCTAACAATTAAAGGAAGTATTAAAACATATTCATTCATCACGAAATTTAAATTTAAACTCTTTATCCCTTGCGTGTGTGTGTGCGAGCCTCCTTATTAGGTCTTTACTAGCCTAGAAAAGGTTTATAAAATCCTCAGTTCATCTTCCCCCTACACTGGCCCTAAGCTCTAATTATCCAGCTTCCCCACAATCAAGAAAGCAATATCCCACTAAGGTGCCTGAAACAACGGGGTACGCCTCCCCGAAACTTGCATTTTTTTTTTTTTTAGAATCCTTTTAGATGTAGCGCCTTCGTTCTGGCTTGCCAACATTGGTGATGAAAGCATCCAACTACGAGCGCCTCATCTTTCAGGTTGCCGAAGCATGCTCATTTCTTTTAAACGCTTTCATGCAAAGGCAAACGATGGGTGTCATGAATGCCCCTGGTTACTAACGCTCTCAAGAAAGTGGAGCATTCTTTTTTTTTTTTTTCAATTTTTTTTTTCAATTTTTTTTCATATATATATATATATATATATATATATATATATATATATATATATATATATATATATATATATATATATATATATATATATATATATATATATATATATATACACTTTTCTTTTATTTGCAGGCTAATAAACATGATTTTTCTCCCAAGTAAAACATTACAGACTCTCATGTCGTTCATCTTTCAAATTAGATCTTAAGCCTATCGGAGTGACAACAAACATCTAGATAATATAATCCAGTTCTAAGCATTCAAAACCATATAAGTAGGCTAAGTGCTCAACATGTGCAAGGAAATCAAAGCAAAAATTTAAATTTACATGAATCTTGAACATGCTTTCATATTTCACAAAAATTGAACAAAATTCATTATCTAGATCATATCATAGACCGTCCTCATCAAAACAGATGCAATAGAATCATCATGAAAAATTTTTCGCTCAGATCAGAACAGCAAAGCCTCCCCCCCCAAACTTAAATCATACATTGCCCTCAATGTATCAATTATTCAGACTAATTAAGCATGCTTAAGGACAATTAAAAAAATAAAGGGAGAACGGTACTGCCCTGAAGTGTGAGAGAAACCATGGATGTCAGCCTTCAACATTCATTGGGGTTGTTTTTGGAAGAAAATGTGGTCTCGAGCTCCTTCAAAAATTAATCAACCGGAACGAAAGATCAACATGCTCTAACTACAAAAAACTGAAAAACAAAGAAAAGAAAATTAACGGAAAAATAAACATGGGTTGCCTCCCAAGAAGCGCTTGTTTAACGTCTCTTAGCTAGACGAGTTTTTGCAGACTTTCAAGGCACATAAAAATTCTCGTATTTCTTCGGGCCCTTCTTCCTTGAATCAATGAAGCAGACTATTGCTAGTAAGCTTACTAGCTTTTCATGGGACCCTGAAGCAGAAATATTTTTGGGATTTTTTAATAATAAAACCATAAAAGGAGAAAGATCAAAATAAATGGACTCAGACTCTGATGCTGACTCGTGAGAACAAGAAAAAGAACACTCATTATCAAGAGAGGATGGACAGGATAGAACAGACAAAGGCCTTTCAACCTTAAACTCTACCTCTTGAAACTCCTCAAACACTATAGGCTCATTTTCTTTTTCTTCCTCACAAACTTGTTCTTGGTGGGTGCTAGAACTATCCAATTCTTCCTCTTTTTCTATACAGCTCACCCCTATATGCTCAAATTTAGGGAAATCGAAACGATTAGGCTCCTGAATTGGCGCTAATGAATCAGTGGCCACATGACTCACTAGACACTCTATGGAAGTGGATCCTACTTCCCTATCTTCCTTTTTGGTTTGGAGTCTCTCCATAGATTTTTCTAATTCTAAATTCATGGCTCTCAACTCTTGGATAAAATTTTCAAGCAAGCTCACTAAGGAAGATTTAATCTTCTATGGAAGCGGATTGCACTTCACTCTCATCCTCTTGGGGATGCAATCTCCCTGGGGATTTTTCTAGAGCTAATTGAGTGGCTCTAGTATCCTCAATAAAATCCTGAAGCAAATTTTCTAGGGGAGATTTTTCTTCTAAAGGGGGATAATTTGAATAAAAAAAATTGGATGATGGTGTTGGTTCTTCGGGCTCAGATTCCCTAAAGGGCCACCCAAAATTATAAAAAGCCATTTAAAAACAATAAATCAACAATAATCAGGCTTTCAGTCAGATGCAAACACCAATTAAATGCACAACAAGAACAATGGACCAGGATAAAAATAAAACAAAGAAAGCAAAATAAAACCTCTAATCTAAAGCAAGCAATTTCTTCACAATATTAATTGAATGAAATTAGCCAATCCCCGGCAACAGCGCCAAAAACTTGTTGGGCGATTTTAATCCGCGAGCGAACGGGTCGTCACAAGTAATATAGTGATTTTGAGTATAGAGTATCGTCTCCACAGGGATTGGATTTATTCAATTAAGTACCACAAATAATCTTGCTTAGCTTTATTTAGAGAACAAAATCTAATGCCGAAAAGAATAACAAAAAGCTAAACTAGAAAGCAAAAGATAAATGGAGACACAATTTGGAGGGATAATTCTAGAGTTGTTGATTTTATCAATTGGACCTTTAATGCTTAATCAATTAACCAATATGGATTAACAAATCATTTGATTCATAAGTCTAGAAGCCTAATTTCAAGGATTCTCCTGTCGGTCTCCTCCCATCTCATACCTTTCAATAAAGAATCTCCTTTCAGTCTCATCTTTATTTACTTAGTATGGCATTACGACCCTTCAGTACAACCTCTAACGTTATTTATTTTATCCCGTGTCACCTGGGTAAATAACCGTTAGTCATGCATTCAGTTCTAGTCTAAGCTTCTCTCCGTCGAGTTTCCACATAGTAACAATTCATCTAATCAGTGATCAGTTGATTAAAAGCATTACGGACAAAATGCACAAATGAACAATAATGACAATTAAACCAAATCAATTCATTAATTCAGCCGAGGTTCAACATTTAAATCAATCTCATAGAATTTAGGAATTTACTACTCATAATCACTAAAATTCAATAATTCCTAATCACAACAATTCTAGAAACTAAAACATAAAGGAAGGGAAGAGAAATGCTCATAAAAGTGTCGATCTCCTCGATCCCGCGCCGACCTCCTTCGATCCCGAGCTCCAAAGATATTCAACAAAGCTCCAAAACTCTCCCAAAAATCCCAAATTTTAGTGTAAACTCTAGAATGGGGTGAAAACCCACAAATTGGCACACAATCTTCATTGCAAAAGGCTCCTTTTATAGGCTCCCAGCAGGCACATCGTCGAGACGCTACAAGGACAGCGTCGAGACGCTCTGACGTCATCTTTTCTTGGGCTCCAAGACGTCGCAGCGTCGAGACGCTACTTTGGACAGCTTCGCGACGCTCTCGCGATTCCAGATTTCTCCACGCAGCTGCCTAGCGTCGAGACGCTCCAGGCTTAGCGTCGAGACGCTAGGCCCTGAATCTTCAATAATGGCCCGATTTTGACTCCATTTTTGGGCCTCCAACTTTCTTTTGGCCCAAATACTTCTTGTAATGGATTTTGGGCACTTTTCTTGACCCAACTTGATACTTTAAGACTTGAAATTCATGAATTTGGGCTTCTAAATCATTCTTCTTGGCTTTTTGGACTCGGATCTTCAATGTAATTCTCCAAATTGCTCAAAAAGTCTCCAAAATCATCTAAAATCTCTCAAAATTCCGGTTTTGCTTCCTTGACTCGGTTTTCTGAAATTTAAACAGAAAATAGCATTAAAGTACACAATTCAAGCATAAAACTAGCTAAAATTAATAGGAAAATGATGACATTTTTGCATGTCATCAATACCCTGCTAGCCTATCAAGCATTTGATCGATAAAGGGGAGAGGGAAATGATCTTTTCTAGTGGCTTTGTTCAGTTTCATATAATCAATACACACACGCCAACCAGTGACTGTCCTAGTAGATATTGACTCATCTTTCTCATTCTTAACAACAGTCATCCCTCCTTTCTTGGGTACTACTTGAACAGGACTCACCCAAGGGCTGTCAGATATAGCATAAATAATTCATGCATTCAATAATTTTAACACCTCGGCTTTTACCACTTCCTTCATTGCTGGATCTAATCTCCTTTGGTGCTATACTGTTGGATTAAAGACATACTCCATTAAGATTTTATGCATGACAATTGAAGGACTAATACCTTTAATATCACTAATGGACCAACCTAAGGCAGATTTATGCTTTTTTAACACATCCAACAATTTTTCCTCTTCTACTTTACTCAAATCAGCAGAAATGATAACTGGAAAAGTAGAAGATTCTCCTAAGAAAGCATAACGTAGGTGAGCAGGCAATTGTTTTAATTCAGGGGAAGGGTTATCAACTTGAGCACATATATCTAATGATAAATTTTCTTTCCTTCCTATAGATCTTTTAATTAAAGCATTTTCCTGATTAACATCCATTAATTCATCTCCAAATACGTCAGACATGCTTATTTCATAATGATCAGCAGGAGACTCTGACTCTACACATGCATTGATAATAGTGTCAACTGAATCAATCGAAAAGCAAGAACTAACCTCTTCTGGATGTTTCAATGCATTAAAAAGGTTGAACACTACCTTGTCATCTTCTACTCTGAGAGTCAGGGTTCCTTTCTGTACCTCAATCAAGGCACGAGCGATTGCCAAAAATGGTCTCCCAAGAATGATCTGGACTTCGGGGTCTTCCTCCATGTCTAAGACTACAAAGTCTGCAGGAAATATGAATTTGTCAACATTGACCAGAACATCCTTTAACACACCTTTAGGGTATGTCATCGAGCGATCTGCCAATTGCAAAACAATTGTAGTTGACTTTAATTCCCCCAAACCAAGTTTCCTGTAAACACTGAATGACATTAGGTTTATACTTGCCCCTAAGTCGCACAAAGCTTTTTTAATAAACAAACTACCAACAGTACAGGGAAGAGTAAAACTCCCTGGATCTTTTAATTTTGGCGGCAGATGTTTCTGGATTATGGCACTGCACTCGGCTGTCATATTCACTATCTCATGGTTCTCGAACTTTCTTTTCTTTGATATGATTTCCTTCATAAACTTAGCATAGTATGGCATCTGTTCTAAAGCATCAGCAAAAGGAATGTTAATATGGAGCTGTTTAAAAATATCAAGAAATTTTGAAAATTCAGCATCCAATTTTTTCTTTTGAAATCTCTGAGGATACATAATTTGATTAAGAACTAAAGGAATAGAATCAGAAGACTTATCTGGCACTGGTTGTGCTGTCTCTTCCTCTGGTTTGTTTTCATCATCTTCTTCCAATATCCTTCTAGTGTTGGGCTTTGTTTCTTCTTTTCTTTCAGCTTCTTTCAACTGTTTCCCACTTCTGAGAGATATGACATGGCATTGCTCTTGTGGGTCCATGGTGACGACATTGGATAAATTTCCTTGTTGGATCTCCTTCATAAATATTGTCATTTGGTCTATTTTTGCTTCCATCTTGCTAATGACAATATCTTGTTTTACTGATAAATTCCTAGTCTCATTTATGAAATTGCCTAGCATTTCCTCCAAAGGGTTTTTCTTCTCTGGAACTGTTTCCTCAAGTTTAGGTTCCACTTCAACCTTGGGAAAATTTGGAATTTCTGCCTCTGTAAGCTTGGTTAGAACCTTGGTTAGAGCTTCGACTTGCAACCTTAAAGCACTCACTTCCTCGTTCTCACATAGTTTCTCCTTAATTTTGGATTCTGGTTGCTCTGACTGCCACTGATAACTTGTAAAGGACAATTCTTCTACTAGCGTTCGAGCATCCTTGACAGTTTTGGCTATGAAGCTTCCTCCAACAACAGTGTCAAGAATTGTCTTAAAATCCCTTTTTAACCCATTGTAAAAAAATTGTATCTGAAGCTAGTCAGGGTATCCATGTTGTGGGCATTTCCTAAGCAAATCCTTATATCTTTCCCAAGCGTCATACAATTGCTCCTCTTCTAACTGTTTAAATGTTCCAATTTCAGTTCTAAGCTTTGTAATTTTGGCTAATGGGAAAAACTTTGTAAGGATGGCTTTGACTAAATCATCCCAACTGAGAATGCTATTCAAGGTTAAAGAGTCTACCCAATCTCTAGCTCTATCTTGCAAAGAAAATGGAATCAATTGTAACCGAATAGCGTCAGAGCTAACTCCTCCTATTTTTACCGTTCCACAGATATCCAAAAATGATCTTAGGTGATTGTGTGGATCCTCTGATGGATAGCCTTTGAAAGCATTTTCTTTTACCATTTGAATGAGACTAGCCTTGAGCTCAAAATTATCTATTGCGATCGGCTCATAAGTTAGTCTAGAGTAATTTAATGGAAATTCAAGCAAGAAATAATCTCGGATTGCTTTGTCTTCTTGATCTGCCATGGTTGAATCTCAAAGAAACAATTTATCCACCTTATAGCTTCTCAAAATTTTGCCACCACTTGCTAAAATTGCAAAATAAAATTTCTAAATTAAAATCAAACACTTAATTCTCAATATTAACGGAAAAATTTCAATATCCCCGACAACGGCGCCAAAAACTTGTTGAGCGATTACCGCAAGCGCACGGGTCGTCATAAGTAATATAAAACGGTAGGTAATACCGAGTATCGAATCCTCAGGGAAATTGAATTAATACCATTAAGTACCAAGAACCATCATGTTTTAATTTTATTTAGAAGATGATCTCGAATGATAATGCGAAAATTAAAGGAATTAATAAAAATAAACATGCAATAGCAAAATGAAAATATCCAATTAAGGGGGCTTGACCTAGGGTGTTATCTAGCTTTCTTGGATTAGTAGCTCAATTACAAGGATGCATATAACTAATAATCTTCAATTTCATAAATCTAGAAGTAATTACAAGCGGATTTCTATTTCAAGCTCCTCCACATCTCATACTAACATAACTAATTCATGTGTCCATCTCCTTAGTTAATCGTAGTATGGCATTAAGCAACTTCATAAACAATTTCTAACAATTCTTTTTCACTCTCGTGCTCCAAGCAATTATTAGCCATGCAATTAGGATCTAATCTAAACTCTCTCTATCGAGTATCAATTTAGACCAATGATGTGGACTTTTCCTAACCGCAAGCGCACGGGTCAAGTAATAATAAAGAGTTCGTATAAACGAGTGTCGTCCTCTGGATTGGATTTTTAAGCAATTCAAGTATTGTGAATTATCTTGCCCAATTTTATTTAGGGATCAAAAAGAGATGATTGAATGATAAGAAAACCAAATTAAAGCAAGTAAAAAGTGTGGAATTTCAATTGGGAAAACTACTTAGGGAATTGATTTCGCCGATTTAGTTTAGGGTTGATTTTAAGGAATAAGTTATTATGCACAATGAAATTATGAGCCAAAGACCCTTTAATCACAACTACCTCTCCCGAGTATAATTGATTCTCATGCAAATTAACCAACTTGATATCCCTATCTAAGTTTATTAATCATGCAAGGCAATGAGATCTTTTAACCAATTCTAAAGTTAATCTAAAACCGTCACGAATTAGAAACTAAACTTTAGTCATGCAATCTTGAGTAAGTCTAAATCAAATCCCCTCTCCCGAGCTAGATTCGAAACTTAAATCATCCAACTAATGGCCAATTAATTGAAAGCATTAAATCAAGATTACAAACATAATAAACATTGCATAACTTAAACCATAAATCAATCCATAAACACAATCAACTACATCAATCCCTAAGCTTTGAGTTTAGCTACTCATGAATGTAAATACAAGCTCAACTAAACATGTGAAAGCCATAAATCTAGCTAAAGAAAGGAAAGGGAAAGGAAAACTCAATGTAGGTCGAGTCCGACGTCCCCGTCACCATCCCCACGAACAATGGGTTGATTTCCAACTTCCTCCCTTTGTTTTCAGCCTCCAAGTGCTTTGTTCTGCTCTGTTTACGGCTCCCAAAGGTCCCAAATCGAAGTCCCCAAAACCTAGCCGAAAATAAGCCTTTATTCTGTTTTTTCGTCGTAGCGTCGAGACGCTGTCAAGACAGCGTCTCGACGTTGCCTTCAAAACGCGCGTTTCAGTAAGCGAAATAACACAGCGTCTCAACGCTGTGACCTTTACGCGCCTAATCAGATATGGAATGTTAGCGTCGAGACGCTCAAGGGCTAGCGTCGAGACGCTAGCCTGCTATTGACCGAAATTTGACTTTTTTCCTCTTTAACTCTTTTCCTTCCTTTGCATCTTTTCACGTCCCGAGCATCCGATTAACTCTAATATTGCGCTATAGCTCCAATCAACCATTTCCTACAAAATAAACAATTAAGTGCAATAAAATGACCGATAATCATCAAAGACTAGCTAAATTAAATAAATAAAGATAGCTAGCTATGCTCGCTATCAAATACCCCCAAACTTAAGCTTTTGCTAGTCCTCGAGCAAACTATAAATCAAACATACAGTAGAAGAATGGATGCAATAATCATGACTCAATCCTCAAGGCTCACAAGTCAATAACCAAGCAAGCAAGAGACATGCACATAAGGACCAATGAGGGAGACAAACTAAAATTTTTCCAAAATTAACTTGCACAAGCGAGATCTAACTCAAAAAGATCAGACTCTACTAGCCCGGGGTTGGATTATTAAACTCTTAGCTCATCTTCCCTCTACATTGGCACTAAGGTTTCACTAATGAGTTAATGGAACAAATTAGTTTGTTTTCCTCCAAACTTAGGTGCTTATAATTAACAATCAAATTAAGCATGTATATGTGGCACTAACTTTCACACACCCATTGCAGGGACCCTTAACCTGAGTTTTCTCTGGTTGGCCTAACTGATCACAACAGGGGTAGCTCTTTTTGCCTTAATCTTTATTAAACATTGCAAACTGTGCACAGGCCATGGCATAATAATTTTTCTTTTCAACAGTAACAACAAGAATGATTTTTTCTTTATGAGCTTAAATAGCAAATATTCTTTTCTTTCCTCCTAAGCAAGATCAAACATGCTAATTTGCAAAGCATTAACTTTTTAGCTCTACCCTACACCTATCGAGGTGACAACAAGCATATGAACTCAATAATTCGCTCCTAAGCATTCAAATCCAAATCTAGCCAAGACAAATACTCTACTCATGCAAGCCATCTCCTAGAAAAATTTTAAAAAGTCTCCCTTTTTGGGCACTTATGCTTACAACTCATCACAAGCTTGAAAATTGACAAGAAAGCTTATCCTAGGACATCATAATCATGCAAAAGTAGCATCCAGAAAACAACCATATGCATAATTCAAAGAAAGCTCATGCATAATTCAAAGAAAGCTCAAAACTATAGCCCGAACTCATATGCTCAAGGGCTCACAAACATGCTAATCCACCCCCAAACTTAAAACATGCATTGTCCTCAATGTATACAGAAAATAAGGCATAAACAAGCATGAGAACAGTAAAAGAATGACAGGAGTGAACAATACTGGCCTGGAATGATGATGAGTTCTTGCTTGAGATCTTGGAATCTTGAAAGCTTGAAAGCAAAGGAGAGAAAGAAAACAAGACCTACCAAACACAAACACAAAATAAATCAAAAACCAAAAAGAAAATACACTAAACTTACTTGGGTTGCCTCCCATAAGCGCTTGTTTAACGTCATTAGCTCGACGTGTTGATCGTGCTTCAAGGGGGCTTTTGTTCTGTGAATCCAACAGAGGTGCTCTTTCTTGCACCTTTCCTGTAGCCCATGAAAAGCACTTCATCTTTAGAGTCTTCAACTGCTTTAAAGATTTCTTTTTCGTTCTTGACTCTAATAGTGAGCTCCCAGTCGCGAGGAATGGTCGTCCTAATATGACAGGCATCGAAGGATTTTCTATCATGTCCATAACATATAAATCAATAGGGAGGAAAAATCTACCTACTCTGATTAACACATTTTCTACAATACCAATTGGTCTCACCACAGATTGATCAGCCAATTGGAGCTTTACAGGAGTAGACTTAATCTCACCTATATCTAACTTTTTACACAACGATAGAGGAATGATATTAATGTTAGCACCTAAATCACATAATGCTCTAAAAGAGTAAGTACCAAAACTACAAGGAACAGAAAAACTCCCTGGATCTGCCACTTTTTCAGGTACTTTCTGTTGTACTCTGGTGCTGCATGTGGAAGCAAGATATATAGTGTCAACCTTCTTTTCCTTTCGCTTCTTTGCTAACCACTCCTTCATGAACCTGTTGTATTGGGGCATCTCTAATGCCTCTGCAAAAGGAATATTAATATTCAGATTCATAAAAGCATTCATAAATTTAACAAACTGAACCTGATTGTTCTTTTTCTTTTTCATTTTCTTGGGAACTGATAACTGCCCAAAAGGTAGTTATTTAGGCCTCATTTATATAAGGATTTGTGTGTCTTTAATGCTTAATAGGGTTGATTTTAGAGAGATATTATATGATTTAACCCATTTGGAAGAATGGAAGCATTGGAAATTATTTTGTGAAGATTATGCTGCTGAGCGACTGGAAGGAGCAAATTCTATTGTGCAGCAAAACTGGGAACAAAAACTGCCACATCACAGCTCGTTAGCCAACTTCATGAACCGACTTCTGTTGAGTTATTTTCGTGATAAAGGATCAAGGAGAGCCTTACACGTGTCCTAGTTGACCTAATTCAAGCCTCCCATCCTTCTATAAAAGGAAGCAGCCGTCAAAGTCAAAGTCATTCCATGTTTTCCCTTGGAAGCCGAATATTGTAGAGAGATTGAAGATCATCAAGAACACCATCAACCGCAAGCTGATTAGGGAGTTTACCTTCTTTATTAACTTGCAGTTATGGACATGCATACTCAGATTGTAATTCGTATTCCTATGCCTATTATGAACTAAGTAGCTTAAGGTGTTGGTTAGGAATAATGTGATTATTGTGCTTCATCTCTAGTAATATATTGACTATCGCATTTTGGTTAATTGTTGGGCTTATTCTTATTTTATGCCCGCCTGGTCAGCCGGTATGGATAGCTCTCTCTAGTTTCAGGGATGATTTAGAGAGTGTGTGGCAATTATCCACACTACGATCATTGTGTATTGGTGAACACCAGTGATTGAGCTAGGGATAGCCAGTTGCCTAGTGCTTGATCGGTCACTCTTCATTGGGTTTGAAACATATCCCAAAAGATCCAGAGTTCCGGGAGGAATCCACTAATAATACTGCGAGAAATGCATGATCAATAATATTGCTAGAGCATATCTTAGAAAAATCACTAAAGCCTAACCAGCGTATGTCTTTAATCTGTTTATCTATTTGTTTACTCGTTGTTCTGTCATTTATTTTGCTTCAGCACAATTCCGATAAAACCCAATCATTTTATTATCTTTGAAACCATTAGGAAGTTATGCAAAATAGATAAAGTGGAAACTCATTCAGACCTTGGATTGATAGTATTACTTGCTGCAGACTGTGTATACTTGCACAGGAATTCTAGAGTATTTTATACTATATTTTTACTCACTCTAGGAACCCAACAAGTTTTTGGCGCCGTTGCAGGGGACTTGAATAAGTTTTTATCTGATCTGTTTTGTGTATGCGTTTTAGTGGTTTGGTGCTAGAACTTTTTGATTGTTTCTTTTGTTTTTGCAGGTGTGATTTTTGTGCATGAGCGATCCGCCTGGGGTACGATTTAAGCTTGATCCAGAAATTGAAAGGACATTTAGGAATAGAAGGAGGGAGCAGCGCAAAAACCAGATGGAGAACGCCCCGCAATTTCCGCAGGTTCCTGAAGGTCCAGCAGCAGCAAACCCCCAGCAGAATCCGTTGTTGCAGCAAAACCCACTATTTGAGCAAAATGAGCAGCGAAATAATCAGGCTGAGAATCCTATCTTGGTAGCGAACGATAGGACCAGAGCCATTCGAGCGGCAAATTTTGAAATGAAACCGGTAATGTTTAATGAGTTGCAAACTGTGGGGCAATTCCATGGTTTGTCATCTGAAGACCCTCATTTACATCTTAAGTCTTTCCTAGGAGTTAGTGATTCTTTTGTAATTCAAGGAGTGCCTAGAGATGCTCTTAGATTAACTTTGTTCCCGTATTCTCTTAGAGATGGAGCAAAGTCATGGTTAAACTCTTTTGCCCCAGGATCAATTAGGACATGGGATGAGTTAGCTGAAAAATTTTTGAGTAAATATTTCCCACCTGATAGAAATGCTAAATTAAGGAGTGAAATAGTAGGGTTTAGGCAACTTGAAGATGAGACTTTTAGTGAAGCTTGGGAGAGGTTTAAGGAGCTTTTACGAAAGTTTCCCCACCATGGGTTACCTCATTGTATTCAAATGGAAACATTTTACAATGGTTTAAATGGAGTAACCCAAGGTATGGTCGATGCCTCGGCTGGAGGGGCCCTTTTGGCAAAAACTTTTGATGAAGCCTATGAAATTTTAGAAAGAATATCTATTAATAGTTGTCAGTGGTCGGATGTTAGAGGCACAAATAAAAAGGTTAAGAGTGTATTAGAGGTTGATGGTGTGTCCACCATTAGGGCTGATCTTGCTATGATTGCTAATACTCTTAAGAATGTGACAGTGATTAGTCATCAGCAGCCACCAGCTATGGAGCCTGCAGCAGTGGTGAACCAAGTCACGGACGAAGCATGTGTCTATTACGGTGAAGACCACAACTACGAGTTTTGCCCCAGCAACCCAGCTTCTGTGTTTTTTGTAGGTAATCAGAGGAACAACCCTTATTCTAACTTCTATAATCCAGGTTGGCGCAACCACCCCAACTTCTCATGGGGAGGTCAAGGAAATAACGTACAAGCGCAACAAAAGATGAACCAGCCGGGATTTGTTAAAACGCAGGTAATGCCCCAGCAAAATAAGCCGGCTTTGCCCCAGCAAAATTCGGGAAATTCTCTCGAGGCGATGATGAAAGAATTTATGGCTCGCATAGACGCTGCAATTCAAAGTAATCAAGCTTCGATGAGGGCCCTGGAGTTGCAAGTGGGTCAGCTAGCTAATGAGCTCAATGCAAGGCCTCAAGGGAAACTTCCATCAGATACTGAACACCCTAGAAGGGAAGGTAAGGAGAAGGTAAAGGCAGTTACTCTTAGGAGTGGTAAGCCATTAGAAGAAAGAATTGAGCTTAGTAAAACCCAGGTTATAAATAATAATGGTGATAGAAATAATAATATTGTTGTTGAGAAAGAATTGGAGTCTGGTCAGGGTGCTGGAGGCAGCAAAGAGAATGCTGGAGCATCTGGTTCTGTGCCAGATGTAGAACCACCATATGTGCCGCCCCCACCTTATGTACCACCTCTACCTTTTGAATTTAAAAAGTTTTTAGAGATTCTTAACCAGTTGCATATTATCCCTTTAGTAGAAGCTATTGAGCAAATACCTAATTATGCTAAATTTCTTAAGGATATTTTGACTAAAAAGAAAAGGTTAGGTGAGTTCGAAACTGTATCTCTTACTGAGGAGTGTAGTGCTATTCTTAAGAATGGTCTACCCCCCAAGGCTAAGGATCCAGGGTCATTTACTATACCTGTGTCTATAGGTGGAAAAGAATTAGGTAGAGCACTCTGTGATTTAGGCGCAAGCATTAACCTTATGCCTCTTTCGGTCTATCGGAAGTTAGGTATTGGTGAAGCTAGACCTACCACAGTTACACTCCAACTAGCTGATAGGTCTATCACATATCCAGAGGGTAAAATTGAGGATGTCTTAGTAAAAGTTGATAAGTTCATATTTCCTGTTGATTTTATTATTTTAGACTATGAGGCTGATAAAGATGTCCCAATTATTCTAGGTCGTCCATTTTTGGCTACTGGTAGGGCATTAATAGATGTTCAAAAAGCAGAATTAACAATGAGAGTCTGTAATGAGGAAGTGAAATTTAATGTCTTTAAAGCCATGAAATATCCAGACGAGATGGAGGATTGCTCCTTCATCAGGATTCTGGAGAGCACAGTTATTGAGACAGCAATACAGGATTCGGCTAGTAAGCATTCGGAAAATCATGGAGAGGTTAGTGTAGAAGATTTTGAAATTTGTTCTTTAGATAAAAAAAATGAAAAAGAATTGTTTAGGTGTGAGGATGTTTTTGAGTCTTTAGATTTAGATCAAAGAAAGGCTCCCCCAATTAAACCATCCCTGATTGAGGCACCTACTTTAGATTTGAAGCCTTTATCGGATCATCTAAAGTATGTGTATCTTGGGGAAAGTGAGACGTTGCCATTATTGTTGCATCAGATTTAATGTCAGAGCACGATGAGGCCTTAATAAAATTACTGCAGCAATACCGCAAAGCTATAGGTTGCACATTGGCTGATATTCAGGGAATCAGCCCATCTTTTTGTATGCTCAAAATCACTCTAGAGGAGGGATCCTTTAGGAGTGTTGAGCAACAAAGAAGGCTTAACCCTGCAATGAAAGAGGTTGTTAAGAAGGAGGTGATTAAATGGTTGGATGCTGGGATCATTTATCCAATTGCCGATAGCAATTGGGTAAGCCCTGTCCAATGTGTTCCTAAGAAAGGAGGTGCCACTGTGGTGAGCAATAAAGATAATGAGTTGATCCCCACAAGGACAGTAACTGGCTGGAGGGTTTGTATGGATTACAGAAGGCTTAATAAAGCCACCCGAAAAGATCATTTCCCTCTACCATTTATCGACCAGATGTTGGATCGATTGGCTGGTTAGGCCTATTACTGTTTCTTGGATGGTTATTCTGGGTATAACCAGATTACTATTGCTCCTGAAGATCAGGAAAAAACCACTTTCACCTGCCCTTATGGGACGTTTGCTTTCAGGCGAATGCCTTTTGGCCTTTGCAATGCTCCAGCAACATTTCAGCAGTGTATGTTAGCAATTTTTTTCTGATATGATTGAGTCCACTGTTGAAGTCTTTATGGACGATTTTTCAATGTTTGGAGGGTCTTTTCAGAGTTGTTTAGATAATTTAGGCAAGGTGTTAAAAATATGTGAGGATACCCATCTAGTTCTTAATTGGGAGAAGTGCCACTTCATGGTGAAGGAGGGCATAGTGTTAGGTCATAGGATTTCTAAGAATGGTCTAGAAGTTGATAGAGCAAAAGTTGAGGTTATCGAAAGACTAGAGCCACCGAATTCAGTGAAGGGAATTCGGAGTTTTTTAGGACATGCTGGATTTTATAGGAGGTTCATAAAGGATTTTTCCAAAATCAGTAAACCTCTTTGTAACTTATTGTGCACTGATCATGTTTTTGACTTTAATGCATATTGTAGGAAGGCTTTTGAAACATTGAAGGCTGCTTTAATCTCAGCACCCATTCTCTGAGCGCCTAATTGGAATTTACCATTCGAAGTAATGTGTGATGCGAGTGATGCTGCGGTAGGTGCGATGCTGGGGCAAAAGCAGGGCAAATTTATTCATCCTATATATTATGCAAGCAAGGTTTTAAATGAAGCACAGGTCAACTACACAAGTACAGAAAAGGAGTTGTTAACTGTTGTGTTTGCTTTTGAAAAATTCCGGCCATATTTGGTTGGATCCAAAGTCACGGTGTTCACGGATCATGCAGCAATAAGGTATTTAATGTCAAAAAAAGATGCAAAGCCTAGATTAATTCGTTGGATTTTACTATTGCAGGAATTTGACTTGGAGATAAAGGACAAGAAGGGATCAGAGAATGTCATTGCAGATCATTTGTCTCGTCTTGATCCATCATCATCTTTGCTGGAGCAATCTGCCATTTCCGATTCTTTTCCAGATGAACAGCTTTTTGTTGTTCAGGTAAAGGTAGTCAGGGATGTCCCTTGGTATGCTGATATTGCCAACTTTTTAGTGAAGGGAGTCACCCCTATTGATATGGATTGGAGGCAGAAGAAAAAGTTTAAGCATGATGCAAAATTTTTCTTTTGGGATGAGCCACTTATGTATAAGCAATGCTCTGACGGTATTATTCGTAGGTGTGTTTCAGGTGCTGAAGCAAAGGATATCCTGGAGCAATGTCATTCTTCGCCGTATGGAGGTCATTTCAGTGGTCAAAGGACGGCTATGAGGATTTTGCATTGCGGATTTTTCTGGCCTACGTTATTCAAGGATGCCCATTGGTTTTACAAGCAATGTGACGCTTGTCAAAGGAGAGGAAACTTGGGGCCTAGAGATGAAATGCCTCTTACTTACATTTTAGAAGTTGAATTATTCGATGTATGGGGTATTGACTTTATGGGGCTGCTAGCGAGCATAGTTAGCTATGTTTCCCTAATTAATTAAGCTAGTCTTTTATATTTAATGGGCCAAAATTATGCATTTTTATGTTCTTTTTGTAGGAATCATGTCTCAGAGTCAAATCAAGAAATTGGAGCTAAATACGTGTTCGGGACATGAAAATTGGCTAAAGAACGGAAAATATTCAACCAAGAAGAAGTCAAAAGAGAGCCATCCGTAGGCCAGCGTGTCTCGACGCTGCCTTTCCTTTTCTGAATTGGGCGGCAACAGAGATAGCGTCGAGACGCTATCTCCTTAGCGTCGAGACGCTGTGACAGCGTCGCGACGCTACCCGCAGATTTTCTATAAATTCCTCTTTTCAGCTACGGATTTGGGGAGTCCAATTGGTTAGAGTTTAGCCCTAATTTCGACTAGAGACCTTTTTGCGGGAGCTAAAGGCAAGGCTAAGGAGCGGGAATCAAGCGAGAAGACGTGGAGATCGTGACGGGGACGTGCCGGTTTCGACGGATTCGAGTTTTCCCTTTTTCTTTCCCTTAACTCTTGTAGTTTTTATGACTTTTCTTTCAATTAGTGTTTATGGTTTAGAGACTATGAATTGCTAGTTGTTTGTCTTAGGGATTGATGTAATTGTTTAAGTTTGTTGGATTAATTTTTGGTATGAATGTGCTTTTATTCTATGCATGCAATTTTGTGTTTAATGCTTTCAATTACTTGATCACTAATTGAATGATTTAAGTGTTGAATCTAACTCGGGAGAGAGGATTTGGCCTAAGACTTACTTTGTTTAATTGCATGACTAGAGTAGAAATTCTAAGTTTGTGACGGGATTTGGAATATCTTTAGAAGCATAACAAGGACCGAACCGAATAATGCCTTGCATGTTAATGAACTTAGATAGGGATATCAAGTTGGTCTATATGCATGAGAATCAATTATACTCGGGAGAGGTAATCGTGATAAAAGTTTCCTTGGCTTGTAGAATAATTGCATGGTCAATTCATTCCTATTAATCAATCCTCATTCTTAATATATGAAATCAATTCCCTAAGAATCTTTCCATTTGAGTCTCCACTTTTATTTTATGCTTTTTGTCTTTAGATTTATCTTTTATCATTGAGTTTTGCTCCCTAAATAAAATTGAACAAAAGTATTCACGATACTTAATTTTCTAGAAAACCAATCCAGAGGACGACACTCGTTTAATCACGAAAACACTATATTATTACTTGACCCGTACACTTGCGGTTAGCAATTTGCACATCAAGTTTTTGGCGCCGTTGCCGGGGATTGGCACATTTAGCTAGATTGATATTGTGGAAAAATTGCTTGATCTTAATTTAGGGTGTATTGTTACTTTTTTAGGTTGTTTGCATTTTTTCCTTATTTGTTTTTCTTTCCATATTTGATTTTCTAGGTTAGTTTTTCTTTTAGTTGTGTAATCTTTTCCTTATTTGTTCTTGTTTTTTCCTTTTTTAGATTAGTTTCCTTATTTGCATTTTGCCATATTTATTTTTGCATTCCATATTAGGTTTTTTATGTCTGAGTCTTTGTCATTTGTTCTTGTTGGGTTATTGTCTGATTGAAAGCCTAATTATCATTGTTGCTTTAATTGATGTGAATGGCTTTTTATTCAACACCATATTTCAATTTTTCATCTTCAAGTTATACCCCTTTAAATGAAAATTCTTCCTTGGAAAGCATAATTCAAAATTATATAGAGGAGTCTAGAGCGAGGAGTCTAAAAATTGATGAAATCATAAGAGGACTTCAAACTCCACAGGAAGTTAGTGAGGTGGGATCCACTTCCATAGGTTGTCTAGTGAGTCATGTGGCCGATGATTCTTTGGCACCCATTCATGAGCTTAGTTCTTTCAATCTTGATGAGGAGGAGCAGTTAGGGGTGAGTTGCATAGATAGTATAGAAGAATTGGAGAGTTGTAGCACCTTTCAAGAACATGTTTGTGAGGAAGAAAAAGAAAATGAGCTTGCAGTGACGGTTCAGGAGGTAGAGTTTGAGGTTGAAAAGCCTTCGTCTGTTTTATCTTCTCCATCTTTTATAGATGTTGATTGTTCTTTTTTCTATTCTCACGAGTCAGTTTTAGAGTCAGGGTCTCTTTATTTTGATATTTCTCCTTTTATGCTTCTTTTATTCAAAAATACCAAAAATAATTCTGTTTCAGGGGCCCATGAGAAACTAGTAAGCTTACTAGCGATCGTTGGTTATATTGATTCAAGAAAGAAGGGTCCAAAGAAATACGAGAATTTTTATGTGCCTTGACAGACTGCACGAGCACGTCGAGCTAAAGACGTTAAACAAGCGCTTATGGGAGGTAACCCAAGTTAGTCTGTTTTTTCTCTTTTATGTGTTTGATCTTTTTGCTGTTTTTGTTTTGTAGGAGTTCCCGTGTTCTTGCCTTTGCCAAGCATTCATGAAAATGTCATCATTCCAGGGCAGTATTGTTCACCCCTTCCATTTTTTTTCTTGTTCTCATGCTTATGTATGCTTTATTGACTTATACATTGAGGACAATGCATGTTTTAAGTTTGGGGGTGGATTATCATGTTTGTGGAGCCCTTGAGCATCTGAGTTCGGGCTATAGTTTTGAGCTTTCTTTGAATTGAGCATATGGTTGTTTTCTGGATGATATTTTTGCATGACTATGATGTCCTAGGATAGGCTTTCTTATCAATTTTCAAGCTTTCGATGAGTTGTAAGCATGAGTGCCCAAAAAGGGAGACTTTTTAAAATTTTTCTAGAAGATGTCTTGCATGAGTGGAGTATTTGTCTTGGCTAGATTTGGATTTGAATGCTTAGGAGCGAATTATTAGGTTCATATGCTTGTTGTCACCTCGATAGGTGTAGGGAAGAGCTAAAGAGTTAATTTTTTGCAAATTAGCATGTTTGATATTGCTTAGGAGGAAAGAAAAGAATATATGCTTATCATGCTCATAAAGAAAAAATCATTCTTGTTGTTACAATTTGAAAGAAAAAGAAAAAAGTCATGACTTATGCGCGCAATGCAATGATTAATAAAGTATAGGCAAAAAGAGCTACCCCTGTTGTGATCGGTTAGGCCAACCAGAGAAAACTCAGGTTAAGGGTCCCTGCAATGGGTGTGTGAAAGCTAGTGCCACATATAAATGCTAAAGTTAATTGTATTTTATAAGCACCTAAGTATAGAGAAAAACAAACTAATTTGTTCCATTAACTCATTAGTGAAACCTTAGTGCCAGTGTAGAGGGAAGATGAGCTGAGAGTTTAATAATCTAATCCCGGGCTAGTAGAGTCTGATCTTGTTGAGTTAGATCTCGCTTGTGCAAGTTAATTTTGGAAAAATTTTAATTTGTCTCCCTCATTGGTCCTTGTGTGCATGTCTCTTGCTTGCTTGACTTTTGACTTTTGAGCTTTGAGGATTGAGTTATGATTATTGCATCCATTCTTCCACTGTATGCTTGATTTTTAGTTTGCTCGAGGACTAGCAAAAGCTTAAGTTTGGGGGTATTTGATAGCGAGCATAGTTAGCTATGTTTCCCTAATTAATTAAGCTAGTCTTTTATATTTAATGGGCCAAAATTATGCATTTTTATGTTCTTTTTGTAGGAATCATGTCTCAGAGTCAAATCAAGAAATTGGAGCTAAATACGTGTTCGGGACATGAAAATTGGCTAAAGAACGGAAAATATTCAACCAAGAAGAAGTCAAAAGAGAGCCATCCGTAGGCCAGCGTCGGGACGCTGCTCTTGGAGCGTCTCGACGCTGCCTTTCCTTTTCTGAATTGGGCGGCAACAGAGACAGCGTCGAGACGCTATCTCCTTAGCGTCGAGACGCTGTGACAGCGTCGCGACGCTATGTACACAGCGTCGCGACGCTACCCGCAGATTTTCTATAAATTCCTCTTTTCAGCTACGGATTTGGGGAGTCCAATTGGTTAGAGTTTAGCCCTAATTTCGACTAGAGACCTTTTGCGGGAGCTAAAGGCAAGGCTAAGGAGCGGGAATCAAGCGAGAAGACGTGGAGATCGTGACGGGGACGTGCCGGTTTCGACGGATTCGAGTTTTCCCTTTTTCTTTCCCTTAACTCTTGTAGTTTTTATGACTTTTCTTTCAATTAGTGTTTATGGTTTAGAGACTATGAATTGCTAGTTGTTTGTCTTAGGGATTGATGTAATTGTTTAAGTTTGTTGGATTAATTTTTGGTATGAATGTGCTTTTATTCTATGCATGCAATTTTGTGTTTAATGTTTTCAATTACTTGATCACTAATTGAATGATTTAAGTGTTGAATCTAACTCGGGAGAGAGGATTTGGCCTAAGACTTACTTTGTTTAATTGCATGACTAGAGTAGAAATTCTAAGTTTGTGACGGGATTTGGAATATCTTTAGAAGCATAACAAGGACCGAACCGAATAATGCCTTGCATGTTAATGAACTTAGATAGGGATATCAAGTTGGTCTATATGCATGAGAATCAATTATACTCGGGAGAGGTAATCGTGATAAAAGTTTCCTTGGCTTGTAGAATAATTGCATGGTCAATTCATTCCTATTAATCAATCCTCATTCTTAATCAATGAAATCAATTCCCTAAGAATCTTTCCATTTGAGTCTCCACTTTTATTTTATGCTTTTTGTCTTTAGATTTATCTTTTATCATTGAGTTTTGCTCCCTAAATAAAATTGAACAAAAGTATTCACGATACTTAATTTGCTAGAAAACCAATCCAGAGGACGACACTCGTTTAATCACGAAAACACTATATTATTACTTGACCCGTACACTTGCGGTTAGCAATTCGCACATCAGGGGCCATTTCCCCCTTCTAATGGCAATGTTTTTATCTTATTGGCAGTTGATTATGTGTCCAAATGGGTGGAGGCCATTGCATGCTATCAGAGTGATGCCAAGACAGTTGCAAGGTTTCTTCAATCGCACATCTTTGCGAGGTTTGGGACATCTAGGGCTCTAGTGAATGATGAGGGTACACATTTTGTTAATAATATCTTAACTAAGCTTTTAGCTAAGTATGGGATTAAGCATAGGATAGCTACCCCTTATCACCCACAAGCAAATGGTCAAGCTGAAATTAGTAATAGGGAAATAAAAGCTATTTTAGAGAAAGTAGTCCATCCATCTAGGAAGGATTGGTCCTTTAGGTTGGATGAGGCTCTTTGGGCTTATAGGACAGCTTATAAGACTCCTCTAGGTATGTCTCCCTATAGGTTAGTATATGGGAAAGCTTGCCATTTACCATTAGAGCTTGAGCATAAAACATTTTGGGCTTTGAAAAAGTTAAATTTTGTTCTGAGTCGTGCAAGCGCAATCAGAATGCTGCAGCTTAATGAGTTAGAAGAATTTCGTCAATTTTCTTACGAAATGCGAAAATGTATAAGGAAAAGACTAAGCTGTGGCATGACAAAAAAATTAAATCTAAGGAGTTTGTCAAGGGTCAAAAAGTTTTGCTTTATAATTCTAGATTAAAATTATTTCCTGGAAAATTAAAATGTAAATGATCAGGACCGTTTGTTGTGATTGAGGTTTTTTCCAATGGAGCAATTACTTTGCAGGATGAAAAAGATGGGAGAGTGTTCAAGGTGAATGGACAACGTGTGAAGCATTATTGGGGTGAGGAGTTTCAGTCGAAATATCCTTCCCTAAGGTTGGTTGATGTTTGAGAGAGCAGGACTTTTGCGGGAGCATTTCACAGAGCAAAATTTTGAGCTTCCAGGATTTGTATTGATTTTAAGTTTTTTCTGATTTGTTTTTAATTCCGATTAGGTTAGGTTTGATTTTTGCATAGTTTGTTAGATCTCAGTATTTTTATTATTTTAGATTTTATTTCGTTTTGATTTGTCTTTATTTTTCGGGTTATTTAGTTAGATTATCTTTTATTTATCTTTTTATTGGTTTGATTTTATTTTATTTTCAGTTATTTGAATTCTAATTTTAATTAATAGAGATTTTCTCTAATTTATTCGGCTTCTTTTGAGAATAACAGGTTAAGTTTGCTTTGATCGGTTTAATTTGAATTAAAAGGATTTGATTTGCCTATTTTGAAATTCGAATTCCGTATCTAAGATTCTTCAGGTCCAGCAGATGGTTGCGGCAAAGATATTGCTGGAGCAAAATATTCCGAGTAAAAGAGTTTCCGTTGGAATTTATTATTTTTACCGTTGGATTTGGCTTTGAATTCTTGCAGGTAAATGTGCGTGCATCATCTGATGAGGCCACGTGTTGCAGAGTAATTATCTGAAGGCTTCAATGATGACAGCACATAAATTTTACCATGGGCGTTTGGAATCCGCAATTTTACCGTTGGTAATTTTTGAATTTCAGGTTTGCATTTTTAAATTACAACGGTAATATTTGTTATGGCAGGGCAAATCTTTTCAGTTAGGATTCTCGTTTGCTGCAGCCCTATTTATTCGCAATCTCTGGTAAGCACGCTTCTCTTCGTCTTCTTGATTAAATCTTTGTGCGTGTATTATTCTTTCTTTCTTTCTTTGCATTCTCTGTCAAAACCCTATTACACCTTCAATGGCTAAAACAAGAGCTCGAAAAGAGAGGGAGAGTGAAGAGGAGGAGGTGCCGGTCACACCGGAAGTTCAAAAAGGAAAATCTAAGAAGAAGAGGACGCCAGAAGAGAAGGAGGCGAAGCGAAGACAGAGGCAGCAGAGGGCTGCGGAACAAGAAGTCATCCAAGAAACAGAGGTTGTTCAGAATCTTGAGACAGAACCGATAGTTTCTGCTATGGTTCAGGAAGGTAATACTGAAAAGGAACATGAGACAGAGGTCGAAAGACAAGTTGCAGGTATGCCTGAAAAAGAGAAAACACCAGAGCCGGTGCAGGAGGCTCATGTTGAAATCATTATGTTTGAGCCGCTCAAGCGCTGCCGCATCAAGAGGAAGGCGGGTCGCGTGAGGGTGATTCGGAACACTCCATCACCTCCGACGTCGGACTCTGAGGAAGAAAAAAGGGACGCTGAGAATAAGGAAAGAGAAGAAGAGGCGAGAATGGCAGAAGAAGAGCATTTGCGTGTACAGAGAGAGAGCAAGGGCAAAGGAATTGCCGAAGCATCGGGAGAAATTGAGGAAGCCGAGGGCACCATTCATTCGCTTCGTCAACGATCTTGCTCGAGCAAAATACTAGGAGGTGGTGAAACGGGACTCCTTGTTCGAACGAGGATTTGGCAGTGATTTGCCTAGGTTCTTGGAGTCTGGAATAGTGAACCTCGGATGGAGGCAATTTTGTGCGAAACCAGAACCTGTCAATTCTAACATTGTTCGAGAATTTTATGCCAATCTTGACGTTAAGAATGATTTTGAGGTTATCGTTCGAGGAGTGCCTGTACAGTGGAGTCCTGAGGCCATTAATGAATTGTTCGATCTCCAGGATTTTCCGCATGTCGTTTTTAATGAGATGGTGGCTGCACCATCTAGGGATCAACTAAGTGCGGTTGTCCGGGAGGTAGGCATTGAGGGGGCTCAATGGAGGGTGTCGCAGACGCGGAAGCATACGTTTCAAGCTGCTTATTTAAAGAGTGAAGCCAACACTTGGATGGGTTTCATCAGGTTACGCTTGCTGCCGACAACACACGACTCCACGGTATCTCGGGACAGGGTATTACTTGCCTTTGCCATTCTTCGCTCGATGAGTATTGATGTAGGAAAAATTATTTCTTCTGAGATTGTTGATTGCTGGAAAAAGAAGGTGGGGAAGCTGTTCTTTCCGAACACGATTACGATGTTATGCAGCAGGGCAGGAGTGCCCACGGTTCAAGAAGATATGATCATGACTGATGAGGGAATCATTGACACACCTAACCTGGCGCGGCTTCAGCGTATGCAAGAGGTTCGCCAGGGTGGGCTTGTGTATGGCGTTAATCAGATCCAAGAGCAACTGTCAGTGTTGACCAGTAGGTTAGAATTTGCTGAAAGGCAAGCTCAGACCTACTGGACTTATGTTAAAAGGAGAGATGATGCGCTCAGGGGGGGCCTTGCAAACCAATTTCTCAACACCGTATCCGACCTTTCGAGTGTTTCCCGATGATTTGTTTAATCTTTGGATACCACCCCCGCCTGTTGAACGGGAAGAGGATGAGGAGCAGGGTCAGGAAGACTAACTGATGGGATGACCTGGAGCGAGCATTACTTTTGTTTTTCCATTTTTGTTTGCTCGCGCATATTGACCCTGCTCACTGTTACAATTGCTTGTCTTGTTTCTTTTTACTTTTTCTGCGTTAAAAATATATCTCTGCTTTGTAATATTTTTTTATGATTTTAAATGAAATTTCTGAATGTTTCTATTCTATGAGCACTGACTAACTCTAACTTAACTATTTTCTTCTGAATTTTTGAAGCTTGGACTGATTACGCTTAATTAGATCATTCTGATTTCCAGAAACCTTTTGCTTGAGCATTTCTTCTAGCCTAGACTGTTGCTGCGGCAAAGAAGATTTTGACGGTAGTATTGACTTATATGATCCACTTTAAGCTTAAATTTAAGTCCCATGTTTAGTTTAAAAATTCAGATAGAAAATTTTAAGTTTGGGGGTATACTTATCATGTTGCTAATTCATTGAGGACAATGAATAATTTAAGTTTGGGGGACTTCTTGCTACTCCAATTATTTTGCTCGAGCATTCCTCTCCTTCAAAATTAAAATTTGCTAGGTTATTGAGTAACCGGGGACATTTGTGATACCCACAGTTTGTCTTCGCGTCAAAAGATGACCTAGGAAATGTGAAAAAATGAGAAAAAATAAGAAAAATTATTTGCTGAAAAAAAATTATTTGTTGAAGATTTTGCTGAAAAAATTGACAGAGCAAAAGTTTTGAGGGATAAATGATGATCCAGCAGTTTTTCTGTCTCCCAGAACTTCGGTGAGCTTCATCACAAAATGTCGCCATTCTGATGGGTAAGAGATAGAATAACTAAGGATTTTTGAGCTTTATAATGAGTATTGAGCCTTGTTGGTGATGAGCTTGAGGCAAGGGTATACTGCACCATAAAGTGGGTCATCCCATGCTTAAGAGCTTATGACTGTAAGGCTGCTTTAAGTCTGATAAATAATGAAATAAACCCCTTTAAAAATATGTTTTGAAATGCCTGATAATAGAACTAGGTTGTGGTGAGTTCTTAGAATTAAGTTGAAAAGTGGTGATTATTTGTCCCTGCTGAAGGAATCATTTTGCTGCAGCAGAGCTTGGTTTTGCAGAGTGCTCAGGTAGAAGTTAAAGGTAGTGTTGGACTGTCTGGTTTGATTAAGCTAATTCTTTGTCTAATGTTTTGAAATTCTTGAAGGAAGGTTGGTTAGTATTGCTCGGGACGCGCAATACTTCAAGTTTGGGGGTATGATAACTGCCCAAAAGGTAGTTATTTAGGCCTAATTTATATAAGGATTTGTGTGTCTTTAATGCTTAATAGGGTTGGTTTTAGAGAGATATTATATGATTTAACCCATTTGGAAGAATGGAAGCATTGGAAATTATTTTGTGCAGATTATGTTACTGAGCGACTGGAAGGAGCAAATTCTATGCTGTAGGAAAACTGGGAACAGAAACTGCCACATCACAGCTCGTTAGCCAACTTCATGAACCGACTTCTGTTGAGTTATTTTCGTGATAAAGGATCAAGGAGAGCCTTACACGTGTCCTAGTTGACCTAATTCAAGCCTCCCATCCTTCTATAAAAGGAAGTAGTCGTCAAAGTCAAAGTCATTCCATGTTTTCCCTTGGAACCCGAATATTTTAGAGAGATTGAAGATCATCAAGAACACCATCAACCGCAAGCTGATTGGGGAGTTTACCTTCTTTATTAACTTGCAGTTATGGACATGCATACTCAGATTGTAATTCGTATTCCTATGCCTATTATTAACTAAGTAGCTTAAGGTGTTGGTTAGGAATAATGTGATTACTGTGTTTCATCTCTAGTAATATATTGACTATCGCATTTTGGTTAATTGTTGTGCTTATTCTTATTTTATGCCCGTCTGGCCAGCCGGTATGGATAGCTCTCTCTAGTTTCAGGGATGATTTAGAGAGTGTGTGACAATTATCCACACTACGATCATTGTGTATTGGTGAACACCAGTGACTGAGCTAGGGATAGCCAGTTGCCTAGTGCTTGATCGGTCACTCTTCATTGGGTTTGAAACATATCTCAAAAGATCCGGAGTTCTGGGAGGAATCCACTAGTAATACTGCGAGAAATGCATGATCAATAATATTGCTAGAGCATATCTTAGAAAAATCACTAAAGCCTAACCAGCGCCTGTCTTTAATCTGTTTATCTATTTGTTTACTCGTTGTTCTGTCATTTATTTTGCTTCAGCATAATTACGATAAAACCCAATCATTTTATTATCTTTGAAACCATTAGGAAGTTACGCAAAATAGATAAAGTGGAAACTCATTCAGACCTTGGATTGATAGTATTACTTGCTGCAGACTGTGTATACTTGCACAAGAATTCTAGAGTATTTTATACTATATTTTTACTCACTCTAGGAACCCAACAGGAACCAACAGTGTGGGAGAAGGAATAGGAGGCTCAAGGTTAGACTTTTCAGCCTCATCAGATGATGTGTCCTCCTCAGCTTCCCCTGTAGGCGTTTCATAGTCCTCAGATTCAGGTTCCTCTTCAGATTCCTCCTGGTGCACAGTGATTGCCTTACAATACTCCATCTGGGGTTTCTTTTGTTCAGCTGGGGCCTTACCTTTACTCATGGTGCTTACAACATTCACCAACTGTCCCAGCTGAGTCTCAATGTTCTTGATGGCAGCACTGTGGCCATTCACTGTGGTGTTGATGGCAATGACTACCTCCTCTAACTTGGTTGTCCTATTACTTGACTCTGCAATGAAAGCTCCAACAAGATCTTCTAACTTTTTATTTTCTTGAGTTCGAGGGGCAAAACCAGGGGGGTTAAGAACATTCTTATTATTGGCATAAGAGAAATTTTCATGGTTCCTATTGTTAGGGTGATAATGTGTAGGTGTAGAACTATTATTATATCCCCTAGAATTAAAATTTGATACATACTGAACCTGCTCGATGGTCTCCTCCTGAGGTCTAGATGCTAAAGCAGCAGCTGATTCAATTTATTGAGCACTCCCTGTACCTGAAAATTTCATAAAAGCATTAGCAAGGGAAGTCATCTGGGCCTGGAGTGCACTTACTTTATCAACCTCAAACACTCCAGCAGCAATCTTTTTGGGTGTAGACCGCTCAGATGGCCACTGATAGCTGTTGGTGGCCATATCCTCTAAAAGTGTGCGAGCATTTTCCACGGTCTTGGACAACAGAGTCCCACCTACAGCTACATCAACAATCGTTTTTGTACTAGGGGTTAAACCATTATAAAACAACTGTACCTGAAGCCAATCGGGGTAACCATGCTGAGGACACTTCCTCAGTAGCTCTTTGAATCGCTCCCAAGCTTCGAACAACTGCTCATCATATTGTTGTTGGAATGTCCCAATCTCGGTCCTCAGCTTGGCTGTCTTTGCAGGAGGGAAAAAATTCTTTAAAAAGGCCTGGACCAAAGCATCCCAGGTGGTGATGCTCCCAGGGCTAATAGACTGCAACCAATCTCGTGCTTTATCCAGCAAAGAAAAGGGAAATAAACGTAAACGAATAGCATCCTCAGAGACTCCATTAATCTTTACCGTCCCACAAATGTCCAAGAATAATTTAAGATGAGAATTTGGATCCTCGGTGGACAATCCTCTGTATGCACAGTCTCGAGCCATCTGAATAAGACCGGTTATCAGCTCAAAGTTGTTGGCATTAATCGGTGCATAGACAATCCCCGACTGTTGCCCCTGAAACACGGGCTGAAAGTAGTCTCTAATAGGCCTAGGCTCCTCCGGTTGATTTTGGTCAGCCATTTGAAAATTTTCTCTAATTTCCCTTCGAAGCCTATGGATGGTTCTTTCTATCTCGGGATCCAATGGTGCTAAAATTAAATCTTTATTCCTACGCATAAACAAATAAAACTACCCTAAAAAGGAAAGAAAACAATTATGGAAAACAACAAAGAAAAGAAAACAACTAATCTAAATATGGAAAATATAATCTAGAAAAGGAAACAAAATAACCTAATATGGAATGCAAACATATGTATGGCAAAACACAAATAAGGAATCTAACCAACAAGGAAAACTAAACAAAAAAAACTAACAACTAATCTAAATATGGAAAATATTACACAACTAAAAGAAAAATTAACCTAAAAAATCAAATATGGAAAGAAAAAAAAATAAGGAAAAAAAATGCAATCAACTAAAAAGGTAAAAATACACCATAAATTAAGATCAAACAATTTTTTCACAATATCAATCTAGCTAAATGTGCCAATCCCCGGCAACGCCGCCAAAAACTTGATGTGGACTTTTCCTAACCGCAAGCGCACGGGTCAAGTAATAATAAAGAGTTCGTATAAACGAGTGTCGTCCTCTGGATTGGATTTTTAAGCAATTCAAGTATTGTGAATTATCTTGCCCAATTTTATTTAGGGATCAAAAAGAGATGATTGAATGATAAGAAAACCAAATTAAAGCAAGTAAAAAGTGTGGAATTTCAATTGGGAAAACTACTTAGGGAATTGATTTCGCCGATTTAGTTTAGGATTGATTTTAAGGAATGAGTTATTATGCACAATGAAATTATGAGCCAAAGACCCTTTAATCACAACTATCTCTCCCTAGTATAATTGATTCTCATGCAAATTAACCAACTTGATATCCCTATCTAAGTTTATTAATCATGCAAGGCAATGAGATCTTTTAACCAATTCTAAAGTTAATCTAAAACCGTCACGAATTAGAAACTAAACTTTAGTCATGCAATCTTGAGTAAGTCTAAATCAAATCCCCTCTCCCGAGCTAGATTCGAAACTTAAATCATCCAACTAATGGCCAATTAATTGAAAGCATTAAATCAAGATTACAAACATAATAAACATTGCATAACTTAAACCATAAATCAATCCATAAACACAATCAACTACATCAATCCCTAAGCTTTGAGTTTAGCTACTCATGAATGTAAATACAAGCTCAACTAAACATGTGAAAGCCATAAATCTAGCTAAAGAAAGGAAAGGGAAAAGAAAACTCAATGTAGGCCGAGTCCGACGTCCCCGTCACGATCCCCACGAACAATGGGTTGATTTCCAACTTCCTCCCTTTGTTTTCAGCCTCCAAGTGCTCCGTTCTACTCTGTTTACGGCTCCCAAAGGTTCCAAATTGAAGTCCCCCAAAACCTAGCCGAAAATAAGCCTTTATTCTGTTTTTTCGTCGTAGCATCGAGACGCTGCCTTCAAAACGCGCGTTTCAGTAAGCGAAATAACACAGCGTCGAGTCGCTAAGGTCGCAGCGTCTCGACGCTGTGACCTTTACGCGCCTAATCAGATATGGAATGTTAGCGTCGAGACGCTCAAGGGCTAGCGTCTCGACGCTAGCCTGCTGTTGACCGAAATTTGACTTTTTTCCTCTTTAACTCTTTTCCTTCCTTTGCATCTTTTCACGTCCCGAGCATCTGATTAACTCTAATATTTATTTAATTTAGCTAGTCTTTGATGATTATCGGTCATTTTATTGCACTTAATTGTTTATTTTGTAGGAAATGGTTGATTGGAGCTATAGCGCAATATTAGAGTTAATCGGATGCTGGGGACGTGAAAAGATGCAAAGGAAGGAAAAGAGTTAAAGAGCAAAAAAGTCAAATTTCGGTCAACAGCAGGCTAGCGTCAAGATGCTAGCCCTTGAGCGTCTCGATGCTAACATTCCATATCTGATTAGGCGCGTAAAGGTCACATAAGAATTAATCCGTGATCAAGAGATTAAAGGCATTAAGCAAAAATTGCATAGATGAAATATGAAGAAATTCTTTACATAATCCAAGTAATTGTGCTACAATATCCAATTAACTAGAATAACGACCCTAGGTCTCAAGATCTACTCACAAATAGAAACAATCTTGCCAAAATGATCTTGATCCATAGGCCTAACTCAAATTACAACACAAAATTATAAAGAAGTAAGGAAGAAATAACCGATAAGTCGATCCCACGATCTCGAATCTTGAGCCTTGGAATCTCGCTCAATTCCAACCTTTTTCTCCACAATCCTTCTCACTTTTTCTCTCTATTGAGCTAGGGGAGAGCTCCCCAAAAAATGGGATGATGATAACTAAAGGGAAGGGCCCTTTTTATAGTGAAGGGGGCTGGAAATTTCTTGCTGAACAAGTCGACAGTGTCGAGACGCTAACGCTGTGACGTCATGTTTTCTTGGGGCAGAAGTTGCCGCAGCGTCGCGACGCTAAACAAACAGCGTCGCGACGCTATCGCGATTTTTTGAGCGTGCTTTGCTGATCACCTAGCGTTGAGACGCTACGGTCCTAGCGTCTCGACGCTAGGCCTTCTAAAAGCCTTATTTTCGGATTTTTGCCTCATTTCTTCAAACTTTTGGGCTTTTTGGGCCTTCCACTTCACTTGTCTACTTTTCTTGGACCTTGGGGCTTGGATCTTCAATGGTTATTCTTCAAATTGCCCAAAAAGTCTCCAAATTCACTCAAATTCTCTTAAAATCTCAGTTTTGCTTCTCGAACTCTGATTTCTGTAAAATCGACATAAAAATACATTAAAGCTCACAATTTATGAACAAAACTAGCTAAAATTAATAGAAAATGATGACATTTTTTCATGTCATCAATACCTAAAGAAATCAAATTTCTCTTGAGGTTAGGAACATGCCTGACATTCTTTTAGAGTTTAACTGAGCCATCACTCAACTTTAAGGAGACTGATCCAATGGCAACAACTCTACAAGTGTTGTTATTACCCATATAGACTATCCCTCCATCCCACTCTCGATAAGTGTTGAACCATCCTCTCAAAGGAGTCATGTGGAAGGAGCATCCAGAGTCAATCACCCAATCATAGTTTTGAACCGATAATTGTTCTTTACTGCATTGATCAGTGGTTGCTAAAGCATCCGAATAGGTTTTGGAATTTTTCCCCACTGATGCTTCTTGTGGTTTATTCTTCTTGTTTCTGTGATATTGGTTCTTCCTCTTGAGAGAGTAACATTCTCTTTTTATATGGCTTTCCTTGTGGCAATAATTGCATCTCACTTTAGGCTTCCCTTTCTCTTCGGTCTGTTGCTTGTTTTCTTTGGGTTTTGATTTCCCTTTAACAAACAACCCTTCTGAAGATTCCTTTTTCTGTGACAGTAGTTCTAGCACCTTAGGTTTTATGGCCGAGATTATAATACCAGTGGTAATTTTATCTCTTCCCTACTTCAGGGCTGTTTTTACTTCTCGATAGGTTTCTGGTAATGAGTTCAACAAAACGAACACCTCATTCTCATCCCCTATGTTTTCTCCCAAATTCATGAATTCTGATGTCATTCTTTTGAAGTCATTTAAGTTCTCAGTGAGTGTTTTATTTGGGTCCATCTTGAAAGTAAAGAACTTTTCCCTTAGATACATCTTGTTGTGCATGTCTTTGACTTCATAAAGAGAATTTAACTTGTTCCAAATTGCCAAAGGAGATTCTTCATCGATTACCTGTCTCAGTACACTGTTGCTTAGATTTAGAATCAGTGTATTGTATGCAGTAGTGTTCATTGTTTCCTTCTGCTCATCTGTGATCGATGTAGGTAATTTTGTAGGGTCCATCAATGCTTGAAGTGCCTTCTGCTGGCCTAGATTAGCTTTGATATTAGCTTTCCAGAGATCAAAGTCTCTCTTCCCATCGAATTTCTCAATCTCAAACCTTGTCATTGCCATTATTGCTTTCAAGAAACGGTTTCTTGACTGATTTCTATGCTCTGATACCACTGTCACTTTGACAGGTTGCACTTAATGAGAATTACACGAAGAATCCACTCTTCTACTCACTCATCTCTCATGAAACTCCCGGGCAAAATAAATCAGTCGAAGAACAAACAAGAAAGCTCAATCTCTCCTCTCTGCGTTCACAATTCTGAGGAAATGAGATCACACCAGCCACACGAATTAGAAGAAGAAGAAGAGGAAGACAATGGTTATAATGGTTTGGGAACCATGGCCTACATCCACTATGAAAGGAGCTGGATTTTATTCAAGATTACAAGGTACACACACAAACACTCAAATCTTAATCTTTCTCACATCTTGTTTCTAATCCTCATATTCTACTTATACATTTCGAGGAGGAGATAACTGATAAAACAGTTAGTTAGCGGAGCTTGGTGGTTACAACATCATTCTGATGTAATTTCTTTTACACAACATATTATAAATGGAAAAAGATGTGTACAGCATCATCATCATCGTTAGAATCACAATTCTCAAAGTCATTGTCTTCAATTAAATTCATCTCAATATGATGTTGAAAGAGTTCCATGAGAATACTCCTAAATCAAACATAAGTAAGAAAAAAAATCTAAACATGAATAAATAAGAGAGAAAGAGAGAGAAATGTGAATCACATTCAAAATGTTCATTTGTAAGGAACATAAAACCACAAAAATTAACCACATATAATTCGATGTTTAAGTTTCATATATGAAAAAATGACAACTCCAAAAAGTAACAAATTGATCTAAGCTCAGACCAAACAAAAGCTACACCTAGATACTACGAATGAAATCTTTCCTCCTCGCATCAGGCATAAGCAAAAATAACTTTCTCCAAGAAAAATCTCCATGCAATAGTTTGAGTACTTTAGTATAAGCCTCTCCATCTAGATCCTCCATTGCATTCAAAATTTTGAAGCATTCCATCAACTCTTCATCGACACCATCTTTTGCTTTCGATGTCTAACCTTCCCCAACTTGACTAGCAATAGAATTAAGAGATCTTTTCTCAAGGATGACATTTATTCTCTTGGCATTCTCAGCATACACATCTATAAATGAAGAAATGAAACTACTAAATTCATCTTTCTTCCTTCGAACTCGTTTTCTACTTTTTTCAGGACCATTGTCTTCACCAGTAAAATATGTATTGCTTCCAACATCATTTTCATCTTCAGAATCTGAAGGAAGCTTTGTTGATGGACAAGCACTAGCACCTATAGCTGTAGTATCTCCAAAAATTCTCATAAGCTTTGCATAATCCGGGCAACCACTTTTTTTAAACCTCTTAGCTCTCCTATTGACCTAGAAATTTCACAATAATACATAAAATCAACCATAGTTCAATAGATGATTAGACATTGAAGTGGAAAATACTTGCTATAAATTTATACCTTAAAAAGTGAAGGAATTGAATCCTCTAGCGGAAGCGGTTTTCACCGATCGTGATTTAATTTCAATTAAACGAATACCGGTACGTTGGGCAAAATAAGAAACAATTTCTACACTAGATTAAGCATGCATTTTCAAATCTAAAACAATTTTAGATGCAAGAAACTTACGTGATAGAAGGCGAAAAACAGCACAATGCTCCTATCCACGTTCTTGATCTTCAAATCAACACCACCAATAGCGAACACCCGCTATCCTCTGAATTCATGAGGCTTGGATTGTGGGATCCAATATTGAAATTGGGAATGGAAAAATCACAGCCAACCTTGCTGTGATTTTGGTTGAGAGAGTGAGAGAGTTGAGAGAAAAATTCACACTTCTGTCATTCTACGTGAGAATGAGAGAATGAACCATTTGATGGGCAACCCCCTCTCCCCTGTACGATAAGTGGGGAGGGAGTTATTACCCTACTAAATCTCGATCGTTGGATCTAATCCAAACGATCTTGGTCGTCTATTAATTAAATAATAATAATCATTTAATTAATTATAATTAATTTAATTAAAACAATATTAATTAAATCAATTATAACATAAGGTATTTAATTCAATTTGAATCATATTAAATTGAATTAAATTGGTCATTCAATTAATCTCATTAATTGAATCCACATTAATTAAATATCCAATATTTAATTAATTTTGAAATTGAATCATATTCAATTATATCTCTCATTTAACCTATAGTTTTAATGTGCATCAAATGTACATTAATATTAACTATAGAATTAATTTAATCAAATCACATTTAATTAAATTAAAGTAATTAATTCTCCAATTATTTAATTAATTAATTAAATATCATATATTTAATTAATTTACTATTTGAATCATTATTCAAATAATTCTCTCATATACTATAGTTTTAATATGAATCTCATTCACATTAAATTTAACCTATAGTTTCAATATGAATCTAATTCATATTTAATATTTGAACTCCTTCAAATATTTAATTCTCCCGTTAATTAATTTTGAATCATATCCAAAATTAATTTATAATATAAAGTTTAATTCACCAATTAAACTTATATTATAATGTATCTTTATACAATATTTTAATTGTATCAAATACAATAAAATTCCCTTAATGAATTTGAACACCCTTCAAATTCTATTCAAGACTATTTAACCTCAGAACCCTTTACGAGCTAGCAGGTGGACCTAATGGACCTACAGATCAGAAGCTCCAACGATACGAGACTAATTGGCTAAACTCATTAACCAAGTTAGTCAACATTCGTTAACTGTGAGTCACTCCACTAAAGACCCACAGCTGCACTCTTCTCACTGTAGAATATTTCTGTGTCCACGGATATCGACCAATAACAGTAAGTCAATCATTCACGAGTGTTCGTAACGCCAGCTGGGTCAAATTACCGTTTTACCCCTGGATTACCTCTGGATCCTTAAGTACCACTGATTCCTCTAATGAACAATCTGTTTATGATCCAATCAATAAACAGCAGTTCCTCTCGGGCCAGGAGAGGATGGTCGTCCTTGTTCAAGACCCGGAATCAGCCCTTAAGGGAACACACATCTGCTTACCCCAATAGGAGAAAGAGTGAATTCCATCTTGTACTGTTATGTTCCCAGCCCCCATTCGGTCTTGCCCCTGAAATGGTAGGATTATTGAGTCGGCGAACTGGCCACTCTCACCCATACAGATCTAAGGACAATCCCTCTTGAAAAGGAGTTCATAACAGACTCAGGATTGAGATTGAGTTACCTAGGTCATCCTATTGAAATAGAAACCTAAACTAGTCAACGGTGTTACATCTAGTGGTTTCTATTTCGCGGTCCGGTCTTATGCAAACTCATTGCACAGGATACCCCCACTTGCATGTCTCCTACATGGATGCTTTGGATCATTGCATCTGCAGCGGAAGCAAAGTGGGCCGTATCACATAGTGTTACCAGGATAAGGTACCCAGCCTTATCCCTATACTATAGACCATTTAAGTTGTTACTTGAACACTGATCCCCGTATGTCCCCACATACTAGTTCAAGTTTCATCTAAACAACCTAGGATCTTAGTTTATTAGATTTGGGTCAAATTGTGCAATTTTAGTAACAATAACTCTTTATTGTACAAACCTCAATAACGACGTATTGATACAAGTGAACAATTTGTCACCATTCACTACCTACGAGTTTTAGGGCATAAAACCCAACAACTCCCACTTGAACTAAAACTCTAGCTTAGTAGGATGTACAATAATCTATCATGGCAATGGGTGTATAGATACATGTATAATACATAAAACGTATATATACTATGTACAAATACAATAAACTAGGGCATCCACTATACCCATTACATTTCTCCCACTTGCCCTAGATTACATCTTTGTACTTATCTCGTAGATCTAGACCATCTAGATGACCCTCATACACCTTAGCCGAGAGAGCCCTCGTGAATGATCAACAATTCTTTCATTCAATTCAATGTGCATTCTTGTCTTATATTAGGTATGTTCATATTTGGAACACTTTCCAAATCAACCATGAACTTTCCAAGTCTTACAGCCTCGATCGCTGCTTCACAAACAGCGTAGTTTTCGGCCTATAGATCGAGGCTGCATTGCATCCTAGCTCGATGCGATGCCATACTATATCTCCTCTATTTAAGAGTGAAGACAGACACTGATGTAGATTTTATCAAATCCTTACCAGTTAAAACATCTGTATCAGTGTATCCTGTAAGGATCAAATCCTTAGCGCCATACACGAGCATATAGTTCCTCATTCTCCAAAGATACTTGAGAATATAATTAACGGTTCTTCAGTGATCATATCCTGGATTAGATTGATACTCACTGACATTGCCTATTGCATAGGGCATTCCTCAACTCCTTGAGGTGTCTAAGAACACAGTTCCTTAGACAAAAGAATTCTACCCTGAAAGGTCGTGAACCCTTCATAGAATTCTGCATCTCATATCTAATCAACATTTATAGATATAAAACGCTTGAACCATGACTAGCATTGTGTTCTTTCTGTTTTAAACAATTTAGAACATAATAACAAACTAAGCTTCTCCCAACTTTTATTTGGAAATGAGCTGCTAGTCACTTTTTATGTCAATAAGTTAACCTACTTATTCAAAATGAGTAGGATATCAATCACATACAACATGAAGAAAGCTACTATACTACTGACGATCTTCTCGTAGATACAAGACTCATCAATGTCTTGATTAAAGCCAAAAGATCTGATCACCGTATCAAATCTTATATTCCAAGATCGAAATGCTTAGGTCAATCCATTAATGGATCACTTAAGCTTGCAAACTCTTTTGCTATTAATCTTGCTCAATTGACCCTTCTGGTTGAGACCTTAAATGTCCCGTTTCCTCTTGTAAATCCACTTGTAACCAATAGGTGTTACCCATCAAGAAGATGTACAAGATCCCAGATGGAATTGAAATACAAAGACTTCATTTCCAGGTCCATGGCTTTAAACCATTGGTCCTTGTCAACATCATTCATTTTCTTTCTAAAAGATAATGAATCCACTATTTCATCATCAAGAATGACGACTTGAGCTTCAAATAAGCCCATGTAACGGTCAGGTTATAAAACAACTCTCCCACTACATCAAGGCATTCTCAACTCTTGAGATGGATGTGACTTGACAAAAAAAACACTGGCCTTATCAACAACTCTTATTGAATAACCAGTCTTATCAACAACTCTTGTTGATTTTTCTGTAGCTTCATTAGTTAATACACTCAAACTTACTTTACTTTGTGGCTTATGATTGCTCATTTGGTCTTCTTTCGAGAATGTAGGATTTGTCAAATACAAATTCGTAATTCTCTTGTGGATTGAAGAAATATCCACTCCTCGTTTCCTTTGAGGTAACCTACAAAGTATGTAATGAAGTCAACACTTCATGACCCCAAAACGAGACAGGCAATTGAGCAGCTCAATATGGGTTGAACCATATCCAATAGGGTTCTATTACTCCTAACTGAGATTTAGGATGTGATTCCATAAACTATCAAATAGTCCTAGAATCTCAAGTCCCTATACTCAACACATTGATCAGATCAAAGTGTTTTTTATTATCTCACCTAACAAGTTTCCAACTTCAGTCTTAAACCCCTTCGAATATCTCAAGAGCTTTAGACTTAAATTGCATTAGGTAGAGATATTCATACCTTTGAATAATCATCTATAAACGAGATTAATTATTCATACCCTCCCACTGCTTTAACATACTGGACCACAAGGATCCAAATGTATAAACTTCAAGGGTTCTTTGGCTTTTTAGTTATTTTCCAGTAAAAGATCTATTAGTCATATTGCCTATAAGGCATGACTTAATTGGTATTAGAGAGTCTTCTTCTAACTAACTTAGAAGTATACTCTAGACTAAGCTACCAATCATATTGAGATCAAAATAGCCTAACCTTAAGAACCAAAGAAAGGTATTTCCTTTAGGAGATATCCTTTGCCTTTATTTCTTTGAGTATAAGCAATCTTAAACAACTCAGTGCTCATGACTTGCTTTACTCTCGATTAGTCTTAAAACACATAAGTTATTTTCCAGTAAAGCTGAACAAATGTCAACTCCCTTTCTTAAAATCAAACTGCATTAGCAGAGAAAGGTATAGAGCAGCATTGTCCCAGCATATACGTTATAGAAATCAAATTTCTGTTAATCTTTAGGAAATACATACACATTATCTAATAATGTGTATTTTCTCCCACTAGATAAAATAACTTAGTGTGCCCCTCTGCCATAGCCGAGACATACTCTCCAGATCAAAATCTGAGAGTCATCTCACCTACTTGCAACAGTTGTCATGAGCTTATTCCTTGAAAGGAAAAACAAACATGATAAGTGGCACCTTAATTTAAAAATTCAGGTTGTATCCTCATTTTCCACTATGCACGTTTCAATGACCAATAAATCACATTCATTGTCATCGACAATGGCTAGGCAGTTAACGTCATAATCATCATAAACTATTCAAGATGAACTAGACATTTGGGCTTGAGGACATTCCTCACTCAAGACTAATCTAAAATCATTTACCACAAGTTTGTCGTTTAAGCTAGTTGTGTCTATAACCGTTATTAATAAATTGACGTAAGACAATGCACATATGAATTATCACTGAAACAACAAATTACTTGTTATGCACTAAACCCATTACACAAAATAATATTGTTTTAATCCAATCAATTTAGCAAAAGTAATCATCGACCCAAATATATGATACATGTTTGCAACGATAGTTCAGAGGTTTAGAGCAACAGCTACCGTAGGGCAGTCAACCACTCCTCCTCTGAATTGAGACAATCTCAGTCAATCCCTATTACCCGAATAACTCATATTCCAATAGATTTTAGCTACCGTTTTTTCGGTCAGGAAACCATTAACACCTTAACGATTTCCCGTAAGTGTGACCCTCCATTTTTAGATTCCAGAGGTCGGCCCCAACAATGCTACCGTAGGGAAAGTCAAAGTTGGGAATGGACCTAAGAAACCCTATCCATTTCTGGAGTTTGCGTTGTTCCGAATCCCATGATCAAACCCTCCGTAGGGTGATCGCTCCCAGGGCGACTCGCAGGCAGATCATAGGAATCTCACGGTGCAACCTAATGGAGGAGACCGTAGGATACGTTGACACGTGTCCTGCTCCCACTTACTATAAAATACTCCCTCATTCACCTTGATATTGATCCATGCAAACACCATCCGTAGGGGGTCACTCCCAGGCTGACTTGAGGCCAAGCATGGACCTCACGATGTGAACTCTTGAGGACGTGAGAGCAAAACTTGATTTATGAAAATCTTGTTTTGTCATATTTCCTCCCACTAAGTATTTTTATAATTTAAGGGTCTATTACTTAGGTAAATTCCGGCTAAATGAATCTATCTAAGTCTATGCCTGAATATAACTCTTATATAGAGGTCTTTACTCTAATGTCTAGGTGAATTAAACTCTTTTAATTACCTAGTGACATTGCATGCTAACATTAGACTATGATTAATTCAACTCAGGTTCCGGATCTGTTCCCAGGTAGGAGGTGTTCCGTAACCGTCAACTTAAATACCCCCAGCCTAGACAGAACTTCACCAGGAGAGTTCCCTTATAACCATAGTAATGTTCTTCCTACTTAGTGCATAAAAACTATTTTAATACTAAGTAAGAAAATAATTCTAATCCTATTAGAATTAAAATGAGCTTAGGTCTAATTAATTTTAAACAATTTAAAATTAATTTAACTTTAACCTAAGGTCCTATGTTTGCATGCAACTCTTTGTTATAGGTTGACAGTTTCTAATCAATTTTATAACTATTATAAAATTTTAATAATTAGCCCTATAACATGCCTCTATGGTGTTTCATAATAACAATCTAATTCAAATTATTACACAGCATAACGCTCATGACGCCGATAATATAACAATTATATTAATCTAAAGTGGTGTCATGCTTAATGCAATTTCAATTTCATTTAATTAATATCGATTATATTAATTAATCATCCACGAAATTAAATTACATGAAATTTGACATTAATATAATATAACATTTATATTAATCTAATTAATGTCATGCTCAATGCTATTCCATTTTCATTAAATTAATATAACAATTTATATTAAAATTATACATGAAAATCAAGCATTGAAATTTATTTCCATTCATAATATAACTATTATATTAATACTCTTGAAAATAAATCTAAGCATGCATGCTACATTAATATAAATATAACATTTTATATTTATCTAATTAATGTCATGCATCATGCTTTTCCAATTTCATATATTTAATATAACAATTATACTAAATAACTCATGAAATTTAAATTCATGCATAATTATCATATATTATAACATTTATAACATAAATATGCATGAAACATGCTTAACCTATGGTGGGATCTAGCTAAATGACATTCATAAAGCAATTAAATAGCTATAAAGACCGATATTTTGGCATCCTAGGGCAAAAATAATGAAAAATTACATTAATAATTCAAAATCTAGGCCTAAACCGCCTTGTAATTGGTCTGAACCGCCTCGAACCGCTTCGAACCGCTCAGAACCAGCCCAAACCGTGTCAGAATGGCCCAAACCGGACCCAAACTGCTTGAACCGGTCCAACAAGACCTTGAACCGGACCAGACACCACCTGAACCGGATCAAACCAGCAGCTGCACGCGAAATTTAAAAAAACGCCTTCCTATCCAACTCGAACCCACGACCTTGAGGATCCCAGACACACGCGCACACCACTGCTCCAGCCACAAAGGTTCAAAACTTATTGAACGCAAATAATATTAATTTCGTAACTGCTCATCAAACTGCCAGCCCCACGATTCGCTCAACGTTCCGTGAATTCGGAAACTACCACCAGCGTCGAGACGCTGAAGGCACAGCGTCTCGACGCTGTCCCGATTTTTCCAGCACCTTGTTCTTCAGCGTCGCAACGCTACGCCTCTGGACAGCCTCTGTTCTTCGTTTCCAGCAGCCATTCTTCTCCGATTTCAACCCCGATTCGAGCACCGATCATCAAATTGATCCTAAATTTCTAGACACAGACTTACAAGACTCGATTTACAACATTTTTCCCCAAAAACATGGGCCCTTACATGATCAAATCATACAAAATTGTAAATCTAATGCCAAAAAAAATACAAAAACAGTCTTTAAAGCAAACCACATTCAAAATGCAAATCGATCCCACCAAAAACCACAACGCAAATTCTAAAAACGAAATTAAAATCACGAAATGTCTCTGATACCATTTGAAGGAATTGAATCCTCTAGCGGAAGCGGTTTTCACCGATCGTGATTTAATTTCAATTAAACGAATACCGGTACGTTGGGCAAAATAAGAAACAAATTCTACACTAGATTAAGCATGCATTTTCAAATCTAAAACAATTTTAGATGCAAGAAACTTACGTGATAGAAGGCGAAAAACAGCACAATGCTCCTATCCACGTTCTTGATCTTCCAATCAACACCACCAATAGCGAACACCCACTATCCTCTGAATTCATGAGGCTTGGATTGTGGGATCCAATATTGAAATTGGGAATGGAAAAATCACAGCCAATCTTGCTGTGATTTTGGTTGAGAGAGTGAGAGAGTTGAGAGAAAAATTCACACCTCTATCATTCTACGTGAGAATGAGAGAATGAACCATTTGATGGGCAACCCCCTCTCCCCTGTACGATAAGTGAGGAGGGAGTTATTACCCTACTAAATCTCGATCGTTGGATCTAATCCAAACGATCTTGGTCGTCTATTAATTAAATAATAATAATCATTTAATTAATTATAATTAATTTAATTAAAACAATATTAATTAAATCAATTATAACATAAGGTGTTTAATTCAATTTGAATCATATTAAATTGAATTAAATTGGTCATTCAATTAATCTCATTAATTGAATCCACATTAAGTAAATATCCAATATTTAATTAATTTTGAAATTGAATCATATTCAATTATATCTCTCATTTAACCTATAGTTTTAATGTGCATCAAATGTACATTAATATTAACTATAGAATTAATTTAATCAAATCACATTTAATTAAATTAAATTAATTAATTCTCCAATTAATTAATTCATTAATTAAATATCATATATTTAATTAATTTACTATTTGAATCATTATTCAAATAATTCTCTCATATACTATAGTTTTAATATGAATCTCATTCACATTAAATTTAAACTATAGTTTCAATATGAATCTAATTCATATTTAATATTTGAACTCCTTCAAATATTTAATTCTCCCGTTAATTAATTTTGAATCATATCCAAAATTAATTTATAATATAAAGTTTAATTCACCAATTAAACTTATATTATAATGTATCTTTATACATTATTTTAATTGTATCAAATACAATAAAATTCTCTTAACGAATTTGAACACCCTTCAAATTCTATTCAAGACTATTTAACCTTAGAACCCTTTACGAGCTAGCAGGTGGACCTAATGGACCTACAGATCAGAAGCTCCAATGATACGAGACTAATTGGCTAAACTCATTAACCAAGTTAGTCAACATTCGTTAACTGTGAGTCACTCCACTAAAGACCCACAGCTGCACTCTTCTCACTGTAGAATATTTCTGTGTCCACGGATATCGACCAATAACAGTAAGTCAATCATTCACTAGTGTTCGTAACGCCAGCTGGGTCAAATTACCGTTTTACCCCTGGATTACCTCTGGATCCTTAAGTACCACTGATTCCTCTAATGAACAATCTGTTTATGATCCAATCAATAAACAGCAGTTCCTCTCGGGCCAGGAGAGGATGGGCGCCCTTGTTCAAGACCCGGAATCAGCCCTTAAGGGAACACACATCTGCTTACCCCAATAGGAGAAGGAGTGAATTCCATCTTGTACTGTTATGTTCCCAGCCCCCATTCGGTCTTGCCCCTGAAATGGTAGGATTATTGAGTCGGCGAACTGGCCACTCTCACCCATACAGATCTAAGGACAATCCCTCCTGAAAAGGAGTTCATAACAGACTCAGGATTGAGATTGAGTTACCTAGGTCATCCTATTGAAATAGAAACCTAAACTAGTCAACGGTGTTACATCTAGTGGTTACTATTTCGCGGTCCGGTCTTATGCAAACTCATTGCACAGGATACCCCCACTCGCATGTCTCCTACATGGATGCTTTGGATCATTGCATCTGCAGCGGAAGCAAAGTGGGCCGTATCACATAGTGTTACCAGGATAAGGTACCCAGAACCCTATACTATAGACCATTTAAGTTGTTACTTGAACACTGATCCCCGTATGTCCCCACATACTAGTTCAAGTTTCATTCTAAACAACCTAGGATCTTAGTTTATTGGATTTGGGTCAAATTGTGCAATTTTAGTAACAATAACTCTTTATTGTACAAACCTCAATAACGACATATTGATACAAGTGAACAATTTGTCATCATTCACTACCTACGAGTTTTAGGGCATAAAACCCAACAAAAAGATCCTTCCATTGCTCCTCTTCTAGGGTGATAGTGCCCAATAATGGATCCCAACCATTTCCGGACATATCACTCAATATCTTTTTGAAGTCTTTGTAAATTTGTCTTAATTTGTTGAACTTATTTTTCAATTGATCATGAGTATAAGCATAGCCAGTACTAGTGTTTAGTTGGTTTCTCATATAATTCCAACTAGTCCTTGTAAATTGTAGGATCGAAAGGCAACACTAGAGGGGGGGGGGTGAATAGGGTTGACTACCAATTTTTAAAAAATAATTTTATCTATGAAATATGCTTAAATAAAAATTAACATACAAATTTAATTTAAGAAAAAATTAAGCAATATAAAACCTAGAGCATGCACACTAAGATAACTTTGAATTTAAATATGATTTAATCAAGAGAAATTTAAATAGCCCACTAAAATTAAATCACTCAATCATAGAGAAATTAAAAATTAAGACAATAAAGCAAAGGAAATAATTAAGGGCATTAAATAAAAGAGAGAGAGAGGAAGAGAAAACACCGGGAATTTATAGTGGTTCGGCAAATTCCCTACTCCACTCCCCGAGACTCCTTCTTGGGTATTTCACTAGTGATCCTCTTGCGGGTGACAACCAAACCAACACACGATCCTCTTTTTCCTAGGCTAAAAAGAAACCCAAGATCCTTTTAACTGGTTCAGGATCAAACCAATTTCCTTTTCTCACAACCCAAGGTGTACCCACACCTTAATACAATTCCCAAAGAGAAAAGAAAAGAGAACCTCACAATATTGCCTCTTGAAGGCTAGATACACAAGTTGAGCACTCTAAAAAGAAAACCTCACAAAAATATAACTAGGCCAATTTTGGAGCAGGGAGGACAAGAATTTTAAGAGTAGAGAGAATTTGAGAGCTTAAAGACTTGAAAGCTTTTGGTGTACCTATGAATGGGAAAATCAAGTCCAATTTATAGGGGAGGATGATGAATATGGTCGTTGGATATGATTGCAAATGAAGGGTGGAGATTGAATAACAATTTGAAAAGGAAAGAGTTTCAAATTTAAGAGAGAATTTTGAAGACATGGAAGTATTGAAATTTGAGAATAAAATCAAAGATTATATGGATAGTTTTAGGAACGAATTCAAATTTAAAAAGGATGAAATTTGGGGATGATTTGGAGAATTTTGGGGAAATCTTGGGAAAGTTGGATGAAGGAAAGAGAAGGAAAATAGAAAAAAAAAATAAAAAGAAAATTAAGATATGGCCAGACGAAGCAAACACCACGCGCAGGGGAGGAAAGTGCGCTACACGCGCACAAATCAGTGGAGGCTACAGGCGCGTGTTGCACACGCGCGCTTTTGCGCGTGAAGGTAGACTTACTGCCGAATTTTTTAATTTCTTTCTTTTTTTTTTTTTATAAATAAAGGCTGGAAAATTGAAATTGCGCCACGTGTTGTCTCCTGGTTGGTCCGCGCATCAATCAACGATTCCTTCCCTTTTTCCCTTTTTTTTAATATTGCAATCAGCTCGCCACTTGTCACTGTTCGATTGGTCCACGTTATCCACGTCATCAGCCACGTCACCTTGCACGTCATCAGACACGTTAGCAAAAGTGACCGTTGGGAGTGCCACGTCATCTGCCATGTCACCAGTTTTGATCGTTCTACGTGCCACGTCAGCGCCACGTCATCAGCTTGCCACGTGTCATGCCACGTTGGATTTTCTTCATTAATTTTGTTTTGGCCATAACTTTTTCATTTGAGCTCCGATTTGAGTGATTCAAAAGGCGTTGGAATCGTTGTTTCAAGCTTTACAAGATAGTGACTTTGAAACACTGAAAATGTTAGTCTAAAAATTCAGAGTTTGTTATCATCAAAATACTTGGTTTAATTGAAGCCCTAAAGCTAACAATCTCCCCCTTTTTGATGATGACAAACCACCATAATACTAGAATTACTTCTCCCCCTTTTGTTATCAACAAAAAGATATGATTTTACTCCCCCTTAATCATACAAATTATGCTCCCCCTCAATAAATTATAAAACATAAATTCTCCCCCTATCAAACATAATTAAACAATTCTAATAATGCCAAGTGCAAGTCTATTTCTACAAAAAGCTTCTTCATTTAAAGCTTTTGTAAGAATATCTGCCACCTGGTTCTCAGTATTAACATAATTAATGACAATATTCTTGTTTTTCACATGCTCTCGATGAAAATGATGTCTAATGTCTATATGCTTTGTCCTAGAATGCTGAATAGGATTTTTGGTTAAATTAATTGAACTAGTATTATCACAAAAGATTGGTACTTGTTCAAAATTTAAACCAAAATCACGCAAAGTTTGTTTCATCCATAAAACTTGAGAACAACAACTAGCAACAACAATGTATTCAGCCTCAGTGGTAGATAATGCATCAAAATTTTGCTTTTTACTATACCAAGATACTAAAGAACTACCTAAAAATTGGCATGTTCCACTAGTACTTTTTCTATCAGTTAAACTACCAGCAAAATCAGCATCAGAATATGCAATCAGATCTAAAGATGCATTTTTAGGATACCATAAGCCTAAATCAACGGTACCAAGCAAATATTGAAAAATTCTCTTTACTGCATGCAAGTGCGATTCTTTAGGACCTGATTGAAATCTAGCACACATGCATACACTAAACATGATATCAGGCCTACTTGCAGTTAAGTAAAGCAGGGATCCGATCATACCTCTATAAGGTTTAATATCTACGTTTTTACCTTTTTCATCCTTATCAAGCTTTGTAGTGGTACCAGGGTCTTTGCTACTTTTGCATTATCGAACTTGAACCTCTTGAGTAGATCCCTTGTGTACTTTTCTTGATTTATGAAGATTTCATCTTCAAGTTGTTTGATTTGAAGCCCAAGGAAGAATTTAAGTTCTCCCATCATGCTCATTTCAAACTCACTGTGCATACACTTAGAAAATTCTTCACAAAGAGAAGGGTTAGTAGCACCAAATATAATATCATCAACATAAATTTGCACTAATAAAATATCATTATCTTTAATTTTAATAAAAAGAGTAGTATCAATAAGTCCCATTTTAAATCCATTTTCTAGCAAAAATTTACTCAAACGATCATACCAAGCTCTAAGAGCTTGTTTAAGACCATAAAGAGCTTTATTCAATTTAAAAACATGATTTGGATTTTCAAAGCTTTCAAAACCAGGAGGTTGTTCAACATACACTTCCTCCATTATAAAACCATTTAAGAAAGCACTCTTAACAACCATTTGAAATAAAGTAAAATTCTTATGAGATGCAAATGCAAGCAACATGCGAATAGATTCTAATCTAGCAACAGGAGCAAATGTTTCCTCATAATCTATTCCTTCTTCTTGACTATAGCCTTGAGCAACTAATCTAGCTTTATTTCTAACAATATTACCAGATTCATCCATTTTATTTCTAAATACCCATTTAGTACCTATAACAGGATGATCACTAGGACGCGGGACTAGTTCCCACACATTATTCCTTTCAAATTGATTTAACTCTTCTTGCATAGCAATTAACCAGAACTCATCAGATTCAGCATCTTTAAAAGACTTTGGTTCAATTTGAAACACAAAAGCAACATTATTTAAAGCAACATGCGAATTGCTATGTATGCATGTGTGCTAGATTTAAAGCAACATAAAGATTCAGCATGATTTGGATTAAACCTTAAAGCAACATAAAGATTCACCATTGCACAACATAAAGTAGTATCAAAGACCCTGGTACCACTACAAAGCTTGATAAGGATGAAAAAGGTAAAAACGTAGATATTAAACCTTATAGAGGTATGATCGGATCCCTGCTTTACTTAACTGCAAGTAGGCCTGATATCATGTTTAGTGTATGCATGTGTGCTAGATTTAAAGCAACATAAAGATTCAGCATCTTTATGGATTGATTTATGGTTTAACCATTGCACAACTTAAACCATAAATCAATCCATAAATTCAATTGACTACATCAATCCCTAAGCTACAAGTTTAGCTACTCATGATTGGTATTACAAGCTCAACTAAACATGAATAAGCCATAAAATCTAACTAAAGTGAGGGAAAGAAGAATTAAACTCGTTGTAGGTCGAGACCGAACGTCCCCGTCACGATCCCCACGAACAATGGGTTGATTTCCAACTTGCTCCCTTTGCTTCAGCTCCAATATGCTCTGTTTTTCCTCTGTTTACAGCTTCAAAAAGTCCCAAATCGAATCCCCAAAAAACCTAGCCGAAATGAAGCTTATATTATGTTTTTTCGTCGTAGCGTCGAGACGCTGCCTCTAAACACGTTGTCAAGGAAATTACACAGCGTCGAGACGCTAAGGTCGCAACGTCGAGACGCTGTGACCGTTTCGCGCCTATTAAAATAAGGAATGCTAGCGTCGAGACGCTCAAGGGCTAGCGTCTCGACGCTAGTCTGCATTTGACCGAATTTTGACTTTTTTCCTCTTTGACTCTTTTTCATTCCTTTGCATCTTTTCGCGTCCCAAGCACCCGATTGACTCCACTATTGCGTTTTAGCTCTAATCAACCATTTCCTACAACATAAACATTAAAGCACAATAAAATGACCCAAAAATCATAAAAGACTAGCTAAATTAAATAAGTAAAGATAGCTAGATATGCTCGCTATCACAAACTGCGTTTGTTTCCGACTACGCATGATTCAACAGTGTCTCGCGATCGTGTGATTCTGATATTCGATATTCTACGATCCCTGAGTATTGATGTTGGAAAAATTATTTCAAATGAGATTCTAAGTTGCTGGCGCAAGAAGGTGGGGAAAATGTTTTTTCCGAACACGATCACGATGTTATGCAACAGGGTAGGAGTGCCCACGGTTCCAGAGGATGTGATTCTGCTTGACAAGGGAATCATCGATACGCCTAATCTGGCTCGGCTTCAGCGTATGCAGGAGGCTCGCCAGGGTGGGCTAGTGTGTGGTATTCATCAGATCCTAGAGTAACTGGCACTATCGGCCAGTAGGCAAGAGTTTGCTGAAAGGCAAGCTCAAACCTATTGGACTTATGCAAAAATGAGAGATGACACACTTAGGAGGGCCTTGCAATCCAATTTCTCCAAGCCATACCTGGCCTTCCCTATGTTTCCCGATGATCTATTTAATCCCTGGATACCACCCCAGTTGTTGAAAGAGAAGAGGAGGATGATGAAGAGCAGGGGCAGGAAGACTAACTGACAAGATGATTTTGAACGAGCATTACTTTTGTTCTTATATTTTTGTTTGCTCGTGCATATCTGACCCCGCTTCTATTATGTTTCCTTGTTTCTTTTTAATTTTTCTGTTTCTGAAAAAAAATATATCTGCTTATGTAAATTTCTTTTCAATGATTTTAATGAAATTTCTGAAGTCGTTTCCATTCCATAGCACTGAGTAACTCTAACTTGACTAATTTTCTTCTGAATTTTTGAAGCTTGGACTGGTTAAGCTTAATTAGATCAAGGTATTCCGATCTCTAGAAACCTTTTGCTTGAGCCTTTCTTCTAGCCTGGTCGTTGCTGCGACAAAGAAGATTCAGAGGTAGTGTTGATTTATATGATCCACTTTAAGCTTAGTTCTAGTCCCACACTCAGTTTAAAATTCAGATAGAAAAATTAAGTTTGGGGGTATAATTGCAGATTAATGATTCATTGGGGACAATGAATAATTCAAGTTTGGGGGACTTTTTGCTACTCCAATTGTTTTGCTCGAGCATTCCTCTCCTTCATTTAAAAAATTTGCTAGGTTGTTGAGTAACCGGGGACATTTGTGATACCCACAGTTTGTCTTTGCGTCAAAAGATGACCTAGGAAATAGGAAAAATAGGAAAAAAATTATTTGCTGAAAAAATTGATTGTTGAAAATTTTGCTGAGAAAATTCATTGAGCAAAAGTTTTGAAGGATGAATGATAATCTAACAGTTTTTCTGTCTCCCAGAACTTAGGTGAGCTTCATCATAAAATGTCGCCATTTTGTGCAGAATATGTTGCTGGGCGACTTGAGGGAGCAAATTTTGTGCTGCAACAAAGCCGGGAGCAAAACTACCACGTCACAGCTCGTTAGCCAATTTAACAAACCGACTTCTGTTGAGTTATTCTCGGGATAAAGGAGAAAGAAGAGCCATCCAAGTGTCTAGGTCAACCTAATTCAAGCCTTCCTCAACTCTATAAAAGGAGATGGTCGCCCAAGTCAAACACATTCCACTTTTGGGAGAAAACATTCCATTCTTGGAAAGTTACTTCCACCTTCGGGAGCCAAATAGAGGATAGATTGGAGACCATCAAGAAGACCATCAATTACAAGCTGTTCAAGGGAATTAATCTTTTCTTGTATTACCTTGTAGTTATGGACATGCTTACACAGATTATAACGTGTGTTTCAATGCATCTTATGAACTAAGTAGCTTAGGCATTGGTTAGGAAACAATGTGACTGTCGTGCTTAATTCTAGTAATAAATATTGATTAATGCATCTTGATTAATTGTTGAGTTCATTTCTATTTTATGCCCGCCTGGCCAGCCGGTATGAATACCTCTCTCTAGTTTCAGGGATGATTTAGGGAGTGTGTGGCGATTAATCACACTAGATCATTGTGTATTGGTGAACGCCAGTGACTGAGCTAGGGATAGCCAGTTGCCTAGTGCTTGATCGGTAGTGCTTCATTGGGGTTGAAACACATTCCAAAAGATCCGGAGTTCCGGGAGGAATCTGCTAATAAGACTCCGAGAGTTTTGCATGATCAATAATATTGCTAGAGCATCTTTTAAAACAATTACTAAATCCTGACCAACGCCTGTTTCTCATCTGTCTGCCTATTTGTTTATTTTATGTTCTTTCATTTTTTTTGCTTCAGCATTACTCTTATAAAAACCAATCATTTTTACCATCTTCGAAACCATTAAAGAGTTATACAAAATAGATAAAGTGAAAGCTAGTTCAGGCCTTTGATTGATAATACTTATTACTTGCTGCGGACTGTGTATACTTGCACATAGTTCTGGAGTCTTTTTATACCATATTTCTACTCACTCTACGAACCCAAAAATCAGTGTAAACAGTAACCTTGGAGCCAATCAAGTATGCACAAAATTTATCGAACGCATAAACAACAACTAATAATTCCTTCTTGGTGGTTGTGTAATTATTCTGAGCCTCATTTAATGTTTTGCTGGCGTAATAAATGGGATGAATTGACGTCTCCTTCTTTTGCGCTAGCATTGCGCCAATCACCAAATCACTTGCGTCGCACATTAGGACGAGTGGTTCTGTCCAATCTGGGGTTGTAAGGATGGGCGCGGTTTCAAACCGCAAAAAGCTTCCATGCATTCTTTTGAAAATTCAAAATTTCTATTTGCCTCCAATAATGAGCACAAGGGCTTCGTTATGTGCGAGAAGCTTTTAATGAGACGACGATAGAAACCCGCGTGTCCTAGGAAACTGCGAATTCCTTTGACAAATGTGTGCGGCAGCAACTTTTCAATCACGTCAACCTTCACCTTATCAACTTCTATGCATGCCTTTGATATGTTGTGGCCCAAAACTATTCCTTCTTCTACCATGAAATGGAACTTTTCCTAATTCAGTACCAAATTCGTTTCTTCGCAGCGTATTAGAACGCGCTCCAATTGAGTCAACCAATCTGTAGAAGAATTTCCATAAACATAGAAGTCATCCATGAAAACTTCCACAGATTTTTCCAACAAATCTGAGAAAATGGTCATCATGCATCTTTGAAAGGTTCCTTGAGCATTACATAGTCCAAAGGGCATTCTTCTGAACGCAAATGTTTCGTAGGGGCAAGTAAAGGTGGCATTTTCCTGGTCTTCTATTGCAATTCTTAAGTGGTAAAAAATATAGATAAAATTCACTTCAAAATATTCTGCAAGTATACACAATCTTGCAGCAAGTGATAAGTATTTATTGTATCCATAGGGTCTTGAAATTGCCTACCTCTATTGATTTAATTTGTCTTTTTAGTGATTTCAAACGGGTTGTTGATTGGGTTTTTAAAATGTTGAAACAAAAGAAACACGAAAGCAGTAAATGATAACGACTAGAGAAAACAGAATGGAAACAGACACAGGTTAAGACTTCTGTAATTGTTAATAAAGATGATCTAGCAATTCTTTTGATCAGTCAATCTCATGCAGTATTATCAGTGGGATCCTCCCGAAACTCTGGATTTCTTGGAATATGTTTCAACTCCAATGAAGCTCTACCGATCAAGCGTTAGGCAATTGACTATTCGTAGTTCAACTACTGGCGTTCACCAACTCATAATGGTCTAACGTGAATTATCGCCACACAACTCCTAAATCATCCCTGAAACTAGGAGAAACTATACATACCAGCTAGCTAGGCGGGCACATAATGAAATTGAAGAACAACGATAACTCAAGATAATCATAATCAAATAGAATTTCCAGATTTTATAAATATAACAATCACATAATTCTTAACCCACGCCTACAAAGCAATTAGATCATGATTGAAAACATAAAATACGTTACAATCTCGATAAGCACATCCATAATGCGAAATACACAAGAAATACTAATCCTTTTAGTAATTGGGGAGATGAAACGGCTGCTCCAAACAACCAAGAACATGGAAGAACTTCGTCTTCTTGAGAGGAATCGCACTTGGTCTTCTTAGATGTCCATTTTGCCATCAATTCGTCCTCCAGCCGATTGATTCGGTCTCCCAATTGTGAATGTATTTATCTTTGACGACTCCTCCTTTTATAAGATGAGGTTTAACCTAATTAGGTTAATTTGACACGTGGCAGGCTCTCCAAGCTTCTTAGATCCGTAATTAATTCAGCTAACGCCGCTTTATAAAATGGATTACGAACTGCTTACGTGGCAGTTTTGCTCCCTACTTTGCTGAAACACAATTTTTGCTCCTTCAAGTCGCTCAACAATATTTTCTGCACAAAATAACTTTCAAAGCCTCCATTCTTCCAAATGGGTTAAGACATATAATATTCATCTAAAAGCAACCCTATTTAACACATATGACACACAAAATACTATAGAACTAAGGCCTAAATAACTCCCTTTTGGAGAGTTATCATACCCCTAAACTTGAACTATTGCGCGTCCCAAGCAATACTAACTCACCTTCCTTTGAAAATTCAAAACATTAGTCATAACATAACTCAATCAAAACAAATATTCCAACACTACCTTCAACCTTTACCTGAGCATCCTCCAAAACCAAGCACTGATGCAGCAAAATAATTCTTTCAGCTTTGAACAAATAATCACCACCTTTAGCTCAATCCTAAGAACTTACCACAGCTTAGCTCTATTATCAGACATATTTGAACACATATTATAGGGGATTTATTCTTTTGTTCTTCAGGCTTAAAGCAGCCTTACAGTCATAAGCTTTTAAGCATGAGATGACCCACTTTATGGTGTAGTATACCCTTTCCTCAAACTTATCACCAACTAGGCTAAATACTCATTGTTAAACCCAAAAATCCTTAGTTATTCTATCCCTTGCTTCTCAGAATGGCGACATTTTATGATGAAGCTCACCTAAGCCCTGGGAGACAGAAAGCTGCTAGATTATCATTTATCCTTCAAAATTTTTGCTCTTTCAATTTTCACAGCAAAATTTTCACAATTTTTCTTTTCATCAATTAATTTTTTCATAATTTTTTTATATATTCTCCTAGGCCATCTTTTGATGCAAAGACAAACTGTGAGTGTCACAAATGTCCCTGGTTACTTAACAACCTAGAAAAATTATTATGAAGGAGAGGAATGTTTGGGCAAAACCAGCGGATTAGTTAAAAGTCCCCCAAACTTAAATTATTCATTGTCCTCAATGAATTAGCAACACGATAAGTATACCCCCAAACTTAATTATTTTCTATCTGAATTTTAAACTAAACGTGGGACTAAGATTAAGCTTAAGGTGGATCAAATAAGACAATGCTACCTCAGAACTTTTGTTGCAGTCATGACTAGGCTAGAAGGAATGCTTAAGCAAAAGGTTTCTGGAGATCAGAACACCTTGATCTAATTAAGCTAACTAGTCCAAGCTTTGAAAAATTCAGAAGAAAAATAAGTTAGATACTCAAATGTGTCAAACAAAACAATATTTGATTTCTTTAAAGATCAAGATCACAGATTTACGTAATCATGACAGAGATAGATTTTAAAGTAGCAGATAAAAACAAAGAAGCAAAACATAACATAAGCAGAAAGAACACAACACATGCAAGACGAGCACATAAAATCATTCATCAAAATATTTGCTCGAAGAAACTAAAACTTCCCTTTAGTTCTTCTTCATGTTCAGGCTCTGGGTTTTCTTCTTCCTCTCAAAGGATGGGCGAGGGTGGAATGTATGGGTTCATAAGATCATCAAGAAAGAGTGGAAGGCTTGATATGACTTAGAAAAATTTGCTTGCATAGCCCTCGTAGTGTGGTGCCTCTTCTTAGATCATAGCTCTGGTAGGTTTGAAGTTGTCTCTCAGTGAATTCTAACATACTTAGAACCATTTCAAGTTGCTCCAACACTCTATGGACACCTCACAGCAAACCACCCTCGCGCACCTCACCTTTTTGAAGCCTAGCCAAATTGGCAGTGTCAATAATCCCGTTATCAAACAAGTTTATATCATTGGAACTCTCTGGAACTCTGAACCTTCAAGTGCACTCGATCACAGGGGACAATGGAGGCGTATGTTGTAGGCAATAATCTATTCTTGACAAAGTTGAGCCAAGTGTTAGCCTTACACTTCAAGTATGCTGACTGGAATGTTCTTGCCTTCATCCTAGACAACCTCCACTGGGCATTAAGTTGCTCATTTGAGGAAACAACTAATATTTCATTGAAAATAGTGTGGGTGACGTATTGCAAATTAAACAGAGAATTAATCACTTCAAGGCTCTAGTCGACAAGAACTCTATGAACAATAACGAAGAATCCTTCATTTTCATTGATGTTCGCATAGAACTCCCATTCTAGTTATCAGCAGTGGGATCCAACTTTCCGCACAACCGTACCCAACTGTGATTAGTAATGTTCGCTCAAGGAAAATGTGTGAGCTCTTTGCCACCATCGAAGTCGCGTTTCATCAGAAAATCTCGCTTCAGGACTTCTTGATATTTTTGTCTCGCCTCTTCATGGATAAATCTATCGTACCGAAATCTTTTTTTTTTCTCTCTTAGACCTCTTCTTCTTTTTCTTTGGTTTCTACGAAGCCTCTTCAATCATATCTTCCATCGTATCCTTATCTACCGACACTTCTCTTTCTTTCCTTGCTCGTGTTTTTTTCCTCACAATAACAATACACACAGAGAAAAAAAATCACATCAGTAGTAATAAAAGATAAGACTGAAAAACGTACCTGATGGGAGATCGTAAAAATAGGGCACTAACTCAAAAATATTCAACAAATAATTAGCTCCTAATTATCTCTTAATTAATTTAAGTTACCGATTTAATCACATGGATTTATAGAAAAAAATTTGATATGTCAAACGGTAATATCTTCCCATTTATTGCCTTCTCTTTGTGTCTAACAACCATAATGCTAGTTTCCCTCTGCTCAACACATGACATCTTTGGCAATTAACTGCATGCCCACTTAACTATCCTGCTAACAACAATAAAATCTCAACGGTAAAATTATAATCTTATCTCACAAAAAATCTTAACCGAATATAATCTTTGATCTTCTTAACAAAACTATGAAATCAATTTTTTTTAAATAAAATCCACAAGATATATTATTTTAAATCTGGAAAAATCTCTGATTTATTAAATCTTCAAAATAAAATCTAAACTAACCAACAAAATAAAAATAAAATAAAAATATAACCGAATAAAAATCATATCAAATCAAAATAATATCAGAACAAAAAAAATAAATGAAAATTAACACAAAAAAACGAAATCAAATAATGGGAGCTTCTGATTAGAATGATGAAATTTTGCCCCCTCAAAACTTATGCTTCCTTAATCTGCTAGCAACTTTAGAGAGAGATATTTGGAACGAAACTCCTCTCCCCAATAATGTTTTATTCGCTGCCCAGTTACTTTAAACTCACAACCATCATCAACACATTGTCTAACCTTAGATGCAAATTTCCAATGAAGGACTCTTTCATCTGTTCTTTTGATAAACTAGGAGGCAAATTTCCAAAATCAAGGTAATTGGAAAAGTCTACATACCAAGGTGTTTTCACTGCCTTAATATTAGCTACAGTAAATAACTGCTCATCAATGAAGGATTTCCTAATCTCAAGTTGCTGGAACAATGTCAATGAATTACAAGGTTGCATAGGCTTGGATTTCTTATCAGTTGGCTCTAAGGATTCAAAATTCCTCTTAAAACTAGAAATCTTACCTGCATCTTTATGCTCATACTCCAATCCACCTATTTCCAAATCCTCAATTTGGATTTCTCCAAATTTTGTGTATGGTACTCCATCAATTCCTTCTCAAAGTGGTCCTCGACAATCTCATCAGATACATGAATGCACAAGCAATCCTCAATATCATTAGGATATTCTAATACACATTGAACTTCACCTCGTGGTCATGCACCTTCATTGTAAGTTCCCCTTGTTGGACATCCATCAAAGATCTACCAGTTGCCAAAAAATGGACGACTAAGAATAATTGGGACATTCTTATCTGCCTCATAATCTAGAATAATGAAATCAACAAGAAAAATAAATTTATCTACCTGGACCAGAACATCCTCAATTTTACCTTCAGGATATATGATAGATCTATCTGCCAATTGGAGTGTGACTGTTGTAAGCCTAGCTTCACCAATACCTAGCTTTCGATAAACCGAAAGAGGCATAAGGTTTATGCTCGCGCCTAAATCACAAAGTGCTCTCCCCAACTCTTTTCCACTTATGGATACAGGAATAGTGAATGATTATGGATCCTCAACCTTAGAAGGTAGCCCATTCTTAAGAATAACATTACATTGCTCAATAAGAGTCATAGTTTCAAACTCTCATAATCTCTTCTTTTTAGTTAGGATATCCTTAAGAAATTTTGCATAATTCGGCATTTGTTCTAAAGCCTCAACTAAAGGGATATTTATATGCAATTGCTTAAGAATCTCTAAACAATTCTTAAATTGACCATCCTGGTTCTTAGACTTCTGCCTTTGTGGAAAAGGTAGGGGTGAGCTATAGGTGGGGGCAGTACATAAGGTGGGGGTTCTACATCTAGAACAGAGCTAGATGCTCCAACATCTTTACTGCTGCCTCCATCATTTTTACCATACTCCAACTCTTTTTCAACAACATTATTTTTATCACTACTTTTCTCTACCTCCTGAGGTTTACTAGGCTCTTTCCTCTCTTCTAGTGACTTACCACTTCTTAAAGTTACTACCTACACATGCTCCTTACCTTCCCTTCTAGGGTGTTTAATATCTGAAGGAATGTTCCCGTGACGTTGTGCCTTCAGCTCATTAACTAGCTGACCCACTTGCAACTCTAGGGCTCTCAATGAAGCCTGCTGACTTTGGATTGAGACATCATTATGCGCCCTATAATCCTTCATCATAAACTCTAGAGAATTACCCGAATTTTGCTGGGTAGCCTGCTTATTTTGTTGGGGCAAACCTTGCTGATTCTGCAAACAAAATCCTGGTTGATTTGCCACATTTTGTTGTGTTTGGGGGGCTTGCGAATTACTTTCTTGCCCTCCCCACGCAAAGTTGGGGTGGTTACGCCAACATGGATTATAAAAATTTGAATATGGGTTATTCCTTTGATTACCTGCAAAAAACACAGAAGCTGGATTGTTAGGACAAAACTCATAACTATGCTCTTCACCACAATAGACACATGATTCTTCTGTAACTTGATTTACAACTGCAGCAGGCTCCACAACTGGCGGTTGCTGAACATGGCTTACCATAGTTACGTTATTAATAGCATTAGCTAATGCTGCAATATCGACCCTAATGGTAGACACACCATCAACTTCTATCACACTCTTAACTTTCTTACTAGAGCCTCTAACATCTGACTATTGACAACTGTTGGTTGATATTCTCTCTAAAATCTCATAAGCTTCATTAAAAGTTTTTACCAAAAGGGCCTCTCCCACAGAAGCATCAACCATACACTGGGTTGCTATGTTTAACCAATTGTAAAATATTTCCATTTGAATACAATGTGGTAAACAGTGGTGGGGACACTTTCGCAAAAGCTCCTTAAACCTTTCCCAAGCCTCACTAAAAGTTTCTTCCTCATTTTGCCTAAATCCCACTATCTCACTCCTCAACTTGGCACTCCTAATTTGTGGAAAATACTTACTAAGAAATTTCTCTACTAGCTCATTCCAACTGCTAATTGATCTTGGAGCAAAAAAATTGAACCACGTTTTTGCTCCATCTCTAAGAGAATAAGGGAATAGGGTTAATCTAAGGGCATCGCTCGACACTCCTTGAATAACAAATGAATCACTAACTCCTAGAAAAGACTTAAGATGAAGATAAGGATCCTCAGATGGTAAACCATGGAATTGGCCAACCATCTGTAACATGTGAAACATGACCAGTTTCATTTCAAAGTTTGCTGCCTCAATAACTGGACGCATTATCACTGGGTTTAACTCTTCAACTATTGGGAAAACATACGCTCGAATGTCTTTGCCCCTATCATTTGCTACAAGAATAGGGTTCTCAGCCTGATTATTTTGTTGTCCATTTTGCTCCAGCGGCGGATTTTGCTGCCACATTAGCAAACCAAGACACTTCTTCCTCAATCTTCAGCAGCTTTTCATTTGGGAATTCTTCTGCGATGGGAGTGTCAGGCGCCTCCACCTTTTCAGGGTTGTCAAGCCGCAACAGATGGTCAGCTACATGGTTTTCACTTCCTTTTTTTGGGAAAGCATACCCTCGAATGGCTCTGCCCCTATCATTTGCTACAAGAATAGGGTTCTTAGCCTGATTATTTTGCTGTCTATTTTGCTCCAGCGGTGGATTTTGCTGCCATATTAGCAAACCAAGGCACTTCTTCCTCAATCTTCAGCAGCTTTTCATCTGGGAATTCTTCTGCGATGGGAGTGTCAGGCGCATCCACCTTTTCAGGGTTGTCAAGCCGCGACAGATGGTCAGCTACTTCGTTTTCACTTCCCTTTTTGTCCTTGATTTCCAAATCGAATTCTTGTAGCAATAGGATCCCTCTAATCAGCCTTGGCTTTGCGTCCTTCTTTGCGATTAGGTACTTGATGGTCGCATGATCAGTGTAAACAGAAACCTTGGAGCCAATGAAGTATGCACGAAATTTATCGAACGCAGAAACAACAATAATTCCTTCTTGGTGGTTGTGTAATTACTCTGCGCCTCATTTAATGTTTTGCTGGAGTAATAAATGGGATGAATTGACGTCTCCTTCTTTTGCGCTAGCACTGCGTCAATCACCACATCACTTGCGTCGCACATTAGGACAAATGGTTTTGTCCAATCTGGGGTTGTAAGGATGGGTGTGGTTACTAGCGCATGCTTCAAATCGCAAAAAACTTTCATGCATTCTTTTGAAAATTAAAAATTTCTATTTGCCTCCAATAATGCGCACAAGGGCTTCGTTATGTGCGATAATCTTTTAATGAGACGACAATTGAAACCAGCGTGTCCTAGGAAACTGCGAATTCCTTTGACAAATGTGGGTGGCGGCAGCTTTCCAATCACGTCAACCTTTGCCTTATCAACTTCTATGCCTGCCTTTGATATGCGGTGGCCCAAAACTATTCCTTCTTCTACCATGAAATGACATTTTTCCCAATTCAGTACCAAATTCGTTTCTTCGCAACGCATTAGAACGCGCTCCAGTTGCGTCAAGCAATCTGCGGAAGAATTTCCATAAACAGAGAAGTCATCCATGAAAACTTCCACAGATTTTCCCAACAAATCTGAGAAAATGGCCATCATGCATCCTTGAAAGGTTCCTGGCGCATTCCATAGTCCAAAGGACATTCTTATGAACGCAAATGTTCCATAGGGGCAAGTAAAGGTGGTCTTTTCTTGGTCTTCTATTGCAATTCTGAAGAGGTAAAAAATATAGATAAAATTCACTTCAAAATACTGTGCAAGTATACACAATCTGGCAGCAAGTGATAAGTATTTATCGTATCCACAAGGTCTTGAAATTGCCTACCTCTATTGATTTAATTTGTCTTTTTAGTGATTTCAAATGGTTGGTTAAATTGATTGGATTTTTAAAATGTTAAAACAAAAGAAATACGAAAGTAGTAAATGATTACGACTAAAGAAAACAGAATGGAAACAGACACATGTTAAGACTTCTGTAATTGTTTATAAAGATGATCCAGCAATTCTTTTGATCAGTCAATCTCCTGCAGTATTATCAGTGGGATCCTCCTAAAACTCTGGATTTTTTGGAATATGTTTCAACTCCAATGAAGCTCTACCGATCAAGCGTTAGGCAATTGACTATCCGTAGTTCAACTACTGGCGTTCACCAACTCTAATGGTCTAACGTGAATTATCGCCACACAACTCCTAAATCATCTCTGAAACTAGGAGAAACTATACATACCGGCTAGCTAGGCGGGGACATAATGAAATTGAAGAACAACGATAACTCAAGATAATCATAATCAAATAGAATTTCCAGATTTTATATATATAACAATCACATAATTCTTAACCCACGCCTACAGAGCAATTAGATTATGATTGAAAACATAAAATTGAAGGTGTACATATTACACATGCAGAAGCAATTGAAGATCGAAAGCACTTAAGACATTCAATTTTACTCCTAAAGCATGCATGTTCTAGAAAAGACAGAATAGAGAGTTTAGAAAACACTAACCTTTGTAGCTCACTTATGTTGAACTCCTTGTGGTGTTTGCCTCTCCTATGCTCCTTGGGCAACCTCTAGAGTCTTCCCCACTATACGCCGGGCCAAGAACGACTCGTGGGAGTCTATATACAATATGGAATGGGAAGGGAATACTTGAAGCATCAAACAATGGAGAAGAATGAGAGATGAGAGAACTTTGAGTCCAAATTCCAGCAGCATAACATTAAGGAAATGGCTCTCTTGTGTTTGAATATGATTCAAACTCCTTTTAAAGACATTCTCCATGCAAAGCCAAGCCTCAAGACACAAGACACATGGTGTATTTGCAAGCTCAAGTGGATTCTAGGTGTACATTACACAAGACATGCAACAATGCATGAGTGAGTTGTCTTTCCACTTTGAATGATCATGCATTAAGTGGATTTCCAACTAAATCCACTAAATTCAAATTGAAATAAAATTTCAAGCTTGCAAATTACCCCCAATTTCAATTCTAAATTGAAATTGATTGCTTGGTAATTAATTTGAAAATTTTCAAATTAATTTTGATATGATTAATCTAATTAATCTTTGTTATCTTGTGCAATTCCATATATATGATTCCTAATACATATATATAGTATTCAAAACACTTTTAAATACTTCATCTCTCATTTTCTAATTTAATTCATAATTAAATTATTGTGTCAAACACAATTTACGATAATACCCTTTTTCCCGATTTTGAACGATTCAAAGCTTCCTATCTTTTGTTCTAGGCTTAATTCCGATATGAGCTAGTAGGGGGACCTAATGGACCTATAGATCATGGGCTCCAATGATTCGAGGCTAACCGACTAATCTCATTGTCCAAGCTAGCCAACATTCGTTAACTATCGGGACACTCCACTATAGCCCGATAGTTGCACTCCCCTCACTATAGATATATTTCCGTCCACTTGATTTAACCATGATTAGTAAGTCGATCCTTCACAGGTTGTTCGTAGCTATAGCTAGGTCAATAAGCCGTTTTACCCCTATAGTACTTCTAGTTCCTTAAGTCCCACTGATCCTCTAATGAACAATTGGTTTATGGTCCAACCAATAAACCGAGTCCCTCTCGGGCCAATGAGAGGGCGGGATCACTTTGTTCAAGCCCTGGAGTCAGCACTTAAGGGAACAACCTCTCTACTATCCCTTATTCGGGTTGGAGTGAATTCCTTCTAGCACGACTATGTCCCCAGCTATCTACCCGTTCCTATCCCTGAAATGGGAGGCTTATTGAGTCGGCGATACTGAGCCACTCTCACCTATGCAGATCTAAGGATAAGCCCGAATAAACAGGAGTTCGTAGTTAGCTCAGGATTAAGATCGAGTTACCTAGGTCATCACATGAAATAGTCAGTCTCGTCAGTAAACGGTGTTATAAAGCGAGAGCGACTTATTTCTCGGTCCTGGTCTTATGCAAACTCATTGCATAGGACACCCCCACTCGCATGTCTCTACATGGACGATTTAGGATCACATCGTCTATACCATCTATAAAGTGGGCCGCGTCTCATAGTGTCTCCAGAATAAGGTACCCAACCCTATTCCTATACTATAGACCGTTTTGGCTATTACTCAAGCTTGATCCACTTTTATGTCTCTACATAAAGCTCAAGTGTTCATCCTATAGCCATGGATCTTAGTTTATTGGATTTGGGTTATATATGTGCAATTTAATTTATTCAGTAATGACTTTTACTGAATCAATCTCGATAACACCTTTATCGAATAAGTATATAATTCGTTTAACATTCATTATCTACGAGTATTAGGGCACCAATCCCAACAAAAATACGTTACAATCTTGATAAGCACATCCATAATGCGAAATACACAAGAAATACTAATCCCTTTAGCAATTGGGGAGATGAAACGACTGCTCCAAACCACAAAGAACATGGAAGAACTTCGTCTTCTTGAGAGGAATTGCACTTGGTCTTCTTAGATGTCCATTCTTCCGTCAATTCGGCCTCCAGCGATTGATTCAGTCTCCCAATCGTGAATGCGTTTATCTTTGACGACTCCTCCTTTTATAAGATGAGGTTTAACCTAATTAGCTTAATTTGGACACGTGGCAGGCTCTCCAAGCTTCTTAGATTCATAACTAATTCAGCTAACGCCACTTTATAAAATTGTTTACGAACTGCTTACTGTTGGGTTTTATGTCCTAAAACTCGTAGATAGTGAATGATTAACGAATTATACACTTGTATCAATAAAGTGTTATTGAGGTTTATGCAATAAAGTGTTATTGTCATATTAAGTCTAGAATTGCACAATATGACTCAAATCCAATAAACTAAGATCCAAGGTTGTTTACATGAGACTTGAACTAGTATGTGGGGACATACGGGGATCAGTGTTAAAGTAACAACCTAAAAGGTCTATAGTACAGGGATAAGGCTGGGTACGTTATCTTGGTAACACTATGTGATACGGCCCGCTTTGTATTCGATACAGACGTATTGATCCAAGGCGTCCATGTAGGAGACATGCGAGCGGGGGTATCCTATGTAATGAGTTTGCATAAGACCGGACCACGAAATAGTAAACCACTAGATGTAACACCGTTAACTAGTTAGGTTACTGTTTCAATAGGATGACCTAGGTAACTCAATCTTAATCCTGAGTGTGTCATGAACTCCTTCTCACGAGGGATTGTCCTTTGATTAGTACAGGGTGAGAGTGGCCAGCACGCCGACTCAATAAGCCTACCTTTTTGGGGACAAGACCGAGTGGGGGGTTGGGGACATGACAATACAATATGGAATTCACTCCTTCCACTATTGGTGTAAGCAGATGTGTGTTCCCTTAAGGGCTGATTCCGGGTCTTGAACAAGGGCGCCCATCCTCTCCTGGCCCGAGAGGAACTGCTGTTTATTGATTGGATCATAAACAGATTGTTCATTAAAGGAATCAGTGGTACTTAAGGATCCAGAGGTAACCCAGGGGTAAAACGGTAATTTGACCCAGCTGACGTTACGAACACTCGTGAAGGATTGACTTACCGTTATTGGTCAATATCCGTGGACACAGAAATATTCTACAGTGAGAAGAGTGCAACTGTGGGTCTTTAGTGGAGTGACTCACAGTTAACGAATGTTGACTAACTTGGTTAATGAGTTTAGCCAATTAGTCTCATATCGTTGGAGCTTCTGATCTATAGGTCCATTAGGTCCACCTGCTAGCTCGTAAAGGGTTCTGAAGTTACATAGTCTTGAATAGAATTTGAAGTGTGTTCAAATTCGATAAGGGAATTATATTGTATTTGATACAATTAAGATAATGTATGAAGATACATTATAATATAAGTTTAATTGATGAATTAAACTTTATTGTTTATGAGAGAAATATTTGAATAGAAAATTAATTAATTGGAGAATTAATTAATTAATTTAATTTTGATTTTTTTTTTTGAGAAAAATTTAATTTTGATTTAATTAAAATTAATACTATCGTTTATATTTAATGTACATTAGATGCACATTAAAACTATAGGTTAAATGAGAGACATATTTGAATTTGATTCAAATATAATATTAAATTAAATATATGATATTTAATTAGTTGGTTGAACTAATTCGATTAAATATGATTTAATTGAATTTAAAACTATATGTTATAATTAATTTAATTGGATATTGATTTGGTTAAATTAATTTAACTTAATTTGTATAATATAGTTTTAAATATATATTAATTTAATGGTTAAATTGATATGGATTGAGGAATGAGGTTTTGACACCTCATTGGGGAGTTACACGATTGTAACTCCCCACTCTCCTTCAACCAACTGGGTTGTGGGATTACAGAAGGTCTGGTCTGCATTCTCACAAGTCTCTCCTTCTTGCAAGTTTGCTCTCAAGATCCTCTTTAAAGAAAAGAAAATGACAGCAACTCAGTTGCTGAAAAATCCATTCCCTATTTCAAGAATGTGATCCCACAATCACAACTTCAAGACCCAGAGCATAGTGGGTGCTCTTTGATGGTGGTGTTCAATGAAGAGATCGTTGTCGAATCATTCGTGGTTTTGGAGCATAGTGCTGTGAAGAACGGTCTTCAACAAGTAAGTCTCCTCTAATTCTAAATAGTTTAGAATTCTTTACAGCATGCTTAATCATAGGTTTAATTTTAGAAACGTTCTGAAATTTGTTGGCCAATGTACTGGTGTTTTCTGTGAAACCCAATTAAGAACCATCGATCTGATATACGCTTCCGCTGCGTAGGATTTTTATTCCTTCACTTACGTGTTAGTTTTGCTTCCTGCTTTGCTGGATCACAGATTTTGCTCCCTCAAGTCGCTCAACAATATTTTCTGCACAAAATAACTTCCAAAGCCTCCATTCTTCCAAATGGGTTAAAACATATAATATTCATCTAAAAGCAACCCTATTTAACACAAATGACACACAAAATACTATAGAACTAAGGTATGTTCTTGAGTTCTGACGCAAGTTGTCCCACCTAGATTTCCATGTTTCGTAGAGATGCAGCTTGACTCCAGACTACCACATTGTTCTTGGCCATGTATTCTTTTTGGCTTGCCATGAAATATTTCATCATTGTCTCCAGTGAATTTGAAGATGATGTGCCTTGGTTGCTACCACTGGCGTTGATGGTGCGCTGAAACTGTCCCTGCAATCATTGCTCATTGTTAGAATTAAACTGCCTTGGCACAGGATTTGTGTTACCTTGTTGCGCCTGTTTGCTTGTGCTATTATTCCACGAAAAATTTGGATGATTCCTCCATCCAAGGTTGTATGTATTTGAGAACGGATTGTTGCGCACAGCTCCTTTTGGACCCACATAGAACACTGATTCTGGGTTAGAAGGGCACTGGTCATGCGTGTGTCCTTCTCTGCAGATTCTGCATCCTACTGCGTTGAGTTGTGCGATTAAGAGTGTTGTGCTTGTTGTCACCGCATCCATCTTTGTGGTCAATGCATCAATTTTTGCGTTTACTAAAGTCATGGGTCAACTTCAAAACTTCCTGAACTGGTTTCCACTGGTCTTCTTCGTTTGTCTTCTACAGTGCCCCACTCATAATTGTTGCGCGCAATGCGATCAAGGATTGTGTGCGCTTCATCATAGGTTTTTCTAAGGAGCGCACCATTAGCGGATGAATCCACTAAAACTTGCGAATTTTTGTTGAGTCCGACATAGAAGGTCTCCAACTGATTACAATGTGGCAGTCCGTGATGTGGGCATCTTTGTGACAAATTTTTAAAACGCTCTCATGCCTCACTGAGTGTCTCGTCTTCCATTTGAGTGAAGGTCATAATTTATTTTCTAAGTCTCGAGTTTGCTATTGGTGGGAAATATTTCTCCAGAAACTTCTCAGCTAGATCATTCCATGTGGCTATGGAATTGCCTGGTTGTTGATTTAACCAGACTTTGGCAGCATCTCTCAGAAAATAGGGAAAAAGGATAACCTGCAATTGTTCCTGGGTTACTCCCGGACTAATGAATTTATTGTAGATATCCAAGAATGACTTGAGAATATCACTGGCTTGAGCTCAAACCTTTCAGTTTCTAAGGTTGGTTGTATTATTCCAGGATTAAAGTTGCATTTTGCAGGGGCTGCATAATCTTTGATTCCTCTGGCTCTGTCATCAGCCATCTGTATGGGATTTACTAGCAGATTATGTGGGTTAGGTGTTGTCATCTCTCTTGCTTGCTCAACTATTGGTCTTCTAGCACGTCAATTTCTTCTTCTTCTACTATAGGTTCGGTCAATCTCAGGGTAAATCTCAGTATTGATCTGGCGAGCAGCACACATATAATCTTGCTTGCCTGGAGAAAATACTCAACAGGAAACAAGGTGAATAATACCAAACAGAGTGTTAGATCAAAAAGAATATTGAAAACTTGGTTGCCTTCCTCGGCAATGGCGCCAAAAACTTGATCGCTGGACAGAAGGTCGATTGATTAATACAGAATTTGTCGCAAATATGCGTTAATCCAAGTATAAATTAACACAATCAAGTAGTACCTAGAGAGTTCTAGGGTCGAATCCACAAAGAAGGGTGGTTAAAGAGTTTTAATAACTTACTGAGTAAACTCTTGAACGCACAGTATCATAGCAATTGAAAAGGATGTTGTTTGTAGTTGGTTGATAAAACAGTGCAGTAAACATAAAATATGCGATGAGAGTTAAGGAAAATATCAGATAACAAGGCTATCAAGGCTTTTGCTGCGGCGACCACATGCGTTATAAGTAATCTTGTAGCGCATACTTTGACTAATTGATCCATTAATGCCTAAGTGAAAAATAATCATTAGATTCCCTTCCGGTACTACTCATGCGTTTGGCATAGAACTAACAACTGTTTTGTTCAATTCGTTCATGCGTTGGCCTAGTTCTCTAATAACTTTAAGTGACTGCGTTAGTCCTAAAACAGTCTAAGTTCATTCATGCACTATCTAGTTGCGGTAGTATTGAGTCTAATACTACCAAGACTACATGTAATGCGCTAGCTTTCTCTACTTAGATATTTTCACATGCGTTACCTGTCAGGGATTTATCATCCTGCTACCGCAGCGGCTGGCCAGGCGGGAGTTAGTAATGAAAACATTATCTCATCTAAGTAGAAAGCATTAACTTCTCATTCAACCAAATAAACTTATCACCACATGGATGCCTACGCTAAGCCTTGATAAAAGAAAATTAGCTCATGCTGAGACAGAAATACACCAAGTAATACATTCTTGCACAATACAAGTCTACCCTGCGATGGTATTCTTTCTTCTAATTTCTTTCTCCTTGCTCTCTAGTCTCACCTCTCTCCTCCGTGTCCTTCTCTTGGTTCTTATAGGCTGAGGAGGCTGACTTCTCCAAGAAATTGGCATGCGTGCCCTAGTTATCTTTCGCCAGCTAGCACATTAGTTATACATCAACGCGATCCTATCATCCAGCTTTCCTTGTACGAGTGCTCTGGGATCAGCGCCTGCGCTGAAGAAAACTTGGGCTACAAAACAATTATACTTTTCATGTGTTAGCGCCTTAAAACATATAATTTCTTACCACATCGATAAATATTACCTTCCGCAGAAAACTATTGCAATTATCTTATCTTTATGCGCTAGATTGGCGCAACTATGCTCTTTTCAGCCTTATTTAGCTTAAATTTAAGGGAGAAATAACTTGCTTATTGCAAGTTATCATGTCTCAAGAACCAAATCTTGTGCTTATGTGCAAAGGAATGTGTTTAACAATCGAACCAAAACCTGATTATGTTTTGCCAAGTGCTTTTAAGTCTCTTTTGCAGGAATTTAATGACATGTTTCCACATGAAGATGCACCTACGGGGTTACCTCCTCTAAGAGGGATTGAACATCAAATTGACTTCATTCCGGGTGCAACTCTTCCAAACATGGCTGCCTATAGGACTGATCGGTTGTTAGTATGCCAATAAATCAATACAAAATTTATCGCAGATATGTATTAATCCAAGTATAAATTAACACAATCAAGTAGTACCTAGTGAGTTCTAGGGTCGAATCCACAGGGAAAGGTGATTGAAAATATTTAATAACTTGCTGATTTGAACTCAGGGACGCATGGTATTATGAAACATGTAGAAAAGTGAAACATGCGCTGAGAGTTAAGAGAAGTTCTCGATGATAATAATATCAAGGTTGTTGTGGTGGCAACCTCATGCGTTTATAAGTAACCTTGTAGCGCATACCGTGACTAATTGATCCATTAATGCCTAAGCAAGAAAAAATCATAGGATTCCCTTCCGGTACTAGTTATGCGTTTGGCGAAGAACTAACAACTGTTTTGTTTAGTTAGTTCATGCATAGGCTTAGTTCTCTAACAACTTACAAGAGACTGCGTTAGTCTTAACATAGTGAAAGCTCATTCATGCGCTATCTTATAGCGGTAGTATTTATCTATTGCTACCAAGACTACATGCAATTCGCTAGCTTGTTCTACTTAGATATTTCCACATGCATTAGCTGCCAGGGATTTATCATGTTGCTACCGCATCCAGCTGGCCAGGCGGGAGTTAGTAATGAAAATAGTATCGCATCTAAGTAGAAGGCATTAATGTTTCATTAAATCAAAGTGTGCGCTTACAAAATAAACTTATCACCGCATGGGTGCCTGTGCTAAGCCTTGAAACATAAAATTAGCTCATGCGTGCAGAGGAATACACTGCGTAATACATCTTTTATGCAATACAAGTCTACCCTTTGCAGTGACCTTCTGTGATTTCTCATTCTCCCTGCTTTCTTCCTTCTTACTTTCTCTCCGAACCACTTTTTCTTGGGCAGGTGGATGCTTTTTATAGGCGGGGGAAACTGACTTCACCAAGGAATTAGCAAACGTGCCCCAGTTATCTTCTGTCTGCTGGTGTATCAGCTATGTGTCAGCACGATCTTTTCACCCATCTTTTCTTTCACGAGCGTTTTGGGATTTGTGCCTGCGCTGAAGAAAACTTGGGCAACAAACAACTGCAATTTTTACTGCGTCAACGCCTTATAATTTTATAATTTCGTATCACATCTAAAATATAGCCTTTCGCAGGAAACCATCACATTTTCCTTTCTTACTATGTTGCAACAACACATCAATAGTGTTTGGATTTATGCCCTAAAACTCGTAGATAATGAATGTAACCGTTGACCTGATATTAATGAAATAATATTGATATATTTTTCCATTAATTGTTATTAGTTATTTTATATATGTCTTTGCCTAATAATAACCCTAATCCAATAAACTAGACATCCAAGGCTGTAATATGAGTCTTGAACTATATGTAGTGACATATGGGATCATTGTTCAAGAAACAGCCTAAAGGGTCTATAGAATAGGGATAAGACTGGGTGCCTTATCCTGGTGACACTATGGATACGGCCCACTTTGTATTTGATACAAACGCCACGATCCAACGCGTTCGTGTAGGAGACATGCGAGTGGGGGTATCCTATGCAATGAGTTTGCATAAGACCGGACCGCGAAATAGTAACCACTGGTTAAAACACCGTTAACTAGTTGGTATTCTATTTCACTAGGACGACCTAGACAACTTAGTCTTAATCCTGAGTTGATTATGGACTCCTGCTCATGAGAGATTGTCCTTTGATTTGTATGGGTGAGAGTGGCCAATACGCCGACTCAATAAGCCTACCACTTTGGGGACAAGACCGAATGGGGAGCTGGGAACATAATCGTACAAGATGGAATTCACTCCTTCCCGACTTTAGGGAAGCAGATGAGTGTTCCCTTAAGTGGTTACTCCGAGTCTTGAACAAAGGGCCCTACCCTCTCAATGGCACGAGAGGGTTTTCTGTTTGATGGTTGGACCACAAACAGGTTATTCATTAGAGGAGAATTGGTACTTAAGGAAATAGAGGTAACCCAGGGGTAAAACGGTAATTTGACCCAGCTGGTGTTACGGACACTCGTGAAGGACTAACTAGTCGATATTGGTCTAGATCCGTGGACACAGAAAATATGTCTGCAGTGAGAAGAGTGCAACTGTGAGTCTATAGTGGAGTGTACACACAGTTAACGAATATTGATTAATGTGGTTAATGAGTTTGACCAATTAATCTCACATCGTTGGAGCTTCTGATCTGCAGGTCCATTAGGTCCCACTGGTAGCTCGTAAAGTAATTTGAGGCAACTAAGTAATAAAAGTAAATTGAAAATGTTCAATTTATTAAGGGAAACAAATATAATATATATTGATATATTATTATGAGAGAAATTAATATTTGAAAAGTTCAAATATAAATTTATGGAAGTTTGAAAGAGTTCAAAATAATGAATTAATTAATTTAAGGACTAAAATGTGTTTGGGCAAATTAATTAATTCTAGGCCGGGAATTAAATATGTGATATTTAATTGGTGGTTAATTAATTAAAGAATTCATTAACCGGGAATTAATCAATTATGGAAATAATTAATCACTTAAGGAAGTGATTAATCATTTATGGAAATGATCTAATCACTTATGGAAGTAATTAGTCATTTGTGGAAAAGATTAATCAATTATGGAATTGATTGATCATGATTGATTAATTAAGGAATAAGATTGAATCAATTATGGAAAAGATTGATTTAATTGAATATTTTATTCATGGCCTCTCTTCTATAAACAGAACACTAGACCTAATTGGTCATGACACTTGACACTCTTGAAAGACAAGACCTAGAATTCTCTCTAGCCTCCCTCTTAGAAAAAGACTCCCACAAGTCTTTTGCCTCCTAGACTCAGAGACATACCGGTGTAACCTCTGTGGTGATTGTGTCAATCAAAGAAGAAATTTCCAGCGAAGAAAACCTTAGAGCGGCTGCTGCGTTTTCGTTCGTGGAGCGTCGTTGGCGAAGAACGGTCAAGTCTACAACGGAGGTTTGTAACGGTTCTTCCTCTTTTCTTTAGAAGAGTTTTAAAAATAAATTTAGATTTATTTTAGCATGTTTAAACCGATTTTACAGCGGCTTTAAAAGTTGTTTAAAGTTTTGTTTGAGTTTTCATAACGGTATTTCAATGTTAATTAATATACGGCGTAAGGTCCAATCGATGCGCTTCCGCTACGTGGGGACTTTTATTCCCTTCAATCGGCATCAGAGCCATCGCTGTCCCTATTAATTAATTTTAAAAGTTGCGATAGGCTCTAATAGGTGGGATTTATGCATAATGTATGTTCGGTTTGCATTGAACTGTTTGGGTTAATTTTATGGCCATAGATTTTTTTATGTGATTTTGATCATGTAAGGCCCGGTGTTTCGGGTATTTTATGTAAAATCGAGTCCTATGTAAGTCCGGGTCTAGAATAGGTTTTTATGAGATAAAAATCGGAGCAATCGCCACTGAAATCGGGGCCGAAATCGGAGAATCGATGCTGCTGCCGCCCAGATTCTGCCTCCAGACGCAACCGCGTCGGGATGCTCCATCAACAGCGTCTCGACGCTGTCTCGATACCGAAGGCGCTCGGTAAGGAAAGCACACAGCGTCGGGATGCTACCTCAACAGCGTCTCGACGCTGTCTCGATTATAAGGAAAACGCACAGCGTCGGGACGGCTGGGTTTCAAAAGGCGCGGTTCGAGGCATGACCGGTCCGGTTCGGACCGGTTCGGCTGGGCTGGGACCTATTTTGTCCGGTTCAGCCAATTTTTGGCATGGTTCGTGATTTTGGAGGCCGGTTCGAGGTGATTCGGGGCGGTTCATGCTGTCTAGACAAATTCCGGAGATGTACATGGATGTTTTAGGATAGAATTTAGCTAAATTAATGTAATTTAATGCTTTATTTTATCCTAGGGGCCAAAATTAACCGGTTCAATTGCTATTTATATGCTTTATGGATGTCATATAGAATATTTAATCCCACCTTAGGTTATAAACATGCTCATGCATTTTTATATATTATAAATTGTTATAATGTATGTTTAAATGCATGGTTTTGTTTTCATATTTTTAATATAAGTGTATATTAATTATATGAAAAATTGGAAAGCATGAAGCATGTCATTACTTAAATTAAATATAAATAGTTATGTTTAATGTGATGAATGAAGCATGCTTGATTGATTTTCTTGATTGGCTTATAATTGTTATAATAAAAGAAAATAAAAAATTGCATGAAGCATGAAACATCCATAGTTAATAATATAATTGTTATATTATTCATGCAATTAGTGTGGTTTAATTATTTAATTTGAATGAGATTGTTGAATGAATTAAACCCTAGATTCTTGATTATAGGATTAATCATTAAAATTTGGAATAGTTCTTTAATATTAATGATTAGAAACCGTCAATCTATAATCAAGATTTGCATGCAAACATAAGATCATAGGATGAATTGGATTAATTTTAAATTGTTTAAAAAATTAATTAGACCTAGATCAGTTTCTAATAGGATTAGAATCTTTTCTTACTTAGTATTTAAAAATAGTTTTAATTGACTAAGTAGGAAAAACATTGCTATGATTATAAGGGAACTCCACCGGTAATGTTCTGTCTAAGGCTGGGGGTATTTAAGTTGACGGTTTACGGAACACCTCCTACCTGGGAACTGACCTGGAATACCGGAGTTGAATTAATCATAGTTAAATGTTAGCATACAATGTCACTAGGTTTAGTAAAAGTGTTTAATGCACCTAGATCTTTAGAGTAAAGACCTTACATTACTGAGGTTATAAGGGAACTCTCTCGGCAAAGTTCTGTCTAAGGCTGGGGGTATTTAAGTTGACAGTTTACGGAACACCTCCTACCTGGGAACTGACCCGAACATTGAGTTGAATTAACCATAGTAATGTTGACTTGCAATATTGGGTTTATTAAAAGAAGTTTAATTCACCCAAAAGATTGCAGTTGAATACTTTCCATAATTGTTATAATAGGATCAGACTTAGATAGATTGACTTAGCCGAATACTATCTAAGTTAATAACCCTATATTAACCTTAGGACATTTTCAGTGGGAGGAAAGTTACAAAACGAGATTTAAATCAAGTTTTGCTCCCACGTCCCTATATTCACAACGTGAGATTCATGCTCGGCTTCGAGTCGCCTTAGGAGCGGCCTCCCTTCGGAAAGTGTTTGCATGGATCAATATCAAGGTGAATGGGAAAAATGTCTAGAGTAAGTGGGAGCGGGACACGTGTCAACGTATCCCTCGGTCTCCGCCCATAGTTCACACCGTGAGAGTCCTATGATCCGCCTGCAGGTTGTCCTGGCGCAACCATCCCTTCGGAGGGCCTGGTCATAGGATTCGGAACATCGTGAACTCCTGAAAAGGATAGGAGCTCTTAGGCTAATCACCAACAATTGTCTTTCCCTTCGGTAGCCTGTTGGTGCGTGCCTCTGAGATCTGAAAGTGGGAGGGTTACACTTACGACGATGAGTTAAAAGTGTTAACAAATCCTTGACCGAACAACGGTGGCTAATGTCTATAGGAATATGAGTTATTCTGGAATTAGAATTAGCTGAGAGGTGTCTCATTTCAAAGGAGGAGTGTCTGATCACCCTTCGGTGGCTGACATTCTAAACCTCTGAAACGTCGTTGCAAAACTAAATCGATAGTTTTAAGGTTCTGTGATTGTTTGTTTTGCTAAATTGATTGGATTGTGTGCAATTGTTTGCTTGTATGATGGGTTAAGGCAAAGATAACTAATACGGTCATTGTTTGTTTAAATTTCAGCAATGTCTTCCTCAATTGTCTCTCTGCTTAAAAATGAGAAATTAACCGGCGAAAATTATTCTACGTGGAAGTCGAACCTGAATACGATTCTTGTTGTCGATGATCTGCGGTTCGTCTTAACGGAGGATTGTCCTCCAGCCCCTACTCGTAATGCATCCCAAATAGTTAAGGATGCTTATGACCGCTGGACAAAGGCCAATGATAAAACTCGCGTCTATATCTTAGCCAGCTTATCTGAAGTTTTGGCTAAAAGGCATGAGGGCATGGTAACAGCGAGGGAGATTATGAACTCTCTCCGGGAGATGTTTGGACAACCTTCCTACCAACTCCACCATGACGCTCTCAAATACGTTTATAGTTGTCGCATGAAAGAGGGCACGTCTGTTCGGGAGCATGTCCTGGATATGATGGTCCAATTCAACGTGGCAGAGGCAAACGGGGCGGTCATAGATGAGCGTAGTCAGGTTGAATTAATCTTAGAATCTCTTCCGAAGAGTTTTCTGCAGTCTCAAAGCAATGCAATGATGAATAAGATAACATTCAACCTGACTAGCCTCCTGAATGAGCTACAACTCTATCAGTCTCTTCTTAAGAACAAGGGACAGATAGAAGGAGAGGCAAACGTTGTCCACTCTAAAAGAAAGTTCGAGAAGGGTTCATCCTCTGGAACTAAATCTGTAGTCACTTCTTCAAAGAAAACTCAGAAGAAGAATGGAAACAAGGGGAAAGCTCCCAGCACTGCTGCTAAAAGCAAGGGAAAAGCCAAAGCTATGGCAGACAAGGGCAAGTGTTTCCACTGCAATGTAGATGGACATTGGAAGAGAAACTGCCCAAAGTACCTTCCTGAGAAAAAGAAGGAAAAGGAAGGTAAATTTGATTTACTTGTTTTAGAAACATGCCTGGTAGAACATGATGAGTTTACCTGGATACTTGATTCAGGAGCAACTAATCATGTTTGCTCTTCTTTTCAGGAAAATAGTTCCTTTCGACAGTTGAACAATGGGGAAATGACACTCAGGGTCGGAACTGGAGAAGTCATTTCAGCTAAAGCAGTGGGAGCTGCGAAGTTGTTTTTTAGAAATAGATTCTTACTTTTAGAAAGTTTGTTAATCGTTCCCAAGATTAAGAGGAACTTAATTTCTATTTCATGTTTGATTGAACAATCGTATACAGTTACTTTTGATATGAATGAAGCGTTCATTTATAAAAATGGTGTACTTATTTGTTCAGCCAAATTGGAAAATACCTTGTACGTTTTAAGACCAACCGAAAACAAAGCACTTTTAAATCACGAATTATTTAAAACTGCTGAAACTCAAAGTAAAAGGCAAAAGATTTCTCCATCAAGTAACAATACTCATCTTTGGCATCTTAGACTTGGTCATATAAACATCGATAGGATCGGTCGTTTGGTAAAGAATGGACTTCTAAGCAAGTTAGAAGATGATTCACTACCACCTTGTGAATCTTGTCTTGAGGGAAAAATGACCAATAGACCCTTTACTGGAAAAGGTTACAGAGCCAAAGAACCCTTAGAGTTAATACATTCGGATCTATGTGGTCCAATGAATGTAAAAGCTCGAGGAGGGTACGAAAATTTCATCTCTTTTATAGATGATTATTCAAGATATGGTTACTTGTACCTAATGGGACATAAGTCTGAAGCCCTTGAAAAGTTTAAGGAGTTTAAGGCTGAAGTTGAAAAACTATTAGGTAAATCTATTAAAGTACTTCGATCTGATCGAGGAGGGGAGTATATGGATCAAAGATTCCAGGATTATATGATAGAACATGGAATCCAATCTCAACTCTCAGCCCCTGGTACACCTCAGCAGAATGGTGTGTCAGAAAGGAGAAATAGAACCTTGTTAGACATGGTTCGATCAATGATGAGCTATGCTCAATTGCCTAGCTCGTTTTGGGGGTATGCAGTAGAGACTGCAGTATACATCTTGAACAATGTTCCCTCGAAAAGTGTTTCTGAAACACCTTTCGAATTATGGAAGGGGCGTAAACCTAGTTTGCATCACTTTCGCATCTGGGGTTGTCCAGCACACCTGCTTGTGACAAATCCTAAGAAACTGGAACCTCGTTCAAAACTGTGCCAATTTGTTGGTTACCCTAAAGAAACGAGAGGTGGTTATTTCTACGACCCACAAGAAAATAAGGTGATTGTATCGACAAACGCCACTTTCTTAGAAGAAGACCACATGAGAGATCATAAACCACGCAGCAAAATAATATTAGGAGAAGCTACTGAAGAATCATCAAGAGTTGTTGATGAAGTTGGACCTTCAACAAGGATTGATGAAGGAACTAGTTCTTCAGATCCATCCCGTCCATCTCAAACGTTGGGAATGCCTCGACGCAGTAGGAGGATTGTATTACAACCTGACCGCTACTTGGGTTTAACTGAAACTCAGGTTGTCATACCTAATGATGGCATTGAGGATCCATTGTCCTATCGACAGGCAATGAATGACGAAGATAAGGATGAATGGGTCAAAGCCATGAACCTGGAAATGGAGTCAATGTACTCCAATTCTGTATGGGAACTTACAGATCTACCAAATGGGGTAAAACCCATAGGGTGCAAATGGATCTATAAGAGAAAAAGAGATGCAGCTGGAAAGGTACAGACCTTCAAAGCTAGACTAGTGGCAAAGGGTTATACCCAAAAGGAAGGGGTTGACTATGAGGAAACCTTTTCTCCTGTAGCCATGTTAAAGTCCATAAGAATTCTCTTATCCATAGCCACATATTATGACTATGAAATATGGCAAATGGACGTCAAGACTGCCTTTCTGAATGGTAATCTTGAAGAGAATATCTTCATGTCTCAACCCGAAGGGTTCATAGGCCAAGGTCAGGAACAAAAGGTTTGTAAGCTCAATCGATCCATTTATGGATTGAAACAAGCATCCAGATCATGGAACATTAGATTTGATACTGCAATCAAATCTTTTGGCTTTGACCAAAACGTTGATGAGCCTTGTGTGTACAAGAAAATCAACAAAAGGAAAGTAGCTTTTCTAATACTTTATGTAGACGATATCCTACTCATTGGGAATGATGTATGATACCTCACTGACATTAAGAAATGGCTAGCAGCCCAATTCCAAATGAAAGATCTGGGAGAGGCTCAATATGTTCTGAAAATCCAAATCATTAGGGATCGTAAGAACAAAACGCTAGCTCTGTCTCAAGCAACGTATATTGACAAGATGTCTCAATATTCGATGCAAAACTCCAAGAAGGGACTACTACCCTTCAGACATGGGGTACACCTGTCTAAGGAACAGTCTCCTAAGACACCTCAAGAAATTGAGAACATGAGACACATTCCCTACGCCTCAGCTGTGGGCAGCTTAATGTATGCTATGCTCTGCACTAGGCCTGACATATGTTATGCAGTGGGAGTAGTCAGTAGGTATCAGTCTAATCCAGGGTTGGACCACTGGGGAGCGGTTAAGAATATCCTCAAGTATCTTCGGAGAACGAGGGACTACATGCTTGTGTATGGAGCTAAGGATTTGATTCTTACTGGATACATTGACTCTGACTTTCAAGCTGATAAGGATTCAAGGAAATCCACATCAGGGTCAGTATTCACCCTAAATGGAGGAGCAATAGTATGGAGAAGCATCAAACAAGGATGCATAGCAGACTCAACCATGAAGGCTGAGTATGTAGCAGCTTGCGAAGCAGCTAAGGAGGCAGTATGGCTAAGAAAGTTCTTGATTGATTTGGAAGTTGTTCCGAATATGAACGTGCCCATAACACTATACTGTGACAACAGTGGGGCTGTAGCCAACTCAAAAGAACCTCGAAGCCACAAACGAGGTAAACACATCGAGAGGAAGTATCACCTGATACGGGAGATTGTGCAACGAGGAGATGTGATCGTCACTAAGATCGCCTCGGAGCACAACATCGCTGATCCATTTACGAAGGCTCTCACGGCTAAAGTGTTTGAGGGTCATCTAGAGGGTCTAGGTCTACGAGATATGTATGCCATCTAATCTAGGGCAAGTGGGAGAAATGTATAATGGGTATAAGGATGCCCTAGTTCATTGTATTTCCAGCTTTAGATTATTGCATTTACATCCCACTAACTAGTGTTTTAGTTCAAGTGGGAGTTTGTTGGGATTTATGCCCTAAAACTCGTAGATAGTGAATGTAACCGTTGACCGGATATTAATGAAATAATATTGATATATTTTTCCATTAATTGTTATTAGTTATTTTATATATGTCTTTGCCTAATAATAACCCTAATCCAATAAACTAGACATCCAAGGCTGTAATATGAGTCTTGAACTATATGTAGTGACATATGGGATCATTGTTCAAGAAACAGCCTAAAGGGTCTATAGTATAGGGATAAGACTGGGTGCCTTATCCTGGTGACACTATGGATACGGCCCACTTTGTATTTGATACAAACGCCGCGATCCAACGCGTTCGTGTAGGAGACATGCGAGTGGGGGTATCCTATGCAATGAGTTTGCATAAGACCGGACCGCGAAATAGTAACCACTGGTTATAACACCGTTAACTAGTTGGTATTCTATTTCACTAGGACGACCTAGACAACTTAGTCTTAATCCTGAGTTGATTATGGACTCCTGCTCATGAGAGATTGTCCTTTGATTTGTATGGGTGAGAGTGGCCAATACGCCGACTCAATAAGCCTACCACTTTAGGGACAAGACCGAATGGGGAGCTGGGAACATAATCGTACAAGATGGAATCCACTCCTTCCCGACTTTAAGGAAGCAGATGAGTGTTCCCTTAAGTGGTTACTCCGAGTCTTGAACAAAGGGCCCTACCCTCTCAATGGCACGAGAGGGTTTTCTGTTTGATGGTTGGACCACAAACAGGTTATTCATTAGAGGAGAATTGGTACTTAAGGAAATAGAGGTAACCCAGGGGTAAAACGGTAATTTGACCCAGCTGGTGTTACGGACACTCGTGAAGGACTAACTAGTCGATATTGGTCTAGATCCGTGGACACAGAAAATATGTCTGCAGTGAGAAGAGTGCAACTGTAAGTCTATAGTGGAATGTACACACAGTTAACGAATATTGATTAATGTGGTTAATGAGTTTGACCAATTAATCTCACATCGTTGGAGCTTCTGATCTGCAGGTCCATTAGGTCCCACTGGTAGCTCGTAAAGTAATTTGAGGCAACTAAGTAATAAAAGTAAATTGAAAATGTTCAATTTATTAAGGGAAACAAATATAATATATATTGATATATTATTATGAGAGAAATTAATATTTGAAAAGTTCAAATATAAATTTATGGAAGTTTGAAAGAGTTCAAAATAATGAATTAATTAATTTAAGGCCTAAAATGTGTTTGGGCAAATTAATTAATTCTAGGCCGGGAATTAAATATGTGATATTTAATTGGTGGTTAATTAATTAAAGAATTCATTAACCGGGAATTAATCAATTATGGAAATAATTAATCACTTAAGGAAGTGATTAATCATTTATGGAAATGATCTAATCACTTATGGAAGTAATTAGTCATTTGTGGAAAAGATTAATCAATTATGGAATTGATTGATCATGATTGATTAATTAAGGAATAAGATTGAATCAATTATGGAAAAGATTGATTTAATTGAATATTTTATTCATGGCCTCTCTTCTATAAATAGAACACTAGACCTAATTGGTCATGACATTTGACACTCTTGAAAGACAAGACCTAGAATTCTCTCTAGCCTCCCTCTTAGAAAAAGACTCCCACAAGTCTTTTGCCTCCTAGACTCAGAGACATACCGGTGTAACCTCTGTGGTGATTGTGTCAATCAAAGAAGAAATTTCCAGCGAAGAAAACCTTAGAGTGGCTGCTGCGTTTTCGTTCGTGGAGCGTCGTTGGCGAAGAACGATCAAGTCTACAACGGAGGTTTGTAACGGTTCTTCTTCTTTTCTTTAGAAAAGTTTTAAGAATAAATTTAGATTTATTTTAGCATGTTTAAACCGATTTTACAGCAGCTTTAAAAGTTGTTTAAAGTTTTGTTTGAGTTTTCGTAACGGTATTTTAATGTTAATTAATATACGGCATAAGGTCCAATCGATGCGCATCCGCTGCGTGGGGACTTTTATTCCCTTCAAATAGGTCTTTTAGCCTCATTTTAGCCTCATTTTAAAGAAGAAATAACTTGCTTTTTGCAAGTTATCAAGGACCAATCCAACCGAGACTAAGGAGATCCAAAGGCAAGTGGAAGAACTCATGGATAAAAGATATATAAGAGAAAGCATATGTCCTTGCTTGATTCCGGTGATTTTGGTACCTAAGAAAGATGGTACATGGAGGATGTGTGTTGATTGTCGAGCTATCAACAAAATAACGGTAAAGTATCGACATCCTATTCCTCGATTAGATGATATGTTAGAAGAATTACATGGAGCTAATATGTTTTCAAAAATAGATCTTAAAAGTGGTTATCATCAAATTCGTATGCATGTAGGAGATGAATGGAAAACGACTTTCAAAACAAATTTTGGGCTTTATGAGTGGCTTGTTATGCCATTTGGCCTTACTAATGCACCAATTACTTTTATGAGGCTGATGAATCATGTTTTGAGGGAATACATAGGAAAAGTTTTGGTTGTATACTTTGATGATATCCTTGTTTACTCAAAGGGCTTGAATGATCATATTTTGCATGTTAAGACAATTAAACTTAAACTTAGAGAAGAGAAGCTTTATGTCAACTTCAAAAAGTGTAGTTTTTTTCTAGACCAAGTCAATTTCCTAGGGTTCATTGTGGGAAATGATGGAGTGAAAGTTGATGAAGAAAAGGTAAAGGCTATCCGAAAATGGCCAACCCCTACCAATGCATCCGAGGTAAGATCCTTTCATGGTTTGGCTAGTTTCTATAGGAGATTTATTAAAGATTTTAGTAGCATAGCCTCACCATTAACTGAACTTGTGAAAAAGCATGTGAAATTTGAATGGAAATAAAAGCAAGAGAATGAATTCAATGAGCTAAAAGAAAAATTGACTAATGCACCTTGTCTTGCTTTACCTAACTTTGATAAATCTTTTGAGATTGAATGTGATGCAAGTGGGATAGGTATAAGAGCTGTTTTCATGCAGGAAAAGCGACCAATAATGTTCTTTAGTGAAAAGCTAAATGGAGCTCAACTCAACTACCCGACTTATGACAAGGAGCTACATGCGCTTATGAGGGCTTTGAAAGTTTGGCAACATTCTTATGGCCAAAAGAGTTTGTAATCCACACGGATCATGAAAGCTTGAAGCACCTCAAAGGCCAAACGAAGCTCAACAAGAGGCATGCGAAATGGGTTGAATTCATTGAGACATTTCCTTATGTCATCCATTACAAAAAAAAAGGTAAGGACAATGTGGTGGCTGATGCATTATCAAGAAGGTATGCTTTATTCTCATCCCTTAGTGCAAAAGTTCTTGGTTTTAAGCACATGATTGAGCTGTACAAAGTTGAAAAATCTGAATTTTATGATGTGTATGCACAATGTTTAGAAGGACAAAATGTACAAGATTATATTGTTTTTATTGGGATGCTTTTTAGGAAGGGTAAAGCTTTGTATTCCTAAGTGTTCCATTAGAGAGTTACTTGTGAATGAGGCTCATGGTGAGGACCTATGGGACATTTTGGAGAATTTAAAACATACAACATGTTGTGTGAACATTTTTATTGGCTGAAAATGAGGAAGGATGTGAACAAAGTGTGAAAGCAATGTTTCAAATGTAAGGAGGCTAAGTCTAAGACACAACCATATGGCCTTTACACACCTTTACATGTTCCTAGTGAACCATGGGTAGACATTAGCATGGATTTTGTTCTAGGATTACCAAAGCCTAGAAGACATCATGGTAGTATTTTTGTGGTGGTTGATAGGTTTAGTAAGATGGCGCATTTCATTCCATGTAACCAAACCGATGATGCTACTAACATAGCTAATCTTTTCTTTAGGGAAGTTGTTAGATTGCATGACATTCCTAAAACTATTGTTAGTGATAGGGATGTTAAATTTTTAAATCATTTTTGGAAAGTTTTGTTGAAAAAATTGGGAACTAAGCTTCTATTTTCTACAACTTGTCACCCACAAACAGATGGACAAACTGAGGTGGTTAATAGAACATAGGGGGTCTTGCTTAGGTCACTAATTTCTAAAAATCTTAAGTTTTGGGAAGAGACTCTACCTTTTGTGGAGTTTGCATAAAATAAGGTGATTCATAACACAACTCACTGTTCACCTTTTGAGGTTGTGTACGATTTTAATCCTTTGGCTCCTCTAGATTTATCACCTTTGCCGCCTAATATGTTTACTAGTGATGCAGCTTCTTCTAGGGTCGAATACATAAAAAATTTGCCCAAAGAAATCAAAGAAATGATTGAAAAGAAGAATCAAAAGCTAGTCACTCGCAAGAACCAATGAAGGAAAGAATTTATTTTTAAACCGGGTGATTGGGTTTGGGTTCATCTACGAAAGGAAAGGTTTCCAGATCAAAGGAAATTTAAACTTCAACCAGGGGAGATGGTCTTTTTCAAGTGCTCGAACGGATCAATAACAATGCATACAAATTAGATCTACGAGGTGAGTACAATGTAAGTTCTACTTTTAATCTGGCTGACTTGACTCCTTTTGATGTAGGAAATGAAGACCTTGATTTGAGGAAAAATCCTTTTCAAGAAAGGGTGGATGATGTGGATTCAATCAATAATCCATTGCATGTACCTGAAGGACCAATTACAAGGAGCAAGGCAAAGAAGATACAAGAGGCTTTCATATTGCATGTTCAAAAGCTAGCAAATGCACAACGAGAGGCCGAGAATTTTGAACCCAAACTTTTGTATAATGTTAGTTCACCAAGACAAGAAGAGAATGGAATTAATATGGCATGAGAAAAGTCGTGTAATTTGGAAGATGGCACGGGGGATGAAAAAAGTGTGCAGAATTTGTGAACAGGTGGCTGTCCAGCTTGAATCTCTTGGGATTTCGTGATGTCAAACCTTGTCAAATGTGACCATTATTTTGAGTGCCTCCCATAGTAGATATTGAAGACAATTTAAAGAAAATATATCTTTTTAGTTTGGAGTTATGACCGTTAGTTTGACTTACAATTAAGTTTCAATTTCCTAAGTGTTATTTTCTACAATTTGCAATTAATTGTATTTGAATGACTTTTGAGTTTCTTGGTCTATCCACGACCATTTGGCCTTTAAAATGGCTTGTAATGCTCTTGAAAATTCAGATTATCAATATTAAAAGCTTGTGCTTATTCAACCCTTAGGTGTTGTCTTTTCTTTCAAATCTTGTTCTAGGTTTGATATTCAATCGATTCATTGGATTAGTTTTGATCAATCTAATTCTGGAGTGAGTCGTCTTAGGATCTAAGAGTGACCATCATAGATTCTAAGTTTGATCTATGAGTTATTCATCTTCTAACTAAGCTCTTGGTTGGAATCATTCGGTAAGTTAGTCTTATTTGTGTTCGTTTACAAGGATCCTAGAAGGACCTCTAGCTTTGTAAACCTAGCATATTTGGCGCTTATCACCTACTCTCTCACTAGCCTGAGAGGGGTTTCTGTTTAATGGTTGGACCATAAACAGGTCGTTCATTAGAGGAGCACTAGTACTTAAGGATGTAGAGGTAACCTAGGGGTAAAATGGTAATTTGGCCCAGCTGGTGTTACAAACACTGGCGAAGGACTAACTTGTTGTTATTGGTCTATATATGTGGACATAGAAATATATCTGCAATGAGAAGAGTGCAGTTGTGGGTCTATAGTAGAGTGTACCCACGGTTAACGAATATTGATTAACTTGGTTAATGAGTTTAGTCAATTAATCTCATATCGTTGGAGCTTCTGATCTGTTGGTCCATTAGGTCCCACTGGTAGCTCATAAAGGTTATTGAGGTAATTAAAGTAATTTTAAATGTTCAACTTTACTAAGGGAAATAATATAATGTATAGTGATACATTATAATATAAAGTTTATATTTTTTAATTAAACTTTATAATATAAATTTAATTTTGGATTCGATTCAAAATTAATTCATGGGAGAATTAAATATTTGATGAAGGAGTTCAAATATTAATTTTAATATGAATTGAGTTCATATTCAAACTATATTTTAAAATTAATGCTCATTAGAGTTAAATTAAAAACGTGATATTTAATGCCAATAAAAACATGACTCAACTGGAATAAAGTTGTACTAATGACCATGAGGTCTGTGGTTCAAATCCCCCACCCCTTCATATTATCAAAAAAAATGTGAAATTTAATTTAATGATTAATTAATTGTTTGATTTAATTTAATTTAATTTGGTTTAATTATATTAATTGAATTAAATTATAGGTTATGTGGGAGATATTCATTTGAATATGATTTAAATGGATATATTAATTAAATTAGATTTAATTCATTATTATTTAATTAGTTAAATTAATTTTATTTAATTAAATTATATTAAATAGGTAACTGGCGACGTCTTCACACGATAACCTCCCCCCATTCCCTCTCAACCGTTGGAAACACACGCCTGCTATTGTGTGCCCTTAAGGATCCCACCATCGTTCTAGCCTCCATATCCTATAGGAGAATACTAGTGAAGAACTAGTGGGATAAATTTCCATTGTGCTTTTAGCACAAGTAACAACCTAAAAAGTCTATAGTATAGGGATAAGGCTAGGTACCTTATCCTGGTGACACTATGGATACGACCCACTTTGTATTTGATACAAACGTAATGATCCAAAGCGTTCATGTGGAGTCATAAAAGTGGGGGTATCCTATGCAATGAGTTTGCATAAGTCCGAACCACGAAATAGTAACCATTAGATGTAACATCGTTAACTAATTAGTTATTATTTTATAGGATGCCCTAGGTAACTCAATCTTAATCTAGTGTGTTATGAACTCCTGTCTGCAAGGGATTGTCCTTTGATTTGTATGGGTGAGAGTGGCAAGATTAACTGACTCAATAAGCCTACCATTTTGGGACAAGACCGAGTGGGGAGATGAGAACATAGCTACATAAGATGGAATTCACCCCTTCCCGACTTTAGGGTAAGTAGATGAGTGTTCCTTTAAGTGGTGACTTCGGGTCTTGAACAAAAGGATCTCGCTCTCTCATTGACTCGAGAGGGACTTTTGTTACTGGTTGGACTATAAATAGGTTGTTCATTAGAGGATCACTGGTACTTAAGGAGATAGATGTAACTCAGGGGTAAAACGATAATTTGATCCAACTGTAGTTACGAACACTCATGAATGATTGACTTAGAGTTATTGGTCGATATTCGTGGACATAAAATATTCTACAGTGAGAAGAGTGCAACTGTGGGTCTTAGTGGAGTTACCTACAGTTAACGAATGTTGATTAATTTGATTAAAGAGTTTAGTCAATTAATCTCGTATCGTTGGAGCTTCTGATCTATAGGTCCATTAGGTCCACCTGCTTGCTAGTAAAGGGTAATTAGGGACATTATGGCTTGAAAATAATTTGAATTGTTGAAATTAGTTAAGAGAATTAAGTTGATTGTATGAGATACAATTAATATAATGTATAGTGATACATTATAATATAAAGTTAATTTTGAACTTAATTAAAGATTAAACTTTATAATGTGAGAGAAACATATTTGAATTTGATTCAAATATATGGTTAATTAAATATATAATATGTAATTAATCGTTAAATTAATTAATTTTGAATTAATTAATTGGTAAATTTAGTTAATTTAATTAAATCTGATTTAATTAAATTAAACAATTCTTGAAGGGATTGAATCTCCTACGAAAGCGAATTGAATATTTGTAATTTAATTTCGTTTTTAAGAAACTCATACATTGTGCAAACAGAATTTTACAGAAGTATTTCTATAAACAATTCTACGATTAAGCATGTTGTTCTACAATAAGAGATTAGAACAACTACATGTTGTAGAACCCAAGTTGCTTTCCAACAAAAGTGAAAATTACAAGTTCAAGTTATTCATAAGGAAACAATATTGAATCGTGCACAGTGATGACTTGAGAATTCAAAATTTTATTTTCTTGAAGAGGTATTGTTATATATCATTTTTTATTTTTCTTAATTGAACAATGTTCTTGTACATAAGCAAATCACAAATTTTATAAGAGAACTCAAAGTTTTCCAACAAAAGTGAAAATTACAAGTTTGTGTTATTCATAAGGAAGCAATATTTAATCGTGTCACAGTGAAGACTTGAGAATTCAGAAGTTTATTTTCGTGAAGAGGTGTTGTTATCAATCATTTTTTAATTTTCTTAATTGGACAATATTCTTGTACATTAGCGACCACGAATCGGAGGGGATTCATTTAGGTACATAAGTGTCCCAAATTCCCACAAACCACTGGAGCTATTGGAGATTTTGCAGGTAAATGTGCTAGATTTTGAACCCCCAAATATACTATTTTACTAAGCTCTATTTGTGTAGAGATATTCCCATGGATTACTCGACCGAATGAGGTGGGAGGCAGAGAGTGACGAATATTGGAAGGGAAATTTAAGAAAAGAGAACTAGGAAAATAAAAGGGTCGGTTGCATAGATAACAAAATGGGCCAAAATATTAGCAAATATAGCAATATGGAAAAATAATTGCAAAAATGGCAAAAAATTACCTTCAGACCGTCTAAATGACCAAAATACCCTTATATCAGAGATAGAAATAGAAATATATCACAGATAGAACCTATGAACGATAGCGATAGCATAGAATTGTATCGTTGATAGAAATCTATCAGTGAAGAATTCTATTGCTGATAGACTTCTATCACCAATAGAATTCAAATATTTTTAATGATTTTCCTAAATTCCCTTTTTACCCCTTATTTGATTTTAGCGCACATTTTCCCCTTCTTCTTTGTTTTTCCTTTTTCTCTGATAGACTTCTATCAGCGATAGAATTTTTTTTAAAAAAAAATCATTAAAAATATTTGAATTTTATCAGCGATAGACTTCTATTGCTGACTATCACTGATAGAGTTATATTAGTGATGGAATTCTATTGCTGATAGAAGTCTATCAGAGAAAAGAAAAAAACAGAAAAGGAAAAAAATGAAGGGAAAAATGCATGCTAAAATAAAAAAACGGGTAAAATGGGAATCTAAAAAAATCATTTAAAATATTTGAATTCTATCGGTGATTGAAGTTTATCAGTAATAGAATTCTATCACTGGTAGAGTTATATTAGCGATAGAATCTATCGCTGATAGAAGTCTATTAGAAAAAAGAAAAAAAAATAAGGAAAAAAATGAAAGAAGAAGAGGAAAATACACACAAATGAAGGATAAAACGAAATTTTTTTAAAAAAAATAAAAATATTTGAATTTTATCGGCAATAGACTTCTATCGCTCAGAGAAAAGGAAAAAAAAATGAAGAAGAAGGGGAAAATGCACGCTAAAATCAAATGAGGGGGTAAAACAGGAATCTAAAAAAATCATTTAAAATATTTGAATTCTATCGACGATAGAAGTCTATCAGTGATAGAATTCTATCATTAATAATTCTATCGCTGACAGTCTATTAATGATAGAATTCTATCAATGATAAAAAATCTATCAGCGATAGAATTCTATTTTATCAACGATAAAATCTATCACTAATAGAAATCTATCAGAGAAAAGGAAAAAATGGAAAAAGAAAAAACGAAAGAAGATGGGGAAAATGCATGCAAATGAGAGGTAAAATAGTAATTTTAAAAAAATCATTTAAAATATTTGTCATGTTTGCAATTTCTTTTAACGGTAATATTTGCTATTTCCTTATTTAATTTAGACACCCATTAAGATTTTTCTATTTTAATTTTATTTTGTTTTTTAAGAATAGATTTTTGCAAAATAATATATTATATTTTAAAAATTCATTATCAGTACAATTTATAGCCATGTTTATTATTTTTTTTTTATTTTTACATTTGAGCAAGTAGTGTTATTAAACCATTTATTCAAAATAAATATGTTCTTTGTCTTTTTAATTAACTAGTTAAAAGACACATGTGATACACATGATTAAAAATTTTCAGAACATAAGTTTTTATGGTGCGATTTAATGGTTGAATGAAAATTTTTCATTTAGTTTAAATAGTAAATATTTTATTCATAATTTTTCGTAGTAAAAAAATTTTTTCTCCCACAAACTATGAAATTCTAATTTTATTATTTATGTGAATATTTAATGAAACATAATAGTATATTTTTAATTAATTTTTTTTAAAGTTTGGTATATACTTTAAAACATGTAAAAAAAATGTTTTTCTCAAAATGTTCTTTTCAAAAAATGTCAATTTAAAATATTTTGAAAAGAAAAAAAAAACTTTCGTCTATGGAATAATATTAAAAGTAAAGAAATTTGAATAAGGTTGTTCACATGTAACTTCGAAGATGGAGACATGTGGAATAAAATATGTATTTGTATTGATGTAATATGTGTGTGGGTGTACAACCTCTAACTTTAATCCTCTGATTCTCTCTCTTCTGTGTGTGTGATTGTGTATCACTCGAGGGTTAGAACGCTTGTTCTCGAGTCTGAAGCTTCAATTGATTCTTGGAGCTTTTGGAATCTTCGGGTCTTGAAGTCTTGGAGTCTTGGAGAGCTTTTGGTCTTCAAGGATTGTTGAAGTCTTCTAGTCTTGAAAGGTCTTCAGTCTTCAAGAAGTCTTGGGGTCTTGAAGTCTTGAAGAGTCTTTGGTCTTCAAGGATTGTTGAAGTCTTCTAGTCTTGAAGGGTCTTCAGTCTTCAAGAAATTTTGGGGTCTTGAAGTCTTGAAATCTTGAAGAGTCTTTGGTCTTCTAGAATTGTTGAAGTCCTCTAGTCTTGAAGGGTCTTCAGTCTTCAAGAAGTCTTGAGGTCTTGAAGTCTCGAAGAGTCTTTTGTCTTCAAGGATTGTTGAAGTTTTCTAGTCTTGAAGGGTCTTCAGTCTTCAAGAAGTCTTGGTTGAGTTTCTCCGAATTCTCTGACTCTGGCTGAGAACTTCAAAATTCTGACCTTCCTTTCTTTCTGCCCCCCACTCAAATGAGTCAAGGTCTCCTATTTATAGAGTTTTCAAAAGGCCTTTGCAGGCTTGGGCTCAAATTAGATTTGGGTCCAATTATTTAGTCTTGGGTTTGGTTTATATTTGACCCAAAACCATATGACTCAAATATTTAAAAGACCCAAATTTGGTCCAATTAATTATTTTCTTTAATTAATTTGTGAAATTAATTAATTTGATCAAAATAATTTATTTTTAATTAATTGATCAAAGAAAAATTTGGCTCTATAAACCTATAATTGACCAACTTTGTCTTCAAATTAAATTTGGGACACATGTCAATTTATAATTGGTCCCAAATTTAATTAATTGCAATTTCGTCATTAATTCTAAATAATGACGTGACTATTTGTGATTGTTCAAAATTTCTCCTTCAACAAATGCTCCCTTTTCGAGATTTAGACACAAGCTATGTGTGAGTGAATCTCGAAAAAGATATTTTAGAATAAAAATGCAAGGTATTTGATCTGATTTTAACTTTGTTTGATGTGTCAATTTTAATCAAAATATGAATTTTGTTCAATTTTTTTATTATTTTTTTTATTTGACACACTTTTATCGCCAATTAATCAAAATTTGAAGTTAGGTCAAAATTTTGATTTTTCTTATTTGGCAGCAAACTTTGACTTGAACTTAAGTTTGAGTAAAATCTGGATTATGCCCAAATTTTGATTTGAGGTAAAATTTTATCCAATTTTAATTTGCATTTGGAATAGAATTTAGGTTTGGACTTTGGTCCATTTGGGATAAAATTTGGATTATGCCAAACTTTTGACTTGAAGTTCTATCCAATTTTAACTTGCGTTTGGAATAGAATTTGAGTTTCAGACTTTGGTTGATTTTGGGTTTGACAAGATTTGGATTGAGGATAATATTAGTTGACTAAATAGCATATATGTATGTATTAACAAGCAAATGTTAATAAAAAAACTTGAATGGTTTATTGGTTTAATAGCCAACCTACATATTTTAAAGGTCATGGGTTCGAGTCTCAAAACTGTTAATCTTTATCCTTCGAACTTGGAGAGAAGAGACAGCTGTGCAACAACGTGATCCTTCGAACTTGGAGAGAAGGAATTGCAGCGTAGCAGCGAACACACTTTCGAACTTGGAGAGAAGAGGGATCAAGTCATAACGTAGTTCATGATTTTTTTTTTTAAACTCACCGTTTAAGCTTGTGTGGGCTAGGGGCATCATGCAATTTAGGCTCTTACAATAAGAAGCTTTTACATTTTAAAAACTCTTATCTTCATCATGGTCTGGATCAGATCCTTCGCTTGTAGGATTGGTCAAGATAATGAGATTTAGCTTCACCTTCAAGGAACCTTCGGTATTTATGAGAACAAAAAACTTCCTTTTTCATACGTGACGAGACAATACATTGAAACTTCTTGTCACTGCTTACTTTATCGAACAGTTTCACCTCTAAGTTATCCATCTTTCTTTGAGGTTGATCATCTGTTACTTTGAGGCGATCAAAGACAGATATTGAAGATCGACTTTTCTTCGATGTAGAGACACTTAGCCTTTGGAAAGCTGAAGATCAAGTGGAGGTGGACATCGAACATTGATTTTCTTATTCTGTCGCGACCATACTCATTCTTTGGAATACCGAAGGATGAATAGTTGAATGCTTGATGCGATCAGGGACGGAAGTCCTTTGTTCACCCTTCTTAGAATTATCAACTTCTTCTACGTCGATGTAGTAGGAAGTTGCTAAGTTTTCTTTTTCCTTTTTGTGGAAAGTTTTGGAGAATGATTTATTTAACATCACCAGTTGTTGAGGTTGAGAAAACTTTTTACTTCTCTTCCTCTTGGGTTGAAGTTTCTTAGGATCCTTCTTTCTTTGATGTTTGCTCTTTCCTTTGATTGTAGCAAGATTTGATTGAGCTATTTCATCAAGGTCGAGCTTAATTTTTTCTTCCTTAGCTAGCTTTAGAATTAAGTCCTTTAGGACGAAGCATCTTTTCACTGGATTACCAAAAACTCGATGATACTAACAATACTTGGGATCATTGACTTTCTCCATCTCTTCCGATCGTTTACACTTAGGAAGCCCTATCGGTTGTGCTTCCAGTAGTTGTTCCAGCATGTCAGGGATGTCAGAATCAGGGAAAGGATAGATTTTCTTCAGTCTTTCCTTTAAAGTTAAGCGACGTGTTCCATTTTCTTGTCGCTTTTCTTTTGAAGATGACTTGAGAAGAATTGTGTTTACAACCATAGATTCTTCTATAGTCGCTTCGACGTTCTTTCCTTCTGTCTTCAAGTTAGGGAGTAGAAGGTCTTGGTTTTCTCGACTAGCAATACTTAGCTCCATATCATGGGCACGAGTTGCTGGTTCTTCAAAGGTGCGATGCTTTATACCTTGAAGGATATAAAAAAGTTCCCAGTGCATGCCTTGAATGCACATCTCAATGGTAGAGAGTTCAGTGAGGCGATCTTTGCAATCTAGACTCATGGCTCTCCAACGATTTATGTAGTTAACAACGAGTTCACCCTTTCGTCGTTTAGTGTTGGTGAGCTCGAACATACTAACAGTTCATCTGGTGCTGTAGAAGCGATTCAAGAATTCTCTTTCGAATTGCTCTCAACTGTCTATTGACTCAGGTTCTAGATCCGTGTACCAGTCGAAGGCATTTCCTTTAAGTGTTCGAATGAACTACTTGACTAGTAGGTCCACTCGAGTACCAGCATTTTCGCATGTCTCGACGAAATGGGCAATGTGTTGTTTAGGGATGCCTTTCCCATCAAACTGTTGAAACTTTGGTGGCTGATACCCAGTAGGCATTCTCAAGTTATCAATCCTCTTAGTATATGGTTTGGAATACAAGAGGGAGTCTTGAGTAGATCCATCATATTGAGCTTGATAGCGAGCATAGCTAGCTACTTTTACTGATTTAATTTAGCTAGTCTTTTATGATTCTTGGGCCATTTTATTGTGCTTTATTGTTTATTTTGTAGGAAATGGTTGATTGGAGCTATAATGTCATATTAGAGTTAATCGGGTGCTCGGGGCGTGAAAAGATGCAAAGGAATGAAAAGAGTAAAAGTGGAGAAAAGTCAAATCTCGGTCAACAGCAAGCTAGCGTCGAGACGCTAGCTCTTGAGCGTCTCGACGCTCACATTCCATATCAGATTAGGCGCGTAAAGCTTACAGCGTCGAGACGCTATGATAGGAAGCGTCCCGACGCTACCGTTTTTCCTTATTCAGAACGCGCGTTTAAGAGGCAGCGTCGCGACGCTGTCTTGACAGCGTCTCGACGCTTCGACGAAAAATCAGAATATAAGCTTCACTTCGGCTAGGTTTTAGGGGAGATGAATTTGGGACCTTTCGGAGCCGTAAAGAGGACAGAATAGAGGCTTTTTGGAGCTGCAAACAAAGGAGGAACTTGGAAATCAACCCATTGTTCGTGGGGATCGTGACGGGGACATCGGGACTCGGCCTACATTGAGTTTTCTTTTCCCTTTTCTTCCTTAAGTTAGATTTATGGCTTTTACTTGTTTAGTTGAGATTGTATTTTCATTCATGAGTAGCTAAACTTGTAGCTTAGGGATTGATGTAGTTGATTAAGTTTATGGATTGATTTATTGTTTAAGTTGTGCAATGTTATTGTGTTTGTAATCTTGATTTAATGCTTTCAATTAATTGGCCATTAGTTGGATGATTTAAGTTTTGAATCTAGCTCGGGAGAGGGGATTTGATCTAGACTTACTCAAGATTGCATGAATAAAGTTTACTTTCTAATTCTTGACGGTTTTAGAATTTCTTTAGAATTGGTTAAAAGATCTCATTGCCTTGCATGTTAATAAACTTAGATAGGGATATCAAGTTGGTTAATTTGCATGAGAATCAATTATACTCGGGAGAGATAGTTGTGATTAAAGGGTCTTTGGCTCATAATTTCATTGTGCATAATAACTTATTCTTTAAAATCAATCCTAAACGAAATCGGCGAAATCAATTCCCTAAGTAGTTTTCCCAATTGAATTTCCATTCTTTTTACTTGCTTTGATTTGGTTTTATTATCATCTTTTCATCACTTTTTGATCCCTAAATAAAATTGGGCAAAATAATTCGCAATACTTGATTTGCTTAAAAATCCAATCCAGAGGACGACATTCGAATTTACTATTCACTATATTATTACTTGACCCGTGCGCTTGCGGTTAGGAAAAGTCCACATCAGAGCTCTAATACAATTTGTGATCATATCTTGGAGCTGTTAGATGGATAGTGAAGCGGTTGAAGCGACACATTGTGGCTTATCGTCTTGCACTATAGTCTTCCCTTTGTCGTGATTTTTTATGACTTGGGTTTGACTTGGTTCGACGATATGTTGGTTCTCAATCTAACTCTTTAGGTGCTCAATTTGAGAATCTTTTTCTTCAATCGCCTTCATCAAGGTGTTGATGTGTTCCTGCATTTCAGCCATTCTTTCTTCCATAGTCCTTGTCTCAGTCATCATGACAGTCACTATGTTAGAATCAGGTTCAAACAAAGGGGAAGGTGAGGAATGTGTTTCTATCTCAAGCACGGAACTTTGTACTTATGTGCAAAGGAAAGTGTTTAGTAACTGAACCTAACTCTAATGATGGTTTTCCAAGTGCTTTTAAGTCTCTTTTGGAGGAATTTAATGGCATGTTTCCACATGAAGATGCACCTACGGGTTTACCTCCTCTACGAGGAATTGAACATCAAATTGACTTCATTCCGGGTGCAACTCTTCCAAACATGGCTGCCTATAGGACCAATCCAACCGAGACTAAGGAGATCCAAAGGCAGGTGGAAGAACTCGTGGATAAAGGATATATTAGAGAAAGCATGAGTCCTTGCTCGGTTCCAGTTATTTTGGTACCCAAGAAAGATGGTACATGGAGGATGTGTGTTGATTGTTGAGCTATCATCAAAATAACGGTAAAGTATCGACAACCTATTCCTCGACTAGATGACATGCTAGATGAATTAAATGGTTTTAATCTATTTTCAAAAATAGATCTTAAAAGTGGTTATCATCAAATTTTATGCATGTAGGAAATGAATGGAAAACGGCTTTCAAAACAAAGTTTGGGCTTTATGAGTGGCTTGTTATGCCATTTGGCCTTACTAATGCACCAAGTACTTTTATGAGGCTAATGAATCATGTTTTGAGGCAATACATAGGAAAATTTGCGATTGTATACATTGATGGTATCCTTGTTTACTCAAAGGGCTTGAATGATCATATTTTGCATGTTAAGACAATTTTACTTAAACTTAGAGAAGAGAAGCTTTATGCCAACTTCAAAAAGTGTAGTTTTTGTCTAGAACAAGTAAATTTCCTAGGGTTCATTGTTGGAAAAGATGGAGTGAAAGTTGATGAAGAAAAGGTAAAGGCTATCCGAGAATGGCCAACTCCAACCAATGCATCCGAGGTAAGATCCTTTCATGGTTTGGCTAGTTTCTATAGGAGATTTATTAAAGATTTCAGTAGCATAGTCTCACCATTAACTGAGCTTGTAAAAAAGCATGTGAAATTTGAATGGAAAGAAAATCAAGAGAATGAATTCAAAGAGTTAAAAGAAAAATTGACCAATGCACCTTGTCTTGCTTTACCTAACTTTGATAATTCTTTTGAGATTGAATGTGATGCAAGTGGGATAGGTATAGGGGCAGTTTTGATGCAGGAAAAGCGACCAATAATGTTCTTTAGTGAAAAGCTAAATGGAGCTCAACTCAACTATCCGACTTATGACAAGGAGTTACATGCACTTGTGAGGGCTTTGAAAGTTTAGCAACATTACTTATGGCCAAAAGAGTTTGTTATCCACACGGATCATGAAAGCTTGAAGCATCTCAAAGGCCAAATAACGATTAACAAGAGGAATACGAAATGGGTGGAATTCATTGAAACATTTCCTTATGTCATCCATTACAAAAAAGGTAAGGACAAAGTGGTGGCTGATGCATTATCAAGAAGGTATGCTTTATTCTCTTCCCTTAATGCAAAAGTTCTTGGTTTTAAACACATGATTGAGTTGTACAAAGTTGAGAAATCTGAATTTTATGATGTGTATGTGTTGGGTTCCTAGAGTGAGTAAAAATATGATATGAAATACTCTAGAATTCCTGTGCAAGTATACACAGTCTGCAGCAAGTAATATTATCAATCCAAGGTCTGAATGAGTTTCCACTTTACCTATTTTGTATAACTTTCTAATGGTTTCAAAGATAATAAAAATGTTGGGTTTTATCGGAATTATGCTGAAGCAAAATAAATGACAGAACAACGAGTAAACAAATAGATAGACAGATTAAAGACAGGCGCTGGTTAGGCTTTAGTGATTGTTCTAAGATATGCTCTAGCAATATTATTGATCATGCATCTCTCGCAGTATTATTAGCGGATTCCTCCCGGAACTCCGGATCTTTTGGTATATGTTTCAAACCCAATGAAGAGCAACCGATCGAGCACTTGGCAATTGGCTATCCCTAGCTCAGTCACTGGCGTTCACCAATACACAATGATCGTAATGTGGAGAATTGCCACACACTCTCTAAATCATCCCTGAAACTAGAGAGAGCTATCCATATCGGCTGGCCAGGCGGGCATAAAATGAGAATAAGCACAACAATTAACCAAAATGCAATAGTCAATTTATTACTAGAGTTGAAGCACAGTAATCACATTATTCCTAACCAACACCTTAAGCTACTTAGTTCATAATAGACATAGGAATACGAATTACAATCTGAGTATGCATGTCCATCACTACAAGTTAAATAAGAAGGTAAACTCCCTAATCAGCTTGCGGTTGATGGTGTTCTTGATGATCTTCAATCTCCCTATACTATTCGGCTTCCAAGGGAAAACATGGAATGAATTTGACTTTGACGGCTACTTCCTTTTATAGAAGGATGGGAGGCTTGAATTAGGTCAACTAGGACACGTGTAAGGCTCTCCTTGATCCTTTATCCCGAAAATATCTCAATAGAAGTCGGTTCATGAAGTTGGATAACGAGCTGTGATGTGGCAGTTTCTGCTCTCAGTTTTTGCTGCAGCATAGAATTTGCTCCCTCCAGTCGCTCAGCAGCATAATCTGCATAAAGTGATTTCCAAAGCTTCCATTCTTCCAAATGGGTTAAATCATGTAATATCTCTCTAAAACCAACCCTATTAAGCACTAAAGACACACAAATCCTTATATAAATGAAGCCTAAATAACTACCTTTTGGGCAGTTACCATACCCCCAAACTTGAACTATTGCGCGTCCCGAGCAATACTGACCAACCTTCCTTCAAGAATTTCAGAACATTAGACAAAGAATTAGCTTAATCAAACCAGACAGTCCAACACTACCTTTAACCTTTACCTGAGCACTCTGCAAAACCAAACTCTGCTGCAGCAAAAATGATTCCTTCAGCAGGGACAAATAATCACCACTTTTCAACTTAATTCTAAGAACTCACCACAGCCTAGCTCTATTATCAGACATTTCAAAACATATTTTTAAAAGGGTTTATAACATTATTTACCAGACTTAAAGCAGCCTTACAGTCATAAGCTCTTAAGCATGGGATAACCCACTTTATGGTGCAGTATACCCTTGCCTCAAGCTCATCACCAACTAGGCTCAATACTCATTATAAAGCTAAAAAATCCTTAGTTATTCCATCTCTTGCCCCTCAGAATGGCGACATTTTATGATGAAGCTCACCTAAGTTCTGAAAGACAGAAAACTGCTGGATCATTATTCATCCCTCAAAACTTTTGCTCCATCAATATTTTCAGCAAAATCTTCAACAAATAATTTTTCAGCAAATAATTTTTCAGCAAATAATTTTTCTCTTAATTTTTTCTCATTTTTCACATTTCCTAGGTCATCTTTTGATGCGAAGACAAACTGTGGGTATCACAAATTTCCCTGGTTACTCAATAACCTAGCAAATTTTAATTTGAAGGAGATGAATGCTCGAGCAAAATAATTGGAGTAGCGAAAAGTGCCCCAAACTTGAATTATTCATTGTCCCCAATGAATCATTAATTAAGCAATTATACCCCCAAACTTAAATTTTTCTATCTGAATTTTTAAACTAAACATGGGACTAGGATTAAGCTTAAAGTGGATCATATAAGTCAATACTACCGTCAAAAATCTTCTTGCCACAGCAACAGTCCAGGCTAGAAGAAATGCTCAAGCAAAAGGTTTCTGGAGATCAGAATACCTTGATCTAACTAAGCGTAATCAGTCCAAGCTTCAAAAATTCAGAAGAAAATAGTTAAGTTAGAGTTAGTCAGTGCCCATGGAATAGAAACATTTAGAAATTTCATTAAAAACATAGAAAAAGAAATTACATCAGCAGATATATTTTTTCAAAGTAAAATTTAAAAAGAAACAAGGCAAGCAATCATATAAAAGATAGGGTCAGGAATGCGCCAGCAAACAAAATATTTCATCAAAAAGCGTGCGCGCTCAAATCTCTCTTCAATCTTCCTGACCCAGATCTTCCTCTTCATCTTCTTTCACAGCAGGTGGCGGTGGAATCCAAGGGTTCAACAGATCTTCAGGGAATGTAGGAAGGGCTGGATACGGCTTGGAAAAATTCTCTTGCAGTGCCCTTCTTAAACTGGCATCCCGATTCTTAACATAGTTCCAGAAGGTTAAAGTTTGCCTCTCAGCAAACTCTTGCCGACTGGCCGAAAGTGCCAGTTGTTCTAGAATCGTATTGATGTCGTAGATAAGCCCACCTTGACGTATCTCCTACGTGCGCTGGAGCCACGCCAAATTGGGCGTATCAATGATCCCTTTATCAAATAGAATTGTATCACTCTCCTCCACTGGAACCCCTGCTTGTCTGCACAGCATAGTAATTGTATTTGGGAAGAACCGTTTCCCCACCTTTTTCTTCCAGCAGCAAGCAATTTCATTACAAACAATTTTTCCTACGACAATACTGAAAGACCTCAAGATAGCAAAAGCCAAAAGAATTCGTTCCCTGGATATTGTCGAGTCGTGCGTTGTTGGAAGCAACCTCTGCCGGATGAAACCCATCCATGTGTTCGCTTCCTTGTTCAAGTAAGCCGATTGGAATGTCCTTTTCTGAGTCTTAGATAGTTGCCACTGCGCCCCTTCAATTCCTACCTCCTGGACAGCATTACTTAACTGCTCCTCAGATGGCGCGACTGCCATTTCATTGAATGCCGCGTGGGGGAAGTTTTGAAGATGGTACAGTGCGTTGATCGCACTTGGACTCCAATCTATCTCAACTCCTCTGACAATTACCAGGAAACCCTCTTCTTTATCAATGTTGGCATAGAATTCACGCACCACCTGTGCGTTCACAGCCTCTGACTTAGCACAAAATAGCTCCCAGTCGTGGTCAGCTATGCCGGTCCTTAGAAATGGTGGAAGATCACCGCTGAAACCTCTTTCAAACAGAAAATCCCTTTTCAGGAGCTCAGTGTATTTTGCTCTAGCAAAACTATTGACGAAGCACTCGTATGGCACCTGTCGCTCTGCTATTTCATCGTGCTCCTCTGATGCTTCAACAATCTTTTTGCCCTTTTCTTCTCTCCGCTTCAGCAACTGTTCCTCCTCTGCCTTTTTCTCTTCTTCTTCTCGCCTTCTTTCCTCAGCCTCTTTTTTCTCTCGTTCCTCTTGCTCGGCCTTCTCTCTCTCGGAGTCTGATGATGGAGACGATGGGGTATCAGTCCTGATTACTGGAATGCGCCCAGCCTTCCGCTTAATGCGGCGTCGTTTCGGAGGTTCAGGTATGATAACCTCCACCCGAGCCTCCTGAACTGGCTCCCTGTCTTCTTCCACTACAGCCTCCGTCTGCATAACCTCACTCTGTTCCGCCTGAATTTCCTCTCGAGCCTCTTCTATAGTTGCCACTTCCTGTCCATCCTTTTCTTGATTCGGCTTGTCAGATTCTTTTGGGTCTTCATCTTCTTTTGCCACAACCTCCTCCTCTCTCGCTCTTTCTTGTTCTTCAACTCTCTGGTGTCTTCTTCTTCGCTTAGCCTCCTTCTCTTCTGGCGTTCTCTTTTTCTTAGTCTTTCTTTTTTGAACTTCCGGTGTGACCGGTATCTCTTCCTCCTCACTCTCCCTTTCTTTTCGCGCTCTCGTCTTAGCCATGGAAGGTATAATAGGGTTTTGACAGAGAAGGTAAAGAAAGAATAATACACGCACAAAGATTCAAGAAGACAAAATGAAACGTGCTTACCAGAGATTGCGAATAAATAGAGCTGCAGCAAACAAGAATCCTAACCGAAAAGATTTGCCCTGCCATAACTATTATTACCGTTGCAATTAAAAAAAAATGCAAACCTGAAATTCAAAAATTACCAACGGTAAAATTGCGAATTCCAAACGTCCATGGTGAAAATTAATGCTCTGTCATCATTGAAGCCGTTGGATAATTTCTCTGCGCCACGTGGCCTCATCAGACAATGCACGCACATTAACCTGCAAGAATTCAAAGCCAAATCCAACGGTAACAATAATAAATTCCAACGGAAACCCTTCTGACTCGGAATATTTTGCTCCAGCAATATTTGTGCCGCAATAATCTTCCGAACCTGAAGAATCTTAAATACGGAATTCAAATCTCAAAATAGACAAATCAAATATTTTTTTAATTCAAATTAAACAAATCAAAGCAAACTTAACCTGTTATTCTCAAAAGAAACTGAATGAGTTAGAGAAAATCTCTATTTAATTAAAACTAGAATTCAAATACCCGAAAATAAAATCTAGATAAAATAAAATCTATCCAAAAGATAATTGCAAGATAATTTAAATAAATAACCCGAAAATAAAATAAAATCAAATCTAACCTACCAAAAATAATAAAAATACTTAAAAGATAAAATCTAATAACTCATGCAAAATTAAATCTAACCTAACCGAAATTAAAATCGAATTAACGGAAAATAAAATCAATTCAAATCCTGGGAGCTCAAAATTTTGCTCTATGAAATGCTCCCGCAAAAGTCCTGCTCTCTCAATTATCAACCAATCGTAGGGAAGGATATTTCGACTGAAATTCCTCACCCCAATAATGCTTCACACGCTGTCCATTCACCTTGAACATTCTCCCATCTTTTTCATCCTGCAAAGTAATTGCTCCATTGGAGAAAACCTCAATCACAATAAATGGTCCTGACCATTTAGGTTTTAATTTTCCAGGAAATAATTTTAATCTAGAATTATAAAGCAAAACTTTCTGACCCTTGACAAACTCCTTAGATTTAATTCTTTTGTCATGCCACAGCTTAGTCTTTTCCTTATACATTTTCGCATTTTCGTAAGAAAATTGACGAAATTCTTCTAACTCATTAAGCTGTAGCATTCTTATTGCTCCTGCACGACTCAAATCAAAATTTAATTTTTTCAAAGCCCAAAACGTCTTATGCTCTAGCTCTAGTGGTAAATGGCAAGCTTTCCCATATACTAGCCTATAGGGAGACATACCTAAAGGAGTCTTATAAGCTGTCCTATAAGCCCAAAGAGCCTCATCCAACCTAAAGGACCAATCCTTTCTAGATGGATTGACTACTTTCTCTAAAATAGCTTTAATTTCCCTATTACTAATTTCAGCTTGACCATTAGCCTGTGGGTGATAAGGGGTAGCTATCCTATGCTTAATCCCATACTTAGCTAAAAGCTTAGTTAAGATATTATTAACAAAATTTGTACCCTCATCACTCACTAGAGCCCTAGGTGTTCCAAACCGCGCAAAGATGTGCGATTGAAGAAACCTTGCTACTGTCTTGGCATCACTCTGATGGCATGCGATGGCCTCCACCCACTTGGACACATAATCAACTGCCAATAAGATAAAAACATTGCCATTAGAAGGGGGAAATGGTCCCATAAAGTCAATACCCCATACATCAAATAATTCAACTTCTAAAATATAAGTAAGAGGCATTTCATCTCTTGGCCCCAAATTTCCTCTCCTTTGGCAAGCGTCACATTGCTTGTAGAACCAATGGACATCCTTAAATAACGTAGGCCAGAAAAATCCACAATGAAAAATCCTCATAGCCGTCCTCTGTCCGCTGAAATGACCTCCATACGGCGAAGAGTGACATTGCTCCAGGATTTCTTTTGCTTCAGCACCTGAAACACACCTACGAATAATACCGTCAGAGCATTGCTTATACATAAACGGCTCATCCCAAAAAAAAAATTTTGCATCATGCTTAAACTTTTTCTTATGCATCCAATCCATATCAATAGGGGTGACTTCCTTTACTAAGAAGTTGGCAATATCAGCATACCAAGGGACATCCCTGACTACCTTTACCTGAACAGCAAAAAGCTGCTCATCTGGAAAAGAATCGGAAATGGCAGATTGCTCCAGCAAAAATGATGATGGATCAAGACGAGATAAATGATCTGCAACGACATTCTCTGATCCCTTCTTGTCCTTTATCTCCAAGTCAAATTCCTGCAGTAATAAAATCCAACGAATTAGTCTCGGCTTTGCATCCTTCTTAGACATTAAATATCTTATTGCTGCATGATCCGTGAACACCGTGACTTTAGATCCAACCAAATATGGCCGAAATTTCGCAAAAGCAAACACAACAGCTAACAACTCATTTTCAGTAGTTGTGTAGTTGACCTGTGCTTCAGTTAAAACCTTGCTTGCATAATATATAGGATGAATAAATTTGCCCTGCTTTTTCCCCAGCATCGCTCCTACCGCAGCATCACTCGCATCACACATTACCTCGAATGGCAAATTCCAATTAGGCGCGCAGAGAATGGGTGCTGAGATTAAAGCAGCCTTTAATGTTTCAAAAGCCTTCCTACAATCTGCATTAAAGTCAAAAACTCCTATAAAATCCAGCATGTCCTAAAAAACTCCGAATTCCCTTCATTGAATTCAGTGGCTCTAGTCTTTCGATAACCTCAACTTTTGCTCTATCAACTTCTAGACCATTTTTAGAAATCTTATGACCTAACACTATGCCCTCCTTCACCATGAAGTGGCACTTCTCCCAATTAAGTACTAGATGGGTATCCTCACATCTTTTTAATACCTTTCCTAAATTATCTAAACAACTCTGAAAAGACCCTCCAAAAACTGAAAAATCGTCCATAAAGACTTCAACAGTGGACTCAATCATATCAGAAAAAATTGCTAGCATACACCGCTGAAATGTTGCTGGAGCATTGCAAAGGCCGAAAGGCATTCTCCTAAAAGCGAATGTCCCATAAGGGCAGGTGAAAGTGGTTTTCTCCTGATCTTCAGGAGCAATAGTAATCTGGTTATACCCAGAATAACCATCCAAGAAACAGTAATAGGCCTGACCAGCCAATCGATCCAACATCTGGTCGATAAATGGTAGAGGGAAATGATCCTTTTAGGTGGCTTTATTAAGCCTTCTGTAATCCATACAAACCCTCCAGCCAGTTACTGTCCTTGTGGGGATCAACTCATTATCTTTATTGCTCACCACAGTGACACCTCCTTTCTTAGGAACACATTGGACAGGGCTTACCCAATTGCTATCGGCAATTGGATAGATGATCCCAGCATCCAACCATTTAATTACCTCATTTTTAACAATCTCTTTCATTGCAGGGTTAAGCCTTCTTTGTTGCTCAATACTCCTAAAGGATCCCTCCTCTAGAGTGATTTTGTGCATACAAAAAGATGGGCTAATCCCTTGAATATCAGCCAATGTCCATGAAGGGATAAATAGCCCTTTGTGCAGCGGAAAAAACACAAAGACCTTTTCGAATAAAAAAAACGTCGATTGGGATACCAATACGACGGCAAAATAAATAAATTTACAGCGATAACAAAAGACAATTCGCTGCTGTAAAATAGATACAAGCATGCTTAAATCAAGAGGAAAAATTCTAGATCTAATCTAGAATTGGGTCCTATTGACCCTAGTTCAAGAAGAACCTTACCCTTGAAGAAATCCTTGAACTTTTCGCCAAATTCTCTCTGAATTTCTCCCAAAAACAGCAGCGGTCACACCTTGATTTTGCTGGAAAAATTGCACGAACACTACCACAAGGATACACCGGTATTCTCCAAAAGGATATTGCGTTAGGTGCTTGTGGGAGCCAAAAAATCTAAGGATTTTCTCTGGATCAATCGTTCTGTATTCTCTGAGAGAGAGTGCAGAGTGAGAGAGAGCGATAGAGAGGGAGAGATGGGGCGTGAGAGACGTGAGAGTGAGAGAGATCTCAGCAACTGCACTGACCACGTCTCTTTTTAAAAAACCATAATATCAGATAACTGAAATATCAGTTATCTGATATTTTTAATTAAATATAATTTTAAAATCATAATTTCAAAATTACAATTAATTATATTTTAATTAATCTAAATTAATTAAAATAACATTAATCTAAATCCAATTTAAATTAATATCCCTCCTATCTTATAGTTTAATTAAATCAAATTTAATTAAACCAAAATAATTAATTAATTCGAAATTAATTAATAAAATAAAATTGAACATCACATATTCAATTACTATTTTCTCTCTCAAAACTATAGTATTAATATACATCCAATGCATATTAATTATAACCTATAGTTTTAATATGAACCACTTCATATTTTAGTATAATATTCAAACACCTTTGAATATTCAATCCATCCTTAGAATTTTACCTCAACGCCCTAAATGAGCTACCAGTGGGACCTAATGGACCTACAGATCAGAAGCTCCAACGATATGAGATTAGTTGGTTAAACTCATTAACCAAGTTAATCAATTTTCGTTAACTGTGGTTCACTCCACTAAAGAACCACAGCTGCACTCTTCTCACTGCAGATATATTTCTGTGTCCACGGATATTGACCGTCAACAGCAAGTTAGCCCTTCACGTGTGTTCGTACCCCAGCTAGGTCAAATTACCGTTTTACCCCTGGGCTACCTCTTGGTCCTTAAGTACCAGTGCTCCTCTAATGAACAACCTGTTTGTGGTCCAACCATCAAACAGAAAACCCTCTCGTGCCATAAAGAGGGTAGGGCCCATTGTTCAAGACCCGGAGACACCACTTAAGGGAACACACCTCTACTTACCCTCATATCAGGAAGGAGTGAATTCCATCTTGTAAGACTACGTTCCCAGCTCCCCATTCGGTCTTGTCCCCAAAATGGTAGGCTTATTGAGTCGGCGAACTGGCCACTCTCACCCGTACAAATCAAAGGACAATCCCTCATGGACAGGAGTCCATAATCCACTCAGGATTAAGCCCAAGTTGCCTAGGTCATCCTAGTGAAATAGAAACCGAGCTAACCAACGGTGTTAGAGTTAGTGGTTAACTATTTCGCGGTCCGGTCTTTGTGGAGTCTAATGCGTGTGTTGCATAGCGTGTGATGCATTTGCACGAGTTTGTGGTTTTTTAGCATATTGTTAGTTTATGTCTTAAAAGCATATTGGATAATTGTGGTTGTATAAGCATGTTGCATGTTTGTGGTTGTGAAAGCATGTTGGATGTGTGTGTTAAGCATGTTGGTTGTGTTGTTTGTGTTGGGTTTTATGCCCTAAAACTCGTAGGTAGTGAATGATGACAAATTGTTCACTTGTCTCAATACGTTGTTGTTGAGGTTTGTACAATAAAGAGTTATTGTTACTAAAATTGCACAATTTGACCCAAATCCAATAAACTAAGATCCTAGGTTATTTAGATGAAACTTGAACTAGTATGTTGGGACATACAGGGATCCGTGTTCAAGTAACAACCTAAATGGTCTATAGTATAGGGATAAGGTTGGGTACCTTATCCTGGTAACACTATGTGATACGACTCACTTTGTATTCGATACAGATGCAATGATCCATAGCATCCATGTAGGAGACATGCGAGTGGGGGTATCCTGTGCAATGAGTTTGCATAAGACCGGACCGCGAAATAGTAACCACTAGATGTAACACTGTTAACTAGTTTAGGTTTCTATTTCAATAGGATGACCTAGGTAACTCAATCTCAATCCTGAATCTGTTATGAACTCCTTTTCAAGAGGGATTGTCCTTAGATCTGTATGGGTGAGAGTGACCAGTTCACTGACTCAATAATCCTACCATTTCAGGGGCAAGACCGAATGGGGGCTGGGAACATAACAGTACAAGATGGAATTCACTCCTTCCCCTATTGGGGCAAGTAGATGTGTGTTCCCTTAAGGGCTGATTCTAGGTCTTGAACAAGGGCGCCCATCCTCTCTTGGCCCGAGAGGAACTGCTATTTATTGATTGGATCATAAACAGACTGTTCATTAGAGGAATCAGTGGTACTTAAGGATCTAGAGGTAACCCAGGGGTAAAACGATAATTTGTCCCAGCTGGCATTACGAACACTCGTGAAGGATTGACTTACTGTTATTGGTCGATATCCGTGGACACATAAATATTCTACAGTTAGAAGAGTGCAGCTGTGAGTCTTTAGTGGAGTGACCCACAGTTAACGAATGTTGACTAATTTGGTTAATGAGTTTAGCAAATTAGTCTCGTATCGTTGGAGCTTCTGATCTGTAGGTCCATTAGGTCTACCTGCTAGCTCGTAAAGGGTTCTGAGGTTAAATATTCTTGAATAGAATTTGAAGTGTGTTCAAATTCGTTAACGGAATTTTATTGTATTTGATACAATTAAAATAATGTATAAAGATACATTATAATATAAGTTTAATTAATGAATTAAACTTTATATTATAAATTAATTTTGGATATAATTCAAAATTAATTAATGAGAGAATTAAATATTTGAAGAAGTTCAAATATTAAATATGAATTAGATTCATATTAAACTATAGGTTAAAATAATATGAATAGAGATTTGTATTAAAACTATAGTATATGAGAGAATTATTTGAATAATGATTCAAATAGTAAATTAATTAAATATATGATATTTAATTAATTAATTAATTAATTGGAGAATTAATTAAATTAATTTAATTAAATGTGATTTAATTAAATTAATTCTATAGTTAATATTAATGTACATTTGATGCACATTAAAACTATAGGTTAAAATGAGAGAGATTCATTTGAATATGATTCAAATGTGAAATTAATTAAATATTTGATATTTAATTAATGTGGGAACAATTAATTAAGAATTAATTCGATGGCCTATTTAATTCAATTGAATATGATTTGATTGAGTTAAAACTTTATATTATAATTGATTAAATTAAAATTAGTTTAATTTAACGGCCTAGATCACGTTGATTATGATCAACGGTGGAGATCGCGTAGGGAAATTAACTTCCCTTATTCCCACGTATAAGTGAGGGGTTGATGGCTCTCACTTTCACTCTGACCCTTTCACACAGAAAAAAAGAGTTCTCTCTCTCAAAAACTCTCTCAAGCTCCCAAGGATTTTACAGCAACGTTTTTGCTGAAAATCGACTCCCTTTCAAGGCAAAGTTTGGATCCCACAATCCAAACCTCAAGAATCCAGAGCATAGTGGGTGCTCTTTGATGGTGGTGTTCGATGGACGAATTGTTCGTGTTTTTTTGGAGCATTGTGCAGAGAAGAAATACGTTCTTCAACATGTAGGTCTCCAATTTTCTAAATTGTTTAAAATTAGTAATTGCATGCTTAATCTAGATTTAACTTGAGAATCGTTCTGAAATTTATTTTCCCAACGTACTGGTTTTCTTTAATTGAAATGAAATCACGCTCAATTTAATGGCAAGAAAAAATCGGGACATCGTCGAGACGCTATGCCCTCAGCATCCCGACGTTGACGGTAGTTTCTGAATTCGCGGAACGTTGAGCGAGACGTGCGGCGTGGAGCAGTTACTTCAAATGGTTACGAAATAACAATTATTTGCGTCTTTCAAGTTTTGAACGTGGGATCTAGAACAGTTGGTGCACGCGCGTGCTTGACATCCTCAAGGTTGGGGGTACGAGCTTGACATTGGGTTTTTTTTTTTAAATTACGCGTGTAACTGCTGTGGGTTTCGATTTTGGTTCGGTTCAGGTGATTAGTGGCCCGGTTAGGGCTAGATTTTTAATTATTAATGTAATTTTTCATTATTTTTGCCCTAGGATGCCAAAATACCGGTCTTTATAGCTATTTAATTGCTTTATGAATGTCATTTAGCTAGATCCCACCTTAGGTTAAGCATGTTTCATGCATATTTATGTTATAAATGTTATAATATATGATAATTATGCATGAATTTAAATTTCATGAGTTATTTAGTATAATTGTTATATTAAATATATGAAATTGGAAAAGCATGATGCAAGACATTAATTAGATAAATATAAAATGTTATATTTATATTAATGTAGCATGCATGCTTGGATTTATTTTCATGAGTATTAATATAATAGTTATATTATGAATGGAAATAAATTTCAATGTTTGATTTTCATGTATAATTTTAATATAAATTTTCATATTAAGTTAAATGAAAATGGAATAACATTGAGCATGACATTAATTAGATTAATACAAATGTTATATTATATTAATGTCAAATTTCATGTAATTTAATTTCGTGGATGATTAATTAATATAATCGATATTAATTAAATAAAATTAAAATTGCATGAAGCATGACACCACCTTAGATTAATATAATCGTTATATTGATTTTATCGGCGTCATGAGCATTATGGTGTTTAATAATTTGAATTAGATTGTTATTATGAAACACCATAGAAGCACGTTATAGGGCTAATTATTAAAATTTTATAATAGTTATAAAATTGATTAGAAATCGTCAACCTATAACAAAGAGTTGCATGCAAACATAGGACCTTAGGTTAAAATGAATTAATTTTAAATTGTTTAAAATTAATTAGATCTAAGCTCATTTTAATTCTAATAGGATTAGAATTATTTTCTTACTTAGGATTAAAATAGTTTTAATGCACTAAGTAGGAAAAACATTACTATGGTTATAAGGGAACTCTTCCGGTGAAGTTCTGTCTAGGCTGGGGGTACTTAAGTTGACAGTTACGGAACACCTCCTACCTGGGAACAGATCCGGAACCTGAGTTGAATTAATCATAGTCTAATGTTAGCATGCAATGTCACTAGGTAATTAAATGGGTTTAATTCACCTAGACATTAGAGTAAAGACCTCTATATAAGAGTTATATTCAGGCATAGACTTAGATAGATTCATTTAGTCGGAATTTACCTAAGTAATAGATCCTTAAATTATAAAAATACTTAGTGGGAGGAAATATATCAAAACAAGATTTTCATAAATCAAGTTTTGCTCTCACGTCCTCAAGAATTCACAACATGAGGTCCATGCTTGGCCTCGAGTCACCCTGGGAGTGACCCCCTACGGATGGTGTTTGCATGGATCAATATCAAGGTGAATGAGGGAGTATTTTATAGTAAGTGGGAGCAGGACACGTGTCAACGTATCCTACGATCTCCTCCAATAGGTTGCATCGTGAGATTCCTATGATCTGCCTGCGAGTCGCCCTGGGAGCGATCACCCTACGGAGGGCTCGATCATAGGATTCGGAACAACGCAAACTTCAGAAATGGATAGGGTTTCTTAGGTCCATTCCCAACTTTGACTTTCCCTATGGTAGCATTGTTGGGGCCGACCTCTGGAATCTGAAAATGGAGGGTCACACTTATGGGAAATTATTAAGGTGTTAATGATTTCCTGACTAAAAAAATGGTAGCTAAGAACTATTGGAATATGAGTTATTCTGGTAATAGGGATTGGCTGAGATTGTCTAAATTCAGGGGAGGAGTAGCTGACTGCCCTACGGTAGTTGTTGCTTTAAACCTCTGAAGTATCGTTGCAAATATGTATATCATATATTTTGGTCGATGATTACTTTTGCTAAATTGATTGGATTAAAACAATATTATTTTGTGTAATGGGTTTTGTGCAAAACAAGTAATTTGTTGATTCAGTGATAATTTCTATGTGCATTGTCTTACGCCAATTGATAATGGTTTTAAATACAACTAGCTTAAATTAGAAATTTGTTGTAAATGATTTTAGATTAGTCTTGAGTGAGGAATGTCCTCAGACCCAAATGTCTAGTTTATCTTGAATCGTTTATGATGATTATGACATTAACTGCCTAGCCAATGTCGATGACAATGAATGTGATTTATTGGTCATTGAAACGTGCAAAGTGGAAAATGAGGATACAGCCTGAATTTTTAATTCAGGTGCCACTCATCACGTTTGTTTTTCCTTTCAAGGAAAAAGCTCATGACAACTGTTGCAAATAGGTGAGATGACTCTCAGATTTTGATCTGGAGAGTATATCTCGGCTTTGGCAGAGGGAACATTAAGTTATTTTATCTAGTGGGAGAAAATACAAATTATTAGATAATGTGTATGTATTTCCTAAAGATTAACAGAAATTTGATTTCTATAACGTATATGTTGGGACAATGCTACTCTATACCTTTCTCTGCTAACACAGTTTTATTTTAAGAAAGAGAGTTGACATTTGTTCAGCTTTACTGGAAAATAACTTATGTGTTTTAAGACTAATCAAGAGTAAAGCAAGTTATGAGCATTGAGTTTCTTAAGATTGCTTATACTCAAAGAAATAAAGGCAAAAAATATCTCCTAAAGGAAATACCTTTCTTTGGTTCTTAAGGTTAGGTTATTTTGATCTCAATATGATTGGGAACTTAGTCTAGAGAATACTTCTAAGTTAGTTAGAAGAAGACTCTTTAATACCAATTAAGTCATGCCATATGGGCAATATGACTAATAGATCTTTTACTGGAAAAGAACTAAAGAGCCAAAGAACCCTTGAAGCTTAATCATTTGGATCATTATGGTCCAGTATGTTAAAGCAGTGGGTGTTGGGTTTTATGCCCTAAAACTTGTAGATAGTGAATGTAACCGTTGACCGAATATTAATGAAATAATATTGATATATTTTTCTATTAATTGTTATTAGTTATTTTATATTTGTCTTTGCCTAATAATAACCCTAATCCAATGAACTAGACATCCAAGGTTGTAATATGAGTCTTGAACAATATGTAGCGACATATGGGATCATTGTTCAAGAAACAACCTAAAGGGTCTATAGTATAGGGATAAGACTGGGTGCCTTATCCTGGTGATACTATGGATACAAACCACTTTGTATTTGATACAAATGCAGCGATCCAACGCGATCGTGTAGGAGGCATGCGAGTGGGGGTATCCTATGCAATGAGTTTGCATAAGACCGAACCGCGAAATAGTAACCACTGGTTATAACACCGTTAACTAGTTGGTTTTCTATTTCACTAGGATGACCTAGACAACTTAGTCTTAATCCTGAGTTGATTATGGACTCCTGCTCATGAGAGATTGTCCTTTGATTTGTATGGGTGAGAGTGGCCAATACGCCGACTTAATAAGCCTACCACTTTGGGGACAAAACCGAATGGGGAGCTGGGAACATAATCGTACAAGATGGAATTCACTCCATCCCGACTTTAGGGAAGCAGATGAGTGTTCCCTTAAGTGGTTACTCCGAGTCTTGAACAAAGGGCCCTACCCTCTCAATGGCACGAGAAGGTTTTCTGTTTGATGGTTGGACCACAAACAGGTTGTTCATTAGAGGAGAATTGGTACTTAAGGAAATAGAGGTAACCCAAGGGTAAAACGATAATTTTACCCAGCTGGTGTTACGGACGCTCGTGAAGGACTAACTAGTCGATATTGGTCTAGATCCGTGGACACAGAAAATATGTCTGCAGTGAGAAGAGTGCAGCTGTGAGTCTATAGTGGAATGTACACACAGTTAACGAATATTGATTAATGTGGTTAATGAGTTTGACCAATTAATCTCACATCGTTGGAGCTTCTGATCTGCAGGTCCATTAGGTCCCACTGGTAGCTCGTAAAGTAATTTGAGGCAACTAAGTAATAAAAGTAAATTGAAAATGTTCAATTTATTAAGGGAAACAAATATAATATATATTGATATATTATTATGAAAGAAATTAATATTTGAAAAGTTCAAATATAAATTTATGGAAGTTTGAAAGAGTTCAAAATAATGAATTAATTAATTTAAGGCCTAAAATGTGTTTTGGCAAATTAATTAGTTCTAGGCCGGGAATTAAATAAGTGATATTTAATTGGTGGTTAATTAATTAAAGAATTCATTTACCGGGAATTAATCAATTATGGAAATAATTAATCACTTAAGGAAGTGATTAATCATTTATGGAAATGGTCTAATCACTTATGGAAGTAATTAGTCATTTGTGGAAAAGATTAATCAATTATGGAATTGATTGATCATGATTGATTAATTAAGGAATAAGATTGAATCAATTTTGGAAAAGATTGATTTAATTGAATATTTTATTCATGGCCTCTCTTCTATAAATAGAACACTAGACCTAATTGGTCATGACAGTTGACATTCTTGCTCTTGCTCTTAGACTCTCAAAGACAAGACCTAGAATTCTCTCTAGCCTCCCTCTCAGAGAAAGACTCCCACAAGTCTTTTGCCTCCTAGACTCAGAGACATACCGGTGTAACCTCTGTGGTGATTGTGTCATTCAAAGAAGAAATTTCCAGCGAAGAAAAACCAAAGGCGGCTGCTGCGTTTTGATCGTTGGAGCATCGTTGGCGAAGAACGGTCAAGTCTACAACGGAGGTTTGTAATGGTTTTTCCTCTTTTCTTTAGAAAAGCATGAAAATAAATTTAGATTTATTTATTAGCATGTTTAAACCAATTTTACAGTAGCTTTAAAGTTTGTTTAAAGTTTGTTTGAGTTTTCGTAACAATATTTTAATGCTAATTAATATACGGCGTAAGGTCCAATCGATGTGTTTCCGCTGCGTGGGGACTTTTATTCCCTTCAGTGGGAGGGTATGAATAATTAATCTCGTTTATAGATAATTATTCAAAGGTATGAGTATCTCTACCTAATGCAATTTAAGTCTAAAGCTCTTGAGATATTCGAAGGGGTTTAAGACTGAAGTTGGAAACTTGTTAGGTGAGATAATAAAAACACTTTGATCTGATCAATGTGTTGAGTATAGGGACTTGAGATTCTAGGACTATTTGATAGTTCATGGAATCACATCCTAAATCTCAGTTAGGAGTAATAGAACCCTATTGGATATGGTTCAACCCATATTGAGCTATGCTCAATTGCCTGGCTCGTTTTGGGTCATGAAGTGTTGACTTCATTACATACTTTGTAGGTTACCTCAAAGGAAACGAGGAGTGGATATTTCTTCAATCCACAAGAGAATTATGAATTTGTATTTGACAAATGCTTCATTCTCAGAAGAAGAACATATGAGAAATCATAAGCCACAAAGTCAGTTTGAGTGTATTAACCAATGAAGCTACAGAAAAATCAACAAGAGTTGTTGATAAGACTGGTTATTCAATAAGAGTTGTTGATAAGGCCAGTGTTTTTTGTCAAGTCACATCCATCTCAAGAGTTGAGAATGCCTTGATGTAGTGGGAGGGTTGTTTTATAACCTGACCGTTACATGGGCTTGTTTGAATCTCAAGTCGTCATTCTTGATGATGACATAGAGGATTCATTATCTTTTAGAAAGAAAATGAATGATGTTGACAAGGACCAATGGTTTAAAGTCATGGACCTGGAAATGAAGTCTTTGCATTTCAATTCCATCTGGGATCTTGTAAATTTTCTTGATAGGGTAACTGATAGCGAGCATAGCTAGCTATTTTTCTCTGATTAATTAAGTTAGTCTTTTACAATTATTTGCCCAAATTTATGCATTTTTATGTTTTATTTGTAGGAAGTATGTGTTTGAAGCCTAATTCCGCAATTGGAGTCAAATGGAGTTCAATCCTAAATATATATATATATATATATATATATATATATATTCATAGCGTTGCGACACTATGTACACAGCGTCGCGACGCTATCGACAGATTTTCTATAAATTCCTCTTTTCAGCTACGGATTAGGAGAGTCCAATTGGTTAGATTTTAGCCCCAATTTCGACTAGAGACCTTTGGTGGGAGCTAAAGCAAGGCCAAGGAGCGGGAATCAAGCGAGAAGACGTGGAGATCGTGACGGGGACGTGCCGGTTTCGACGGATTCGAGTTTTCCTTTCTCTTTCACTTAACTCTTGTAGTTTTTATGGCTTTTCTTGCAATTAGTGTTTGTGGTTCAAGGACTATGAATTGCTGGTTGTTTTTCTTAGGGATTGATGTAATTGTTTTAGTTTTTGGATTGATTTTTGGTATGAATGTGCTTTTATTTTATGCATGCAATTTTGTTTAATGCTTTCAATTACTTGATCACTAATTGAATGATTTAAGTGTTGAATCTAACTCGGGAGAGAGGATTTGGCCTAAGACTTACCTTGTTTAATTGCATGACTAGAGTAGAAATTCTAAGTTTGTGACGGGATTTTGAATTACTTTAGAAATATTACAAGGACCGAACTGAATAATGCCATGCATGTTAATGAACTTAGATAGGGATATCAAGTTAGTTTATATGCATGAGAATCAATTATACTCGGGAGAGGTAATCGTGATAAAAGTTTCTTTGGCTTGTAGAATAATTGCACGGTCAATTCATTCCTATTAATCAATCCTCAATCGTAATCAATGAAATCAATTCCCTAAGAGTCTTTCCATTTGAGTCTCCACCTTTATTTTATGCTTTTTGTCTTTAGATTTATCTTTATATTTAAGTTTTGCTCCATAAATAAAATTGAACAAAAGTATTCACGGTACTTAATTTGCTAGAAAACCAATCCAGAGGACGACATTCGTTTTAAATACCCCCAAACTTAAGCTTTTTCTAGTCCTCGAGCAAACTACAAATCAAGCATACAGTGGAAGAATGGATGTAACAAACATGACTCAATCCTCAAGGCTCAAAAGTCAATAGTCAAGCAATCAAGAGACATGCACATAAGGACCAATGAGGGAGACAAATCAAAAGTTTCCAAAATTAACTTGCACAAGCGAGATCTAACTCAACGAGATTAGACTCTACTAGCCCGGGATTGGATTATTAAACTCTCAACTCATCTTCCCTCTACACTGGCACTAAGGATTCACTAATGAGTCAATGGAACAAATTAGTTTGTTTTCATCCATACTTAGGTGCTTAATATTGAAAATTAAATCAAGCATTTATATGTGGCACTAGCTTTCACACACCTATTGAAGGGACCCTTAACTTGAGTTTTCTCTGGTTGGCCTAACTGATCACAATAGGGGTAGCTCTTTTTGCCTAAATCTTTATTACTCATTGCATTGCGCAAGTGGCGTTTGTCGATACAATCACCTTATTTTCTTGTGGGTCGTAGAAATAACCACCCCTCGTTTCTTTAGGGTAACCAACAAATTGACACAGTTTTGAACGAGGTTCCAGTTTCTTAGGATTTGTCACAAGCACGTGTGCTGGACAACCCCAGATGCGAAAGTGATGCAAACTAGGTTTACGCCCCTTCCATAATTCGAAAGGTGTTTCAGAAACACTTTTCGATGGAACATTGTTCAAGATGTATACTGCAGCCTCTACTGCATACCCCCAAAACGAGCTAGGCAATTGAGCATAGCTCATCATTGATCGAACCATGTCTAACAAGGTTCTATTTCTCCTTTCTGACACACCATTCTGCTGAGGTGTACCAGGGGTTGAGAGTTGAGATTGGATTCCATGTTTTATCATATAATCTTGGAATCTTTGATCCATATACTCCCCTCCTCGATCAGATCGAAGTACTTTAATAGATTTACCTAATAGGTTTTCAATTTCAGCCTTAAACTCCTTAAACTTTTCAAGGGCTTCAGACTTATGTCCCATTAGGTACAAGTAACAATATCTTGAATAATCATCTATAAATGAGATGAAATATTCGTACCCTCTTCGAGCTTTTACATTCATTGGACCACATAGATCCGAATGTATTAACTCTAAGGGTTCTTTGGCTCTGTAACCTTTTGCAGTAAAGGGTCTCTTGGTCATTTTTCCCTCGAGACAAGATTCACAAGGTGGTAGTGAATCATCTTCTAACTTGCTTAGAAGTCCATTCTTTAGCAAACGACCGATCCTATCGATGTTTATATGACCAAGTCTGAGATGCCAAAGATGAGTATTGTTACTTGATGGAGAAATCTTTTGCCCTTTACTTTGAGTTTCAGCAGTTTTAAATAATTCGTGATTTAAAAGTGCTTTGTTTTCGGTTGGTCTTAAAACATACAAGTTATTTTCCAATTTGGCTGAACAAATAAGTACACCATTTTTATAAATGAACGCTTCATTCATATCAAAAGTGACTGTATACGATTGTTCAATCAAACATGAAATAGAAATTAAGTTCCTCTTAATCTTGGGAGCGATTAACAAACTTTCTAAAAGTAAGAATCTATTTTTAAAAAATAACTTCGCAGCTCCCACTGCTTTAGCTGAAATGACTTCTCCAGTTCCGACCCTGAGTGTCATTTCCCCATTGTTCAACTGTCGAAATGAACTATTTTCCTGAAAAGAAGAGCAAACATGATTAGTTGCTCCTGAATCAAGTATCCAGGTTAACTCATCATGTTCTACTAGTGATAACTGCCCAAAAGGTAGTTATTTAGGTCTCAATTATATAGGGATTTGTGTGTCCTTTATGCTTATTAGGGTTGGTTTTAGAGAGATATTACATGATTTAACCCATTTGGAAGAATGGAAGCTTTGGAAATCACTTTGTGCAGATTATGCTGCTGAGCGACTGGAAGGAGCAAATTCTATGCTGCAGAAAAACTGGGAACAGAAACTGCCACATCACAGCTCGTTAGCCAACTTCATGAACCGACTTCTGTTGAGTTATTTTCGTGATAAAGGATCAAGGAGAGCCTTACACGTGTCCTAGTTGACCTAATTCAAGCCTCCCATCCTTCTATAAAAGGAAGTAGCCGTCAAAGTCAAAAGCATTCCATATTTTCCCTTGGAAGCCGAATAGTATAGGGAGATTGAAGATCATCAAGAACACCATCAACCGCAAGCTGATTAGGGAGTTTACCTTCTTATTTAACTTGTAGTGATGGACATGCATACTCAGATTGTAATTCGTATTCCTATTCTTATTATGAACTAAGTAGCTTAGGGTGTTGGTTAGGAATAATGTGATTACTGTGCTTCATCTCTAGTAATAAATTGACTTTTGCATTTTGGTTAATTGTTGTGTTTTTTCTTATTTTATGCCCGCCTGGCCAGCCGGTATGGATAGCTCTCTCTAGTTTCAGGGATTATTTAGAGAGTGTGTGGCAATTCTCCACATTACGATCATTGTGTATTGGTGAACGCCAGTGACTGAGCTAGGGATAGCCAGTTGCCTAGTGCTCGATCGGTCGCTCTTCATTGGGTTTGAAACATATCCCAAAAGATCCGGAGTTCCGGGAGGAATCCGCTAATAATACTGCGAGAAATGCATGATCAATAATATTGCTAGAGCATATCTTAGAAAAATCAGTAAAACCTAACCAGCGCCTGTCTTTAATCTGTCTATCTATTTGTTTATTCGTTGTTCTGTCATTTATTTTGCTTCAGCATAATTCCGATAAAACCCAACATTTTTATTATCTTCGAAACCATTAGAAAGTTATGCAAAATAGGTAAAATGGAAACTCATTCAGACCTTGGATTGATAATATTACTTGCTGCAGACTGTGTATACTTGCATTGGAATTCTAGAGTATTTCATATCATATTTTTACTCACTCTAGGCACCCAACAAGTTTTTGGCGCCATTGCCGGGGACTGAATAAGTTTTTATCTGATCTGTTTTGTGTATGTGTTTTAGTGGTTTGGTGCTAGAACTTTTTGATTGTTTCTTTTGTTTTTGCAGGTTTGATTTTGGTGCATGAGCGATCCGCCTGGGGTACGGTTTGAGCTTGATCCAGAAATTGAAAGGACATTTAGGAACAGAAGAAGGGAGCAGCGCAGAAACCAGATGGAGAACGCCCCGCAACTCTCACAGGTTCCTGAAGGTCCAGTAGCAGTGAACCCCCAGCAGAATCCAATGCTGCAGCAAAACCCACTGTTTGAGCAAAATGAGCAGCGTAATAATCAGGCTGAGAATCCTATCTTGATAGCAAACGATAGGACCAGAGCCATTCGAGCATATGTTGCCCCGATCTTTAATGAGTTGAATCCAGGGATTGCACGTCCCCAAATCCAAGCGGTGAATTTTGAAATGAAACCGGTAATGTTTCAGATGTTGCAAACCGTGGGGCAATTCCATGGTTTGTCATTTGAAGACCCTCATTTACATCTTAAGTCTTTTCTAAGAGTTAGTGATTGTTTTGTAATTCAAGGAGTGCCTAGAGATGCTCTTAGATTAACTTTGTTCCCGTATTCTCTTAGAGATGGAGCAAAGTCATGGTTAAACTCTTTTGCTCCAGGATCAATTAGGACGTGGGATGAGTTAGCTGAAATTTTTTTGAGTAAATATTTCCCACCTAATAGAAATGCTAAATTAAGGAGTGAAATAGTAGGGTTTAGGCAATTTGAGGATGAGACTTTTAGCGAGGCTTGGGAGAGGTTTAAGGAGCTTTTACGAAAGTGTCCCCACCATAGGTTACCTCATTGTATTCAAATGGAAACATTTTACAATGGTTTAAATGGAGTAACCCAAGGCATGGTCGATGCTTCGGCTGGAGGGTCCCTTTTGGCAAAAACTTTTGATTAAGCCTATGAAATTTTAGAAAGAATATCTATTAATAGTTGTCAGTGGTCGGATGTTAGAGGCACAAATAAAAAGGTTAAGAGTGTATTAGAGGTTGATGGTGTGTCCACCATTAGGGCTGATCTTGCTATGATTGCTAATGCTCTTAAGAATGTGACAGTGATTAGTCATCAGCAGCCACCAGCCATGGAACCTGCAGCAGTGGTGAACCAAGTCACGGACGAAGCATGTGTCTATTGCGGTGAAGACCACAACTACGAGTTTTGCCCCAGCAATCCAGCTTCTGTGTTTTTTGTAGGTAATCAGAGGAACAACCCTTATTCTAACTTCTATAATCCAGGTTGGCGCAACCACCCCAACTTCTCATGGGGAGGTCAAGGAAATAACGTACAAGCGCAACAAAAGGTGAACCAACCGGGATTTGCTAAAGCGCAGGTAATGCCCCAGCAAAATAAGCCGGCTTTGCCCCAGCAAAATTCGGGAAATTCTCTCGAGGCGATGATGAAGGAATTTATGGCTCGCACAGACGCCGCAATTCAAAGTAATCAAGCTTCGATGAGGGCCCTGGAATTGCAAGTGGGTCAGCTAGCTAATGAGCTCAAGGCAAGGCCTCAAGGGAAACTTCCATCAGATACTGAACACCCTAGAAGGGAAGGTAAGGAGCAGGTAAAGGCAGTAACCCTTAGGAGTGGTAAGCCACTGGAAGAGTCTAGAAAGACCCAAGATTTAAATGGTAATAGTGATAATAATGTTGTTATTGAGAAAGAGTTGGAGTCTGGTCAGGGTGCTGGAGGCAGCAAAGAAAATGCTGGAGCATCTGGTTCTGTGCCAGATGTAGAACCACCATATGTGCCGCCCCCACCTTATGTACCACCTCTACCTTTTCCACAAAGGCAAAAGCCTAAGAATCAGGATGGGCAATTTAAAAAGTTTTTAGAAATTCTTAAGCAGTTGCATATAAATATCCCTTTAGTAGAAGCTATAGAGGAAATGCCTAATTATGCTAAATTTCTTAAGGATATTTTGACTAAAAAGAAAAGGTTAGGTGAGTTTGAAACTGTATCTCTTACTGAGGAGTGTAGTGCTATTCTTAAGAATGGGCTACCCCCCAAGGCTAAGGATCCAGGGTCATTCACCATACCTGTGTCTATAGGTGGAAAGGAGTTAGGTAGAGCACTATGTGATTTAGGCGCAAGCATTAACCTTATGCCTCTTTCGGTCTATCGGAAGTTAGGTATTGGTGAAGCTAGACCTACCACAGTTACACTCCAATTAGCTGATAGGTCTATCACATATCCAGAGGGTAAAATTGAGGATGTCTTAGTAAAAGTTGATAAGTTCATATTTCCTGTTGATTTTATTATTTTAGATTATGAGGCTGATAAAGATGTCCCAATTATTCTAGGTCGTCCATTTTTGGCTACTGGTAGGGCATTAATAAATGTTCAAAAAGGAGAATTAACAATGAGAGTCTGTAATGAGTAAGTGAAATTTAATGTGTTTAAAGCCATGAAATATCCAGACGAAATGGAGGATTGCTCCTTCATTAGGATTCTGGAGAGCACAGTTATTGAGACAGCAATACAGGATTCGGCTGATAAGCATTCAGAAAAGCATGGAGAGGTAAGTGTAGAAGATTTTGAAATTTGTTCTTTAGATAAAAAAAATGAAAAAGAATTGTTTAGGTGTGAGGATGTTTTTGAGTCTTTAGATTTAGATCAAAGAAAGGCTCCCCCAATTAAGCCATCCCTAATTGAGGCACCCACTTTAGATTTGAAACCTTTACCGGATCATCTAAATTATGTGTATCCTTGGGAAAGTGAGACGTTGCCCATTATTGTTGCATCAGATTTAATGCCGGAGCATGAGGAGGCCTTAATAAAATTGCTGCAGCAATACCGCAAAGCTATAGGTTGGACATTGGCTGATATTCAGCGGATTAGCCCATCTTTTTGTATGCACAAAATCACTCTAGAGGAGGGATCCTTTAGGAGTATTGAGCAACAAAGAAGGCTTAACCCTGCAATGAAAGAGGTTGTTAAAAAGGAGGTAATTAAATGGTTGGATGCTGGGATCATTTATCCAATTGCCGATAACAATTGGGTAAGTCCTGTCCAATGTGTTCCTAAGAAAGGAGGTGTCACTGTGGTGAGCAATAAAGATAATGAGTTGATCCCCACAAGGACAGTAACTGGTTGGAGGGTTTGCATGGATTACAGAAGGCTTAATAAAGCCACCCGAAAGGATCATTTCCCTCTACCATTTATCGACCAGATGTTGGATCGGTTGGCTGGTCAGGCCTATTACTGTTTCTTGGATGGTTATTCTGGGTATTACCAGATTACTATTGCTCCTGAGGATCAGGAAAAAACCACTTTCACTTGCCCTTATGGGACGTTTGCTTTTAGGAGAATGCCTTTTGGCCTTTGCAATGCTCCAGCAACATTTCAGCGGTGTATGTTAGCAATTTTTTCTGATATGATTGAGTCCACTGTTGAGGTCTTTATGGACGATTTTTCAGTTTTTGGAGGGTCTTTTCAGAGTTGTTTAGATAATTTAGGTAAGGTGTTAAAAAGATGTGAGGATACCCATCTAGTTCTTAATTGGGAGAAGTGCCACTTCATGGTCAAGGAAGGCATAGTGTTAGGGCATAAAATTTCTAAAAATGGTCTAGAAGTTGATAGAGCGAATGTTGAGGTTATTGAAAGGCTAGAGCCACTGAATTCATTGAAGGGAATTCGGAGTTTCTTAGGACATGCTGGATTTTATAGGAGATTCATAAAGGGTTTTTCCAAAATCACTAAACCTCTTTGTAACTTATTGTGCACTGATCATGTTTTTTACTTTAATGCAGATTGTAGGAAGGCTTTTGAAACGTTGAAGGCTGCTTTAATCTCAGCACCCATTCTCTGCGCGCCTAATTGGAATTTACCATTTGAGGTAATGTGTGATGCCAGTGATGCTGCGGTAGGTGCGATGCTGGGGCAAAAGCAAGGAAAATTTATTCATCCTATATATTATGCAAGCAAGGTTTTAAATGAGGCACAGGTCAACTACACAACTACTGAAAATGAGTTGTTAGCTGTTGTATTTGCCTTTGAGAAATTCTGGCCATATTTGGTTGGATCCAAAGTCACGGTGTTCACGGATCATGCAACAATAAGGTATTTAATGTCTAAGAAAGATGCAAAGCCTAGACTAATTCGTTGGATTTTACTATTGCAGGAATTTGACTTGGAGATAAAGGACAAGAAGGGATCAGAGAATGTCATTGCAGATCATTTATCTCGTCTTGATCCATCATCATCTTTGCTGGAGCAATCTGCCATTTCCGATTTTTTGCCGAATAGTATAGGGAGATTGAAGATCATCAAGAACACCATCAACCGCAAGCTGATTAGGGAGTTTACCTTCTTATTTAACTTGTAGTGATGGACATGCATACTCAGATTGTAATTCGTATTCCTATGCTTATTATGAACTAAGTAGCTTAGGGTGTTGGTTAGGAATAATGTGATTACTGTGCTTCATCTCTAGTAATAAATTGACTATTGCATTTTGGTTAATTGTTGTGTTTATTCTTATTTTATGCCCGCCTGGCCAGCCGGTATGGATAGCTCTCTCTAGTTTCAGGGATGACTTAGAGAGTTTGTGGCAATTCTCCACATTACGATCATTGTGTATTGGTGAACGCCAGTGACTGAGCTAGGGATAGCCAGTTGCCTAGTGCTCGATCGGTCGCTCTTCATTGGGTTTGAAACATATCCCAAAAGATCTGGAGTTCCGGGTGGAATCCGCTAATAATACTGCGAGAAATGCATGATCAATAATATTGCTAGAGCATATCTTAGAACAATCACTAAAACCTAACCAGCGCCTGTCTTTAATCTGTCTATCTATTTGTTTATTCGTTGTTCTGTCATTTATTTTGCTTCAGCATAATTCCGATAAAACCCAACATTTTTATTATCTTCGAAACCATTAGAAAGTTATGCAAAATAGGTAAAGTGGAAACTCATTCAAACCTTGGATTGATAATATTACTTGTTGCAGACTGTGTATACTTGCACAGGAATTCTAGAGTATTTCATATCATATTTTTACTCACTCTAGGAACCCAACAACTAGGCATGTTTCTAAAACAAGTAAATCAAATTTACCTTCCTTTTCCTTCTTTTTCTCAGAAAGGTACTTTGGGCAATATCTCTTCCAATGTCCATCTACATTGCAGTGGAAATACTTGCCCTTGTCTGCCATAGCTTTGGCTTTTCCCTTGCTTTTAGCAGCAGTATTGGGAGCTTTCCCCTTGTTTCCTTTCTACTTCGGAGTTTTCTTTGAAGAAGTGGCTACAGATTTAGTTCCAGAGGATGAACCCTTCTCGAACTTTCTTTTAGAGTGGACAACGTTTGCCTCTCCTTCTATCTGTCCCTTGTTCTTAAGAAGAGACTGATAGAGTTGTAGCTCATTCAGGAGGCTAGTCAGGTTGAATGTTATTTTATTCATCATTGCATTGCTTCGAAACTGCAGAAAACTCTTCGGAAGAGATTCTAAGATGAATGCAACATGACTACGCTCATCTATGACCGCCCCATTTGCTTCTGCCACGTTGAATTGGACCATCATATCCAGGACATGCTCCCGAACAGACGTGCCCTCTTTCATGCGACAACTATAAACGTATTTGAGAGCGTCATTGTAACGACCCTACTTTTCATGCCTAGATCCTAAGGCCGTTACTACATGCATTTCATTCTACCTCTAAGAACGGCGGAAAATTTCCATATAAAGAAATCGTACTTAGAAATTTGCGAAACATTTAAATCTGGGATCCCAGTTTAAAACAGAACAACAAAACCTTTAGTAAATCAAACAAACTAAAAACGGAATAAAATGTAAATCATTCAATACAAGTTCAAAGGGAAATTTCAAAACGAAAAAAAATGCGGAAGACTTAAACTAAAGGAGATCCATGGCCCAGCAGCTCTCCGTCACGCGTTCCGTACACCTTTACCTCTACTTGCAGTTGTGTGTAAGGGAAAAGAATGAGTATTTAAGAAAATACTCAGTAAGTAGCAATAAAAGTTTTAACATATTATTCGAGTTAAAGGCCTCAGGGTTAGGTCATCTCATTTCATATCATCTCATTTCATTTCATGTCATTTCATTTCATTCGCAGTTCGGGTCTCGTGTTCAATTAGTACACCCACAAATATATAAGTTTGCCAACTCACTGGTAGTGCACAAGTGGGAGTTTTGGGAGGTCTCTACTCCTACTGATGGTAGATGGCACCCAGTCAGTGGAACTAAGCCTCATCCCTCAAGGCACTAAAAGGCGCGTAGCGCTCTAAGCTACCATTTCACTGGTGGAGCGTTCATGGGTTTAAGTCAGGAATTTACTTCCACAGTTAGTAAATGGCACATAGACTGCGAAGCCAAGTCCCGCCCATTAAGCCCCTCATTTCAGTCTATTACATCTCAATCCTAGGTGTTTAATTGACACGTCCCTCGTCTAAGGCACTAGCCTATTCCCTTCACTTTCCTAATCCTTTCCCTCAAGGTAAATATAACTCCTAAGTCGTCATGAGGCTACCGAAAATTCGGCAGCATAACGACGTACGCAGAGGGAACCCAAAATTTTTCCTTGCACCTGGAAGTAAGAATATACGCTTCTATGAACACAATCAAGTCAGAATCACAATCCAACTCCAACCACAACTCCAACGAACATTTAACCCATCCTCCATAACATGAACACAATCCAGAACAATCATAAATCAAACATTCCAAACATACTTACTTAGTCCTACAAGCATAGCAACACTTAATGCATGTCCAAGTAAACGACACTTAAACCATATTCAAAACAAGCATACAACGTTCCAAGGGATATTTGACCAAAGCATGAAACTTAACCAAAACTTCAATTCGCTACCAACAAGCATACAATGATTCCAAAACAACAACTTCATGCCCAAAAAAGCTACTCACTCAATCCACTAACACGCCACATAACATAATCAAAATCCTTATTCCCAAATAGCTACTTACACAACGACAAAAGTTAATATGCGACCATTAACTCAGACATTCTTAACTAGTTCCATGCTTTCAAGAAATAAAGGACCAACCATGCTTGGTTTAACCCAACGGCGACACCTAGAGCTTAAATTCAAAATGGCTACTTACATGAGATACTACGCTTGATCGAAAATCCCCCAACGACTCGATACAACACCAACCACGTGATGCGAAATACTCGCCTATTAACACATAAAGCATACATAAATATATATTCACACACCATTGGCACACCAAACTTAACAAATTTCCTAAAGCACTAGACTTGAGAGGGCCGAAAACTCACCCAAATGAAGCTACTGCTTGCTGTCCAATTTCCAACTTCGCTCCAATTCAACAATTCGGCCTCCAAACGTTGTGGGTAACTAGAAACCAATAGCTAATATTAATGGGTACTCTTCTAACATAAACAAAACACCCAAAACTTCAAATCTCATTTACCCACAACCTGAATATGCTTGGAGCTGCCGGAACGTGAGGAACCACTATTCGAATCGCTCAGATTGAAGAGGACAGCTTGCTGCACGACGTAAATAACTAATGAGTGTTCGATTAAACGATAACAAACTACGTATATCTGAAACTTACACCGTTCTCACCCACTGTTTAATTAATCGAACCGTCGAACGCTCACGATCTCAAACGACTCGAGGCGGCTGTTTGGCTGAAGACGGCAGCGGCGGCGGCGATCTGCGAACAACGGCGGCGGCTCACGGCTGAAGACGGCGGCGCTCGGACGAGAGAGACAGGTGCAGACGGAGAGAGAGGCTGCGAGGGAGAGACGGGTTAGAGAGAGAGAGAGGGAGAACTCGAGGGAGAGAGACGAAGAGAGAGAGAGAAAGAGACGTTACCAGCGGCGGCGCGGCTTGCGGCGGCTGAGAGTGGCGGAGGAGCTGCGGCGGCGGCGGCGTGAAACTGAGGGCGTGCGAGGGAGAGACCGAACGAAAGAGAGAGAGAGAGAGAGAGAGAGAACTCGAGGGAGAGAAAGAGAGTCGGGGAGAGAGGGAAAAAAAACTGATTTTTTTTTTTTTTTTTACAAACGGTCACTTTGACCGAAAATTGGGGGGAAAGTTTCCCCCCTTTTTTCCTTTCCCCCCTTTGACCGGCTGCCCACTCCCCTTTTTCTCCATTTCTTTTTTTTTTTTAAAAAAAAAACACCGGTTGCTACAGTCATGGTGGAGTTGGTAGGACGGTTGTCCAAACATCTCCCGGAGAGAGTTCATAATCTCCCTCGCTGTTACAAAGCCCTCATGCCTTTTAGCCAAAACTTCAGATAAGCTGGCTAAGATATAGACGCGAGTCTTATCATTGGCCTTTTTCCAGCGGTCATAAGCATCCTTAACTACTTGGGATGCATTACGAGTAGGGGTTGGAGGACAATCCTCCGTTAAGACGAACAGCAGATCATCGACAACAAGAATCGTATTCAGGTTCGACTTCCACGTAGCATAATTTTCGTCGGTTAATTTCTCATTTTTAAGCAGAGAGACAAATGAGGAAGACATTGCTGAAATTTAAACAAACAATGACCGTATTAGTTATCTTTGCCTTAACCCATCATACAAGCAAACAATTGCACACGATCCAATCAATTTAGCAAAACAGACAATCACAGAACCCTAAAACTATCGATTTAGTTTTGCAACGATGTTTCGGAGGTTTAGAATATCAGCCACCGAAGGGTGATCAGGTACTCCTCCTTTGAAATGAGACACCTCTCAGCTAATTCTAATTCCAGAATATCTCATATTCCTATAGACATTAGCCACCGTCGTTCGGTCAATGAATTGTTAACACTTTTAACTCATCCTCGTAAGTGTAACCCTCCCACTTTCAGATCTCAGAGGCACGCACCAACAGGCTACCGAAGGGAAAGACAACTGTTGGTGATTAGCCTAAGAGCTCCTATCCTTTTCAAGAGTTCACGATGTTCCGACTCCTATGACCAGGCCCTCCGAAGGGATGGTTGCGCCAGGACAACCTGCAAGCGGATCATAGGACTCTCACGGTGTGAACTATGGGCGGAGACCAAGGGATACGTTGACAATTATGGAAAGGATTCAACTGCAATCTTTTGGGTGAATTAAACTTCTTTTAATAAACCCAACATTGCAAGTCAACATTACTATGGTTAATTCAACTCAATGTTCGGGTCAGTTCCCAGGTAGGAGGTGTTCCGTAAACCGTCAACTTAAATACCCCCAGCCTTAGACAGAAGTTTACCGAGAGAGTTCCCTTATAACCTCAGTAATGTAGGGTCTTTACTCTAAAGATCTAGGTGCATTAAACACTTTTAATAAACCTAGTGACATTGCATGCTAACATTTAACTATGATTAATTCAACTCTGGTATTCCAGGTCAGTTCCCAGGTAGGAGGTGTTCTGTAAACCGTCAACTTAAATACCCCCAGCCGGTTTCTAATCATTAATATTAAAGAACTATTTCAAATTTTAATGATTAATCCTATAATAAAGAATCTAGGGTTTAATTCATTCAACAATCTCATTCAAATTAAATAATTAAACCACATCAATTGCATGAATAATATAACAATTATATTATTAACTATGGATGTTTATGTTGGGATTGGTGCCCTAAAACTCGTAGATAGTGAATGTTAAACGAATTATATACTTATTCGATAAAGGTGTTATCGAGATTGATTTAGTAAAAGTCATTACTGAATAAAGTAAATTGCACATATAATAACCCAAATCCAATAAACTAAGATCCATGGCTATAGGATGAACACTTGAGCTTCATGTAGAGACATAAAAGTGTATCAAGCTTGAGTAATAGCCAAAACGGTCTATAGTATAGGAATAGGGTTGGGTACCTTATTCTGGAGACACTATGAGACGCGGCCCACTTTATAGATGGTATAGACGATGTGATCCTAAATCGTCCATGTAGAGACATGCGAGTGGGGGCGTCCTATGCAATGAGTTTGCATAAGAGCAGGACCGAGAAATAAGTCGCTCTCGCTTTATAACACCGTTTACTGACGAGACTGACTATTTCATGTGATGACCTAGGTAACTCGATCTTGATCCTGAGCTAACTATGAACTCCTGCTTATTCGGGCTTATCCTTAGATCTGCATAGGTGAGAGTGGCTCAGTATCGCCGACTCAATAAGCCTCCCATTTCAGGGATAGGACGGGTAGATAGCTGGAGACATAGTCGTGCAAGAAGGAATTCACTCCTACCCGAATAAGGGATAGTAGAGAGGTTGTTCCCTTAAGTGCTGACTCTGGGGCTTGCACAAAGGGATCCCTCCCTCTCATTGGCCCGAGAGGGACTCGGTTTATTGGTTGGACCATAAACCAATTGTTCATTAGAGGATCAGTGGGACTTAAGGAACTAGAAGTACTATAGGGGTAAAACGGCTTATTGACCTAGCTATAGCTACGAACAACCTGTGAAGGATCGACTTACTAATCATGGTTAAATCAAGTGGACGGAAATATGTCTATAGTGAGGGGAGTGCAACTATCGGGCTATAGTGGAGTGTCCCGATGGTTAACGAATGTTGGCTAGCTTGGACAATGAGATTAGTCGGTTAGCCTCGAATCGTTGGAGCCCATGATCTATAGGTCCATTAGGTCCCCCTACTAGCTCATATCGAAATTAAGCCTAGAACAAAAGATAGGAAGCTTTGAATCGTTCAAAATCGGGAAAAAGGGTATTATCGTAAATTGTGTTTGACACAATAATTTAATTATGAATTCAATTAGAAAATGAGAGATGAAGTATTTAAAAGTGTTTTGAATACTATATATATGTATTAGGAATCATATATATGGAATTGCACAAGATAACAAAGATTAATTAGATTAATCATATCAAAATTAATTTGAAAATTTTCAAATTAATTACCAAGCAATCAATTTCAATTTAGAATTGAAATTGGGGATAATTTGCAAGCTTGAAATTTGATTTCAAATTGAATTTAGTGGATTTAGTTGGAAATCCACTTAATGCATGATCATTCAAGGTGGAAAGACAACTCACTCATGCATTGTTGCATGTCTTGTGTAATGTACACCTAGAATCCATTTGAGCTTGCAAATACACCATGTGTCTTGTGTCTTGAGGCTTGGTTTTGCATGGAGAATGTCTTTAAAAGGAGTTTGAATCATATTCAAACACAAGAGAGTCATTTCCTTAATGTTATGCTGCTGGAATTTGGACTCAAAGTTCTCTCATCTCTCATTCTTCTCCATTGTTTGATGCTTCAAGCATTCCCTTCCCATTCCCTATCTTATATAGACTCCCACAAGTCGTTCTTGGCCCGGAGTATAGTGGGGAAGACTCTAGAGGTTGTCCAAGGAGCATAGGAGAGGCAAACACCACAAGGAGTTCAACATAAGTGAGCTACAAAGGTTGGTGTTTTCTAAACTCTCTATTCTGTCTTTTCTAGAACATGCATGCTTTAGGAGTAAAATTGAATGTCTTAAGTGCTTTCGATCTTCAATTGCTTCCGCATGTGTAATATGTACACCTTCAGTTTCATGCTTCATGCAATTTTGATTTTCTTTTATTATAACAATTATAAGTCAATCAAGAAAATCAATCAAGCATGCTTCATTCATCACATTAAACATAACTATTTATATTTAATTTAAGTAATGACATGCTTCATGCTTTCCAATTTTTTCATATAATTAATATACACTTATATTAAAAAATATGAAAACAAATCCATGCATTTAAACATACATTATAAACATTTATAATATATAAAAAATGCATGAGCATGTTTATAACCTAAGGTGGGATTAAATATTCTATATGACATCCATAAAGCATATAAATAGCAATTGAACCGGTTAATTTTGGCCCCTAGGATAAAATAAAGCATTAAATTACATTAATTTAGCTAAATTCTATCCTAAAAAATCCTTGTATAGCTCCGGAATTGGTATAGACAGCACGAACCGCCCCAAACCACCTCGAACCGGCTTCAAAAATCACGAAACATGCCAAAAATTGGCTGAATCGGACCAAATAGGTCCCAGCCCAGCCGAACCGGTCCGAACCGGACCGCCCATAGCTTGAACCGCGCCTGTTGAAACCCTAGTGCGCGCCTCCATCGTGACAGCGTCGAGACGCTGTGTTGATAGCGTGTGCGCTTTCCTTATCTGGCGCTTGTGTATCGAGACAGCGTCGAGACGCTGTTGAGGTAGCGTCCCGACGCTGTGTGCTTTCCTTACCGAGCGCCTTCGGTATTGAGACAGCGTCTCGACGCTGTTGCGTCTGGAGGCAGAATCTGGGCAAAACAGCAACGATTTCTTCGGTTTTGGCCTCGATTTCAGCGGCGATTGCTTCGATTTTCATCTCATAAAAACCTATTCTAGACCCGGACTTACATAGGACTCGATTTTACATAATATACCCGAAACACCACCCCTTACATGATCAAAATCACATAAAAATAAAATCTATGGCCATAAAATTAACCCAAACAGTTCAACGCAAACCGAACATACATTATGCATAAATCCCACCTATTAGAGCCTATCGCAACTTTTAATATTAATTAATAGGGACAGCGATGGTTCTGATGCCGATTGAAGGGAATAAAAGTCCCCACGCAGCGGAAACGCATCGATTGGACTTTACGCCGTATATTAATTAACATTAAAATACCGTTACGAAAACTCAAACAAACTTTAAAACTGCTGTAAAATTGGTTTAAACATGCTTAAAAATAAATCTAAATTTATTTTCATGCTTTTCTAAAGAAAAGAGGAAGAACGTTTCAAACCTCCGTTGTAGACTTGATCGTTCTTCGCCAACGACGCTCCACGAACGAAAACGCAGCAGCCGCATTAGCTTTTCTTCGCTGGAAATTCCTCCTTTATGTGACACAATAACCACAGAGGTTACACCGGTATGTCTCTAAGTCTAGTTAGCAAAAGACTTGTGGGAGTCTTTCTCTAAGAGGGAGGCTAGAGAGAATTCTAGGTCTTGTCTTTCAAGAGTGTCAAAGTGTCATGACCAATTAGGTCTAGTGTTCTATTTATAGAAGAGAGGCCATGAATAAAATATTCAATTAAATCAATCTTTTCCATAATTGATTCAATCTTATTCCATAATTGATTAATTTTTTCCACAAATGACTAATTACTTCCATAAGTGATTAGATCATTTCCATAAATGATTAATCACTTCCTTAAGTGATTAATTATTTCCATAATTGATTAATTCCCGGTTAATGAATTCTTTAATTAATTAACCACCAATTAAATATCACATATTTAATTCCCGGCCTAGAATTAATTAATTTGCCCAAACACATTTTAGGCCTTAAATTAATTAATTCATTATTTTGAACTCTTTCAAACTTCCATAAATTTATATTTGAACTTTTCAAATATTAATTTCTCTCATAATAATATATCAATATATATTATATTTGTTTCCCTTAATAAATTGAACATTTTCAATTTACTTTTATTACTTAGTTGCCTCAAATTACTTTACGAGCTACCAGTGGGACCTAATGGACCTGCAGATCAGAAGCTCCAACGATGTGAGATTAATTGGTCAAACTCATTAACCACATTAATCAATATTCCTTAACTGTGCGTACATTCCACTATAGACTCACAGTTGCACTCTTCTCACTGCATACATATTTTCTGTGTCCACGGATCTAGACCAATATCGACTAGTTAGTCCTTCACGGGTGTCCGTAACACCAGCTGGGTCAAATTACCGTTTTACCCCTGAGTTACCTCTATTTCCTTAAGTACCAATTCTCCTCTAATGAACAACCTGTTTGTGGTCCAACCATCAAACAGAAAAACCCTCTCGTGCCATTGAGAGGGTAGGGCCCTTTGTTCAAGACTCGGAGTAACCACTTAAGGGAACACTCATCTGCTTCCCTAAAGTCGGGAAGGAGTGAATTCCATCTTGTACGATTATGTTCCCAGCTCCCCATTCGGTCTTGTCCCCAAAGTGGTAAGCTTATTGAGTCGGCGTATTGGCCACTCTCACCCATACAAATCAAAGGACAATCTCTCATGAGCAGGAGTCCATAATCAACTCAGGATTAAGACTAAGTTGTCTAGGTCGTCCTAGTGAAATAGAAAACCAACTAGTTAACGGTGTTATAACCAGTGGTTACGATTTCGCGGTCCGGTCTTATGCAAACTCATTGCATAGGATACCCCCACTCGCATGTCTCCTACACGAACGCGTTGGATCGCAGTGTTTGTATCAAATACAAAGTGGGTCGTATCCATAGTGTCACCAGGATAAGGCACCCAGTCTTATCCCTATACTATAGACCATTTAGGCTGTTTCTTGAACAATGATCTCATATGTCGCTACATATTGTTCAAGACTCATATTACAACATTGGATGTCTAGTTTATTGGATTAGGGTTATTATTAGGCAAAGACAAACATAAAATAACTAATAACAATTAATGGAAAAATATATCAATATTATTTCATTAATATCCGGTCAACGGTTACATTCATTATCTAGGAGTTTTAGGGCATAAAACCCAACAAACTCCCACTTGAACTAAAACACTAGTTAGTGGGATGTAAATGCAATAATCTAAAGCTTGAAATGTCATGTATATTAATACAATGAACTAGGGCATCCTTATACTCATTATACATTTCTCCCACTTGCCCTAGATTAGATGGCATACATATCTCGTAGACCTAGACCCTCTAGATGACCCTCAAACACTTTAGCCGTGAGAGCCTTCGTAAATGGATCGGTGATGTTGTGCTCCGAGGCAATCTTAGTGACGATCACATCTCCCGTATCAGGTGATACTTCCTCTCGATGTGTTTACCTCGTTTGTGGCTTCGAGGTTCTTTTGAGTTGGCTACAGCCTCACTGTTGTCACAGTATAGTGTTATGGGCACGTCCATATTTGGAACCACTTCCAAATCAGTCAAGAACTTTCTGAGCCATACTGCCTCCTTAGCTGCTTCACAAGCTGCTACATACTCAGCCTTCATGGTTGAATCTGCTATGCATCCTTGTTTGATGCTTCTCCACACTACTGCTCCTCCATTGAGGGTGAATACTGACCCTGATGTGGATTTCCTTGAATCGGATCAGCTTGAAAGTCAGAGTCAATGTATCCAGTAAGAATCAAATCCTTAGCTCCATACACAAGCATGTAGTCCCTCGTTCTCCGAAGATACTTGAGGATGTTCTTAACCGCTCCCCAGTGGTCCAACCCTGGATTAGACTGATACCTACTGACTACTCCCACTGCATAACATATGTCAGGCCTAGTGCAGAGCATAACATACATTAAGCTGCCCACAGCTGAGGCGTAGGGAATGTGTCTCATGTTCTAAATTTCTCGAGGTGTCTTAGGAGATTGTTCCTTAGACATGTGTACCCCATGTCTGAAGGGTAGTAGTCCCTTCTTGGAGTTTTGCATCGAATATCGAGACAACATCTTGTCAATATATGTTGCTTGAGACAGGGCTAGCATTTTGTTCTTACGATCCCTAATGATTTGGATTCCGAGAACATATTGAGCCTCTCTCAGATCTTTCATTTGGAATTGGGTTGCTAGCCATTTCTTAATGTCAGTGAGGTATCCTACATCATTCCCAATGAGTAGGATATCGTCTACATAAAGTATTAGAAAAGCTACTTTCCTTTTGTTGATTTTCTTGTACACACAAGGCTCATCAACGTTTTGGTCAAAACCAAAAGATTTGATTGCAGTATCAAATCTAATGTTCCATGATCTGGACGCTTGTTTCAATCCATAAATGGATCGATTGAGCTTACAAACCTTTTGTTCCTGACCTTGGGCTATGAACCCTTCGGGTTGAGACATGAAGATATTCTCTTCAAGATTACCATTCAGAAAGGCAGTCTTGACGTCCATTTGCCATATTTCATAGTCATAATATGTGGCTATGGATAAGAGAATTCTTATGGACTTTAACATGGCTACAGGAGAAAAGGTTTCTTCATAGTCAACCCCTTCCTTTTGGGTATAACCCTTTGCCACTAGTCTAGCCTTGAAGGTCTGTACCTTTCCAGCTGCATCTCTTTTTCTCTTATAGATCCATTTGCACCCTATGGGTTTTACCCCATTAGGTAGATCTGTAAGTTCCCATACAGAATTGGAGTACATTGACTCCATTTCCAGGTTCATGGCTTTGACCCATTCATCCTTATCTTCGTCATTCATTGCCTGTCGATAGGACAATGGATCCTCAATGCCATCATTAGGTATGACAACCTAAGTTTCAGTTAAACCCAAGTAGCGGTCAGGTTGTAATAAAACCCTCCCACTGCGTCGAGGCATTCCCAACATTTGAGATGGACGGGATAGATCTGAAGAACTAGTTCCTTCATCAACCCTTGTTGAAGGTCCAACTTCATCAACAACTCTTGATGATTCTTCAGTAGCTTCTCCTAATATTATTTTGCTGGGTGGTTTATGATCTCTCATGTGGTCTTCTTCTAAGAAAGTGGCGATTGTCGATACAATCACCTTATTTTCTTGTGGGTCGTAGAAATAACCACCTCTCGTTTCTTTAGGGTAACCAACAAATTGGCACAGTTTTGAACGAGGTTCCAGTTTCTTAGGATTTGTCACAAGCACGTGTGCTGGACAACCCCAGATGCGAAAGTGATGCAAACTAGGTTTACGCCCCTTCCATAATTCGAAAGGTGTTTCAGAAACACTTTTCGAGGGAACATTGTTCAAGATGTATACTGCAGTCTCTACTGCATACTCCCAAAACGAGCTAGGCAATTCAGCATAGCTCATCATTGATCGAACCATGTCTAACAAGGTTCTATTTCTCCTTTCTGACACACCATTCTGCTGAGGTGTACCAGGGGCTGAGAGTTGAGATTGGATTCCATGTTCTATCATATAATCTTGGAATCTTTGATCCATATACTCCCCTCCTCAATCAGATCGAAGTACTTTAATAGATTTACCTAATAGGTTTTCAACTTCAGCCTTAAACTCCTTAAACTTTTCAAGGGTTTCAGACTTATGTCCCATTAGGTACAAGTAACCATATCTTGAATAATCATCTATAAATGAGATGAAATATTTGTACCCTCCTCGAGCTTTTACATTCATTGGACCACATAGATCCAAATGTATTAACTCTAAGGGTTCTTTGGCTCTGTAACCTTTTCCAGTAAAGGGTCTCTTGGTCATTTTTCCCTCGAGACAAGATTCACAAGGTGGTAGTGAATCATCTTCTAACTTGCTTAGAAGTCCATTCTTTACCAAACGACCGATCCTATCGATGTTTATATGACAAAGTCTGAGATGCCAAAGATGAGTATTGTTACTTGATGGAGAAATCTTTTGCCTTTTACTTTGAGTTTCAGCAGTTTTAAATAATTTGTGATTTAAAAGTGCTTTGTTTTCGGTTGGTCTTAAAACATACAAGTTATTTTCCAATTTGGCTGAACAAATAAGTACACCATTTTTATAAATGAACGCTTCATTCATATCAAAAGTGACTTTATGCGATTGTTCAATCAAACATGAAATAGAAATTAAGTTCCTCTTATTCTTGGGAACGATTAACAAACTTTCTAAAAGTAAGAATCTATTTCTAAAAAATAACTTCGCAGCTCCCACTGCTTTAGCTTAAATGACTTCTCCAGTTCCGACCCTGAGTGTCACTTCCCCATCGTTCAACTACCGAAAGGAACTATTTTTCTGAAAAGAAGAGCAAACATGATTAGTTTCTCCTGAATCAAGTATCCAGGTTAACTCATCATGTTCTACCAGGCATGTTTCTAAAACAAGTAAATCAAATTTACCTTCCTTTTCCTTCTTTTTCTCAGCAAGGTACTTTGGGCAGTTTCTCTTCCAATGTCCATCTACATTGCAGTGGAAACACTTGCCCTTCTCTGCCATAGCTTTTCCCTTGCTTTTAGCAGCAGTACTGGGAGCTTTCCCCTTGTTTCCTTTCTTCTTCTGAGTTTTCTTTGAAGAAGTGGCTACAGATTTAGTTCCAGAGGATGAACCCTTCTCGAACTTTCTTTTAGAGTGAGCAACGTTTGCCTCTCCTTCTATCTGTCCCTTGTTCTTAAGAAGAGACTGATAGAGTTGTAGCTCATTCAGGAGGCTAGTCAGGTTGAATGTTATTTTATTCATCATTGCATTGTTGGGATTGGTGCCCTAAAACTCGTAGATAATGAATGTTAAACGATAAAGGTGTTATCGAGATTGATTCAGTAAAAGTCATTACTGAATAAATTAAATTGCACATATATAACCCAAATCCAATAAACTAAGATCCATGGCTATAGGATGAACACTTGAGCTTTATGTAGAGACATAAAAGTGGATCAAGCTTGAGTAATAGCCAAAACGGTCTATAGTGTAGGAATAGGGTTGGGTACCTTATTCTGGAGACACTATGAGACGCGGCCCACTTTATAGATGGTATAGACGATGTGATCCTAAATCGTCCATGTAGAGACATGCGAGTGGGAGTGTCCTATGCAATGAGTTTACATAAGACCAGGACCGAGAAATAAGTCGCTCTCGCTTTAGAACACCGTTTACTGACGAGACTGACTATTTCATGTGATGACCTAGGTAACTCGATCTTAATCCTGAGCTAACTATGAACTCCTGTTTATTCGGGCTTATCCTTAGATCTGCATAGGTGAGAGTGGCTCAGTATCGCCGCCTCAATAAGCCTCCCATTTCAGGGATAGGAACGGGTAGATAGCTGGGGACATAGTCGTGCAAGAAGGAATTCGCTCCTACCCGAATAAGGGATAGTAGAGAGGTTGTTCCCTTAAGTGCTGACTCCGGGGCTTGAACAAAGGGATCCCGCCCTCTCATTGGCCCGAGAGGGACTCGGTTTATTGGTTGGACCATAAACCAATTGTTCATTAGAGGATCAATGGGACTTAAGGAACTAGAAGTACTATAGGGGTAAAACGGCTTATTGACCTAGCTATAGCTACGAACAACCTGTGAAGGATTGACTTACTAATCATGGTTAAATCAAGTGGACGGAAATATATCTATAGTGAGGGGAGTGCAACTATCGGGCTATAGTGGAGTGTCCCGATAGTTAACGAATGTTGGCTAGCTTGGACAATGAGATTAGACGGTTAGCCTCGAATCGTTGGAGCCCATGATCTATAGGTCCATTAGGTCCCCCTACTAGCTCATATCGGAATTAAGCCTAGAACAAAAGATAGGAAGCTTTGAATCGTTCAAAATCGGGAAAAAGGGTATTATCGTAAATTGTGTTTGACACAATAATTTAATTATGAATTAAATTAGAAAATGAGAGATGAAGTATTTAAAAGTGTTTTGAATACTATATATATGTATTAGGAATCATATATATGGAATTGCACAAGATAACAAAGATTAATTAGATTAATCATATCAAAATTAATTTGAAAATTTTCAAATTAATTGCCAAGCAATCAATTTCAATTTAGAATTGAAATTGGGGGTAGTTTGCAAGCTTGAAATTTGATTTCAATTTGAATTTAGTGGATTTAGTTGGAAATCCACTTAATGCATGATCATTCAAAGTGGAAAGACAACTCACTCATGCATTGTTGCATGTCTTGTGTAATGTACACCTAGAATCCACTTGAGCTTGCAAATACACCATGTGTCTTGTGTCTTGAGGCTTGGCTTTGCATGGAGAATGTCTTTAAAAAGGAGTTTGAATCATATTCAAACACAAGAGAGCCATTTTCCTTAATGTTATGCTGCTGGAATTTGGACTCAAAGTTCTCTCATCTCTCATTCTTCTCCATTGTTTGATGCTTCTAGTATTCCCTTCCCATTCCCTATCTTATATAGACTCCCACAAGTCGTTCTTGGCCCGGAGTATAGTAGGGAAGACTCTAGAGGTTGTCCAAGGAGCATAGGAGAGGCAAACACCACAAGGAGTTCAACATAAGTGAGCTACAAAGGTTGGTGTTTTCTAAACTCTCTTTTCTGTCTTTTCTAGAACATGCATGCTTTAGGAGTAAAATTGAATGTCTTAAGTGCTTTCGATCTTCAATTGCTTCCGCATGTGTAATATGTACACCTTCAATTGGTATCAGAGCATTATTAGAGCACTTAATTCGTTTTAATTTTGTTTTGGTGGGTACCATTTTGAAATTGAATTTTATGTGTGCTAAAATGGAAGTGTTCTGGTTTGGCAATTTTTTGAGCATTCAAACCTTCATGAAATTGTAATTGCTCGGATATGTAAGAGCGTTAATGTGTGTACTATAGTCTGTAATTTTTATAGAGTCATTAGAGTCCATATAGGCTGTAAAATCGAAGAAAAACCGGAGAAGACGCAGCAGAAAATGAAAATTCCAGCAAGCAGTTTTTTTTTTCTTCTTCCATTCCAGATTTTTGGTCCGGTTCAGCTGCTGCCTTTTGGTCCGGTTCGGTCTGTCGCAGCCTCATTTCACTCATTGCATGACCGGTTCATTGCTTGGATGAGCGGTTCGGGATGGTTCGTGAAGCTCGGGCGTGTTGCAAGTTTATTTATTAATTATTATTGTAATAATTAGTGAAATTGCTTGTGTTTTTTTTTAAATTGCCAAACCATTCCATTTTAGCTTGATTTAATTACTTTATGCATTGTGAATGTATGATTTAATTAAATGGATGTATGTGCATTATGAGCATGCCATATAGATTAAAATCCCACCATAGGAAAGCATGTTCATGCATTTGTTTAATTTGAATAAGTGTTATTGATTAATTCAAATGCATGAGGGAAATTTCATGTTTAATTAATATAAGTGTTGTATTAATTTAGGGAGATTCATGCTTGAATGGTTAATTAAAATTGATTATTCTTATAATAGTTATAATTATTAATTGATAAAATTAACCAAGCATGAAGCATGAAAATTCATTAGTTTGATTATAAGTGTTATTCTCAAATTAGGCTTGTTATGGATTGTTTTTATAATTGTTATAAAAAGAGATAAAAATCTAAAATCTATAACAAGATTAAGTGCATGCTCACTTAGGTTAATGAACCTTCAACGATTCGATCAACTTGCATAGTTTAGGTCGATATCTTGTAAAACAATGGTTACGAGAGAACTCACCCGACAAGATGCTGTCTAAGGCTGGAGGTATTTAAGTTGACGGTTTACGGAACACCTCCTACCTGGGCATCGAGTCGGTTCTTGAGTTAAGTTAACTCGAGTTTTATGAGCATGCGTGAGCGGTGTGAGGTTTTAATGTGTTATCACCTAGACATCGTAGTATAAAGCGTTATACAAACCTAGACATAGGTTGTTTCTAAATGGTGCTTTTCTTATAACTTGAATGATTGATTGTTATATGCTTTTAAACACCATTAGAAAGCATGTTATAGGGTTAATTCATTAAAAGTTATAAGAGTTATAATAGTTAATGAATAGAATCCATAAAACCTATAACAAAGAGTTGCATGCTAACATAGGATCTTAGGATCTTATCATTCTTTAAATGGTTTAAAATGAAATAGATCTAAGATCGCCTTTTCTAATAGGATTAGAAATATGTCTTACTTAGTTTTTTTTTAAATAGTTTTAAAATATGAGTAAGTAGGACATAAGACCTTGGTTATAAGGGAACTCTCCCGGCAAATGGTTCGGAACCTGAGTTGAATTAACCAAAGTCTTACTAGCATGCAATGTCACTAGGTTATTAAAAGAGTTTAATTCACCTAGACATTTAGTGTAAAGACCTTGTTTAATAAGGCATAGACTTAGATAGATTCATTTAGCCGGAATTTACCTAAGTAATAGACCCTAAAACTTTACGACACTTTAGTGGGAGGAAAAGTATAGAAACGAAATATTCATATTAAGTTTCTACTCTCACGTCCCCCTGAGTTCACACCGTGAGATCCATGCTTGGCCTCGAGGCGCCCTGGGAGCGTCCTCCTACGGATGGTGTTTGCATGGGTTAATATCAAGGTGAATGGGGAAAGTGTTCATAGTAAGTGGGAGAAGGAAACGTGTCAAACGTATCCTGCGGTCTCCATCATTAGGATGCACCGTGAGATTCCTATGCGCTGCCTGCGAGTCGCCCTAGGAGCGATCACCCTACGGAGGGCTTGCGCATGGGATTCGGAACAACGCAAACTCCAGAAATGGATAGGGTTTCCTAGGGCCATTCCCAACATTAGCTCTTCCCTACGGTGGCATTGTTGGGGCCGCCCTCTGCAATCTGAAAATGATGGGTAACACTTACAAGATGGTCTTGACCAAATTAACGTTAGCTAATAACTATTGGAGTAAGAGTTATTCTGGGAATAGTATTTGGCCGAGATTGTCTCGATTCAGAGGAGGAGTAGCTGACTGCCCTACGGTAGCGGTTATTCTAAACCCCTGAAGTATCGTTGCAAAATAAATCAATTGTATATATGGGTCGATGATTGCTTTTGCTAAATCTGATTGGATAAATGTGATTAATGGGTTTAGTTCATGTTTCTAATAGAGATTAATTTGTTTGTTTCAGCAATATGTCAAAAAACGTATGTGCTTTGTCAAATGCCAAATTAAACGGTTTAGTACATTCGACTAAGAATACTTGCTTAAACGCTAAACACGTGGCAAAGAATTTAGGTTTGGTCTCAACTGAGGAATGTCCTCAAACTAACTGCGTAGCCAAGAAAAACATGATCCACGACTCTAAATGTGATTTATTAGTCTTGGAAACGTGTTTAGTGGAAAACGACGATTCTGCCTGGATACTCGATTCAGGTGCCACTAATCACGTATGTTCTTCATTTCAAGGAATGAGTTCCTGGCAACAGCTAATAGCTGGAGAGATGACTCTTAAAGTTGGAACAGGAGAAGTCATCTCGGCTATTGCAGTGGGAGACATAAAATTATTCTTCACCAAGGAACGCTACATGATATTAGATAATGTGTACATAGTTCCGAAGATTAAAAGAAATTTTATTTCTTTATCTTGTTTATTAGAACAAGGTTACTCAATTTCTTTTTCTGTTAATGAGGCGTTCGTAACTAAAAGAGGTATTGATGTTTGCTCTGCAAACTTGAAGAATAAATTATATGTTTTGAGACCAATTGAGTCTAAAGCTATTTTAAATCACGAGATGTTTAAAACCGCTGAGACTCAACCTAAAAAGCGAAGAGTTTGTCAAGATACCTATCTCTGGCACTTGAGGTTAGGCCATATCAACCTCAATAGGATTGGGAGATTGGTCAAGAGTGGACTTCTAAACAAGTTAGAAGACGACTCGTTGCCTCCTTGTGAATTATGCCTTGAGGGCAAGATGACAAAACGACCTTTTACCGGAAAAGGTTATCGTGCCAAAGAGCCCTTAGAGCTCATTCATTCGGACCTCTGTGGACCAATGAACATTAGAGCTCGAGGAGGGTACGAATATTTCATCAGTTTCATTGATGATTATTCGAGGTATGGCTATCTCTACCTGATGCATCATAAGTCCGAAGCTTTTGAAAAGTTCAAGGAGTATAAGGCCGAGGTTGAGAACCTATTAGGTAAGACGATAAAAACACTTCGATCCGATCGAGGTGGAGAGTATATGGACTTAAGTTTTCAAGACTATTTGATAGAGCATGGAATTACGTCCCAACTCTCAGCCCCTGGTACACCTCAGCAAAACGGTGTATCAGAAAGGAGAATCAGAACCTTGTTGGACATGGTTCGTTCGATGATGAGTTATGCTCAGTTGCCTAACTCGTTTGGGGTTATGCAGTAGAGACTGCAGTTTATATCTTGAACGTAGTTCCCTCAAAGAGTGTTTCTGAAACACCATTTGAGCTCTGGAAATGTCGTAAAGCTAGTTTACGACATTTCAGAATTTGGGGATGTCCTGCATACGTGCTAGAAGCAAACCCAAAGAAATTGGAGCCTCGTTCTAGATTTTGCCTATTTATAGGCTATCCCAAAGAAACGAGAGGTGGATACTTCTTCGATCCAGAGGAAAATAAAGTACTTGTATCGACAAATGCTACATTCCTAGAAGAAGACCACCTCAGAGATCACAAGCCACGTAGTAAAGTCGTTTTAAGTGAACTATCTAACGAAGCTACAGAAACATCAACAAGAGTTGTTGATGATACTGGCACCTCGAGTCAACCACGCCCTTCTAAAGAAATAAGAGGACCTCGACGTAGTGGGAGGGTTGTTAGACAGCCTGATCGCTATTTGGGTTTAACTGAAACTCCAGTCGTCATACCTGATAACGGGATCGAGGATCCATTAACCTTTAAACAGGCAATGGATGACGTTGACAAGAACGAGTGGAATAAAGCCATGGACTTAGAGATCGAGTCCATGCATTTTAATTCAGTATGGGATCTTGTAGATCAACCTGAAGGGGTTAGACCCATAGGGTGCAAATGGATCTACAAGAGAAAACGAGACGCTACTGGAAAGGTACAGACCTTTAAGGCACGACTTGTGGCAAAGGGTTTTACCCAGCGGGAGGGGATTGACTATGAAGAAACCTTCTCCCCTGTTGCCATGTTAAAGTCGATCCGGACACTTTTATCCATTGCCACGTTTTACGATTATGAAATATGGCAAATGGATGTCAAGACTGCCTTTCTGAACGGTAATCTTGAAGAAAGTATCTACATGTCTCAGCCAGAGGGGTTCATAGCTCAGGATCAAGAGCAAAAAGTTTGCAAGCTTAAACGATCCATTTATGGATTAAAACAAGCGTCTAGATCCTGGAATATAAGATTTGATACTGCGATCAAATCTTATGGCTTTGAACAAAACGTTGATGAGCCTTGTGTTTACAAAAGGATCATCAACAGCTCTATAGCTTTCTTAGTACTGTATGTGGATAATATCCTACTCATCGGGAATGATGTAGGTTATCTAACTGACATTAAACTATGGCTAGCAACTCAATTCCAAATGAAAGATTTGGGTGAGGCACAATTTGTTCTAGGAATCCAAATTGTTCGAAACCGAAAGAACAAAACGCTAGCCCTGTCTCAAGCGTCTTATATCGACAAATTGTTGGTTAGATATAAAATGCAAAATTCCAAGAAAGGACTATTACCTTTCAGGCACGGAATTAACTTGTCTAAGGAACAGTGTCCTTAGACACCTCAAGAAGTTGAGGACATGAGACGTTTTCCTTATGCCTCTATAGTAGGTAGCCTAATGTATGCCATGTTGTGTACAAGGTCTGACATTTGTTATGCAGTAGGGATTGTCAGTAGATATCAATCCAATCCAGGATTTGATCATTGGACAGCCGTTAAAATTATCCTCAAATATCTAAGGACAACGAAGGACTATATGCTCGTGTATGGTTCGAAGGATTTGATCCTTATAGGATACACTTATTCTGACTTTCAAACTGATAAAGATTCGAGGAAATCTACATCGGGGTCAGTATTCACTCTAAATGGAGGAGCAATAGTATGGCGCAGCATCAAGCAAGGATGCATTGCAGACTCGACCATGGAGGCCGAATATGTAGCCGCTTGCGAAGCAGCAAAAGAGGTAGTATGGCTCAGGAAGTTCCTAACTGACTTGGAAGTCGTTCCAAATATGCATATGCCTATCACCTTGTATTGTGATAATAGCGGCGCAGTTGCAAACTCAAAGGAACCTCGCAGCCATAAGAGAGGCAAGCACATCGAAAGGAAATACCATCTCATTAGGGAGATCGTGCACCGAGGAGACGTGATCGTCACGAAGATAGCGTCGGAGCACAACATTGTTGATCCATTCACGAAGGCTCTCACGGCTAAAGTGTTCGAGAGTCATCTAGAAGGTCTAGGTCTGCGAGATATGTACGAGAAATAATCTAGGTCAAGTGGGAGAATTGTAACCGGTATATCGATACCTTAGTATACTGGGTATTTAGATGCCCTAGTTTATTGTATTTTTACTCTGTTATTAATACAAGTATTTATTCATCCACTGCTGATATAGATTATAGTACATCCCACTAAACTAGAGTTTTAGTTCAAGTGGGAGATTGTTGGGATTGGTGCCCTAAAACTCGTAGATAATGAATGTTAAACGAATTATATACTTATTCGATAAAGGTGTTATCGAGATTGATTCAGTAAAAGTCATTACTGAATAAATTAAATTGCACATATATAACCCAAATCCAATAAACTAAGATCCATGGCTATAGGATGAACACTTGAGCTTTATGTAGAGACATAAAAGTGGATCAAGCTTGAGTAATAGCCAAAACGGTCTATAGTATAGGAATAGGGTTGGGTACCTTATTCTGGAGACACTATGAGACGCGGCCCACTTTATAGATGGTATAGACGATGTGATCCTAAATCGTCCATGTAGAGACATGCGAGTGGGGGTGTCCTATGCAATGAGTTTACATAAGACCAGGACCGAGAAATAAGTCGCTCTCGCTTTAGAACAACGTTTACTGACGAGACTGACTATTTCATGTGATGACCTAGGTAAATCGATCTTAATCCTGAGCTAACTATGAACTCCTGTTTATTCGGGCTTATCCTTAGATCTGCATAGGTGAGAGTGGCTCAGTATCGCCGACTCAATAAGCCTCCCATTTCAGGGATAGGAACGGGTAGATAGCTGGGGACATAGTCGTGCAAGAAGGAATTCACTCCTACCCGAATAAGGGATAGTAGAGAGGTTGTTCCCTTAAGTGCTGACTCCGGGGCTTGAACAAAGGGATCCCGCCCTCTCATTGGCCCGAGAGGGACTCGGTTTATTGGTTGGACCATAAACCAATTGTTCATTAGAGGATCAGTGGGACTTAAGGAACTAGAAGTACTATAGGGGTAAAACGGCTTATTGACCTAGCTATAGCTACGAACAACCTGTGAAGGATTGACTTACTAATCATGGTTAAATCAAGTGGATGGAAATATATCTATAGTGAGGGGAGTGCAACTATCGGGCTATAGTGGAGTGTCCCGATAGTTAACGAATGTTGGCTAGCTTGGACAATGAGATTAGACGGTTAGCCTCGAATCGTTGGAGCCCATGATCTATAGGTCCATTAGGTCCCCCTACTAGCTCATATCGGAATTAAGCCTAGAACAAAAGATAGGAAGTTTTGAATCGTTCAAAATCGGGAAAAAGGGTATTATCGTAAATTGTGTTTGACACAATAATTTAATTATGAATTAAATTAGAAAATGAGAGATGAAGTATTTAAAAGTGTTTTGAATACTATATATATGTATTAGGAATCATATATATGGAATTGCACAAGATAACAAAGATTAATTAGATTAATCATATCAAAATTAATTTGAAAATTTTCAAATTAATTGCCAAGCAATCAATTTCAATTTAGAATTGAAATTGGGGGTAATTTGCAAGCTTGAAATTTGATTTCAATTTGAATTTAGTGGATTTAGTTGGAAATCCACTTAATGCATGATCATTCAAAGTGGAAAGACAACTCACTCATGCATTGTTGCATGTCTTGTGTAATGTACACCTAGAATCCACTTGAGCTTGCAAATACACCATGTGTCTTGTGTCTTGAGGCTTGGCTTTGCATGGAGAATGTCTTTAAAAAGGAGTTTGAATCATATTCAAACACAAGAGAGCCATTTTCCTTAATGTTATGCTGCTGGAATTTGGACTCCAAAGTTCTCTCATCTCTCATTCTTCTCCATTGTTTGATGCTTCTAGCATTCCCTTCCCATTCCCTATCTTATATAGACTCCCACAAGTCGTTCTTGGCCCGGAGTATAGTAGGGAAGACTCTAGAGGTTGTCCAAGGAGCATAGGAGAGGCAAACACCACAAGGAGTTCAACATAAGTGAGCTACAAAGGTTGGTGTTTTCTAAACTCTCTTTTCTGTCTTTTCTAGAACATGCATGCTTTAGGAGTAAAATTGAATGTCTTAAGTGCTTTCGATCTTCAATTGCTTCCGCATGTGTAATATGTACACCTTCATGCATTGCTTCGAAACTACAGAAAACTCTTCGGAAGAGATTCTAAGATGAATGCAACCTGACTACGCTCATCTATGACCGCCCTGTTTGCTTCTGCCACGTTGAATTGGACCATCATATCCAGGACATTCTCCCGAACAGACGTGCTCTCTTTCATGCGACAGCTATAAACGTATTTGAGAGCGTCATGGTGGAGTTGGTAGGACGGTTGTCCAAACATCTCCTGGAGAGAGTTCATAATCTCCCTCGTTGTTACCATGCCCTCATGCCTTTTAGCCAAAACTTCAGATAAGTTGGCTAAGATATAGACGCGAGTCTTATCATTGGCCTTTGTCCAGCGGTAATAAGCATCCTTAACTACTTGGGATGCATTACGAGTAGGGGCTGGAGGACAATCCTCTGTTAAGACGAACCGCAGATCATCGCCAACAAGAATCGTATTCAGGTTCGACTTCCATGTAGCATAATTTTTGTCGGTTAATTTCTCATTTTTAAGCAGAGAGACAATTGAGTTTGAGGTGGTCTTCTTCTAGGAATGTAGCATTTGTCGATACAAGTACTTTATTTTCCTCTGGATCGAAGAAGTATCCACCTCTCGTTTCTTTGGGATAGCCTATAAATAGGCAAAATCTAGAACGAGGCTCCAATTTCTTTGGGTTTGCTTCTAGCACGTATGCAGGACATCCCCAAATTCTGAAATGTCGTAAACTAGCTTTACGACATTTCCAGAGCTCAAATGGTGTTTCAGAAACACTCTTTGAGGGAACTACGTTCAAGATATAAACTGCAGTCTCTACTGCATAACCCCAAAACGAGTTAGGCAACTGAGCATAACTCATCATCGAACGAACCATGTCCAACAAGGTTCTGTTTCTCCTTTCTGATACACCGTTTTGCTGAGGTGTACCAGGGGCTGAGAGTTGGGACGTAATTCCATGCTCTACCAAATAGTCTTGAAAACTTAAGTCCATATACTCTCCACCTCGATCGGATCGAAGTGTTTTTATCGTCTTACCTAATAGGTTCTCAACCTCGGCCTTATACTCCTTGAACTTTTCAAAAGCTTCGGACTTATGATGCATCAGGTAGAGATAGCCATACCTCGAATAATCATCAATGAAACTGATGAAATATTCGTACCCTCCTCGAGCTCTAATGTTCATTGGTCCACAGAGGTCCAAATGAATGAGCTCTAAGGGCTCTTTGGCACGATAACCTTTTCCGGTAAAAGGTCGTTCTGACATCTTGCCCTCAAGGCATGATTCACAAGGAGGCAACGAGTCGTCTTCTAACTTGTTTAGAAGTCCACTCTTGACCAATCTCCCAATCCTATTGAGGTTGATATGGCCTAACCTCAAGTGCCAGAGATAGGTATCTTGAGAAACTCTTCGCTTTTTAGGTTGAGTCTCAGCGGTTTTAAACATCTCGTAATTTAAAATAGCTTTAGACTCAATTGGTCTCAAAACATATAATTTATTCTTCAAGTTTGCAGAGCAAACATCAATACCTCTTTTAGTTATGAACGCTTCACTAACAGAAAAAGAAATTGAGTAACCTTGTTCTAATAAACAAGATAAAGAAATCAAATTTCTTTTAATCTTCGGAACTATGTACACATTATCTAATATCATGTAGCGTTCTTTGGTGAAGAATAATTTTATGTCTCCCACTGCAATAGCCGAGATGACTTCTCCTGTTCCAACTTTAAGAGTCATCTCTCCAGCTATTAGCTGTTGCCAGGAACTCATTCCTTGAAATGAAGAACATACGTGATTAGTGGCACCTGAATCAAGTATCCAGGCAGAATCGTCGTTTTCCACTAAACACGTTTCCAAGACTAATAAATCACATTTAGAGTCGTGGATCATGTTTTTCTTGGCTACGCAGTTAGTTTGAGGACATTCCTCAGTTGAGACCAAACCTAAATTCTTTGCCACGTGTTTAGCGTTTAAGCAAGTATTCTTAGTCGAATGTACTAAACCGTTTAATTTGGCATTTGACAAAGCACATACGTTTTTCGACATATTGCTGAAACAAACAAATTAATCTCTATTAGAAACATGCACTAAACTCATTAATCACATTTATCCAATCAGATTTAGCAAAAGCAATCATCGACCCATATATACAATTGATTTATTTTGCAACGATACTTCAGGGGTTTAGAATAACCGCTACCGTAGGGCAGTCAGCTACTCCTCCTCTGAATCGAGACAATCTCGGCCAAATACTATTCCCAGAATAACTCTTACTCCAATAGTTATTAGCTAACGTTAATTTGGTCAAGACCATCTTGTAAGTGTTACCCATCATTTTCAGATTGCAGAGGGCGGCCCCAACAATGCCACCGTAGGGAAGAGCTAATGTTGGGAATGGCCCTAGGAAACCCTATCCATTTCTGGAGTTTGCGTTGTTCTGAATCCCATGCGCAAGCCCTCCGTAGGTGATCGCTCCCAGGGCGACTCGCAGGCAGCGCATAGGAATCTCACGGTGCAACCTAATGATGGAGACCGCAGGATACATTTGACACGTTTCCTTCTCCCACTTACTATGAACACTTTCCCCATTCACCTTGATATTAACCCATGCAAACACCATCCGTATGAGGACGCTCCCAGGGCGCCTCGAGGCCAAGCATGGATCTCACGGTGTGAACTCAGGGGGACGTGAGAGTAGAAACTTATTATGAATATTTCGTTTCTATACTTTTCCTCCCACTAAAGTGTCGTAAAGTTTTAGGGTCTATTACTTAGGTAAATTCCGGCTAAATGAATCTATCTAAGTCTATGCCTTATTAAACAAGGTCTTTACACTAAATGTCTAGGTGAATTAAACTCTTTTAATAACCTAGTGACATTGCATGCTAGTAAGACTTTGGTTAATTCAACTCAGGTTCCGAACCATTTGCCGGGAGAGTTCCCTTATAACCAAGGTCTTATGTCCTACTTACTCAAATTTTAAAACTATTTTTAAAAAAAAACTAAGTAAGACATGTTTCTAATCCTATTAGAAAAGGCGATCTTAGATCTATTTTATTTTAAAAAATTTAAGAATGATAAGATCCTAAGATCCTACGTTAGCATGCAACTCTTTGTTATAGGTTTTATGGATTCTATTCATTAACTATTATAACTCTTATAACTTTTAATGAATTAACCCTATAACATGCTTTCTAATGGTGTTTAAAAGCATATAACAATCAATCATTCAAGTTATAAGAAAAACACCATTTAGAAACAACCTATGTCTAGGTTTGTATAACGCTTTATACTACGATGTCTAGGTGATAACACTTTAAAACCTCACACCGCTCACGCATGCTCATAAAACTCGAGTTAACTTAACTCAAGAACCGACTCGATGCCCAGGTAGGAGGTGTTCCGTAAACCGTCAACTTAAATACCTCCAGCCTTAGACAGCATCTTGTCGGGTGAGTTCTCTCGTAACCATTGTTTTACAAGATATCGACCTAAACTATGCAAGTTGATCGAATCGTTGAAGGTTCATTAACCTAAGTGAGCATGCACTTAATCTTGTTATAGATTTTAGATTTCTATCTCTTTTTATAACAATTATAAAAACAATCCATAACAAGCCTAATTTGAGAATAACACTTATAATCAAACTAATGAAATTTCATGCTTCATGCTTGGTTAATTTTATCAATTAATAATTATAACTATTATAAGAATAATCAATTTTAATTAACCATTCAAGCATGAATCTCCCTAAATTAATACAACACTTATATTAATTAAACATGAAATTTCCCTCATGCATTTGAATTAATCAATAACACTTATTAAAATTAAACAAATGCATGAACATGCTTTCCTATGGTGGGATTTTAATCTATATGGCATGCTCATAATGCACATACAATCATTTAATTAAATCATACATTCACAATGCATAAAGAAATTAAATCAAGCTAAAATGGAATGGTTTGGCAATCTAAAAACAAACAATTAACTAATTATTACAATAATAATTAATAAAAAATTGCTTGAATCAATCTCGAGCTTCACGAACCGACTCGAACCAACCCTTCATGGAGTGAACCGGCCTTCAAAAGTGTGTATAGGGGCTGAACCGGCTGCAAACAAACCGAACCGGACTGGAAAATAAGAAGGGAAAAAAAATAAAAAAAAATAAAAAAAATAACTGCTGCTGGAATTAAAAAAACAGCTTGCTGGAATTTTCATTTTCTGCTGCGTCTTCTCCGGTTTTTCTTCGATTTTACAGCCTATATGGACTCTAATGACTCTATACAAATTACAGACTATAGTACACACATTAACGCACTTACATATCCGAGCAATTACAATTTCATGAAGGTTTGAATGCTCAAAAAAATGCCAAACCAGAACACTTCCATTTTAGCACACAGAAAAATCAATTTCAAAATGGTACCCACCAAAGCAAAATTAAAACGAATTAAGTGCTCTAATCATGCTCTGATACCAATTGAAGGAGTACATATTACACATGCGGAAGCAATTGAAGATCGAAAGCACTTAAGACGTTCAATTTTACTCCTAAAGCATTCATGTTCTAGAAAAGACAGAATAGAGAGTTTAGAAAACACCAACCTCTGTAGCTCACTTATGTTGAACTCCTTGTGTTGTTTGCCTCTCCTATGCTCCTTGGACAACCTCTAGAGTCTTCCCTACTATACTTCGGGCCAAGAACGACTTGTGGGAGTCTATATAAGATAGGGAATGGGAAGGGAATGCTAGAAGCATCAAACAATAGAGAAGAATGAGAGATGAGAGAACTTTGAGTCCAAATTCCAGCAGCATAACATTAAGGAAATGGCTCTCTTGTGTTTGAATATGATTCAAACTCCTTTTAAAGACATTCTCCATGCAAAGCCAAGCCTCAAGACACAAGACACATGGTGTATTTGCAAGCTCAAGTGGATTCTAGGTGTACATTACACAAGACATGCAACAATGCATGAGTGAGTTGTCTTTCCACTTTGAATGATCATGCATTAAGTGGATTTCCAACTAAATCCACTAAATTCAAATTGAAATCAAATTTCAAGCTTGCAAATTACCCCCAATTTCAATTCTAAATTGAAATTGATTGCTTGGTAATTAATTTGAAAATTTTCAAATTAATTTTGATATGATTAATCTAATTAATCTTTGTTATCTTGTGCAATTCCATATATATGATTCCTAATACATATATATAGTATTCAAAACACTTTTAAATACTTCATCTCTCATTTTCTAATTTAATTCATAATTAAATTATTGTGTCAAACACAATTTACGATAATTCCCTTTTTCCCGATTTTGAACGATTCAAAGCTTCCTATCTTTTGTTCTAGGCTTAATTCCGATATGAGCTAGTAGGGGGACCTAATGGACCTATAGATCATGGGCTCCAACGATTCGAGGCTAATCGACTAATCTCATTGTCCAAGCTAGCCAACATTCGTTAACTATCGGGACACTCCACTATAGCCCGATAGTTGCACTCCCCTCACTATAGATATATTTCCGTCCACTTGATTTAACCATGATTAGTAAGTCGATCCTTCACAGGTTGTCCGTAGCTATAGCTAGGTCAATAAGCCGTTTTACCCCTATAGTACTTCTAGTTCCTTAAGTCCCACTGATCCTCTAATGAACAATTGGTTTATGGTCCAACCAATAAACCGAGTCCCTCTCGGGCCAATGAGAGGGCGGGATCCCTTTGTTCAAGCCCCGGAGTCAGCACTTAAGGGAACAACCTCTCTACTATCCCTTATTTGGGTAGGAGTGAATTCCTTCTTGCACGACTATGTCCCCAGCTATCTACCCGTTCCTATCCCTGAAATGGGAGGCTTATTGAGTCGGCGATACTGAGCCACTCTCACCTATGCAGATCTAAGGATAAGCTCGAATAAACAGGAGTTCATAGTTAGCTCAGGATTAAGATCGAGTTACCTAGGTCATCACATGAAATAGTCAGTCTCGTCAGTAAACGGTGTTATAAAGCGAGAGCGACTTATTTCTCGGTCCTGGTCTTATGCAAACTCATTGCATAGGACACCCCCACTCGCATGTCTCTACATGGATGATTTAGGATCACATCATCTATACCATCTATAAAGTGGGCCGCATCTCATAGTGTCTCCAGAATAAGGTACCCAACCCTATTCCTATACTATAGGCCGTTTTGGCTATTACTCAAGCTTGATCCACTTTTATGTCTCTACATAAAGCTCAAGTGTTCATCCTATAGCCATGGATCTTAGTTTATTGGATTTGGGTTATTATATGTGCAATTTAATTTATTCAGTAATGACTTTTACTGAATCAATCTCGATAACACCTTTATCGAATAAGTATATATAATTCGTTTAACATTCACTATCTACGAGTTTTAGGGCACCAATCCCAACAATCTCCCACTTGAACTAAAACTCTAGTTTAGTGGGATGTACTATAATCTATAACAGCAGTGGATGAATAAATACTTGTATTAATAACGGAGTAAAAATACAATAAACTAGGGCATCTAAATACCCAGTATACTAAGGTATCGATATACCGGTTACAATTCTCCCACTTGACCTAGATTATTTCTCGTACATATCTCGCAGACCTAGACCTTCTAGATGACTCTCGAACACTTTAGCCGTGAGAGCCTTCGTGAATGGATCATCAATGTTGTGCTCCGTCGCTATCTTCGTGACGATCACGTCTCCTCGGTGCACAATCTCCCTAATGAGATGGTATTTCCTTTCGATGTGCTTGCCTCTCTTATGGCTGCGAGGTTCCTTTGAGTTTGCAACTGCGCCGCTATTATCACAATACAAGGTGATAGGCAGATGCATATTTGGAACGACTTCCAAGTCAGTTAGGAACTTCCTGAGCCATACTGCCTCTTTTGCTGCTTCGCAAGCGGCTACATATTCGGCCTCCATGGTCGAGTCTGCAATGCATCCTTGCTTGATGCTGCGCCATACTATTGCTCCTCCATTTAGAGTGAATACTGACCCCGATGTAGATTTCCTCGAATCTTTATCAGTTTGAAAGTCAGAATCAGTGTATCCTGTAAGGATCAAATCCTTCGAACCATACACGAGCATATAGTCCCTCGTTCTCCTTAGATATTTGAGGATACTTTTAACGGCTGTCCAGTGATCAAATCCTGGATTGGATTGATATCTACTGACAATCCCTACTGCAAAACAAATGTCAGGCCTTCTACACAATATGGCATACATTAGGCTACCTACTGCAGAGGCATAGGGAAAACGTCTCATGTCCTCAACTTCTTGAGGTGTCTGATGACACTGTTCCTTAGACAAGTTAATTCCGTGCCTGAAAGGTAATAGTCCTTTCTTGGAATTTTTCATTTTATATCTAACCAACAATTTGTCGATATAAGACGCTTGAGACAGGGCTAGCGTTTTGTTCTTTCGGTTTCGAACAACTTGGATTCCTAGAACAAATTGTGCCTCACCCAAATCTTTCATTTGGAATTGAGTTGCTAGTCATAGTTTAATGTCAGTTAGATAATCTAAATCATTCCCGATGAGTAGGATATCATCCACATACAGTACTAAGAAAGCTATAGAGCTGTTGATGATCCTTTTGTAAACACAAGGCTCATCAACGTTTTGTTCAAAGCCATAAGATTTGATCACAGTATCAAATCTCATATTCCAGGATCTAGACGCTTGTTTTAATCCATAAATGGACCGTTTAAGCTTGCAAACTTTTTGCTCTTTGCCACAAGTCGTAGTTAATCCCCTCCCGCTGGGTAAAACCCTTTGCCACAAGTCGTGCCTTAAAGGTCTGTACCTTTCCAGCAGCGTCTCGTTTTCTCTTGTAGATCCATTTGCACCCTATGGGTCTAACCCCTTCAGGTTGATCTACAAGATCCCATACTTAATTAAAATGCATGGACTCGATCTCTGAGTCCATGTCTTTAATCCACTCGTTCTTGTCAACGTCATCCATTGCCTGTTTAAAGGTTAATGGATCCTCGATCCCGTCATCAGGTATGACGACTGGAGTTTCAGTTAAACCCAAATAGCGATCAGGCTGTCTAACAACCCTCCCACTACGTCGAGGTTCTCTTATTTCTTGAGAAGGACGTGATTGACTCGAGGTGCCAGTATCATCAACAACTCTTGTTGATGTTTCTGTAGCTTCGTTAGATAGTTCACTAAAAACGACTTTACTACGTGGCTTGTGATCTCTGAGGTGGTCTTCTTTTAGGAATGTAGCATTTGTCGATACAAGTACTTTATTTTCCTCTGGATCGAAGAAGTATCCACCTCTCGTTTCTTTGGGATAGCCTATAAATAGGCAAAATCTAGAACGAGGCTCCAATTTCTTTGGGTTTGCTTCTAGCACGTATGCAGGACATCCCCAAATTCTGAAATGTCGTAAACTAGCTTTACGACCTTTCCAGAGCTCAAATGGTGTTTCAGAAACACTCTTTGAGGGAACTACGTTCAAGATATAAACTGCAGTCTCTACTGCATAACCCCAACACGAGTTAGGCAGCTGAGCATAACTCATCATCGAACGAACCATGTCCAACAAGGTTCTGTTTCTCCTTTCTGATACACCGTTTTGCTGAGGTGTACCAGGGGCTGAGAGTTGGGACGTAATTCCATGCTCTACCAAATAGTCTTGAAAACTTAAGTCCATATACTCTCCACCTCGATCGGATCGAAGTGTTTTTATCGTCTTACCTAATAGGTTCTCAACCTCGGCCTTATACTCCTTGAACTTTTCAAAAGCTTCGGACTTATGATGCATCAGGTAGAGATAGCCATACCTCGAATAATCATCAATGAAACTGATGAAATATTCGTACCCTCCTCGAGCTCTAATGTTCATTGGTCCACAGAGGTCCAAATGAATGAGCTCTAAGGGCTCTTTGGCACGATAACCTTTTCCGGTAAAAGGTCGTTCTGTCATCTTGCCCTCAAGGCATGATTCACAAGGAGGCAACGAGTCGTCTTCTAACTTGTTTAGAAGTCCACTCTTGACCAATCTCCCAATCCTATTGAGGTTGATATGGCCTAACCTCAAGTGCCAGAGATAGGTATCTTGAGAAACTCTTCACTTTTTAGGTTGAGTCTCAGCGGTTTTAAACATCTCGTAATTTAAAATAGCTTTAGACTCAATTGGTCTCAAAACATATAATTTATTCTTCAAGTTTGCGAAGCAAACATCAATACCTCTTTTAGTTATGAACGTGTTGGTGTGTGTACGTTTATCCGCAAGCGCACGGGCCACAAGTAATATAAAACGGAAAGTATTCCGAGTATCGAATCCACAGGGAGGCGAAGCGAAATTTAAGCAATTAATTAAAATTCTCTTGAGCACTGAAAATACTTAGGAGAAATAATATTTAGGGACCAAGCTCATGTGATAAAAAGATTTAATTTTAAAATAATTAACAAAAACAATTTGATCAATCAGAAATAAAATGTGGAGAAAGAGTTTTCTTTAAGCAGGAAGAGGGGTCTTGAAAATCAATGGTTAGCTAAATAATTGCTATAATTATCCTATCTCATTGCCCAACTAATTATAAACCTAGAATCTCCGTTAATCACATAGGTTCTCCTGTCGGTTTCCCCTAATTGTAATTAGTTCATTTTAACAACCTAAGTGTCCTTAGCGCTATTAAAAATCATTAATTATTACGCTCTGATTCATTTTAGGAATCTATGTTTAATCAACTAATCCCGGTGTCACAACGGGCAATTAAACTAGTTGCATGGATTATGATCTATCCTAATTTCTCTCCGTCGAGTTTCCATTAAGAATCGAATCATTACACAATTGGCCAGATTGAGTAAAGCATTAAGCACATCCATACAAATAATTAGGACATGGGCAAGAGACAAGGAATTATAACAATATTTCCACTAACATTTCATTTCAAGACCCCAAATTGGGGTTTAGCTACACATAATATTCACAATAATTACAAGGGAAAGCATATTAAAAGGCATAAAGGAAAAGGAATTGACCGTCGAGAAACCCCTTGCTGACGCTTGGAGCCCCCGCTGACTACTCCTCGAGCCTCTAGAATTGCTCCCCACAATTCCCCAAAAATTCCCACTAGAAGAACCCTCTCAAAAAGGCTCAAAGCCTTGAGAGGGGCTCCAAAAAAGGAGTCTTAGGAGAGAAAGGAATGAGTGAGTAATGATTGATTGAAGATTGATGATTGATTGAGGCACCAAGGGCGCCTATTTATAGGCCTGGAAAAGGGGTAGCGTCGCGACGCTGCCTTGCCAAGCGTCGCGACGCTGCTGCGCACGCGGCTTGGGCAACAAGAAAGGGCAGCGTCGCGATGCTGCCTTGCTAAGCGTCGAGACGCTGTCCAGATTTTCCAGAAAAATCAGCTTCTTTTTTTGCTGATTTTTGGGCCTTCTTCTTCAATTTTCTTGGACTATTCTTCATGGATGCCTTCTTTGGGCTTCCAAATGCTTCATACTTTGATTTGGGCTATAATTCCATCAATTTTGGCTCTTTTTCTCCCAAAATCATCATTTATGCTCCTAAAGACAAAATAACAAAATTTAATAAATATATTCATTAAAATCACGATTAAAGCACCAAAAAGCTTAATAATTTGAGGCTAAAATAGCGACATTTCTGCTCGCTATCACACCCCCAAACTTAAGCTTTTGCTAGTCCCGAGCAAAATAAATTCTAGAGATGCATGAAATAGAATCGCTCAACCCTCAATGATTTTGGAATTCTTAGGATCGAATGGAAAACATGCAAGTGGAATAAGCAAGCACCGCATACTCTTGAAGAAATCTTAAACTAGTTTGAACTCAAGATTAATGAATAGCATGCTCAAGACTTATCTATTGATTCTTTTACTAACCTAGATTGGTTTTATGGCTTTCTCCATTTGTTTTCCCCCTACACTGGCTAAGAGCCCCTAATACTTCGGAGTCCTTCTATCATGCAAAAAAAAGTAACTAGGGTGCCTGTCATCCTTTTCCTTTTTTCATGGGGGAGCAGAATTCTCACATGATTTTTCTTTTTCTCTTCTTTTTCTTTTTGCTCCTCCCCCAAACTTGCATTTTGATATCTAATGGTACTAGCTTTCACACTACGGTGCAGGGACCCTTAACCCGAATTTTATTCTTTGGTTGGCCTAACTGATCACACCGCAGGTAGCTCTTTTTACCCCTAGGCTTTTTTCTTTTGAGCAAGCAAAAAATTCTTTTTCAACAGATTTTCTTTTTCTCACATTTTCTTTTGTTGCTTTTGCTTTTCTCTCAGCAGGCATAAATTTTTTTTTCCTACCTAGTTCTTTAGAGCAATCAAGCATGAACTTCCTGATATTAGAAACTAAGCCTATCGGGGTGACAACAACTTTGAAAACCATAATAAGAATCTAGATTTTCAAAGACGTCATTAGATAAGACTATTGCATGCTTTAGACATCAAAACTAAGTATCAAAAAATTTTAAAATTTCACAATTTCTGCCGTGCTCCCAGATTCCACAATCATATAAACCATTTTCTCCCAAAATTTCAAAAATCACATCCTTGGCTATCATGGCTATCTATTCATGCATCTAACAGAATTTGAATATGCTCAACACAGCGGAAGCCTCCCCCCCAAACTTAAACTAAACATTGTCCCCAATGTTTTAAAACAGAAAAGCATAAAGAGAGATACTGAGACTTCCCTGAGCTAGGAGCGCTTCATCCTCTTCCTTTGGATCCATGAAAAATGGGAAATGTGGAATTTCGGGATTTGCTAAGGTGATCCTGCAAAACAAAATTGGATCACGGAGCAAAGAAAATTATTTACCGCAAAAACAACTAACTACTTTAATCCTTGGGTTGCCTCCCAAGCAGCGCTTTCTTTAACGTCTTTAGCTAGACTAGGCTCGGCACGCTTACGGAGGCTCAAAATAAAAATTTTCATCATCCTCCGGGCCCTGCAAGAAATCACGCACCGAATTGCATACTACAAACAGGGGAGAAAAAAAACTTTCCCCTGGCCCATCTTCACTAAAGAGATTTTCATAATAACATTTCAGAAAATAATCAGCCGCATCAAATCTCTTTTCTAAATCTCTATTTTCAAAACAATTGTTAACAGAGTCATCAAGCGTTATATTATCTACTGGTCTAGGATCTATAGGTGGCCTATCAATCATGCCAGTCCATTCATCAGAAAAAATATCTACATGCTCATTAGATCCTTCAGACTCAGAATTAAAAAATGATTCAACTAAGCTATCATATGACTCATCATCAGAAGAATTAAAGAATTCAAGAATTTCAGGATCAGATTCTATACTATGCACAGATTCAAGTTCTTCTGGGTCAGATTCTATTCTATACACATCATCAGGACATGAAAAGAAAGTATTCACATTGTCAGGATTCATGCATTCAGGAATGTCAAGATCAGACTCAATAGATTCACTGTAATCATGGTCAGACTCAAAATTATCTATCGAGCAATCTTTTTTGTGCCTTTTGCGTTCATGCTCAATGTCAGTCAATTCAATATCCTCATCAAAATTATTCATTTCAGGCAATTCCAATTCATTTTCAAAGGAAGGTAAATCATCAACTGCAGATCTTTCATTATCACAAGCAGGCAAGTCTAATTCATTTTCGAAGTCAGGCAGATCCAAATCATTTTCAAATAGAGGATTATCCATATATGCATCATGATCAAAATCCACATTATCAATAAGCATTTCTCCTAAGCCTAGGCCAAGATTATAGTCTACCTCTTCATCGTCATCAGTCAAGTATTCAGGCCCAACAGAAAAACATGTATGCAAACTACAAACAGATTCATCTTGGCCAAAAATACTAAACACGACTTTTTCATCATCAATGTTCAAGGTAAGTTTACCTGTATGCACGCTAATCTCAGCCTTACCAGTGGCTAGGAAAGGTCTGCCTAAGATAATTGGCACCTCTTTGTCCTCCTTCATGTCCAGTACCACGAAATCTACAGGGAAGATGAATTTGTTGACTTTCACCAACACGTCCTCCACAACACCCATCGGGTGGGTAATCGATCTATCAGCAAGCTGGAGAGTGACGTCAGTGTCTGTCATACCTGATAAACCAATCTTCCTGTACACAGAGTAGGGCATCAAATTTATACTTGCTCCTAAATCACACAAAGCCCTATCGAAGGATACTTCTCCTATGGTGCAGGGAACAGTAAAACTCCCTGGATCTTTTTGCTTAGAGGGTATCCTACCAGAAATAATGGTACTGCTACTCTCAGATAAATTAAAAACTTCTTTTTTCAGACTTTTCTTTTTAGAAAGCATTTCTTTCATGAATTTTCCATAATTTGGCATGTTATACAAAGCTTCTACCAATGGAATATTCACAGTCAACTTTTTAAACATTTCTAAAAATTTTTGAAATTGTTCATCTAATTTGACATTCTTAAATCTCTGAGGAAAAGGTAACTCCCTGTAATCAAAGGTTGGACATTCGCCCCTCCGCTTGGGCGGGCTAATATGCGAACCTCTGTCATGGTGGTTGCATGGAACCACTTCTTCCTCGGTCAGCTTCTTATCGTCATTCTGCCTCTCTTCTTCTTTTTTTCCTGCATAGCTGTTAGAAAAATCACATTTTAATTCAATAGAGTTAGGAGGATGTTGGAACCTTTCAGAGGAGGCTTTTTGTGCCTCAGCCCCTTCATCTTCATCCCTTCTCTTTTCTTCTTCCTTTTTCTTCTCTGAACTGTTCTCCAGTCTCCTGCCACTTCTCAAAACCACCATCTTACACTGCTCTTTCGGGTTAGGCTCAGTATCGCTTGGAAATTTTCCCTTCTGCAGGGCATTTACTGCTGAAGCAATCTGACCTATCTGCACTTCCATATTCTTTAGAGCTGCGTCGTGGTTGTTTACTGATGTCTGGAGATTTACATTCAATATTCTTTGTTCCTTGATGAATAAAGCCACCATCTCCTCCAGATTATTTTTCTTCTCAGGAGTACTCGTTGATGCAAAACCTGGGGGTGGCTGCAAAACATTCTTCGTATTCGCATATGAGAAGTTCTCGTGATTGCGCAGACTGGGGAGGTAGAAGTTCGGTACTCCTTGAGTATATGATCTGTTTCCTATGTATTGAACTTCTTCCACATCTTGACCTTCTTTCTTTGAATGTCCTTCAGCTAAGGTGGAAATGGACTTAACCACCTCAGATGACGTCAATTTGTTTAGTGCATTGGTCAGAGATGCTAGTTGCGCTTTCAGTGAACTTGACTCATCTAATTCATACAATCCAGCCTTCTTTGTAACTGTTCCTCTCTCCGTCGGCCATTGATAACTTGTCGCCGCCATTTCCTCAAGCAGGTCCTTGGCTTCTGTTACTGTTTTTGAAAGAAAACTCCCTCCTGCTGATGTGTCTAGGACTGTCTTCGTGGAGGGGTTTAATCCATTATAGAATAACTGTACCTGAAGCCAATCAGGATATCCATGTTGGGGGCATCGCCTAAGCATTTCCTTATATCTTTCCCACGCTTCGTATAACTGCTCCTCGTCAAGCTGTCTGAATGTTCCAATTTCAGTCCGCAGCTTGGTAGTCTTAGCTGGTGGAAAAAATTTTGTCAGAAAAGCCTGGGCAAGCTCGTCCCAAGTACTGATGCTGCCCGTCTCGACTGATTCGAGCCAATCTTTTGCTTTATCCTGCAGGGAAAATGGAAACAGCCTCAATCTGATTGCGTCGGCCGGAACTCCGTTCATCTTTACCGTCCCGCATATTTCTAGGAATGATCGCAGATGAGAGTGGGGGTCCTCGGAAGGATGTCCCTTGAACGAGTTATCGCGCGCCATCTGAATCAACCCTGTTTTTAGCTCAAAATTTGTAGCTTGGATGGGGGCGTAAACAATCCCAGAATTTTCGGTAGGAAGAACTGGCTGCAGAAAATCTCTAATTGCCTTGGGAGCTTCTTCTTGGTGGGCCATCGTTTCTGTTAATCTTTTTTCTCTTCTAATGAATTTTAGAGTCCTGTTAATCTCAAGATCTAACGGAAACAGATTAACCACCTTGTTTCTTCGCATGCAATGCTCCCAGATAATGATAGAAAGAACCAAACAAAAATGAAAATAAAATAATATTCACAAAACGATGAAAGAAAAATATTTACACCTAAATTACCATTTACCCTTTTCTTTTCGATGTCAAGAAAAATTAATTTTTGCTTAAAAATCAAGCCTCCCCGGCAACGGCGCCAAAAACTTGTTGGTGTGTGTACGTTTATCCGCAAGCGCACGGGCCACAAGTAATATAAAACGGAAAGTATTCCGAGTATCGAATCCACAGGGAGGCGAAGCGAAATTTAAGCAATTAATTAAAATTCTCTTGAGCACTGAAAATACTTAGGAGAAATAATATTTAGGGACCAAGCTCATGTGATAAAAAGATTTAATTTTAAAATAATTAACAAAAACAATTTGATCAATCAGAAATAAAATGTGGAGAAAGAGTTTTCTTTAAGCAGGAAGAGGGGTCTTGAAAATCAATGGTTAGCTAAATAATTGCTATAATTATCCTATCTCATTGCCCAACTAATTATAAACCTAGAATCTCCGTTAATCACATAGGTTCTCCTGTCGGTTTCCCCTAATTGTAATTAGTTCATTTTAACAACCTAAGTGTCCTTAGCGCTATTAAAAATCATTAATTATTACGCTCTGATTCATTTTAGGAATCTATGTTTAATCAACTAATCCCGGTGTCACAACGGGCAATTAAACTAGTTGCATGGATTATGATCTATCCTAATTTCTCTCCGTCGAGTTTCCATTAAGAATCGAATCATTACACAATTGGCCAGATTGAGTAAAGCATTAAGCACATCCATACAAATAATTAGGACATGGGCAAGAGACAAGGAATTATAACAATATTTCCACTAACATTTCATTTCAAGACCCCAAATTGGGGTTTAGCTACACATAATATTCACAATAATTACAAGGGAAAGCATATTAAAAGGCATAAAGGAAAAGGAATTGACCGTCGAAAAACCCCTTGCTGACGCTTGGAGCCCCCGCTGACTACTCCTCGAGCCTCTAGAATTGCTCCCCACAATTCCCCAAAAATTCCCACTAGAAGAACCCTCTCAAAAAGGCTCAAAGCCTTGAGAGGGGCTCCAAAAAAGGAGTCTTAGGAGAGAAAGGAATGAGTGAGTAATGATTGATTGAAGATTGATGATTGATTGAGGCACCAAGGGCGCCTATTTATAGGCCTGGAAAAGGGGTAGCGTCGCGACGCTGCCTTGCCAAGCGTCGCGACGCTGCTGCGCACGCGGCTTGGGCAACAAGAAAGGGCAGCGTCGCGACGCTGCCTTGCTAAGCGTCGAGACGCTGTCCAGATTTTCCAGAAAAATCAGCTTCTTTTTTTGCTGATTTTTGGGCCTTCTTCTTCAATTTTCTTGGACTATTCTTCATGGATGCCTTCTTTGGGCTTCCAAATGCTTCATACTTTGATTTGGGCTATAATTCCATCAATTTTGGCTCTTTTTCTCCCAAAATCATCATTTATGCTCCTAAAGACAAAATAACAAAATTTAATAAATATATTCATTAAAATCACGATTAAAGCACCAAAAAGCTTAATAATTTGAGGCTAAAATAGCGACATTTCTGCTCGCTATCAGAACGCTTCACTAACAGAAAAAGAAATTGAGTAACCTTGTTCTAATAAACAAGATAATGAAATCAAATTTCTTTTAATCTTCGGAACTATGTACACATTATCTAATATCATGTAGCGTTCTTTGGTGAAGAATAATTTTATGTCTCCCACTGCAATAGCCCAGATGACTTCTCCTGTTCCAACATTAAGAGTCATCTCTCCAGCTATTAGCTGTTGCCAGGAACTCATTCCTTGAAATGAAGAACATACGTGATTAGTGGCACCTGAATCAAGTATCCAGGCAGAATCGTCGTTTTCCACTAAACACGTTTCCAAGACTAATAAATCACATTTAGAGTCGTGGATCATGTTTTTCTTGGCTACGCAGTTAGTTTGAGGACATTCCTCAGTTGAGACCAAACCTAAATTTTTTGCCACGTGTTTAGCGTTTAAGCGAGTATTCTTAGTCGAATATACTAAACCGTTTAATTTGGCATTTGACAAAGCACATACGTTTTTCGACATATTGCTGAAACAAACAAATTAATCTCTATTAGAAACATGCACTAAACTCATTAATCACATTTATCCAATCAGATTTAGCAAAAGCAATCATCGACCCCTATATACAATTGATTTATTTTGCAACGATACGTCAGGGGTTTAGAATAACCGCTACCGTAGGGCAGTCAGCTACTCCTCCTCTGAATCGAGACAATCTCGGCCAAATACTATTCCCAGAATAACTCTTACTCCAATAGTTATTAGCTAACGTTAATTTGGTCAAGACCATCTTGTAAGTGTTACCCATCATTTTCAGATTGCAGAGGGCGGCCCCAACAATGCCACCGTAGGGAAGAGCTAATGTTGGGAATGGCCCTAGGAAACCCTATCCATTTCTGGAGTTTGCGTTGTTCCGAATCCCATGCGCAAGCCCTCCGTAGGGTGATCGCTCCCAGGGCGACTCGCAGGCAGCGCATAGGAATCTCACGGTGCAACCTAATGATGGAGACCGCAGGATACATTTGACATGTTTCCTTCTCCCACTTACTATGAACACTTTCCCCATTCACCTTGATATTAACCCATGCAAACACCATCCGTAGGAGGACGCTCCCAGGGCGCCTCGAGGCCAAGCATGGATCTCACGGTGTGAACTCAGGGGGACGTGAGAGTAGAAACTTATTATGAATATTTCGTTTCTATACTTTTCCTCCCACTAAAGTGTCGTAAAGTTTTAGGGTCTATTACTTAGGTAAATTCCGGCTAAATGAATCTATCTAAGTCTATGCCTTATTAAACAAGGTCTTTACACTAAATGTCTAGGTGAATTAAACTCTTTTAATAACCTAGTGACATTGCATGCTAGTAAGACTTTGGTTAATTCAACTCAGGTTCCGAACCATTTGCCGGGAGAGTTCCCTTATAACCAAGGTCTTATGTCCTACTTACTCAAATTTTAAAACTATTCTAAAAAAAAACTAAGTAAGACATGTTTCTAATCCTATTAGAAAAGGCGATCTTAGATCTATTTTATTTTAAACAATTTAAGAATGATAAGATCCTAAGATCCTATGTTAGCATGCAACTCTTTGTTATAGGTTTTATGGATTCTATTCATTAACTATTATAACTCTTATAACTTTTAATGAATTAACCCTATAACATGCTTTCTAATGGTGTTTAAAAGCATATAACAATCAATCATTCAAGTTATAAGAAAAACACCATTTAGAAACAACCTATGTCTAGGTTTGTATAACGCTTTATACTACGATGTCTAGGTGATAACACTTTAAAACCTCACACCGCTCACGCATGCTCATAAAACTCGAGTTAACTTAACTCAAGAACCGACTCGATGCCCAGGTAGGAGGTGTTCCGTAAACCGTCAACTTAAATACCTCCAGCCTTAGACAGCATCTTGTCGGGTGAGTTCTCTCGTAACCATTGTTTTACAAGATATCGACCTAAACTATGCAAGTTGATCGAATCGTTGAAGGTTCATTAACCTAAGTGAGCATGCACTTAATCTTGTTATAGATTTTAGATTTCTATCTCTTTTTATAACAATTATAAAAACAATCCATAACAAGCCTAATTTGAGAATAACACTTATAATCAAACTAATGAAATTTCATGCTTCATGCTTGGTTAATTTTATCAATTAATAATTATAACTATTATAAGAATAATCAATTTTAATTAACCATTCAAGCATGAATCTCCCTAAATTAATACAACACTTATATTAATTAAACATGAAATTTCCCTCATGCATTTGAATTAATCAATAACACTTATTAAAATTAAACAAATGCATGAACATGCTTTCCTATGGTGGGATTTTAATCTATATGGCATGCTCATAATGCACATACAATCATTTAATTAAATCATACATTCACAATGCATAAAGAATTTAAATCAAGCTAAAATGGAATGGTTTGGCAATCTAAAAACAAACAATTAACTAATTATTACAATAATAATTAATAAAAAATTGCTTGAATCAATCTCGAGCTTCACGAACCGACTCGAACCAACCCTTCATGGAGTGAACCGGCCTTCAAAAGTGTGTATAGGGGCTGAACCGGCTGCAAACAAACCGAACCGGACTGGAAAAGAAGAAGGGAAAAAAAAATAAAAAAATAAATAAAAAAAAAATAACTGCTGCTGGAATTGAAAAAACAGCTTGCTGGAATTTTCATTTTTTGCTGCGTCTTCTCCGGTTTTTCTTCGATTTTACAGCCTATATGGACTCTAATGACTCTATAAAAATTACAGACTATAGTACACACATTAACGCTCTTACATATCCGAGCAATTACAATTTCATGAAGGTTTGAATGCTCAAAAAATTGCCAAACCAGAACACTTCCATTTTAGCACACAGAAAATTCAATTTCAAAATGGTACCCACCAAAGCAAAATTAAAACGAATTAAGTGCTCTAATCATGCTCTGATACCAATTGAAGGTGTACATATTACACATGTGGAAGCAATTGAAGATCGAAAGCACTTAAGACGTTCAATTTTACTCCTAAAGCATTCATGTTCTAGAAAAGACAGAATAAAGAGTTTAGAAAACACCAACCTCTGTAGCTCACTTATGTTGAACTCCTTGTGGTGTTTGCCTCTCCTATGCTCCTTGGAAAACCTCTAGAGTCTTCCCTACTATACTCCGGGCTAAGAACGACTTGTGGGAGTCTATATAAGATAGGGAATGGGAAGGGAATGCTAGAAGCATCAAACAATGGAGAAGAATGAGAGATGAGAGAACTTTGAGTCCAAATTCCAGCAGCATAACATTAAGGAAATGGCTCTCTTGTGTTTGAATATGATTCAAACTCCTTTTAAAGACATTCTCCATGCAAAGCCAAGCCTCAAGACACAAGACACATGGTGTATTTGCAAGCTCAAGTGGATTCTAGGTGTACATTACACAAGACATGCAACAATGCATGAGTGAGTTGTCTTTCCACTTTGAATGATCATGCATTAAGTGGATTTCCAACTAAATCCACTAAATTCAAATTGAAATCAAATTTCAAGCTTGCAAATTACCCCCAATTTCAATTCTAAATTGAAATTGATTGCTTGGTAATTAATTTGAAAATTTTCAAATTAATTTTGATATGATTAATCTAATTAATCTTTGTTATCTTGTGCAATTCCATATATATGATTCCTAATACATATATATAGTATTCAAAACACTTTTAAATACTTCATCTCTCATTTTCTAATTTAATTCATAATTAAATTATTGTGTCAAACACAATTTACGATAATTCCCTTTTTCCCGATTTTGAACGATTCAAAGCTTCCTATCTTTTGTTCTAGGCTTAATTCCGATATGAGCTAGTAGGGGGACCTAATGGACCTATAGATCATGGGCTCCAACGATTCGAGGCTAACCGACTAATCTCATTGTCCAAGCTAGCCAACATTCGTTAACTATCGGGACACTCCACTATAGCCCGATAGTTGCACTCCCCTCACTATAGATATATTTCCGTCCACTTGATTTAACCATGATTAGTAAGTCGATCCTTCACAGGTTGTCCGTAGCTATAGCTAGGTCAATAAGTCGTTTTACCCCTATAGTACTTCTAGTTCCTTAAGTCCCACTGATCCTCTAATGAACAATTGGTTTATGGTCCAACCAATAAACCGAGTCCCTCTCGGGCCAATGAGAGGGTGGGATCCCTTTGTTCAAGCCCCGGAGTCAGCACTTAAGGGAACAACCTCTCTACTATCCCTTATTTGGGTAGGAGTGAATTCCTTCTTGCACGACTATGTCCCCAGCTATCTACCCGTTCCTATCCCTGAAATGGGAGGCTTATTGAGTCGGCGATACTGAGCCACTCTCACCTATGCAGATCTAAGGATAAGCTCGAATAAACAGGAGTTCATAGTTAGCTCAGGATTAAGATCGAGTTACCTAGGTCATCACATGAAATAGTCAGTCTCGTCAGTAAACGGTGTTATAAAGCGAGAGCGACTTATTTCTCGGTCCTGGTCTTATGCAAACTCATTGCATAGGACACCCCCACTCGCATGTCTCTACATGGATGATTTAGGATCACATCATCTATACCATCTATAAAGTGGGTCGCGTCTCATAATGTCTCAGAATAAGGTACCCAACCCTATTCCTATACTATAGGCCGTTTTGGCTATTACTCAAGCTTGATCCACTTTTATGTCTCTACATAAAGCTCAAGTGTTCATCCTATAGCCATGGATCTTAGTTTATTGGATTTGGGTTATTATATGTGCAATTTAATTTATTCAGTAATGACTTTTACTGAATCAATCTCGATAACACCTTTATCGAATAAGTATATATAATTCGTTTAACATTCACTATCTACGAGTTTTAGGGCACTAATCCCAACACCTTGTAAGTGTAACCCTCCCACTTTCAGATCTCAGAGGCATGCACCAACAGGCTACCGAAGGGAAAGACAACTGTTGGTGATTAGCCTAAGAGCTCCTATCCTTTTCATGAGTTCACGATGTTCCAAATCCTATGACCAGGCCCTCCGAAGGGATGGTTGCGCCAGGACAACCTGCAGGCGGATCATAGGACTCTCACGGTGTGAACTATGGGCGGAGACCGAGGGATACGTTGCACGTGTCCCGCTCCCACTTACTCTAGACATTTTTTCCATTCACCTTGATATTGATTCATGCAAACACTTTCCGAAGGGAGGCCGCTCCTAAGGCGACTCGAAGCCGAGCATGAATCTCATGTTGTGAATATAGGGACATAGGAGCAAAACATTGATTTAAATCTCGTTTTGTAATTTTCCTCCCACTGAAAATGTCATACGGTTAATTTAGGGTTGTTTAACTTAGATAGTATTCGGCTAAGTCAATCTATCTAAGTCTGATCCTATTATAACAATTATGGAAAGGATTCAACTGCAATCTTTTGGGTGAATTAAACTTCTTTTAATAAACCCAACATTGCAAGTCAACATTACTATGTTTAATTCAACTCAATGTTCGGGTCAATTCCCAGGTACGAGGTGTTTCGTAAACCGTCAACTTAAATACCCCCAGCTTTAGACAGAACTTTACCGAGAGAGTTCCCTTATAACCTCAGTAATCTAGGGTCTTTACTCTAAAGATCTAAGTGCATTAAACACTTTTAATAAACCTAGTGACAATGCATGCTAACATTTAACTATGATTAATTCAACTCCGGTATTCCAGGTCAGTTCCCAGGTAGGAGGTGTTCCGTAAACCGTCAACTTAAATACCCCCAGCCTTAGACAGAACATTACCGGTGGAGTTCCCTTATAATCATAGCAATGTTTTTCCTACTTAGTCAATTAAAACTATTTTTAATTCTAAGTAAGAAAAGATTCTAATCCTATTAAAAACGATCTAGGTCTAATTAATTTTAAACAATTTAAAATTAATCCAATTTATCCTATGATCTTATGTTTGCATGCAAATCTTGATTATAGATTGACGGTTTCTAATCATTAATATTAAAGAACTATTTCAAATTTTAATGATTAATCCTATAATCAAGAATCTAGGGTTTAATTCATTCAACAATCTCATTCAAATTAAATAATTAAACCACATCAATTGCATGAATAATATAACAATTATATTATTAACTATGGATGTTTCATGCTTCATGCAATTTTAATTTTCTTTTATTATAACAATTATAAGCCAATCAAGAAAATCAATCAAGCATGCTTCATTCATCACATTAAACATAACTATTTATATTTAATTTAAGTAATGACATGCTTCATGCTTTCCAATTTTTTCATATAATTAATATACACTTATATTAAAAAAATATGAAAACAAATCCATGCATTTAAACATACATTATAACAATTTATAATATATAAAAAATGCATGAACATGTTTATAACCTAAGGTGAGATTAAATATTCTATATGACATCCATAAAGCATATAAATAGCAATTGAATCGGTTAATTTTGGCCCCTAGGATAAAATAAAGCATTAAATTACATTAATTTAGCTAAATTCTATCTTAAAAAATCCTTGTATAGCTCCGGAATTGGTCTAGACAGCACGAACTGCCCCAAACCACCTCGAACCGGCTTCGAAAATCACGAAACATGCAAAAAATTGGCTGAACCGGACAAATAGGTCCCAGCCCAGCCAAACCGGACCGCCCATAACTTGAACCGCGCCTGTTGAAACCCTAGTGCGCGCCTCCATCGTGACAGTCGAGACGCTGTGTTGATAGCGTCTCGACGCTGTGCGCTTTCCTTATCTGGCGCCTGCGTATCGAGACAGCGTCTAGACGCTGTTGAGGTAGCGTCCCGACGCTGTGTGCTTTCCTTACCGAGCGCCTTCGGTATTGAGACAGCGTCGAGACGCTGTTGAGGTAGCGTCTCGACGCTATTGCGTCTGGAGGCAGAATCTGGGCAAAACAGCAACGATTTCTTCGGTTTTGGCCTCGATTTCAACGGCGATTGCTTCGATTTTCATCTCATAAAAACATATTCTAGACCCGGACTTACATAGGACTCGATTTTACATAATATACCCGAAACACCGGGCCTTACATGATCAAAATCACATAAAAATAAAATTTATGGCCATAAAATTAACCCAAACAGTTCAACGAAAACCGAACATACATTATGCATAAATCCCACCTATTATAGCCTATCGTAACTTTTAATATTAAATAATAGGGACATCGATGGCTCTGATGCCGATTGAAGGGAATAAAAGTCCCCACGCAGCGGAAACGTATCGATTGGACCTTACGCCGTATATTAATTAACATTAAAATACCGTTACGAAAACTCAAACAAACTTTAAACAAACTTTAAAGCTGCTGTAAAATTGGTTTAAACATGCTTAAAAAAAATATAAATTTATTTTCATGCTTTTCTAAAGAAAAGAGGAAGAACCGTTACAAACCTCCGTTGTAGACTTGACCGTTCTTCACCAACGACGCTCCACGAACGAAAACGCAGCAGCCGCCTTAGCTTTTCTTCGATGGAAATTCCTCCTTTGTGTGACACAATAACACAGAGGTTACACCGGTATGTCTCTAAGTCTAGGAAGCAAAAGACTTGTGGGAGTCTTTCTCTAAGAGGGAGGCTAGAGAGAATTCTAGGTCTTGTCTTTCAAGAGTGTCAAGTGTCATGACCAATTAGGTCTAGTGTTCTATTTATAGAAGAGAGGCCCATGAATAAAATATTCAATTAAATCAATCTTTTCCAAAATTGATTCAATCTTATTCCTTAATTAATAAATCATGATCAATCAATTCCATAATTGATTAATCTTTTCCACAAATGACTAATTACTTCCATAAGTGATTAGATCATTTCCATAAACGATTAATCACTTCCTTAAGTGATTAATTATTTCCATAATTGATTAATTTCCGATTAATGAATTCTTTAATTAATTAACCACCAATTAAATATCACATATTTAATTCCCGGCCTAGAATTAATTAATTTTCCCAAACACATTTTAGGCCTTAAATTAATTAATTCATTATTTTGAACTCTTTCAAACTTCCGTAAATTTATATTTGAACTTTTCAAATATTAATTTCTCTCATAATAATATATCAATATATATTATATTTGTTTTCCTTAATAAATTGAACATTTTCAATTTACTTTTATTACTTAGTTGCTTCAAATTACTTTACGAGCTACCAGTGGGACCTAATGGACCTGCAGATCAGAAGCTCCAACGATGTGACATTAATTGATCAAACTCATTAACCACATTAATCAATATTTGTTAACTGTGTGTACATTCCACTATAGACTCACAGTTGCACTCTTCTCACTGCAGACATATTTTCTGTGTCCACAGATCTAGACCAATACCGACTAGTTAGTCCTTCACGAGTGCCCGTAACACCAGCTGGGTCAAATTACCTTTTACCCCTGGGTTACCTCTATTTTCTTATGTACCAATTCTCCTCTAATGAACAACCTGTTTGTGGTCCAACCATCAAACAGAAAAACCCTCTCGTGCCATTGAGAGGGTAGGGCCCTTTGTTCAAGACTCGGAGTAACCACTTAAGGGAACACTCATCTGCTTCCCTAAAGTCGGGAAGGAGTGAATTCCATCTTGTACGATTATGTTCCCAGCTCCTCATTCGGTCTTGTCCCCAAAGTGGTAGGCTTATTGAGTCGGCGTATTGGCCACTCTCACCCATACAAATCAAAGGACAATCTCTCATGAGCAGGAGTCCATAATCAACTCAAGATTAAGACTAAGTTGTCTAGGTCGTCCTAGTGAAATAGAAAACCAACTAGTTAACGGTGTTATAACCAGTGGTTACTATTTCGCGGTCCGGTCTTATGCAAACTCATTGCATAGGATACCCCCACTCGCATGTCTCCTACACGAACGCGTTGGATCGCAGCGTTTGTATCAAATACAAAGTGGGTTGTATCCATAGTGTCACCAGGATAAGGCACCCAGTCTTATCCCTATACTATAGACCCTTTAGGTTGTTTCTTGAACAATGATCCCATATGTCGCTACATATTGTTCAAGACTCATATTACAACCTTGGATGTCTAGTTTATTGGATTAGGGTTATTATTAGGCAAAGACAAATATAAAATAACTAATAACAATTAATGGAAAAATATATCAATATTATTTCATTAATATCCGGTCAACGGTTACATTCACTATCTACGAGTATTAGGGCATAAAACCCAACACTACACGCATCACATCAGGTAACTGATTAATCAGTTACCTGATATTTTAATTAATTATAAATTAAAATCTAAATATTCTAATTATAATTAATTACATTTAATTAATCAACATTAATTAAATCAACATTAATTTAAATCCTATTTAAATTAATATCCCTCTTTTACCTATAGTTTAATTAAATCAGATTTAATTAAACTTAATTAATTAATTAATTCAAAATTAATTAATTTAAAATTAATAAAATTGAACATCACATATTCAATTATTATTCTCTCTCATAAAGCTATAGTATTAATATACATCCAATGCACATTAATTATAACCTATAGTTTTAATATAAATCAAATTCATATTTTAGCTTAATATTCGAACACCTTCGAATATTCAATCCTTCCTTAGAATTTTACTTCAACGCCCTAAATGAGCTACCGGTGGGACCTAATGGACCTACTGTAGACACCGTATTTGGTCCGGCTTGATTTTCAGTAATAATGTTTGAAGGTTTCCAATATTTGGTGGTCAATTTGTTTTTTCTTGTATGTCAACAAGAGCATAGCTCAACTGGCATAAAGTCGCATTGATAACCACGAGGTATGTGATTCAAACCTCCCTTTTCACATGTTTTTATCAAAAATTCGTTTTTTTTTATTTTTATTTATTTATTTATTTATTTATTTATTTTATTTTTATTTTTTTGTTTGGTCTTCCCCATTCCTATTCAAGGGGAAGCTTACCTATTCAAAAGACTTTCCATGGCTCTCATTTTTTTATTTTCTTTCTTTTTTTTCTTTTTTCCACCATTTTCTCATCCATCCTCCCCCTAATTTAGTAACCCTTCAAGTATAAAAAGGGGGGAGATGGAGGATGAAAGGGACGGGAAAAACAAGAAGAAGGAGAGAAAGTTTAGAGTAAGAGTGAGCTTGAGAGAGTTTAGGCATTTGAGAGAGTTTAGGCATTTGAATAAGAGTTTAGCTTAAAGAGTGATAGAAAACGACGGGAAAAACAAGAAGAAGGAGAGAAAGTTTAGAGTAAAAGTGAGCTTGAGAGAGTTTAGGCATTTGAGAGAGTTTAGGCATTTGAATAAGAGTTTAGCTTAGAGAGTGATAGAAAAGGAGAGAAAAAAAGAGAAGAAGTTTAGAGTAAAAGTGAGCTTGAGAGAGTTTAGGCATTTGAATAAGAGTTTAGCTTAGAGAGTGATAGAAAGAGAGAAAAGAAAGTGGAAGAGGAAAAGAGGAAAAAAGAGGGGGAGGAAGGAGTATACGGGGAGAGAAAACATTGGGTAAGAAAGAAGGAAAAAAGAAGGAAGAGATAAGTAAAAAAGGTGGGGTTTTGTTTTTCTATTTCCTTAGTTTTTTGTTTTGTTATTATTGTTGTTGTTGTTATTATTATTATTATTATTATCGTCATCATTATGATTATCATTTTTAATTTCTCTCTCATTTTAGTTCACTTTTTGAACTTTGCCAACTTCATTTTTTTAAACTTTCTAATTTATTTGTTTTTTCCTTTCATTCTCCAAATTGCTTTAATCTAATCTTTAATTCTGCTTGGTCAATTTCAATTATTGTTATTGTTTTGATTTTCTTTTGAAAGGGATTATGGGAACTGAGTAATGTGCCTTCGTGGAGTCCAACTACCGTGTAGGCGTATGAAAATTCTCATTTTCCCTTTTAAAAGAATTTACTCTTTGAATAATTTTTCTTCTTTTACATCCTTTTTATTTTAAAAAAATATTTTTAGTAAACATAATCATGTACACCCAGGTTCCTTTAATTAAAAGGGAGATTAGGCATGATTTATATTAAATTTGATATCCAACTCATAATGTTTAATCCTTGCTTTATTTCTAAAGTTAAGGTAAAAACGAATGAGACATCTTGTGTTCATTATTGCATTTTGAGTTTTATTTTCATATTTATCATTTTTTTAAGAAAAATAAAATAAAGGACTGTTTTTATTCATTTAATTGGACAATTTAAGATACTGTGGTAATTGTTTTCTTAAACGGGTGTTGTAGGGTGCTAATACCTTCCCTACACTCAAACGACTCCCGAACCTAATTTCTGGTTTTCTAAGACTAGTTTTGTTTTTTATTTTAAAGGTGACCAATCACACCCTCAATGATTGGTGGCGACTCCAATTTTCTTCTAAAAAACCCAAGAAAGGATGTCGGCCGCTCCTCGTCGCGATGACGTTGCGACAGTTTGGCAACTCTGCTGGGGATTTTGAGGGTCAAGCCATGAATATCTTTATTGTCCTTTGAATTGAATTTTTCTTCAGGTCCTTTTGTTATTGTTTTGTTATTTATTTATTTTGTTTTCCTTTATAATATGATTGGTTTGGCATATTGTTATTCACTTGTCTATTACCATTTTTTTTTATGTTGTAATTACTTTATCTTAGTTATGTCATTCATTTGCATGTCATCTTATTGTTACCATTTTTTTTATGTTGTAATTGTTATGTCATTCATTTGTATGTCATCTTATTAATCATGCATTTCACACACTTTCACTAGCCTTCTACCCGGGCTATACCTTAGGACTAGACTCGGAGACTGAGTAGTGTGACCTTCGTGGAATTTCGATTCCCATGCAGGCGCATGAAATTCTCCACTCAAGCCTACTACATCGTTAAATCGGTGGGTAAGCTTGGGGACCTTTTCTAGGATGCCTTAGAGTTAAACTCCACTCATATAGTTCTAGGATTTGACTTATTACATGCATTATTGTCAAAGTTTATTTATTTATTTATTTTTCTTCTTTCCCTTGTATCTTATATCAATTTTCAATTTTCGCTCATTGAAAGTATCCTTTGAAATCTCTTTTAATGTAGTTAAGAAAATTGTGCAAATTAAATTAACAAGATTTTTCGATTATTTGCATTGGCAGAAACTAAAGTATGAGTAAAATAAAATCACCCCCTCCAATACAAGAAATGGGTATAGAAGATCAAACAACAGTACGTCAATGGTCAGAAAATGTACAACAAATCCACGGAGATTCTTTAGTAGAAAATGTTGTTTCTCAATTTAAGGATGTCAGTTTTCCAGAAAGTCAATTAGAAGCAGTGAAACAGGCTTGGGAAAAATTAACTATAGATAGAAAGGCTAAATTTACAAGCAAATATGGCCATCTAGCTCAGCTCATGTATGTACAAGTTAATTATTTTGTATTAAAAGCTTTGATTCGACATTGGGATCCAGCCTACAGATGTTTCACATTTGGCACAATTGACATGACTCCTACAATAGAGGAATATCAATCCCTTCTGCATATGCCAGTACGAACAGAGGTTGAAGCTTATTCTTACGATCAAGAGCTTACAATGAAAAGAGCATTATCTACTCTTTTGGGCAAGATTCGTACAAGCGACATTGAGAAACAAGTAAAGATAAAAGGAGAGAACACATGCCTACCCCTGGACTACATCCTTACTCTTCAACAAAAATTTGCAAATGAAGACAAGGAGTTAACTTTACTGGCATTATGTATCTTTAATGTTGTTTTGTTTCCTAAAGTATGTTGATATGTTGAGGAACGCGTGGTCAAGTTGTTTGCTAAGATAGAAATAGGAGTTGATCCCATTATTCCTATATTGGCAGAAACTTTTCGTTCATTAAATTATTGCAGAACAAAAGGAACAGGAAGATTTATAGGGTGTGCACCATTATTGTACATTTGGGTCCTTAGTCATGTGAAGTGTCCACCCGAATTCAAATGTCCAGAGATCAAATTTTCAAGTTCCTGGAATAAGCTGTAAAATCCCATTTCAGAGTTCGTGCAATCAGGTTGGAGTTCATCCTCCCCTGAAAGGAGCGCTTGGGAAGCCTTTTTCTCCGAACTAAAGATAAAAGATGTAATATGGAGAGCTCCTTGGATGTCAACTAGGCCAATGATCTATAAATGTGGTAAATTTCAAAGTTTACCTCTTTTGGGTCCTTGGGGATGTATATCTTATGCTCCTTTATTGGTAGTACGCCAAATTTGGGTCCGACAATTCATCCCTGCTACGCATGAGTTGAAGGATTTCGAATTTGCTTATGATAAAGGCTTCTGTAAAGATAGAATTCAGAAAATTGTGAAAGCATGGAAAATGATCACTAAAATCCAGAGTGGTCAGTTTCATGATGATACCACAGAGGCGTACAAAACATGGCATGCGAACAGAGCTAAAACCGTGCTTGTGTCACCAAAAATGAAAACCAAGATAAAACTTAATGCAAAGGTGATACCAGATCAATAGACAGAACAAGCAGCACGCGAAAATGAATGTGATGAATTGAGAAAAGCGAATTCATCATTGGTTCAAGAAAATGAAAGGCTGCAATTGGAGGTAAAGCAAGGTTTGTTGCGCAATGTTGAACTAGAAAAAGAGTTAAACCGATTAAAGGGCAGTGTCAGCAAACAAGAACAGTTAGAAAAAGAAATTTCAGCATTAGACACAGAGGCCCGCGACCTGAACAGAAGAATGCATCGATTAAGAAGGGATAATGAAGTCTCCCAAGCAACTCTCAAGTCAAGGAATGACCAAGTTTTGAAGCAACAATCTGAGATTGCGTCACTTCATGAGTTGATGAAAGAGCTCGAAGATTGCATTAGTTTGAGGAACCAAACGATTACTGAGGTAGAAGAAAAGAATGGAACGCTATGTCGAACAATTGACGACCTACAATTAACGCTCAAGATTAGAGAAGATCAACTAGGGGAGCTCATCAACGACAACAAGGGTCTAAGAGAGTCCGTTCAGTCACTTAATGTTCGCCTCGGTAAGTATCAGGATGCCACTGATAGATTAATGAAAGACTATACCTATTTAAAGGAGCAATACGACAGATTAAGCGATGATTTTGGGTTTGCGAGACAGAACCACGCGACACTACGAAGTAAAGCGGAACATATGCTCACTCAGATTAGGAGAGTCACTCGAAGGGCAGATGAACTAGCAGAAGATGCACGTACTCTCTCTAAAGTCATAGCACCTACACAGCCGAATAGCAAGAATGTGCTCAAGTTTCTGGGAAAACTTTGTATAAGTTTAGAATATTGGGGGCAATTTTATTAACTCTTTACTTTAGTTTATGTTTTATTTAGATAGTTGAAATATCTTGTAATTCAATTCTGCACAAATTTTGCTGCTACATTGTTTTATCATTTTCCAATTTAATATCAAAGCCATTTTTTTTCTTCTTCTCTTCTATCACTTTTTTTTCTTTGTTGTTTCGTTTTGTCTTTCTCTTTTCTTACACTAAAGTCTCTTTTCATTAAAAATATAAACAGAATCATAAGATAGCTCGGTCACCTCGAATCTACCGCACCTACGTCACAAGATACAGGACAAGGATCATGGAAGAGCAGAGTACTGAGATGGAGAAAACAAGGAAAGATATTGAGGAGTTACGAGAAAAAATGGATGCCATTCTTGTCGCCCTAGAAAGAGGCAAAATAATACCTGATATTGCTCAGTCCAGCCATACAATGAACGACCCTCCAATCCGGCAATCAACAGAGGGTACTACTCCAAAATATCATCCATTGTACAATATTCCAGTAGAGCAGCACTCGTTTCCATTTTTCAAGAATGAGCAAGTGCCTGTACACAATCAACCTGGATTTTCACTACCCACAGAGATACCTCCCAAGGTGACCATTACAGTTCCCAATTTAGATGATCCTGAAATCAGAAAAGAGCTAACGGGAGGCGAGAAAGTCTCTTCTAGTGAAAAGCTTGAAGTCTTGGAGGAAAGATTAAGGGCAGTAGAAGGAACAGACGTCTTCGGAAATATAGATGCGACCAAGCTATGCTTGGTACCAGATGTAATCCTCCCTCCAAACTTCAAGGTGCCCGAGTTTGAAAAGTATGATGGAGCATCCTGCCCTAAAAACCATCTCATCATGTATTGCAGGAAGATGGCAGCATACGTCCAAAATGACAAACTGTTAATTCACTGCTTCCAGGACAGCCTTATTGGTCCAGCATCTCGATGGTATATGCAATTAGACAGCACTCATATATGTTCATGGAAGAATCTAGCCGATTCATTTTTAAAGCAATATAAGCACAACATAGATATGGCTCCTGACCGCCTAGACCTCCAGAGGATGGAAAAGAAGAGCACAGAAAGCTTTAAAGAGTATGCCCAAAGGTGGAGGGATACTGCTGCTCAGGTGCAACCACCTTTAGCTGATAAGGAGCTGTCAACCATGTTTATTAATACTCTCAAATCTCCTTTCTATGATAAGATGATTGGGAGTGCCTCTACCAATTTCTCTGACATAATGACAATTGGAGAGAGAATCGAGTACGGAATTAAGCATGGAAAGATAACTGATACAGTTGGATCATCAACAACGAAAAAGGGGGTTCCATCGAAGAAAAAAGAGGGAGAAGTTCAGATGATTGGTTTCAATTCAAGACACCCATACCCTAATGCCGGAGTGCCACAATATCACTATCCACCTCCATATGTTTACCCTCAACCCTATATCAATAATACGTCAGCCCAATACTCATCCCCTTACGTCCAAAATCCTCGTCCTACTCAAGGCTACCAGCCTCGGAATCAACAGAACACTCCTTATGTCCAAGGACACCAAAACAATAAAGGCGTCCGTAGACAGACTCATTTTGATCCGATTCCGATGACATATACCGAATTTCTACCCCAACTCTTCCAGAATAATCAGCTGGCACCCGTGCCAATAGACCCAGTAAAACCACCTTACCCAAAGTGGTATGACCCAAATGCCCGTTGCGACTACCATGCAGGAGCAATTGGACATTCCACTGAAAACTGTACTGCACTCAAGCATAGGGTGCAAGCATTGATCAAGGCAGGATGGTTGAACTTTAAGAAAGAAAATGGTCCAGATGTCAACAACAATCCTCTGCCAAACCATCAGAATGCACAAGTAAATGCGATAGATCAGGTTCATGGAGCTGATTTGAAAAACAATGTTGAGAGCATAGTTACTCCCATGGGAGAACTATTCGAGATATTATTCAGTAATGGATACATTGGAGTAGAACGTCTCCAATCGGATCTGGGTGTCAGAGCATACGATGACAGTTTGATGTGTTCTTATCACACTGGGGCAAAAGGGCATTCTATCGACCAATGTCCTCATTTTCGTTTGAAGGTCCAGGAGTTGTTAGATTCACATTTTTTAACAGTTTCTCAAAAGATGACTCAGCTCCCTCAGTATGGGGAAGTTGATATTATAGAAGAATGCTCAAGGTTGTCTCTCAAGCCAAAACCGTTAACAATTTCTTATCGCGAGAAGCCCAGTACCCCAAATTCCAAGCCAAGACCGATTACCATCCAGATTCCGACTCCCTTTGAATATAAAAGTTCAAAAGCAGTACCTTGGAACTATGAATATAAGGTAACTGTTGATTTTGAACCCCTTCCAATCCATAATATCAGTGGGATAGGAGGTCTAACACGAAGCGGGAAGTGCTATACACCAGAAGACCTATTGAAACCCAAGGGTAAAGAAAAAGGAAAAGCCAAGATCACTGAAGATATCAAGGAGAAAATAGAAGAGCCCATTGTAGCGAAGAACCTAGATGTTAAACAGCCAGCATCTGAAGAGGACATCCAAGAATTTTTGAAGTTGGTTAAGCAAAGTGATTATAAAGTGGTTGAACAGTTAGGTCGAACCCCTGCAAAGATTTCCATACTAGCTTTGTTACTGGCTTCAGATACGCATCGTAAGACTTTGTTGGACATTTTGAATCAAACTTATGTTCCGCAGGATATTACGGTGGACAACTTGGATAACATTGTTGGAAACATAACTGCATCCAGTTCAGTAACCTTCACAGATGATGAGTTACCACCAGAAGGCACCGGACACACTAAAGCCTTGCACATTACAGTTAAGTGCAAAAATTTTGCTGTGGCAAAAGTTCTAGTTGATAATGGTTCCTCCTTGAACATAATGCCTAAATCCACGTTGGAGAAATTGCCTGTTGATATGTCTCATATAAGGCCCAGCACTATGATCGTACGAGCTTTTGATGGGGCACGTAGTGAAGTTGTTGGAGACATAGAAGTGTCCATCCAGATAGGTCCATGCACCTTCGATATAACCTTTCAGGTTATGAACATTAATTCGGCCTACAGCTTCTTGTTAGGGCGTCCCTGGATTCACTCAGCTGGAGTGGTCCCATCATCATTACACCAAAAACTTAAATTTGTGGTCGACCGCAAACTAGTAATCATATTTGGGCAAGAGGATATCTTAGTGTCAAGACCCTCTTCAATGCCCTACATAGAAGCAGCAGAAGAGGTTTTTGAGTCATCATTTCAAGCTTTTGAGATTGCAAATGCCACAACTTTATACAGAGAGATAGGGAAAATGGAGCTGCAACTTTCAAAACTCTCCTTAACAGGAAGCAACCAAAGCCTCGAAAATTTGTTGAATATGTCGAAAAATATGAAGAGGTTTGGTTTGGGATATAAACCAAGCAAAAAAGATATGATTAAAGCACACAGGCAGGAGAAAGAAAAACGACTGGCTAGATTGGAGAACCGTGAGCCGAAGTATCAAATGAATATCATTTCTCATCTTCATGATACCTTCATCTTTGCTGGAATAATTCATTCGGAATCTCAAGACCCTGCAGTCATGGCTATAATCGAACAGAAAAAAAGAAGTCGGTCCCTTAGTTTATCTGTGCCCAGAAGACTTTGAACTCAATAATTGGACTATAATGGAGCTACCATCATTTGTTAATGAGATATCAAAGTAATTTTTAAACTTTTTGTTTATTTTTTGTTTTGATGATTTATGTGTTCTATGTCAATATTTCATTTGTTAATGAAGAATCATTTTTTTTCCTTCATTTCCTATCATCCAATGAATCTCTCTTGTGTCTACTTCTTTTAGCATTGATTTCATTTATTCCATTCCTTCCTTTTACCTTCTTTCATCACACTGAATAATCCCTTTCTTAAACAACGAAATTGGGATTGAAAGCGTTAATGATCTTAAATACGAACTTGATTCTCCTACATACGATGTTGAGTCCAATGAGAGAACAAGTGGTAATGAGGAAGATCTAGAACTTACTCCTGAATTGTTGAGAATGATTGAAGAAGAAGAGAGGATATTGGGACCACATGAAGAGTTGATAGAGACGATTAACTTGGGATCTCAAGTAGAGATTAAAGAAGTTAAAATCGGGACCAACATGTCTGCTGAAAGCCGTCAAGGGTTAATAACATTGCTTCATGAATACATTGATGTTTTTGTCTGGTCTTATCAAGATATGCCTGGTTTAGACACAAGTATTGTGGTGCATCATTTGCCACTTAAGCCTGAATGCAAGCCAGTGAGACAGAAGTTACGCAAGATGAAGCCAGACATGTTAATCAAAATAAAAGAGGAAGTCATGAAACCAATTGATGCAGGATTCTTAACAGTTGCTAATTATCCAGAATGGGTAGCTAACATTGTGCCAGTACCTAAAAAAAATGGACAGGTCCGAATGTGTGTTGATTATAGAGATTTGAATCGAGCAAGCCCAAAGGATAACTTCCCACTTCCTCATATTGATGTACTGGTAGATAATACAGCTGGATTCTCAACTTTTTCCTTTATGGATGGATTCTCAGGTTACAATCAAATCAAAATGGCACCTGAAGATCAAGAGAAAACTACATTCATCACATTATGGGGAACCTTTTGTTATAAGGTCATGTCGTTCGGATTGAAAAATGCTGGGGCAACCTACCAACGGGTCATGGTTACTCTCTTCCATGACCTAATGCATAAGGAGATCGAAGTGTATGTTGATGACATGATTGCTAAGTCAAAACCAGGGGAAGAGCATGCAACCATTCTCCGAAAGTTATTCGAGCGATTGAGAAAATTCAAGTTGAAACTGAATCCGAGTAAATGCACATTTGGGGTCACTTCTAGCAAGTTGTTGGGTTTCGTCGTAAGCCATGAGGGAATTAGAGTTGACCCAGACAAAGTCAAAGCCATTCTAGAAATGCCACCACCACGTACTCAAAAAGAAGTCAGAGGTTTCTTGGGAAGATTGAATTATATTGCAAGATTCATATCACATCTTACAGCAACATGTGAACCAATCTTCAAGCTACTTCGTAAGAACAATACATGCATATGGAATGACGACTGTCAAAAAGCATTTGAAAAGATCAAGCAATACCTACAAAACCCTCCTGTTCTTGTACCTCCAACTCCAAATCGTCCACTTATCCTATATCTTACAGTGACGGAAAATTCAATGGGGTGTGTACTGGGACAGCATGACAGTTCAGGCAGAAAAGAGCAAGCCATATATTATTTAAGCAAAAAGTTCACTGATTGCGAAACCAGATATTCTCTTTTAGAAAGAACTTGTTGTGCTCTAGCTTGGGCCGCTCGCCGTTTGAGACCATATATGTTGTACTACACAACATGGCTTATCTCAAAGATGGATCTTATCAAATACATCTTTGAAAAGCCGTCTTTGTCTAGTAGAATTGCTAGATGGCAAGTTCTTTTATCCGAGTATGATATTGTATATGTTACTCGAAAGTCAATAAAAGGAAGTGCACTAGCCGATCATTTGGCCGAGCAACCTATAGACGATTATGAACCAATGAAATTTGATTTCCCTGATGAATTTGTCTCCACTATAATATTATACTTGGAAACATGGACCATGTTGTTTGATGGGGCCTCCAATGAGTTAGGTCATGGGATAGGTGTTGTATTAATATCACCTGAAGGAAAGTTGTTCCCTCTCACCGCCAAACTAAGTTTTGATTGTACTCATAATATGGCTGAATATGAAGCTTGTTCTATGGGTATCCAAACTGCATTGGATATGAAGATAAAGAAACTTCGAGTCTTGGAAGATTCTATGTTGGTGATTCACCAATTGAGAGGAGAATGGGAAACAAGAGACACTGAGCTACTGCCTTATAAAAAGCTTATATTAGATTTGTCTCATAAATTTGAAGAAATCACTTTTGACTATTTACCAAGGGAGAGTAATCAGATAGCAGACGCCTTGGCTACGCTTGCAGTCATGTTCAACATAGACCCCAATCATGAGGTACAACCTATTAAGATGGGAAGGGTAGATGTTTCAGCCTCCTGCATGAATATAGAAGAAGAGTTTGATGACAAGCCGTGGTTTCAAGACATCAAACATTATTTGAAATGTGGAACCTATCCTCTGAATGCCTCAGAAAATCACAAGCGCACACTTAGAAAGTTAGCAATGAAGTTCTTCCTAAATGGAGAAATACTTTACAAAAGAAATCATGATATGGTACTTCTAAGGTGTGTAGATACAAATGAAGCCAACACGATTATGAAAGAAATTCATGAGGGAATTTGCGGCACCCATGCAAATGGACACATGATGGCCAGACAGGCATTAAGGGCTGGCTATTACTGGTTAACCATGGAAGCTGACTGTATCAAATATGCCCGAAAATGCCACAAATGTCAGATTTACGCAGATAAAGCTCATGCTCCAGCATCTCAGTTGCACGTTATGACGACACCATGGCCATTTTCCATGTGGGGAATGGATGTTATAGGCCCTATTGACCCAAAAGCCTCAAACGGACATCGATTCATCTTTGTGGCAATAGATTATTTTACCAAATGGGTAGAAGTAATGTCCTATCGAGAGGTGACGAAAGGAGTTGTGATCAAATTCATCAAGAAGGAGATTATATGTCGCTATGGTCTTCCTGAGACCATAGTATCTGATAATGCACGAAATATGAACAATAAATTGATGACTGAGTTATGTGAGCAATTCAAGATCAAGCATGTCAACTCAACTCCGTATAGACCAAAGATGAATGGAGCAGTGGAAGCTGCCAATAAAAACATAAAAAGGATTGTGCAAAAAATGACGGTGACGTATAAAGATTGGCATGAAATGCTTCCTTTTGCATTACATGGATATCGCACATCAGTTCGCACTTCAACTGGGGCAACACCATTTTCATTAGTTTATGGTATGGAAGTTGTTCTTCCCATTGAAGTGGAAATTCCATCATTAAGGGTCCTCATGGAGACTAATTTAGAAGAGGCTGAATGGATCCAAAACCGCTATGAGCAGCTCAACTTTGTTGAAGAAAAGAGATTGACAGCATTGTGCAGAGGTCAACTTTACCAAAGACGAATGATGAAAGCCTATGATAAGAAAGTGCGTCCTAGAGTATTCAGAGAAGGGGATTTAGTCTTAAAACGAATTCTTCCTTTTCTAAAAGATCATCGAGGCAAGTGGACCCCAAACTATGAAGGACCATTCGTGGTGAAGAAAGCTTTATCTGGAGGAGCTTTAGTCTTGACTAACATGGATGGTAATGAGCTGCCAAGTCCAGTTAATTCAGATCAAGTTCGAAGATATTACGCATAGGCTACTTGTGTATCAAGGGATTCGGCAAAGTTGCGGGAATTCAATAAGTGTCTAGGAGAATTACGCTTCAATTTCTATATCATGTTTAAGAGGTTACTTTTGTCTCAAGTTCTAGAACCTTAACATTGACACATATGTATATTGAATTTTAGTCATAAATCAAAGCTCCCTTCTCGAAGCAAGGCATATCTTGTCCATTTTTCTCCCCTACTCTCCATAATATTTCCTCAACTATGAATGTTTGGCATGTTTACCTTTATTATCATTACAATTGAATAAACAAAAAGTTACATAAACGCGATATTTCAAATCAATGGTGGTAACTTAAACGATTCGATGTGAAATACATATGTCCAAACAAAGAATCCAAAGGCAATATTTTTCCAAGAGCACCGTGATCATGAAGGTTGATGGAATGTCATCATGGAGGACAAAACCGTCATTTCAACATGACAAAGTCTTGAACTGGGGCAAAACGATTATTTTTGTCTTCTCAAACTGGGGCAAAACCATTATTATTACAGGAGCAAAGTCGTTATGGATACATTTTTGGTCATCAAACAAAGAACAAGTTGTTTAGCGAGTTCATGATCCAATTAAGGTCTATTACCAAGGGTGATGCGAATGGGGTGCCCAAGCTATCAAATATCTTTTAAAGAAATTTGTATCATAGTTTTCGGATAGTGCTAAATCCGCACCCCATGTATTCAAGCATTCAAGTTTAGCGTGCATTGCAAAGAAAATTTATTTTCGGTTAAATCGAACCCGACTATTCAGTCGAGGTCGAAGCCTGTGTCAATCCAGGTCCATTTCCAGTTTTTCGGTTAAATTGAACCCGACTATTCAGCCGAGGTCGAAGCCTGTGTCAATCCAGGTCCGTTTTAAGTTTTTTTTTCTCGGTTAAATCGAACCCGACTATTCAGTCGAGGTCGAAGCCTGTGTCAATCCAGGTCCGTTTTCAGTTTTATGTTTTTCCTCTCGGTTAAATCGAACCCGACTATTCAGCCGAGGTCGAAGTCTGTGTCAATCCAGGTCCATTTCCAGTTTTTTCTTTCAGTTAAATCGAACCCGACTATTCAGTCGAGGTCAAAGCCTGTGTCAATCCAGGTCCGTTTTAAGGTTTTCTCTTAGTTAAATCGAACCCGACTATTCAGTCGAGGTCGAAGCCTGTGTCAATCCAGGTCCGTTTTCAATTTTCTCTCGGTTAAATCGAGCCCGACTATTCAATCGAGGTCGAAGCCTGTGTCAATCCATGTCCGTTTTTCAGTTTTTCTCTCTGTTAAATCGAACCCGACTATTCAGTCGAGGTCGAAGCCTGTGTCAATCCAGGTCCATTTTCATTTTTTCTTTCGGTTAAATCAAACCCGACTATTCAGTCGAGGTCGAAGCCTGTGTCAATCCAGGTCCATTTTAATTTTTTCTTTTGGTTAAATCAAACCCGACTATTCAGTGAGGTCGAAGCCTGTGTCAATCCAGGTCCATTTTCATTTTTTCTTTCGGTTAAATCAAACCCGACTATTCAGTCGAGGTCGAAGCCTGTGTCAATCCAGGTCCGTTTTCAATTTTTATCTCGGTTAAATCGAACCCGACTATTCACTCGAGGTCGAAGCTTGTGTCAATCCAGGTCTGTTTTAAGTTTTTCTCTCGGTTGAACCAAACTTGACTATTGAATTGTGGTCGATACCTAATTCAAATTCTTACCAAACAAATCTTTGCCTCCCCAGTACTTAGTCTCTTTCCTTTGTCTACCTTTTCAATCCTTCAAGGATACACAAAGGGGGGCAAACTGTAGACACCGTATTTGGTCCGGCTTGATTTTCAGTAATAATGTTTGAAGGTTTCCAATATTTGGTGGTCAATTTGTTTTTTCTTGTATGTCAACAAGAGCATAGCTCAACTGGCATAAAGTCGCATTGATAACCACGAGGTCTGTGGTTCAAACCTCCTTTTTCACATGTTTTTATCAAAAATTCGTTTTTTTTTATTTTTATTTATTTATTTATTTATGTATTTATTTTTATTTTTATTTTTTTGTTTGGTCTTCCCCATTCCTATTCAAGGGGAAGCTTACCTATTCAAAAGACTTTCCATGGCTCTCATTTTTTTATTTTCTTTCTTTTTTTTTCTTTTTTCCACCATTTTCTCATCCATCCTCCCCCTAATTTAGTAACCCTTCAAGTATAAAAAGGGGGGAGATGGAGGATGAAAGGGACGGGAAAAACAAGAAGAAGGAGAGAAAGTTTAGAGTAAGAGTGAGCTTGAGAGAGTTTAGGCATTTGAGAGAGTTTAGGCATTTGAATAAGAGTTTAGCTTAGAGAGTGATAGAAAACGACGGGAAAAACAAGAAGAAGGAGAGAAAGTTTAGAGTAAAAGTGAGCTTGAGAGAGTTTAGGCATTTGAGAGAGTTTAGGCATTTGAATAAGAGTTTAGCTTAGAGAGTGATAGAAAAGGAGAGAAAAAAAGAGAAGAAGTTTAGAGTAAAAGTGAGCTTGAGAGAGTTTAGGCATTTGAATAAGAGTTTAGCTTAGAGAGTGATAGAAAGAGAGAAAAGAAAGTGGAAGAGGAAAAGAGGAAAAAAGAGGGGGAGGAAGGAGTATACGGGGAGAGAAAACATTGGGTAAGAAAGAAGGAAAAAAGAAGGAAGAGAGAAGTAAAAAAGGTGGGGTTTTGTTTTTCTATTTCCTTAGTTTTTTGTTTTGTTATTATTGTTGTTGTTGTTATTATTATTATTATTATTATCGTCATCATTATGATTATCATTTTTAATTTCTCTCTCATTTTAGTTCACTTTTTGCACTTTGCCAACTTCATTTTTTTAAACTCTCTAATTTATTTGTTTTTTCCTTTCATTCTCCAAATTGCTTTAATCTAATCTTTAATTCTGCTTGGTCAATTTCAATTATTGTTATTGTTTTGATTTTCTTTTGAAAGGGATTATGGGAACTGAGTAATGTGCCTTCGTGGAGTCCAACTCTCGTGTAGGCGTATGAAAATTCTCATTTTCCCTTTTAAAAGAATTTACTCTTTGAATAATTTTTCTTCTTTTACATCCTTTTTATTTTAAAAAAATATTTTTAGTAAACATAATCATGTACACCCAGGTTCCTTTAATTAAAAGGGAGATTAGGCATGATTTATATTAAATTGGATATCCAACTCATAATGTTTAATCCTTGCTTTATTTCTAAAGTTAAGGTAAAAACGAATGAGACATCTTGTGTTCATTATTGCATTTTGAGTTTTATTTTCATATTTATCATTTGTTTAAGAAAAATAAAATAAAGGACTGTTTTTATTCATTTAATTGGACAATTTAAGATACTGTGGTAATCGTTTTCTTAAACGGGTGTTGTAGGGTGCTAATACCTTCCCTACACTCAAACGACTCCCGAACCTAATTTCTGGTTTTCTAAGACTAGTTTTGTTTTTTATTTTAAAGGTGACCAATCACACCCTCAATGATTGGTGGCGACTCCAATTTTCTTCTAAAGAACCCAAGAAAGGATGTCGGTCGCTCCTCGTCGCGATGACGTTGCGACACCTACAGATTAGAAGCTCCAACGATATGAGATTAGTTGGCTAAACTCATTAACCAAGTTAATCAATATTCGTTAATTGTGGTTCACTCCACTAAAGAACCACAACTGCACTCTTCTCACTGCAGATATATTTCTGTGTCCACGGATATCGACCGTCAACAGCAAGTTAGCCCTTCACGTGTGTTCGTACCCCAGCTAGGTCAAATTACCGTTTTACCCCTAGGTTACCTCTTGGTCCTTAAGTACCAGTGCTCCTCTAATGAACAACCTGTTTGTGGTCCAACCAACAAACAGAAGTCCCTCTCGTGTCATAAAGAGGGTAGGGCCCATTGTTCAAAACCCGAAGACACCACTTAAGGGAACACACCTCTACTTACCCTAATATCGGGAAGGAGTGAATTCCATCTTGTAAGACTACGTTCCCAGCTCCCCACTCGGTCTTGTCCCCAAAATGGTAGGCTTATTGAGTCGGCGAACAGACCACTCTCACCCGTATAAATCAAAGGACAATCCCTCATGGACAGGAGTCCATAATCCACTCAGGATTAAGGCCAAGTTGCCTAGGTCATCCTAGTGAAATAGAAACCGAGCTAACTAACGGTGTTACAGTTAGTGGTAAACTATTTCACGGTCCGGTCTTTGTGCAAACTCATTGCACAGGATGCCCCCACTCGCATGTCAACTACATGAACGCGTTGGATCATTACGTTTGTATCAATATACAAAGCGGGCCGTATCCATAGTGTCACCAGGATAAGGTACCCAACCTTATCCCTATACTACTGACCCTTTAGGGTAAAACTTGAACATTGATCCCCGTATGTCCCTACATACTAGTTCCAGCCTCATTCTATTAGCCTTGGATGTTTAGTTTATTGGATTAGGGTTATTAAGACAAAATATAATACAAACATTGAATAATACATCACTTTTATTAATGTTCGGTCAAATGTACATTTACTATCTACGAGTTTTAGGGCATAAAACCCAACAGTTTTAACTGGTAAGGATTTGATGAAATCTACATCAGTGTCTGTCTTCACTCTTAAATAGAGGAGATATAGTATGGCATCGCATCGAGCTAGGATGCAATGCAACCTCGCCCTATAGGCTGAAAACTATGCTGTTTGTGAAGCAGCGATTGAGGCTGTAAGACTTGGAAAGTTCAAGGCTGATTTGGAAAGTGTTCCAAATATGACATTTCCTAATGCAAGACAAACATGCACATTGAATTGAATAAAATTATTGTTGATCATTCACAAAGGCTCTCTCGGCTAAAGTGTATGAGGGTCATCTAGATGGTCTAGATCTACGAGATAAGTACAAAGATGTAATCTAGGGCAAGGGGAAGAAATGTAATGGGTATAGTGGATGCCCTAGTTTATTGTATTTGTATATTGTATATATACGTTTTATGTATTTTACATGTATCGATACACCCATTGCCATAATAGATTCTTGTACATCCCACTAAGCTAGAGTTTTAGTTCAAGTGGGAGTTGTTGGGTTTTATGCCCTAAAACTCGTAGGTAGTGAATGATGACAAATTGTTCACTTGTCTCAATACGTTGTTGTTGAGGTTTGTACAATAAAGAGTTATTGTTACTAAAATTGCACAATTTGACCCAAATCCAATAAACTAAGATCCTAGGTTGTTTAGATGAAACTTGAACTAGTATGTGGGGACATACGGGGATCCGTGTTCAAGTAACAACCTAAATGGTCTATAGTATAGGGATAAGGCTGGGTACCTTATCCTGGTAACACTATGTGATACGACTCACTTTGTATTCGATACAGATGCAATGATCCAAAGCATCCATGTAGGAGACATGCGAGTGGGGGTATCCTGTGCAATGAGTTTGCATAAGACCGGACCGCGAAATAATAACCATTAGATGTAACACCGTTAACTAGTTTAGGTTTCTATTTCAATAGGATGACCTAGGTAACTCAATCTCAATCCTGAGTCTGTTATGAACTCCTTTTCAGGAGGGACTGTCCTGAGATCTGTATGGGTGGGAGTGGCCAGTTCGCCGACTCAATAATCCTACCATTTCAGGGGCAAGATCGAATGGGGGCTGGGAACATAACAGTACAAGATGGAATTCACTCCTTCCCCTATTGGGGCAAGTAGATGTGTGTTCCCTTAAGGGCTGATTTCGGGTCTTGAACAAGGGCGCCCATCCTCTCTTGGCCCGAGAGGAACTGTTGTTTATTGATTGGATCATAAACAGATTGTTCATTAGAGGAATCAGTGGTACTTAAGGATCTAGAGGTAACCCATGGGTAAAACGGTAATTTGACCCAACTGGTGTTACGAACACTCGTGAAGGATTGACTTACTGTTATTGGTCGATATCCGTGGACACAGAAATATTCTACAGTGAGAAGAGTGCGGCTGTGAGTCTTTAGTGGAGTGACCCACTGATGACATGCAAAAATGTCATCATTTTCCTATTAATTTTAGCTAGTTTTGTGCATAAATTGTGAGCTTTAATATATTTTTATGTTGATTTTACAGAAAACCGAGTTCGGGCAACAAAACTGAGATTTTAAGAGAATTTGGGTAAATTTGGAGACTTTTTGGGCAATTTAAAAGAATAATCATCCAAGATCCAAGCCCTAAAGTCCAAGAAGAAAAGATAATTAAAGTGGGAGGCCCAAAAAGTCCAAAAGATTAAAAAAAGGAGGCAAAAATCTGCAAATCAGGCTTCTAGAAGGCCTAGCGTCTCAACGCTAGGACCGTAGCGTCTCAACGCTAGGAGGTCAGAATAGCGCGTGCAAAAATCGCGACAGCGTCGCGACGCTGCGACGACTTCTGCCCCAAGACAACATGACGTCACAGCGTCTCGACGCTGTGACGTAGCATCTCGACGCTGTCGACTTGTTGAGCAAGAAAATTCCAGCCCCTTGCACTATAAAAAGACCCCTTCCCTTTGGTGCAAATCATCCCAAATTTGGGGGAGCTCTCCCCTAGCTCAATAGAGAGAAAAAGTGAGAAGAATTGTGGAGAAAAAGTGGGATTGAAGCGAGATTCTAAGGCTCAAGATTCGAGATGATCGTAGCGGGAGCTTGGGATCGACTTATCGGTTATTTCTTCCTTACTTCTTTATAATTCCTTGTTGTAATTTGAGTTAGGCCTATGGATCAAGATCATTTTGGCACAATTATTTCCATTTGTGAGTAGATCTTGAGACCTAGGGTCGCTATTCTAGTTAATTGGATATTGTAGCGCAATTACTTGGATTATGTAATGAAATTCTCCATATTTCATCTATGCAATTCTTGCTTAATGCTTTTAATCTCTTGATCACGGATTAATTGTTATGATGGTCTAAATTGATACTCGACAGAGAGAAATTAGATTAGATCCTAATTGCATGGCTAATGATTGCTTGGAACACGAGAGTGAAAGAGAATTGTTAGAAATTGATTATGAAGTTGCTTAATGCCATACTATGATTAACTAAGGAGATGGACACATAAATTAGTTATGTTAGTATGAGATGTGGAGGAGCTTGAAAGAGAAATCCGCTTAAAATTACTTCTAGATTTATGGAATTAAAGATTATTAGTTACATACACCCATGTAATTGAGCTACAAATCCAAGAAAACTAGATAACACCCTAGGTCAAGTTCCCTTGATTGGATACTTCCGTTTTGTTATTGCATGTTTATTTTTATCTATTTCTTTAAATTTTTGCTTCATCATTCGAGTTGATCTTCTAAATAAAATTAAAACATGATGATTCTTGGTACTTAATGGAATTAATTCAATTTCCCTGAGGATTCGATACTCGGTATTACTACCGTTTTATATTACTTGTGACGACCCGTGCGCTTGCGAAAAATCGCCCAACACCCACAGTTAACGAATGTTGACTAATTTGGTTAATGAGTTTAGCAAATTAGTCTCGTATCGTTGGAGATTCTGATCTGTAGGTCCATTAGGTCCACCTGCTAGCTCGTAAAGGGTTCTGAGGTTAAATAGTCTTGAATAGAATTTGAAGTGTGTTCAAATTCGTTAAGGGAATTTTATTGTATTTGATACAATTAAAATAATGTATAAAGATACATTATAATATAAGTTTGATTAATGAATTAAACTTTATATTATAAATTAATTTTGGATATGATTCAAAATTAATTAATGAGAGAATTAAATATTTGAAGAATTTCAAATATTAGATATGAATTAGATTCATATTAAACTATAGGTTAAAATAATATGAATAGAGATTCGTATTAAAACTATATTATATGAGAGAATTATTTGAATAATTATTCAAATAGTAAATTAATTAAATATATGATATTTAATTAATTGGAGATTTAATTAAATTAATTTTATTAAATGTGATTTAATTAAATTAATTCTATAGTTAATATTAATGTACATTTGATTCAAATTAAAACTATAGGTTAAAATGAGAGAGATTCATTTGAATATGATTCAAATGTGAAATTAATTAAATATTTGATATTTAATTAATGTAGGAACAATTAATTAAGAATTAATTGGAGGCCTATATAATTCAATTGAATATGATTTAATTGAGTTAAAACTTTATATTATAATTGATTTAATTAAAATTGGTTTAATTAAATTAATTATAAATAATTAGATAATTAGTTATTTAATTTAACGGCCTGGATCACGTTGATTATGATCAACGATGGAGATCGCGTAGGGAAGTTAACTTCCCTTATTCCCACGTATCACTTGTAAAATATGAGCAACACCAAATCCTTCTAGTGAGGGGTTGATGGCTCTCACATTCACTTTGACCCTTTCACACAGAAGAAAAAAGCTCTCTCTCTCAAAAACTCTCTCAAGCTCTCAAGGATTTTACAGCAACTTTTTTGCTGAAAATCGACTCCCTTTCAAGGCAAAGTTTGGATCCCACAATCCAAACCTCAAGAATCGAGAGCATAGTGGGTGCTCTTTGATGGTGGTGTTCAATGGACAAATTGTTCGTGTTTTTTTGGAGCATTGTGCAGAGAAGAAATACGTTCTTCAACAAGTAGGTCTCCAATTCTCTAAATTGTTTAGAATTAGTAATTGCATGCTTAATCTAGATTTAATTTGAGAATCGTTCTGAAATTTATTTGCCCAACGTACTGGTTTTCTTTAATTGAAATTAAATCATGCTCGATTTAATTCGCTTCCGCTGAAGATTCAATTCCTTCAGTTTGTTGTTTGTGGCTTGGTAAGTGTGAGTTGCTTACCAGTACCACGGTTGTACTGATACCCCATTCCCCATCTTCCCCCCAACATTTTAGATGTTGCAGGTTTAAACGACGAGCTGGATCTTGATGAGGAAGAGGAGAACTTCGAGGAGGAACCCTTGGGAGTTCGAGTTTTGTTTCCTATGTTTTGATAGGCTAGAGTTGGTTATGGTTTCCATTCTTGCTATGTTTGGGTAGGCTAGCTTAGTTTTGTTAATTGTTGATCTGTTATGGAGAGACTTGGTTGAGTTGTTTATGTTTATGAATTTAAGGTTAGTTCTGTCGTTTTCTCATTTAAAGAATAATATGGTTAGCTAGTGTTCCTTTGGGATGAGTTGCTAGTATTAAAAGTTGAGCTAGTAATTTGGTTTGTGCATGTTTTATTTACGCTTGCTGTTACGAGGCCTGACTCGTATAGTGAAGTAGGTTATGAATCTGATTTGTAGTTCGGTGGAGTTGGATTGAATGTTTAAAAGTGTTTTATTTGCTTACCAGATGTTGAAAAATTTTGGTTCAAGCCATTTTACGTTGTTATGCTGTCAAAATTTTTGGTACATCCGGTTTAAAAGTGGTTCAGATCCGTAATTAAGGGTTTAGAGTTGTAGTAGCATCTCTAGGTTAGAGGTTGAAAAACCTGGGGCATTATATTTGAATAAGGTAATTTGTTTTTCCAACGATTTTATAGAATCACTATTTTAAAATTAATTATTTAAAATCTAAGAAAATTCGATATTCTAATGTCTGGAGTAGTTAAAATTGGATTTCTTCCTGAAATAATATATATATATTTACATAAAGAGTGAGAAACTACTTTTATTATAAAAGAATTTCTTTGTAAACAATATTTTTTGTGAGGTCACGTACAATGTCTTGATTAGTGTCTGATCTAACTAATATTTTCGTTGTTTTGATAGAAATTCCTCTGGACAACACCACGTATAATTGTCCATGTGAGAAAACATGTTGTGGGAGATATATTCCAACATGAGGCACTGTTTGCCCCCGTGCTTTGTTAATTGTCATCGCAAAACACAATCTCACAAGAAATTGTTTTTTTCTAAAACCGGAATGGGTATCCTTCATCATTTGCTGGACTTAGGGAAATTCTAGGTAAGAAAACGTGTTTTCTAGCATGTTATCCTGTTGTGACCTTTGCATGTATGACATGATCTCCAAACGCACGACAAACCATTATTGTTCCATTGCACAAACCATTAGATGGGTCTAAATTTCATAGCAACATAATTGGGCAATTCACCTTCATTTATGTGGAGGTACTCCATTTGGCAATAATGTATTAAAAAAATATTCTTGATAATAATTGTTTGGGAAAAATACACTTTTGGTCCCTGAGGTTTGGGTTAAGTGACACTTGGGTCCCTGAGTTTTCAAACTCAACAAAAATACCCCTGAGGTTTGAGATAAGGAGCACTTTGGTCCCTGCCGTCAAATTTTCTGTTAACTTTTAACGGTTGCTGACGTGGCACTATTATTTTAATATAAAAAATTATTTTTGTTTTATTTTTTAAATAAAAAGTATTAAAAAATTAAAAAATTAATATTTAATTATTTTTTTTATTCTTTCTCTCTTTCTCTCTCATCTTCTTCTTCTCCATCTTCCTTCTTCTCCATCTTCTCCCTTCTTCTCCATCTTCTCCCTTCTCCTTCTTCTTCTTCCTAAGTCCGGCGACCGGCGACCACCACACGCCGCCGCCGCCGCGGGCCGCCGGCGACTGAATTTTTTTTTTTTCTTCTTCTTCTTTCTTCTTTCTTCTTCTTCCTTTCTTTCTTCTTCTCTTCTTTTTCTTCAATGTTTTTTTTTAAAAAAAATAGAAAAGGGAGGGAGGCCCCTCCTCCCTCCCCGTCCAGATCTGGACGGAGAGGGAGGAGGGGCCTCCCTCCTCCTTTGTTTCCGGCCGGAAAAGGAGGAGGAGGGAGGCCCCTCCTCCCTCTCCGTCCAGATCTGGACGGGGAGGGAGGGGGGGCCCCTCCTCCCTCCCTTTTCTATTTTTTTTTAAAAAAAAACATTGAAGAAAAAGAAGAGAAGAAGAAAGAAAGGAAGAAGAAGAAAGAAGAAAGAAGAAAAAAAAAATTCAGTCGGAGGCGGCCGGCGGCCGCCGGCGGCGTGTGGTGGTCGCCGGTCGCCGGACTTAGGAAGAAGAAGAAGGAGAAGGGAGAAGATGGAGAAGAAGGAAGATGGAGAAGAAGAAGATGAGAGAGAAAGAGAGAAAGAATAAAAAAATAATTAAATATTAATTTTTTAATTTTTTAATATTTTTTATTTAAAAAAGAAAACAAAAATAATTTTTTATATTAAAATAATAGTGCCACGTCAGCAACCGTTAAAAGTTAACAGAAAATTTGACGGCAGGGACCAAAGTGCTCCTTATCTCAAACCTCAGGGGTATTTTTGTTGAGTTTGAAAACTCAGGGACCCAAGTGTCACTTAACCCAAACCTCAGGGACCAAAAGTGTATTTTTCCCTAATTGTTTGTATCATCTATTCCTTGATCAAAACTAAAGAATTTCCTGCTTTCTCCTAGAAAAAGAACTATTGACCATTCTTTATCTTACCAAAGATGAGATTTGTTGTTTTTGTAAGATCTTAATTATTTTTCGTAAAAGAGATTTTTGTTTTTTAAAAAAAGAAAGTCTAAACATGGGAATGAATATGAGATTTTTTTTTTTTAAACAAATTCTTAATCTTACCAAAGATGAGATTTTTTATTAAAAAAGAAAATCTAAACAGATTTTTTTTAAAACTAATTAGATCTTACCAAAGATGAGATAAGATGATGTTTTTTTTGAAGGGAATAAAAGTCCCCACGCAGCGGAAGCGCATCGATTGGACCTTACGCCGTATATTAATTAACATTAAAAAACCGTTACGATAACTCAAACAAAACTTTAAACATGCTTTAAAGTTGCTGTAAAATCGGTTTAAACATGCTAAAATAAATCTAAATTTATTTTAAAAACTTTTCTAACGAAAAGAGGAAGAACCGTTACAAGCCTCCGTTGTAGACTTGACCGTTCTTCGCCAACGACGCTCCAACGAACGAAAACGCAGCAGCCGCCTTTGTTTTTCTTCGCTGGAAATTCCTTCTTGATTGACACAATAACCACAAAGGTTACACCGGTATGTCTCTAAGTCTAGGAGGCCAAAGACTTGTGGGAGTCTTTCTCTAAGAGGGAGGCTAGAGAGAATTCTAGGTCTTGTCTTTCAAGAGTGTCAAGTGTCATGACCAATTAGGTCTAGTGTTCTATTTATAGAAGAGAGGCAATGAATAAAATATTCAATTAAATCAATCTTTTCCAAAATTGATTCAATCTTATTCCTTAATTAATCAATCATGATCAATCAATTCCCCAATTGATTAATCTTTTCCATAAATGACTAATTACTTCCATAAGTAATTAGATCATTCCCATAAATGATTAATCACTTCCTTAAGTGATTAATTATTTACATAATTGATTAATTCATGGTTAATGAATTCTTTAATTAATTAACCACCAATTAAATATCACATATTTAATTTCCGGCCTTGAATTAATTAATTTTGCCCAAACACTTTTAGGACTTAAATTAATTAATTCATTATTTGAACTCTTTCAATCTTCCATAAATTTATATTTGAACTTCTTCAAATATTAATTTCTCTCATAATAATATATCAATATATATTATATTTATTTCCCTTAGTAAATTGAACATTTTCAATTTACATTTAATTACTTAGTTGCCTCAAATTACTTTACGAGCTACCAGTGGGACCTTATGGACCTGCAGATCAGAAGCTACAACGATGTGAGATTAATTGGTTAAACTCATTAACCACAATAATCAATATTCGTTAACTGTGTGTACATTCCACTATAGACTCACAGTTGCACTCTTCTCACTGCAGACATATTTTCTGTGTCCACGGAACTTAGACCAATATCGACTAGTTAGTCCTTCACGAGTGTCCGTAACACCAGCTGGGTCAAATTACCGTTTTACCCCTGGGTCACCTCTATTTCCTTAAGTACCAATTCTCCTCTAATGAACAATCTGTTTATGGTCCAACCATCAAACAGAAAACCCTCTCGTGCCATTGAGAGGGTAGGGCCCTTTGTTCAAGACTCGGAGTAACCACTTAAGGGAACACTCATCTGCTTCCCTAAAATCGGGAAGGAGTGAATTCCATCTTGTACGATTATGTTCCCAGCTCCCCATTCGGTCTTGTCCCCAAAGTGGTAGGCTTATTGAGTCGGCGTATTGGCCACTCTCACCCATACAAATCAAAGGACAATCTCTCATGAGCAGGAGTCCATAATCAACTCAGGATTAAGACTAAGTTGTCTAGGTCGTCCTAGTGAAAATAGAAAACCAACTAGTTAACGGTGTTATAACTAGTGGTTACTATTTCGCGGTCCGGTCTTATGCAAACTCATTACATAGGATACCCCCACTCGCATGTCTCCTACACGAACGCGTTGGATCGCAGCGTTTGTATCAAATACAAAGTGGGCCGTATCCATAGTGTCACCAGGATAAGGCACCTAGTCTTATCCCTATACTATAGACCCTTTAGGCTGTTTCTTGAACAATGATCCCATATGTCGCTACATATAGTTCAAGACTCATATTACAGCCTTGGATGTCTAGTTTATTGGATTAGGGTTATTATTAGGCAAAGACAAATATAAAATAACTAATAACAATTAATGGAAAAATATATCAATATTATTTCATTAATATCCGGTCAACGATTACATTCACTATCTACGAGTTTTAGGGCATAAAACCCAACAAACTCCCACTTGAACTAAAACACTAGTTAGTGGGATGTAAATGCAATAATCTAAAGCTGGAAATGTCATGTATATTAAAATAATACAATGAACTAGGGCATCCTTATACCCATTATACATTTCTCCCACTTGCCCTAGATTAGATGGCATACATATCTCGTAGACCTAGACCTTCTAGATGACCCTCAAACACTTTAGCCGTGAGAGCCTTTGTAAATGGATCAGCGATGTTGTGCTCCGAGGCGATCTTAGTGACGATCACATCTCCTCTTTGCACAATCTCCCGTATCAGGTGATACTTCCTCTCGATGTGTTTACCCCGTTTGTGGCTTCAAGGTTCTTTTGAGTTGGCTACAGCCCCACTTTTATCACAGTATAGTGTTATGGGCACGTTCATATTCGGAACCACTTCCAAATCAGTCAAGAACTTTCTGAGCCATACTGCCTCCTTAGCTGCTTCGCAAGCTGCTACATACTCAGCCTCCATGGTTGAGTCTGCTATGCATCCTTGTTTGATGCTTCTCCACACTACTGCTCCTCCATTGAGGGTGAATACTGACCCTGATGTGGATTTCCTAAAATCCTTATCAGCTTGAAAGTCAGAATCAGTGTATCCAGTAAGAATCAAATCCTTAGCTCCATACACAAGCATGTAGTCCCTCGTTCTCCGAAGATACTTGAGGATATTCTTAACCGCTCCCCAGTGGTTCAACCCTGGATTAGACTGATACCTACTGACTACTCCCACTGCATAACATATGTCAGGCCTAGTGCAGAGCATGGCATACATTAAGCTGCCCACAGCTGAGGCGTAGGGAATGTGTCTCATGTTCTCAACTTCTTGAGGTGTCTTAGGAGATTGTTCCTTAGACAGGTGTACCCCATGTCTGAAGGGTAGGAGTCCCTTCTTGGAGTTTTGCATCGAATATCGAGACAACATCTTGTCAATATACGTTGCTTGAGACAGAGCTAGCGTTTTGTTCTTACGATCCCTAATGATTTGGATTCCCAGAACATATTGAGCCTCTCCCAGATCTTTCATTTGGAATTGGGCTGCTAGCCATTTCTTAATGTCAGTGAGGTATCCTACATCATTCCCAATGAGTAGGATATCGTCTACATAAAGTATTAGAAAAGCTACTTTCCTTTTGTTGACTTTCTTGTATACACAAGGCTCATCAACGTTTTGGTCAAAGCCAAAAGATTTGATTGCAGTATCAAATCTAATGTTCCATGATCTGGATGCTTGTTTCAATCCATAAATGGATCGATTTAGCTTACAAACCTTTTGTTCCTGACCTTGGGCTATGAACCCTTCGGGTTGAGACATAAAGATATTCTCTTCAAGATTACCATTCAGAAAGGCAGTCTTGACGTCCATTTGCCATATTTCATAGTCATAATATGTGGCAATGGATAAAAGAATTCTTATGGACTTTAACATGGCTACAAGAGAAAAGGTTTCCTCATAGTCAACCCCCTCCTTTTGGGTATAACCCTTTGCCACTAGTCTAGCTTTGAAGGTCTGTACCTTTTCAGCTGCATCTCTTTTTCTCTTATAGATCCATTTGCACCCTATGGGTTTTACCCCATATGGTAGATCTGCAAGTTCCCATACAGAATTGGAGTACATTGACTCCATTTCCAGGTTCATGGCTTTGACTCATTCATCCTTATCTTCGTCATTCATTGCCCGTCGATAAGACAATGGATCCTCAATGCCATCATTAGGTATGACAACCTGAGTTTCAGTTAAACCCAAGTAGCGGTCAGGTTGTAACACAACCCTCCCACTGCGTCGAGGCATTCCCAACGATTGAGATGGACGGGATGGATATGAAGAACTAGTTCCTTCATCAACCCTTGTTGAAGGTCCAACTTCATCAACAACTCTTGATGATTCTTCAGTAGCTTCTCCTAATATTATTTTGCTTCGTGGTTTATGATCTCTCATGTGGTCTTCCTCTAAGAAAGTGGCGTTTGTCGATACAATCACCTTATTTTCTTGTGGGTCGTAGAAATAACCACCTCTCGTTTCTTTAGGGTAACCAACAAATTGGCACAGTTTTGAACGAGGTTCCAGTTTCTTAGGATTTGTCACAGCACGTGTGCAGGACAACCCCAGATGCGAAAGTGATGCAAACTAGGTACGCCCCTTCCATAACTCGAAAGGTGTTTCAGAAACACTTTTCGAGGGAACATTGTTCAAGATGTATACTGCAGTTTCTACTGCATACCCCCAAAACGAGCTAGGCAATTGAGCATAGCTCATCATTGATCGAACCATGTCTAACAAGGTTCTATTTCTCCTTTCTGACACACCATTCTGCTGAGGTGTACCAGGGGCTGAGAGTTGAGATTGGATTCCATGTTCTATCATATAATCCTGGAATCTTTGATCCATATACTCCCCTCCTCGATCAGATCGAAGTACTTTAATAGATTTACCTAATAGGTTTTCAACTTCAGCCTTAAACTCCTTAAACTTTTCAAGGGCTTCAGACTTATGTCCCATTAGGTATAAGTAACCATATCTTGAATAATCATCTATAAATGAGATGAAATATTCGTACCCTCCTCGAGCTTTTACATTCATTGGACCACATAGATCCGAATGTATTAACTCTAAGGGTTCTTTGGCTCTATAACCTTTTCCAGTAAAGGGTCTTTTGGTCATTTTTCCCTCAAGACAAGATTCACAAGGTGGTAGTGAATCATCTTCTAACTTGCTTAGAAGTCCATTCTTTACCAAACGACCGATCCTATCGATGTTTATATGACCAAGTCTAAGATGCCAAAGATGAGTATTGTTACTTGATGGAGAAATCTTTTGCCTTTTACTTTGAGTTTCAGCAGTTTTAAATAATTCGTGATTTAAAAGTGCTTTGTTTTCGGTTGGTCTTAAAACATACAAGTTATTTTCCAATTTGGCTGAACAAATAAGTACACCATTTTTATAAATGAACGCTTCATTCATATCAAAAGTAACTGTATACGATTGTTCAATCAAACATGAAATAGAAATCAAGTTCCTCTTAATCTTGGGAACGATTAACAAACTTTCTAAAAGTAAGAATCTATTTCTAAAAAATAACTTCGCAGTTCCCACTGCTTTAGCTGAAATGACTTCTCCAGTTCCGACCCTGAGTGTCATTTCCCCATCGTTCAACTGTCGAAAGGAACTATTTTCCTGAAAAGAAGAGCAAACATGATTAGTTGCTCCTAAATCAAGTATCCAGGTAAACTCATCATGTTCTACCAGGCATGTTTCTAAAACCAGTAAATCAAATTTACCTTCCTTTTCCTTCTTTTTCTCAGCAAGGTACTTTGGGCAGTTTCTCTTCCAATGTCCATCTACATTGCAGTGAAAACACTTGCCCTTTTCTGCCACAGCTTTGGCTTTTCCCTTGCTTTTAGCAGCAGTACTGGGAGCTTTCCCCTTGTTTCCTTTCTTCTTCTGAGTTTTCTTTGAAGAAGTGGCTACAGATTTAGTTCTAGAGGATGAACCCTTCTCGAACTTTCTTTTAGAGTGGACAACGTTTGCCTCTCCTTCTATCTGTCCCTTGTTCTTAAGAAGAGACTGATAGAGCTGTAGCTCATTCAGGAGGCTAGTCAGGTTGAATGTTATTTTATTCATCATTGCATTGCTTCGAAACTGTAGAAAACTCTTCGGAAGAGATTCTAAGATGAATGCAACCTGACTACGCTCATCTATGACCGCCCCGTTTGCCTCTGCCACGTTGAATTGGACCATCATATCCAGGACATGCTCCCAAACAGACGTGCCCTCTTTCATGCGACAACTATAAACGTATTTGAGAGCGTCATGGTGGAGTTGGTAGGACGGTTGTCCAAACATCTCCCGGAGAGAGTTCATAATCTCCCTCGCTGTTACCATGCCCTCATGCCTTTTAGCCAAAACTTCAGATAAGCTGGCTAAGATATAGACGTGAGTCTTATCATTGGCCTTTGTCCAGCAGTCATAAGCATCCTTAACTGCCTGGGATGCATTACGAGCAGGGGTTGGAGGACAATCCTCCGTTAAGACGAACCGCAGATCATCGACAACAAGAATCGTATTCAAGTTCGACTTCCACGTAGCATAATTTTCGCCGGTTAATTTCTCATTTTTAAGCAGAGAGACAATTGAGGAAGACATTGCTGAAATTTAAACAAACAATGACCGTATTAGTTATCTTTGCCTTAACCCATCATACAAGCAAACAATTGCACACAATCCAATCAATTTAGCAAAACAGACAATCACAGAACCCTAAAACTATTGATTTAGTTTTGCAACGACGTTTCAGAGGTTTAGAATATCAGCCACCGAAGGGTGATCAGGTACTCCTCCTTTGAAATGAGACACCTCTCAGCTAATTCTAATTCCAGAATAACTCATATTCCTATAGACATTAGCCACCGTTGTTCGGTCAAGGATTTGTTAACACTTTTAACTTATCCTCGTAAGTGTAACCCTCCCACTTTCAGATCTCAGAGGCACGCACCAACAGGCTACCAAAGGGAAAGACAACTGTTGGTGATTAGCCTAAGAGCTCCTATCCTTTTCAGGAGTTCACGATGTTCCGAATCCTATGACCAGGCCCTCCGAAGGGATGGATGCGCCAGGGCAACCTGCAGGCGGATCATAGGACTCTCACGGTGTGAACTATGGGCGGAGACCGAGGGATACGTTGACACGTGTCCCGCTCCCACTTACTCTAGACATTTTTCCCATTCACTTTGATATTGATCCATGCAAACACTTTCCGAAGGGAGGCCGCTCCTAGGGCGACTCGAAGCCGAGCATGAATCTCACGTTGTGAATATAGGGACGTAGGAGCAAAACTTGATTTAAATCTCGTTTTGTAATTTTCCTCCCACTGAAAATGTCCTAAGGTTAATATAGGGTTGTTTAACTTAGATAGTATTCGGCTAAGTCAATCTATCTAAGTCTGATCCTATTATAACAATTATGGAAAGGATTCAACTGCAATCTTTTGGGTGAATTAAACTTCTTTTAATAAACCCAACATTGCAAGTCAACATTACTATGGTTAATTCAACTCAATCCGGTTAGTTCCCAGGTAGGAGGTGTTCCGTAAACCGTCAACTTAAATACCCTCAACCTTAGACAGAACTTTACCGAGAGAGTTCCCTTATAACCTCAGTAATGTAAGGTCTTTACTCTAAAGATCTAGGTGCATTAAACACTTTTAATAAACCTAGTGACATTGCATGCTAACATTTAACTATGATTAATTCAACTCCGGTATTCCAGGTCAGTTCCCAGGTAGGAGGTGTTCCGTAAACCGTCAACTTAAATACCCCCAACCTTAGACAGAACTTTACCGGTGGAGTTCCCTTATAATCATAGCAATGTTTTTCCTACTTAGTAAATTAAAACTATTTTTAATTCTAAGTAAGAAAAGATTCTAATCCTATTAGAAATCGATCTAGGTCTAATTAATTTTAAACAATTTAAAATTAATCCAATTTATCCTATGATCTTATGTTTGCATGCAAATCTTGATTATAGATTGACGGTTTCTAATCATTAATATTGAAGAACTATTTCAAATTTTAATGATTAATCCTATAATCAAGAATCTAGGTTTTAATTAATTCAACAATCTCATTCAAATTGAATAATTAAGCCACATCAATTGCATGAATAATATAACAATTATATTATTAACTATGGATGTTTCATGCTTCATGCAATTTTGATTTTCTTTTATTATAACAATTATAAGTCAATCAAGAAAATCAACCAAGCATGCTTCATTCATCACATTAAACATAACTATTTATATTTAATTTAAGTAATGACATGCTTCATGCTTTCCAATTTTTCATATAAATTAATATACACTTATATTAAAAAATATGAAAACAAATCCATGCATTTAAACATACATTATAACAATTTATAATATATAAAAAATGCATGAGCATGTTTATAACCTAAGGTGGGATTAAATATTCTATATGACATCCATAAAGCATATAAATAGCAATTGAACCGGTTAATTTTGGCCCCTAGGATAAAATAAAGCATTAAATTACATTAATTTAGCTAAATTCTATCCTAAAAATCCTTGTACAGCTCCGGAATTTTGTCTAGACATCACGAACCGCCCCGAACCACCTCGAACCGGCCTCCAAAATCACGAACCATGCCAAAAATTGGCTGAACCGAGGCAATAACACAGAAAATCGGGCTAATCCAAAAAAAACGAACCAGACCAATTTCCTGGTCCGGATCCCGGTCTGGATCCCGGTCCAGATCCTGGTCCGGATCCCGGTCCAGGTCGGGATCTCGGTCTCGGTCGGGATCCCGGTCACGATCCCGGTCACGATCCCGGTCTGGATCCCGGTCCCGACCGGGAAATTTTCTAGTATGCCCTAAAATGTCGATTCCACTGTTCTGCACTCTGTTTTTCCGAATTCCAGCGCCGTTCTTCATGATTTTCGCCCAAAATCATCTCGATCTTCATCTATAACAGCCCTAAATCTAGACACGGACTTACAAGGACTCGATTTACATAAAATATACCCGAAACACCGGGCCTTACATGATCAAAATCACATAAAATAAATCTATGGCCATAAAATTAACCCAAACAGTTCAATGCAAACCGAACATACATTATGCATAAATCCCACCTTTTAGAGCCTATCGCAACTTTTAAAATTAATTAATAGTGACAGCGATGGCTCTGATGCCGATTGAAGGGAATAAAAGTCCCCACGCAGCGGAAGCGCATCGATTGGACCTTACGTCGTATATTAATTAACATTAAAAAACCGTTACGATAACTCAAACAAAACTTTAAACATGCTTTAAAGTTGCTGTAAAATCGGTTTAAACATGCTAAAATAAATCTAAATTTATTTTAAAAACTTTTCTAACGAAAAGAGGAAGAACCGTTACAAACCTCCGTTGTAGACTTGACCGTTCTTCGCCAACGACGCTCCAACGAACGAAAACGCAGCAGCCGCCTTTGTTTTTCTTCGCTGGAAATTCCTTCTTGATTGTCACAATAACCACAGAGGTTACATCGGTATGTCTCTAAGTCTAGGAGGCCAAAGACTTGTGGGAGTCTTTCTTTAAGAGGGAGGCTAGAGAGAATTCTAGGTCTTGTCTTTCAAGAGTGTCAAGTGTCATGACCAATTAGGTCTAGTGTTCTATTTATAGAAGAGAGGCAATGAATAAAATATTCAATTAAATCAATCTTTTCCAAAATTGATTCAATCTTATTCCTTAATTAATCAATCATGATCAATCAATTCCCCAATTGATTAATCTTTTCCATAAATGACTAATTACTTCCATAAGTAATTAGATCATTCTCATAAATGATTAATCACTTCCTTAAGTGATTAATTATTTACATAATTGATTAATTCATGGTTAATGAATTCTTTAATTAATTAACCACCAATTAAATATCACATATTTAATTTCCGGCCTTGAATTAATTAATTTTGCCCAAACACTTTTAGGACTTAAATTAATTAATTCATTATTTGAACTCTTTCAATCTTCCATAAATTTATATTTGAACTTCTTCAAATATTAATTTCTCTCATAATAATATATCAATATATATTATATTTATTTCCCTTAGTAAATTGAACATTTTCAATTTACATTTAATTACTTAGTTGCCTCAAATTACTTTACGAGCTACCAGTGGGACCTTATGGACCTGCAGATCAGAAGCTCCAACGATGTGAGATTAATTGGTTAAACTCATTAACCACAATAATCAATATTCGTTAACTGTGTGTACATTCCACTATAGACTCACAGTTGCACTCTTCTCACTGCAGACATATTTTCTGTGTCCACGGAACTTAGACCAATATCGACTAGTTAGTCCTTCACGAGTGTCCGTAACACCAGCTAGGTCAAATTACCGTTTTATCCCTGGGTCACCTCTATTTCCTTAAGTACCAATTCTCCTCTAATGAACAATCTGTTTATGGTCCAACCATCAAACAGAAAACTCTCTCGTGCCATTGAGAGGGTAGGGCCCTTTGTTCAAGACTCGGAGTAACCACTTAAGGGAACACTCATCTGCTTCCCTAAAGTCGGGAATGAGTGAATTCCATCTTGTACGATTATGTTCCCAGCTCCCCATTCGGTCTTGTCCCCAAAGTGGTAGGCTTATTGAGTCGGCGTATTGGCCACTCTCACCCATACAAATCAAAGGACAATCTCTCATGAGCAGGAGTCCATAATCAACTCAGGATTAAGACTAAGTTGTCTAGGTCGTCCTAGTGAAAATAGAAAACCAACTAGTTAACGGTGTTATAACTAGTGGTTACTATTTCGCGGTCCGGTCTTATGCAAACTCATTGCATAGGATACCCCCACTCGCATGTCTCCTACACGAACTCGTTGGATCGCAGCGTTTGTATCAAATACAAAGTGGGCCGTATCCATAGTGTCACCAGGATAAGGCACCCAGTCTTATCCCTATACTATAGACCCTTTAGGCTGTTTCTTGAACAATGATCCCATATGTCGCTACATATAGTTCAAGACTCATATTACAGCCTTGGATGTCTAGTTTATTGGATTAGGATTATTATTAGGCAAAGACAAATATAAAATAACTAATAACAATTAATGGAAAAATATATCAATATTATTTCATTAATATTCGGTCAACGATTACATTCACTATCTACGAGTTTTAGGGCATAAAACCCAACATTTTTAAAACCAATTCTTGATCTTATCAAATATGAGATTTTTTATTAAAAAAGAAAACCTAAACGAAAAAGAGATTATTTTTTTTTTTTAAAAGAATAAGAGATTTTTTTTTTTTTTTTAAAAAAAAAAAATCAATTCTTAATCTTACCAAAGATGAGATGGGATTTTTTTTTAAAACCAATTCTTAATTTTACCAAAGATGAGATGAGATTTTTTTTTCCTAAAACCAATACTTAAACGTGAGAATGATCTACTCGTGGGAAGTTGAATAATTAGATAGTAAGGACAAATGAGGAATTTGAATATTAAAAATGGCTAAAAAGGAAATCAAAAGTTTTTCTCCTTAAGCGCCATTTATATAGACTAGTTAAGTAACATGTGCAAAATAACAAATTTTTTTGTATATGTAATGTAATAAACAAATACCATATTATTTTTAGTTTAATTACCATAAACTTTTGAAAGTTAGTAATAAAAATAAATGATTTCTTATTATATAGTATGTATATAGACATAATATTAACACACACGTACGTTGCACATATTTTTTTTTAATTTAAACTTTGACAATAAATTTAATAATTATCATATCAAGAATAGAAATAAAACAATATGAAATTCTACAAATAATTAATTTGTAATATGTTAAATTGTCTTTTCTAAGATAAAAAAAACTTATAATATAAGTTGTAAGTAAAACAATAAAGATCACAAATCTACTCTAAATTTTAAGTAGTTAATAATATTGTTACATAAATAATTTATAGTATTAAAAACTTTCCACTCAAACGAATTGCATAAATTTAAATATAAATATTAAAAGTTCTTTTATTTATGATTAATGAAAAAAAATTAAACTATTTAATTATAAAAACTGGGAGTGTGTTCAATTGTTTTGGTATTTGAAAATTTTAATTTCATATTTAAAATTATGCATGCATTTATTAATTAATAAGGTTTTTTTAATAATAACTTAATAACTTTTAGGCTATTATTATTATTATTATTATTTTCTTTCAAACTTCTAAGTTTCTTTACAAAAAAATGTATTAATTTGTATATAATTGACATTTTCTCAATTATATATTTTCTTTTTATACATGAGATAGCACTTATACACGAATGAATGCACCAATCCAATGTGTAACCATCTCCATATGAACAGTCGCATCTTGTCGACATCAATTGCACCTATTGGACAAATGTTCATATAGTTTGATATTTTGACAATTATATATTATATATATTTCTTATACATTGATCACTCCTATACACGAATGGATTTAACAATTCAATGTGTAACCATCTTTTTACATGAACAGTCGCATCTCGTTGACGTCAATTGCATCTATTGGACTCAATGAAAACTTACACTCAAAGAGTCGTGTCCCATCAACAAATGGTAAAATAGGAATTTACTTTAAAAGTAAGGGCAAAAGAGGAAACAAAAGATTCTCTCCTCTTAGGATATAAGGACAAAATAGTCATTATAAAAAAATTTAAGGATAATAAAGGAATGTAAGAATTTTCCCCTCTAAGCCCCTTTTAATATAATAGAGATTATAGATATATTATATCCTAGATTATAGATTAGTGTTGCATATATATCATCATTTTAATGCTTTGGAACAATCTTCAATGACAATAATTAAATATTTAAAAAGTATCACTATTTTTTTTTTTTTACTTTAGATTAAAACTAGAAGATTTCTTGTGGATTGTAAAAATTCTTTTTAAAAAATTTGTTTTTAAGTATTTTTCTCAAAATAGTTTATTTTTCAATCTCATTTTTTAACAAGTCATTTTGAGTGATTGTCAAATAGTAATTTTTTTTTTTTTCAAAATTAAACACTCGAAAAATTAAACCAAACATACTCTTAATTTGTCTTACTCGATCACCAATTGAATATACATTTTAGAATACATTAAAAACACATCAGAATTATTTTTTAACACAAAATTCGACCAAGCCTTTTTAGATGGTAAAAATGGTGATACTTATTCAAGTTTTCGATAACCATGGTAATACTCATATAAATCTAGGTCCAATTTGATAAAAGTTTAGAGATAAAATTGATCTCTTTGTGCCAAAATAACTAAAAATTTTGGATAAAAATAATGTATTCTTTCAAATTAGAACAAGACATGATTACCATGTGTCTCTTCTTCCATTTCAAACTAAATATATGGAAACAATTATCAATAATTCTGTAAAAAAAATTACAAGATAGAGAATAGAAAATGAGAAACACGAACCACGTGGAACTGAACCTGGGGAATTCAAGTATGTCTCTTCCAACTATATCGTGGTCTCTCCTTTACTTTTTGGTCTCTCCTTTACTTTTTGGTCTGCCTTACTCGTCTAATTTTCGCAGGCAATCACGCAGTGTTATTGGAAGACCGGACTCCCAAGTCTTGGTCGTTAAATTTACATCTAATTGTTAAACTTTAAAAACTCTTCAACGAGGCATTGTTTGATAATCATTTGGTTTTTAGTTTTTAGTTTTTCAAAATTATATTTGTTTTATCTTAATTTCTTTACCATAATTTTTATCTTTGTTAATGAGACATTAGAGATCTTAGGCAAATTCCAAAAACAAAAAAGAAGTTTTTGAAAACTATTTTTTTTTTTTTTTTTGTTTCCAAAATTTGGGTTGGTTTTTGAAAATATGGGAAGGATGTAGGAAGCAAACCAAAGAAATGTATGGGTGGAAGGAGGATTTATAAGCTTAATTTTCAAAAACCAAAAATTAAAAACAAAATGGTTATCAAACGAGACCTTAAATTTTGGATTTTTTTTTATTACACATAGAGATGGAAGAATTTAAAATTTGTATTTAATAGGTCTTTAAACTTTACAAATGTCAAATAGATTTCTAAGGTCCCATTTGATAACAGTTTAAAAAACAAAAACTATACATTTTTGGTAACTAATTTTGATTTTAAAAAACTGAATACAAAAAATAGTTATCAAACTTGTATGTTTTTTTTTTTAATGTTTTTTTTAATATATATTTGATTACTGTTTTTAGTTTTCTATATTTTAAAATAAAAATAAAAAAACCAAATGATTGTTTGATAATTGCCTTTTGTTTCATATTTTAAAGAAATAAAATATAACCATTTTTTACAATTTTAAATTTTGGGGAGATTTATAATTTATATTAATAACTATTTTCTTAGTTCAACCATTACAAAAACAATAAAGTATACCAATTAAAATTAATAAAAAAAACCAAAACATAATGACAATGACTGTTTTTTATATTTATTCAAAGCACAAAGATTAGATTTAAATCTTTTTTCTTAAGCAAGAGATCAAAATAGAATAAGCAATAGAGTATACCAACTAAAATTAATCCATTTTTAAATTTACTAAAATAAGCTAATTAAAAATGATAAATTATCTTGCAAAAAAAAAATGATAAATTAGAAAATAAAAGTTTTTTTTTTTTTTTTGAACAAAAAAATAAAAGTTTATTTAAGATATATACATATACATATTTATATTTATATATATAAAAGGCAATTTTGAAAAGTTAAAAAAAGAAAAACATTAAAAAAGTGCATATTAAAGGGACACTGTGGAAATTAAAAGGGAAGGGAATGCCGGAATGATGGGTGGGATTTTTTATTTTTTATTTTTTATTATTATTATTTTTACAATATGTGAGGTGGGATGTTTGAAATTTAAAAACAAAATCACGTTTTTACAAAACAATTTTTTCCATTTTTCGGTTTTCTTTATAAATCCAAAAACGTTTTTAGAATTTTGAAAACAAAAAACTGAGAATTGGTTAGCAAATGAACCTTTTTTTAAAAAACTAAAAACCAAAAACAAAAAACAGAACAAAAAACAAGAAATCAATTGTTATGACCCGTTTGATAACCATTTTATTTTTGGTTTTTAGTTTTTGAAAATTAAGCCTACAAACACTACTTTTTTCCCATAAGTTTCTTTGTTTTGTACTTACATTCTTTCCATATTTTCAAAAACCAACTCAAGTTTTGAAAAAAAAAAAAAAAAATAGTTTTCAAAAACTTGTTTTTGTTTTTGGAATTTGGCTAAGAATTCCAATGTAACTTTAACAATGATAAAAACCATGATAAAGAAATTGAAAACAAGCATAATTTTCAAAAACCAAATGGTTATCAAACTGGGCCATCAAACAACTCCAAGTTTTTTATTTTTGTATTTAATAGGTGCCTCACATATGTAATATTTTTAAAAATTTATGGATCTATTGAATATAAAAACTAAATTTTATGTCTAATAAGATCTTAAAGTCTCAACTTTGTACCTATTATAAATTTTATAAAATGTCCAATATGTTAAGGACCTATTTATACAAATTGAAAATTTAAGGACTTTTTAAATTTCAGTAACTAAATAGCCATAAATCTAAAAATTGAGAACCATTTCAAACTTTTTAAAGTTGAAAAGATAAATAAACACAAATCTAAAGGTTATCTAAACTTGTAGTTTAAATCAAAGATTAACCATTTCTCAGTTTTCACATTTCGACTTTGAACCATTTTTCGTAAGTTAATATATTTTTTAATGATTTTTCTTTTTCTTTCTCTTGTTTAATTTATTTTTTTATAACTAAACACCAATATTTTCTTTTAACATAAATTACATAAATTTATTAATATTTTACTTCAACAATTTTGTCAAGATAATATAAGTGTCTTATTCACTAAACTATGCATGCTTGAATTGTGACTTCATTTAGATAAATGTATAACTTTGGCGGGATGATATATAAGGGCTCGTTTGATAACATTCTCGTTTCTTGTTTCTCGTTTCTCGTTTCTTGTTTCCTGTTTCTTGTTTCTTGTTTTTTTAAGAACTAGAAACAGAAACATGTTTGATAACTATTTATGTTCCTTGTTTCTCTGAAAAAAGAAACAGAAACACAAATGTGTTTGATAATCAGTTCTTGTTTCTTGTTTTTTAGTTAAAATAAAATTTAATACATATAATATAAAAATATATTAATTGTCAACGATTATTTTTTTATTTCTCCATTTCTTCCTCATCACTACCACTATTGTTACCGATCATCCGCCGTCGTTGATCATCGACCATCGCTATCGACCTTCGACCACTGAGCGAATGCTGACAGTCAGCGGCGAATGTTGGAAACGTCGTCGATGGTCGTTGAAAATAAGAAAAAAAGGAACAAGTTTCGGTCGACGACGATAGTGGCAGCCGGTAGTCAGAGGTCGACGATGGCATCTGGTAGTCAAAGGTCGACTGTAGCAGTTGGTCGACGGAGGTCGGTGGCGGTCATTCGACGAAGGCCAATAAGTAGAGGTCGACGACGACCGGTACTCAGAGGTCGACGGAGATCAGTGGTGCCCAGTAGTCAGAGGTCGACGATGGCGGTCGATCAGCAGAGGTTGGCGGCGCCCGATAGTCAGAGGTTGACGGGGTCCGGTAGTCAGAGGTTGATAGTAGTTCGAGATCGAGGGTGGCATTCGACCGACGAAGGTCGGTAGTCAGAGGTTGACAGTGGCGATTGGTCGGTGGCGGCCGGTAGTCGAAGGTTGACGATGGCGATTGATCGACATATGTCGGTCAGCGGAGGTCGGCGACACCTGGTAGTCAGAGGTCGATGGTGGCGGTCGTTCAATGGAGGTCGGCGGCTATCAGTAGTCAGAGGTCGACAAAAGCGATCAGTCGGGGGAGGCTAGTCAGCAGGGGTGGGCGACGCCCGGTAGTCGGAGGTCGATGATGGTGGTTGGTCGACGACTCAAGATAGTCGGAGGTCGACGGTAGCAATCGGTCTGCAAAGGTTGGTCAGCGGGGGTCGGTAGAGGCCAATTATTGTAGGTCGACGTGGCAGTCGGTTGGCAGAGTTGGTCGGTAGTCGGTGGTCAACGATTGCGGTCGGTCGGTGGTGGTTGGTCGACGATAATAAGAGGTCGGTGGTGCCCGGTAGTCAGAGGTCGACGGTAGCGGCCGTTCGACGAAGGTCGTCGACTGTCGGTAGTCAGAGGTCGACGGTAGTGGCTGGTCGACGGCGCCCGGTAGTCTTAGGTCGACGGTAGCGATAAGTCGACAGAGGCCGGTCAGAAAGGGTCGACGGCGCCAAGTAGTCGGGGGTCGACAATGGTGGTTAGTCGACGGCGTCGGTAGTCGGAGCTCAACGGTAGCAGTCGACCACGACTAGTTATTAGAGGTCGACAGAGGTCGGTGACGACCGGTAGTTAGAGGAGGACAGTGGCAGTTGGTCAGCGAAGGCCAATCAGTGGAGGTTGATAGCGGAAGGTCGACAGTAGCGGTCGATCGAGACCAGTAGTCGAAGGTCGGCGACGACCAGTAGTCGGAGGTGCACGGTGGCAGTTGGTCGCCAGAAGTCGACGGAAACCGATCGACGGTTGTGGTCGTTCGTGACCGATAGTCGGAGGTTGACGATGGCGGTCGGTCGACGGAGGTCGGTGATGACCGGAAGATGGAGGTGGACGGTGGCAGTCAGTCGGTGGAGGTAACGACAACTAGTAATCGAAGGTCGATAGTGGTAGCCAGTCAGTGCCCAATAGTCAGAGGTCGACAATGGTGGCCGGTCGATGGAGGTCGACGACGACTAGTAGTCGAAGGTGGATGGTGGCAATCGGTCAGCAGAGGTCGATGGGGAACGGTCGTCGGAGGTCGAAGGTTGCGGTTGGCCATGACAGGTAGTTAGAGGTGGACAGTGGCGGTCGGTCGGCAAAGGTCGACAGCGACCGATAACGGGCGATATTCGGAGGTCGACAATGACGGCCTGTCGGCGAAGGCTGGTAGTCAAAGGTTGATGGTAGCGGTCGGGCGCAACCGATAGTCGGAGGCCGACGATGGTGGGCGGTCGACGGAAGTCAGCAACGACTGGTAGTATAAGGTGGACTGTGGCAGTCAGTCGATGGAGGTCGACGACGGTCGATAGTCGGAGGTCAATGGTAGTGGTCGGTCGGTGGAGGTTGACAGCGACCGGTCGTCGGAGGTCAACGGTAGCAGTCGACCGCGACCAGTATTCGAAGTTCGATGGAGTCGGCGACGGTTGGTAGTCCGAGGTCGACAGCGGCCGGTAGTCAAAGGTCGACGGAGGCGATCGGTCGGCGACAACTGATAGTCGGAGGTTGATAGTGGCGGCTGGTCGGCGGTGATCGATAGTCGGATGTTAATGATGGTGGGCGGTAGTCTGAGATTGAGGAGGTGATAATAAAAGGAAAAAAGGAAAGAAATAACATAAATAATAAAAAAAATGAAAGAGAAAGAAATAACGAAAAAAGAAAAAAAATAAAAAAAAGAAAGAGAACGAAAAAAGAAAAAAAATTAAAAAAAAAATAAAGAAAGAGAACGAAATAACGGAAAAAGATTAAAAAAAATACGAGGAAGAGAAGAGATTGATGTAGGAATGGAAGGGAGAGATGGATACATGCATGACAGATAAGAGAAAAAAAAAACAGAAACAGAATTTGAGAAACAACATTTTGTAGTTTCTCAAATTTGACATCTTTTTTAGAAACGTTTCTAGAAATTTAGAAACAAGAAACAGGGATGAGTTATCAAACAAGTCTGTTTCTTAAAAAAGGAGAAACGGGAACAAGAAACAGGAAACAGGAACGTTATCAAACGAGCCCTAAGTGTCTTATTCACCAAACACTTTAACTTGTTTTTTCATCTTTAAAGCGGAAACTTACCCAACATTAATTTACTTTCTATAACAACTGATTTTTTTTAAAGCACCCTTGAAGAAAATTAAGATATGTTTGGTTTAACTTTTCAAGTGTTTAATTTTGAAAAAAAAAAATCATTTTGAAAAAAAATATTAGTGTTTGACAACCACTAAAAATGACTTATTAAAAAATGAGATGGAGAAATAAACCATTTTGAGAGAAACACTTGAACGCAATTTTTTGAAAAAAAAGTTTTAAAATGTATAATAACTTGTGTATAAAAACATTTATGAGTAAATGTAACCAAACATCTGGGTATTTAAATTATAAAAAACAAATTATAGAAAATGTTTTTAAAAAATGCATTCTTGAAAAACACTTGAACTTAGAGGTATTCCAAATGAACGAACCCTTATTTTAGAAGCTACAACAATCTCAAACTAAGCCTAAAAAAAAGTATGAAAAAGAGATTTTGACAAATCGAAAATCACTCTCAAATATATCTCGATGTTGTCCTCCTTTTGCATGCTAACAACTTATTTAGTTAGGTACACAATTTAAAAGATATGGAAAATTAAAATAAGAAATGAGAATTTAAAATAAAATATAGTGATGAAAAGCATCTAGAAGTATAGGTAAGAACTCTATTTTGTTCTGACTATTTTTTCCACTAAGTCATATGATCCGTTTGGAATACTTATTAGTTTAAATGTTTTCTAAGAATGCATTTTATTTTAAACCTTTTGAATAAAATTGTTTAGAATTTAAGCACTCATATGTTTGGTTACATTTACTCACAAGTGTTTTTATACCCAAGTTATTATATACCACATTTTTTAATAAATCAATTTTAGTGGTTGTCCAAATATTGTAATTTTTTTCAAAATGATTTTTTTTTTTTGTTCAAAATTAAACATTTGAAAGTTAAGCCATAATATTTAAGAATTAGAAATCGATTAAGATTAGGTTCTTTTACACACGGTTCAAAGGATTTTGTAGGTTTCTCAACTCAACCAGGTTTCTATGTTTAATTATTAATATTCGGCCTAAATTGTTTTTCTTCTGAGTGGCAATTTAAGGGTAGAATAAACTTTCTTCTGGCAAACAATAAAAATGGTTATCAATCATAAAACAAAATTTTCATATATGAATAAAACTTATTAAACATTTGTATAAAATTAATTATTAAAAAAAAAAAATCATAGAGTAAATAATTTTCCATAAGTTGGAATTTAAAATTTGTGTTTCTTATAAGTTATCCAATTTTTAATTAAGAAAAAAAAAAGTAGCGAGCAAATTTTCCCACAAGTAATCCTCCAAATTTGCCCTAATTCCTTGTGTATCAAAGAAATTATTTGATAAGACTGGTACAATGAGACTGTTAGATATAAGTGAGAGAAATTGTAAAAATATCTTGATTTTGTATTTAATGGTTATTAGGAGTAGACAAATCTGAAGATCTAATATGTTGCTAAAATAATTAGTTGGCTTGGCTAACATGAACTCTTGAGCAATGTTTGCTATGAAGAATTGGTAAGGAAGCATCTAAGTCAAGGTTCATGTGCAAAGTCTTGATGAGCTAGGGCATCTTATAAATAGCAAGGCTGCCCAACCAAATTTCTAAGCATTTTCCAACTCCTCTTTCTTAAACCAAGATGGCAGATCTCGTCAAGGTCACCCTCTCTCTCCTTTGTATCTTGAGTAGTTCATTCATGTTCTCCTCCTCAGTCGCCCAAGACTTGCCTCAGGACTATGTCGATGCCCACAACACGGCTCGTGCCCAAGTCGGTGTCGAACCGATCCAGTGGGATGACAATGTGGCAAACTATGCTCAACAGTATGTCGGCCAACACATCGGGGATTGCCAGATGGTGCACTCGAACGGGCCTTATGGCGAGAATCTTGCGTGGAGCTCGGTCGACTTGTCGGGCACTGATGCAGTTCAAATGTGGGTGAACGAGAAACAATTCTATGATTATGCGTCGAACTCGTGTGTTGGCAACGAGTGCCGCCACTACACTCAGGTGGTGTGGAAGAACTCCGTGAGAGTTGGATGTGCAAAAGTGAGATGCAACAATGGCGCTACTCTCATCAGTTGCAACTATGACCCTGCAGGCAATTATGTAAACCAACGACCATACTGAACCATGCCTTCAACTAAAACTAAACACACTTCTCAGTGAGAGTGTGACTTTAATATTAAGTGGACATTGTCCAAGAGTACTAAATAAAAATGTTTTTTAAAAAAGGGTACTATATCCCTTTTATCTATATATCTCTCATTTAGTTGGATTGTTGTTTCTCTCTATTATTTGCTATTATCTTTTGCATTTTCATGGGTTAAGATGAGAGAATCTTTTGCTCTTATATATTTTTAAGTAAATTTCTATTTTACCATTTGCTGATGAGACGCGACTCTTCGAGTTTAGGTGTCCATTGAATCCAATAGGTACATTTGTTTTAGGGAAGTCCAATAGGTACAATTGGTGTTAACGAGATGCGATTATTCATGTATGAAGATGGTTACGTATTGAATTGGTGCATTAATTCGTTTATAGGTGTGATCCATGTATAAAAAGAAAATAAATAATTGTCAAAATGTCAAGTTGTAGGAAAATTTGTTTCTTTCGTAAGAGAACTCACAGCTTTCCAACAAAAGTGAAAATTATAAGTTTGTGTTATTCGTAAAGAAACAATATTGAAACATTGTCAAAATGAAACCTTGAGAATTCTGAAATTTATTTTTGTCGATGAAGAGGTATTATCTATCATTTTTTTTAAAAAAAATTCTTATGTCATTATATGTTATTTACATATATTCCACCATCAATTTCTTGAAGTAAATACAATTTTTGATAAATCATAAATTCCTTACAAAAATCTCTAATATATAATCTATAGTGTATATAAAAGACAATATGAGGGAGAAATTTTGTATTCCAATTGTTCATTCCTTATTAACTTTCCAATTTTATCCTTTTGAATTTAATTTTTAAGGGATTGATGATATTCCAATAAATTTAATGCTCCAAAAATTATAAAAGTCTCAATTTGTGTCTAAATTAAAATTTGAAGTGATTGTTAATTTTAAACTCCCATTGCCTAAAAATTTAATAAGTCTTTCTTTGTAAAAACATATAATTAAATGGTAGAAAAGATTATATAAACCAAAGAATACTATTCAAATTTTAAGGTTTTTAATTTATGATAATTTCATTCTAAAAAAAAATTATGATAATTTTTATTAAGAGAGATTATATTGGGAAGAGAGAAAGATGGAAATGGACGAAGAGAGAAAGAATGAGAGGAAAATACTGCAAATAAATGCATAAAAATCTCATCTTTTATTCATACAAAATATAAGAAGATAGACCAACAAGAGCATAGCTCAACTGACATTAAATTGTAATGATAACCAGAAGGTCTGTGGTTCGAATCCCCACCCCACTTATTGTAAAAAAAAAAAAAGATAGAAATACAAATAGCTAAGTGCAATGTAGTTAATAAAATGTCTCAAAATCCATCTTTTATTTATATCATATGTAAAACTCTCTTTGAGCAAGGCGAAGAGATGAGTATTTGTTGTCTTTCTTCCTTTCTCTCTCTAGCATTTATTAGCATTAGCGAGTAGAAGATTGGGAGAGAAAGAAAGAGGTGTTTAGTTTATGGGTTGAGCAGTGACAAAAGAGAAGGGGAGAATTAAGAAGAAAAAAAAGTGGAGAAAGTTTTTATTTTCTTCATTTTTATTTTTATTAGTTTTATTTTAATTTTTTGTTCTTCCTTTTTCCTTCTTTTTAATATATAATAAATAATAAAATGAGAAGGGGAGGATAATTTTTTTGTTCTTCTTCTAATTTTTTCATGAATGACAATGTAAAGAGGGGTTTAGTTTATGGTTCAACAAGCACATTTTGGTCATTTCTCGTTCGATTTAGTTCGCTTTAGCATCGAATTGACTTCGAACCTCCATCATAGACCTACAAACATATTATACTCATTTTAAAACATTTTGCTCAAGGAATTCAACGAAGATAAGCAAAATAGTTGGAAATAATCCTATTTGATGCTATCAATGTCCTACATTTTCAATTTAAGGCTATATGTCCTCTTGCTTGCATCAACATCCTAGGAAAATTACCATTTTATTCTTTACTCAAATCTCACTCTCTCTCGCTACCCTCGCTCTCACTCCAACCTCTAGCTCCAACTCCTCACTCTTTCTCCAATTTCTCTCTCTAATATCTTGCTCTCTCTTCAATCTCTCGCTCTCTCTAATTTCTCTCTCCAATTTCACTCACGCTCTCTAATCTCTCGCTCTCACTCCAATCTCTTGTTGGGTTTTATGCCCTAAAACTCGTAGATAGTAAATGTAAACAAATTCAATTTATCAATAAAGTTGTTATTGAGGCTATTCAATAAAGTAGTTATTGAATTTTATTTTAGAATTGCATTATTAACCCTAAATCCAATAAACTAACATCCAATGTTGTTTAATGAGGCTTGATCAATATGTGGAAACATACAAGGGATCATGTTCAAGTAATAACCTAAAGGATCTATAGTATAGGAATATGGTTTGATACCTTATTTTGGTGATACTATGGATACGACCCACTTTGTATTTGATACAAACGAGTTGATTCTTATGCAATGATTTTGCATAAGACCCGAACCGCAAAATAATAGTCATTAGATATAACGTCATTAACTAATTAGGTTATTGTTTCATAGGATGACCTAGGTGTAGGATTGAAATTCCTAGTGGAAGCCTATTGTAAAGGGATAAGAATTACTTACTCTCGTTGTAGACTCAAGAAAAACAACACCGACTTTCTCTATGTGATTTCACGTACTGATAACAAACCGACTGGGACCAAATGCAGGACAACACCACCAAATTACCTTCCTATAAATCTGAGCAATTGGGGCCTTGGTTGTGGGACAGTTCTTTTTTAAATCGAGAAGAATTCTTCACACTCAAGATTAAGATTGAATTACTTAGTGTTGGGTTAAATAATGCATAATTTAACAACCATTCAATAACCACTTATTGAATAACCTCAATAACGTTTTATCGATTAACTTTGTTACATTTACTATCCACGAGTTTTAGGACATAAAACCCAACAAACTTCCACTTGGACTAAAACTCTAGTGGGGTGTTCAACAATCCAGAAACATAGTGGGTTAGTATTCATACAGTACAAATACAATAAACTAGGACATTTGTTATACCCATTATATATCTCCCACTTGCCCAAGATTATCCTTTGTATATAACCTGTAGACCTAGACGATCTAGATGTCCCTCGAACACTTTAGTCGTGAGGGCCTTCGTAAATAGATAAGCAATGTTGTGCTTCGAAGTTATCTTCGTGACAGTCACGATTTCTTCGTAGCTTGATCTCTCAAACGAGATAATATTTACGCTTTATGTGTTGGGCGCTTTGGTGTCTGGTAAGCTCCTATTTGGAATAACTTCCAAATCCCTTATGAACTTCCTAAGCTATACAGACTCCTTAGCTTGCTTCATAAGTAGATCCTGATCTCAATATGGATTTCCTCAAATCCTTACCGGTGTGCAAATCAGAACCAGTGTATGCGATAGGGATCTGATCCTTAGCGTCATACATGAGCTCATAATCCCTCGTTCTTCTAAGTTACTTGAGGAAATTTCCACTGTAGTCTAGTGGTCTTACCCTGCACAGAATTGATATCTTACAGACAATCCCTACTGCATACCATATGCCAAGCATGGTTGCCTATTGTCGGGGCATTGAGAAGCTGTCTCATATCCTCAATTTCTTGAGGGGTCTTAGGACACCGTTATTTAGACAATTGAATTTCGTGTGTGAAAGGCAAGAAACCCTTATTGGAACTCTGTATCTTATATCAAACCAACAGCTTGTCTATATAAGAAGCTCAAGACAAGACTAGCGTTTTGTTGTTTACAATTTGGATTGTAAGAACATATGAAGCATTTTCCAAATCCTTTATTTGGAACTAGGTCGCTAGCTTTCTTTTAATGTCAGTTTTGATAACCTAGTCATTCCCGATGAATAGGATATCATTCATACAAAAAACTAAATGAAGCTACTAAGTTGTTGATGATCTTCTTGTAGACACAAGGCTCATCAATGTTTTGTTCAAGGCCATCAGACTTGATTGCAATATCAAATCTTATATTTCAGGATATGAATACTTGTTTCAATCCATAAATGGATCATTTTAAGCTTGCAAACCTTTTGCTGCTAATCCTGAGCAATGAACCCTTCTGGTTGAGACATGTTGGTACTCTCTTCAAGATTACCATTTAGAAAGGCAGTCTTGACATCCATTTTCCATATTTCATAAAATGCGGCAATGTATGGGAGTATCCTAATTGTCTTGAGCATTGCAACAGGGGAGAAGATTTCTTCATTGTCAATCTCTTCCCACTAGGTAAAACCCTTTGGCATAAGTCTAGCTTTAAATGTCTGTATTTTTCCAGCTACGTCTCGTTTCCTCTTGTAAATTCACTTACACCCTATGGGTCATACCCCTTCAGGTTGATCTACAATATCGCAAACTGAATTACATTACATGGATTCCTTTTCTAGGTCCATGGCTGTAATTCATTCCTATTTGTCCATGTTATCCATTGCCCGTTTAAAGGTTAATGGTTCCTCGATGCTTGTCATCGGTATGACAACCAGTGTTTCAATTAAACTCAAGTAGTTTTCATCAAGTTGAACAGCAATCCTCCCACTACATCGAGGCTCTCTCAACAATTGAGGAGAACGAGTCTGATTCAATGTGTTAGCTCAATTAAAAACTCTTTTGTTGAAGGACTAACCTGATCAATAACTCTTGTTGATTTATTTGTAGCTTCACTAGGTAACTCACTTAACATCGTATAACTGCGTGGCTTGTGATGTCTAACCTGGTTTTCTTCTAAGAAAGTTGCATTTGTCGATACAAATACTTTTAATTTCTTATGGATTGAATAAGTATCCACCTCTCGTTTCCTTGGGATATCCTATAAATACACATATTCTAGAACGAGGTTCCAAATTATTCGGGTTTGTCTATAGCACGATTGCAAGACGTCCCCAAAACTCTGGAATGATGTAAACTCGTTTTACGCCTTCTTCAGAGCTCAAACGGTGTTTCAAAAACATTCTTTGAGGGAACCAGATTCAAAATATCAACTACAGTTTTGACTGAATAATCCCAAAACGAGTTAGGCAACTGAGCATAGCTTAATATCTAACGAACCATTTCGAACAAGGTTTTGTTTCTCCGTTCTGATACACTACTTTTTTGAGGCATATCGGGTGTTGAGAGTTTAGGACGTAATTCCATGTTCTATTAAATAGTCTGATATTCTGCATCCTTATACTCTCTTCTGCGATCGAATCGAAGTGTGTTTATTGCCATACCTAATTGTTCTTAACTGCGACCTCATACTCCTTGAACTTTTCAAGGGCTTTGGACTTATGGTGTATTAGGTAAAGATAGTGTACCTTGAATAATCATCCATAAAACTAATGAATTATTGTCCTCGAGCAATAGCAAATCAGAAATGTTAGAAATCAACTTTTTAATTGCCAATCAGAATGTGAGAGCTCAATACTAATTGCAAACCAAAATGTTATGGATCATATGTAATTGTCAATCATGGTACTAGCATCAAATTTTAAGTGCAAATCAACATGAGATGGAATTAAGTAAACATGTCTCTCAAGATCGTTTTCTAAAAAGTTTGCCTTTCAGGAGAGGGTTCTACTCTAGTGCCAGTCACAATGTCTAAGTTTCCTAGGCATGAAGATTTCTATTGTTCTTTTCAAAGCAAAATGCTCCCTAGTTCATCCTAACCAATGTGTTTAAACTACCTAACTACTACTCATTGAGCCTAGTGTAGTCCTTCTAGTTAAGAAAAACAAAACTTGAGGTTCCTCGAGTATACATGAGTTACTAGACCTTTTTCTATCTCCTCCAAACTTATTTGACTGCCTGTGCTCTTTTTATTTGACTTCTTTTTCTCCCAAGAGTATCCTTGTTGTCATCTTTGTTCGGTTTTATGCCCTAAAACTCGTAGATAGTAAATGAAACAAATTAATCGATCTCAATAAAGCGTTATTTGAGTGATTCAATAATTTGGTTATTGAATAATCGAGTTTGCATTAATAAACCCTAAATTAGATAAACTAAGATCCAACATTGTTTAAGTGAAACTTGGACTAGTATGTGGGGACATACGGGGATCAGTGTCCAAGTAACAACCTAAAAGGTCTATAGTATAGGGATAAGGTTGGGTACCTTATTCTGATGACACTATGTGATACAACCCACCTTGTATTCGATACAGATGCAATGATCCAAAGCATCCATGTAGGAGACATGCGGGTGGGGATATCCAATGCAATGAGTTTGCATAAGACCGGGTCGCGAAATAGTAACCACTAGATGTAACGTCGTTAACTAGTTTAGGTTTCTATTTCAATAGGATGACCTAGGTAACTCAATCTCAATCCTGAGTCTGTTATGAATTCCTTTTCAGGACGGATTGTCCTTAGATTTGTATGAGAGGTCATCTGGGCCTGGAGTGCACTTACTTTATCAACCTCAAACACTCCAGCAGCAATCTTTTTGGGTGTAGACCGCTCAGATGGCCACTGATAGCTGTTGGTGGCCATATCCTCTAAAAGTGTGCGAGCGTTTTCTACGGTCTTGGACAACAGAGTCCCACCTGCAGCTGCATCAACAATCCTTTTTGTACTAGGAGTTAAACCATTATAAAACAACTGTACCTGAAGCCAATCGGGGTAACCATGCTGAGGACACTTCCTCAGTAGCTTTTTGAATCGCTCCCAAGCTTCGAACAGCTGCTCATCATATTGTTGTTGGAATGTCCCAATCTCGATCCTCAGCTTGACCGTCTTTGCAGGAGGGAAAAATTTCTTTAAAAAGGCCTGGACCAAAGCATCCCAGGTGGTGATGCTCCCAGGGGTGATCGACTGCAACCAATCACGTGCTTTATCCTGCAAAGAAAAGGGAAATAAACGTAAGCGAATAGCATCCTCAGACACTCCATTAATCTTTACCGTCCCACAAATATCCAAAAATGATTTAAGATGAGAATTTGGATCCTCAGTGGGCGATCCTCTGTATGCACAGTCTCGAGCCATCTGAATGAGGCCGGTTTTCAGCTCAAAGTTGTTGGCATTAATCGGTGCATAGACAATTCCCGATTGCTGTCCCTGAAACACAGGCTGAAAATAATCTCTAATAGGCCTAGGCTCCTCAGGTGGATTTTGATCTGCCATTTGAATAATTTCTCTATTTTCCCTTCGAAGCCTAAGAATTGTTCTTTCTATCTCGGGATCAAATGGTGCTACTTCTCTACTATTACGCATGCAAAAATCAAAACTACCCTAAAAAGAAAAGAAAAACAATTATGGAAATAAATAAAGAAGAGAAAACAACTAATTTAAGAATGGAAAATATAATCTAGAAAAGAAAACAAAGTAACCTAATATGGAATGCAAAAAATAAATATGGCAAAACACAAATAAAGAAACTAATCTAGAAAAGGAAAAACAAGAACAAAGAAAAGATTACACAACTAAAAGAAAAACTAACCTAGAAAATCAAATAAGGAAAGAAAAAAAAATAAGGAAAAAAAATGCAATCAACCAATAAAAGTACAATACACCCTAAATTAAGATCAAGCAGTTTTTCCACAATATCAATCTAGCTAAATGTGCCAATCCCCGGCAACGGTGCCAAAAACTTGATGTGGACTTTTCCTAACCGCAAGCGCACGGGTCAAGTAATAATATAGTGAATAGTAAATTCGAATGTCGTCCTCTGGATTGGATTTTTAAGCAAATCAAGTATTGTGAATAATCTCGCTCAATTTTATCTAGGGATTAAAAAGTGATGAATGAATGATAATAAAACTAAATCAAAGCAAGTAAAACGAATGGAAATTCAATTGGGAAAACTACTTAGGGAATTGATTTCGCCGATTTAGTTTAGGATTGATTTTAAAGAATAAGTTATTATGCACAATGAAACTATGAGCCAAAGACCCTTTAATCACAACTACCTCTCCCAAGTATAATTGATTCTCATGCAAATTAACCAACTTGATATCCCTATCTAAGTTTATTAATAAGCAAGGCAATGAGATCTTTTAACCAATTCTAAAGTTAATCTAAAACCGTCAAGAATTAGAAAGTAAACTTTATTCATGCAATCTTGAGTAAGTCTAGATCAAATCCCCTCTCCCGAGCTAGATTCGAAACTTAAATCATCCAACTAATGGCCAATTAATTGAAAGCATTAAATCAAGATTACAAACACAATAACATTGCACAACTTAAACCATAAATCAATCCATAAACTTAATCAACTACATCAATCCCTAAGCTACAAGTTTAGCTACTCATGAATGCAAATACAAGCTCAACTAAACATGTGAAAGCCATAAATCTAACTAAAGAAAGGAAAGGGAAAAGAAAACTCAATGTAGGCCGAGTCCCGACGTCCCCGTCACGATCCCCACGAACAATGGGTTGATTTCCAAGTCTCTCCCTTAGTTTTTAGCCTCCAAATGCTCTATTCTCTCCTCTTTACGGCTATCCAAGGTCCCAAATCGAACTCCCCAAAAACCTAGCCGAAAATAAGCTTTTATTCTGATTTTTCGTCTTAGCGTCGAGACGCTGTCAAGACAGCGTCGCGACGCTGCCTTTTTATACGCGCATTCTGAATAAGGAAAAATGGTAGCGTCGGGACGCTTCCTATCATAGCGTCTCGACGCTGTGAGCTTTACGCGCCTAATCTGATATGGAATGTGAGCGTCGAGACGCTCAAGAGCTAGCGTCTCGACGCTAGCCTGCTGTTGACCGAGATTTGACTTTTTTTCACTTTTACTCTTTTCATTCCTTTGCATCTTTTTACGCCCCGAGCACCCGATTAACTCTAATATGGCATTATAGCTCCAATCAACCATTTCCTACAAAATAAACATTAAAGCACAATAAAATGGCCCAAAAATCATAAAAGACCAGCTAAATTAAATAAGTAAAAGTAGCTAGCTATGCTCGCTATCACAAGGACTACGCCTTCGCGTACCATACAATGACACTTTTCCCAATTCAGTACCAAGTTGGTTTCTTCACATCTTTCTAACACTTGGTCTAAATTCTGTAAACACGCTGCAAACGTTTCACCGAAGACAAGAAGTCATCCATAAAAACTTTCAAGGTTCATTCTACCATATCGGAGAATATAGCCATCATACACCTTTGAAAGGTGGCTGGTGCATTGCATAATTTGAATGGCATTGTTCGAAAGGAAAATGTCCCGTACGGACATGTGAACGTAGTCTTCTCCTGGTCTTCTCGGGCTATTGTTATTTGATTGTAACCTGAGTAACCGTCTAAAAAATAGTAATAATCTTTCCCTGCATGTCTATCCAGCAGTTGATCTATGAATGGTAACGGGAAGTGGTCTTTCCTGGTTACTTTATTGAGGCGACGATAGTCAATGCAGTCCCGCCATCTTGTGACTGTCCTTGTCGGGATCAATTCGTTTTTCGCGTTCTCCACTACAGTTATCCCACCCTGTTTTAGGACGCATTGTACTGGGCTGATCCAACTACTATCTAAAATTGGATAGATGACTCATGCGTCCAACCATTTTAAAATCTCTTTCCTGACAACTTCTTTCATGATGGGATTTAGTCTTCGCTGACTCTCAATGGAATTCTTTGCTCCTTCTTCAAGGTTGATCCCGTGCATGCAGAATGAGGGGCTGATTCCTTGAATTTATGCAATTGTCCATCCTATTGCCTTTTTATGTTTAGAGAGGACCTGCAGCAAAAAGATTTCATCCTGGTCAGTATGATAGGCTGATATAATAACTGGTAATGTCTTGTTTTCTCCAAGTAAACTATATTTAAGATGCTCTAGTAGAGGTTTGAGTTCTAGATCCGGAGGGTTGATCATAGATGACTGCAGCGGCCTGACTTCTTCCTAGTTTAATTCTGAGGAATCCTTCAGTGCTTCTATCCTTGCTACTGCAGAATCATTTGTGGCCGGTTCCTCCACTCCTTCAATCTTTTTCCCATCTTTTGCTTCTTGTTCCTCCTTTGCAAGCATGTTTCTTTTTAGTGGTTCTCCCTTTAATGTTTCCTACAAAATAGATGCAGAAAGTTCATCAATTTCTTCAATCATAGAGCATTCCTCAAGATACCCTTGATATTTCATTGCCTTCATCACATTGAAAGTGACTTGTTGTCATTGACCCTCATAGTCAACTCTTCTTTCTGAACATCAATTAAGGTCCTGCCAGTCGCTAAGAATGGTCGTCCTAAAATGATTGGCACTTCCTTATTGGCTTCACAATCCAAAATGATGAAATTTGTTGGGAATACGAATTTATCAACCTTGAGTAACACATCTTCGATTTTTCCAATAGGTTGTGTTAGTGATCTGTCGGCTAACTGTAAGGTTACGGTTGTTGGTCTTGCTTCTCCTATCCCCAACTGCAGAAAAACTGAGTATGGCATCAAGTTTATACTCGCTCCTATATTGCATAAAGCCCTACCTACATTCCTTACTCCAATGGAGCATGGAATGGTAAAACTTCCTGGGTCCTTAAGTTTTGGAGGAATCTCATTTTTGACCAGAGCACTAGAACATTCAGTAAGTGCAACTGTTTCATATTCTCCCAACCTTCTTTTCTTTGATAGAATGTCCTTCAGGAACTTCACGCAAGTAGGCATCTGTTCAAGCGCATTTACCAATGGAATGTTGATATGTAGTTGCTTTAAAACATCTAAAAACTTTTTAAACTGTGCATGATGTGAAGCATATTTAAATCTTTGAGGGTATGGAGGTGGTGGTCTGTATTCTGGATCTATAACAAACTTTTTAGGTTTTGCGGTCGCAATTGCGGTTGCATTCCCCTGTTGTTTCTCTGAACTTGAACTTTCATTTTTTTCTTCCAAGGCTTCATGCTCCTTGGTCTTTTCTTCATTGTCTTTATCCTGTATAACTTCTTAGGTAATTTCTGACTTCTTTTCTGGAAACTTTTCTTGAGCTTTTTATGGGATCTTCCTTACTTCTTGATTCACGAGGTATTTTGGGCCATCATACTCTAGTCCACTTCTCAAGGTGACTGCCTTGCACTTCTCTTTTCCTTGTTGATGAGGGTTCTCAGTCTTGTTGGGCAATGTCCCTTGTGGTCTATTTTTGATTTCTTGAGCAATCTGTCCAATTTGTACTTCCAAATTTCTAACAGCGGCATCATTTCTTGCCATGTATTCTTTCATAAGAGCCTCCAAATTTGGCTCTTAATTTTGCAGTTGGATTGGTCGGAAGTTCTTTTGCGGTTACTGTTGTGTAGGAGGTTTCCTGAATTGATTTGCATTGGAATTACTTGAGCCGGCTTGTCCTCCCCAAGAGAAGTTTGGATGTTGTCGTAGCTGAGTATGGATTCCATCTGTTCTGGTTCCCTTTTTGACCTACATAAAAGACAGACGCGGGATTTAGTGGACAGTTGTCAGTAGTGTGTTCCTCACCACATATTTCACAGCAGGGAGAAGAAATAACATTGGTAGGGGCTATGTTCACTTGGTTGCTCATAGTCATGCCCATCATTATGTTGTGGATAACCTTGATTTGAGCTTGCATTGTAGTATTAGCCTCTGTCTCTACTGCTTTAGCCAGATTCTTCAAAATTATTGTTGGCTCAGTTTCTCCCCAATGTCTATTGTTTGTAGCTATGGTGTCCAAGATAGCAAGTGCCTCATTTGCAGACTTCTTTAAGAAAGATCTGTTTGCAGATGTATTGACTAGTGCCTTCGAAGCTTGATCTAATCCACTATAAAAAATGCTCTAAGATGATGCAAGCTGGCAATCCGTGATGTGGACACTTCCGAACCAACCTTTGAAATCTTTCCCAGGCTGCATCCAGAGGTTCATTATAAGATTGTGTAAATGCAATAATTTCAGCTCTATATTTGGCATTTTCATTAGAAGGAAAAAACTTCTCTAAAAATTTCTCTTCCAAATCGTTCCAAGAAGTGATGGAGTTTGGAGGGTGTGAGTCCAACCAAGCTTCAACATCTCCCTACAAAGAAAATGGAAAAAACTGTTGCTTCAAAGTATCTTCAAGCACTCCTGTAACTTTAAAAGAATTGAAAACTCTCAAAAATAGCTTTATGTGTTTATGTGGATCATCATTTCGAAGTCCAGAGAATTGGCCCATGGTATTCAATATTTGGAACATCACTGGTTTTAGTTCAAATTGTGGAGCGTCTATCGGTGGCTCCAAAATTCCTGGATTTAAAGTTTGAAAAATAGGTAAAGCAAAGTCCCTTATTGCTCTATTGCGGTCTTAAGCAATATAAATTGGATTTTCTTGTTGTGGCACCGGTGGAACGGGAGGAACTGGAGGGATTCTCCCACCAGTTTGCTCCCTTCAATGGTTCTGTGAGTTAACTTGAGGATCGACTCCAGGTTGTTCCATCAGAAACTCTTGTATGTAAGAAGCTTCTTCTAGAGGTTCCTGTGCGCTCAACTCTTGTTGTTCCCTTCTCTTTCGTCTTTGCTCTCTCCGACGATGACGAAAGGTTATTTCTATCTCAGGATCAATATCAAGGAGTGGACACCCCTTGTTCATCCACTAACCTGAACCTGCAAGAGAAAAATTGCAAATCAAAGTCAAATTCCCCTTGAGACAGAAATGTGGTGGCAATCAAATCGCAATCTCAACAACAAAACTGGTTTCACTTTTGGTCCCTGACAATGGCGCCAAAAACTTGGTGCGTGGTTCCCTGGATGAATATGTTAGTAAAGATGATAGATAATGAAATGAGAATAATTCAGCCAATCTTAGTGCAAGTATACACTCTCGCACGTAGTAATAAAAACCTTAGAAGTATTCCAAGGGTATCGATCCCACGAGGACTAAATTGGAAACACAGATTTGAAGAAGAAATTGTTCAAAGCTTGCTTAAAATAGGTAAACAAAGAAATAATTGATGATTGATTTTTGGAAATTACACAAAACAAAAAGGTAAAGAAATAACAATGATAAATAAAATGAGATGTTCAATATAGTTTCATCCCAAAGGCAAATAACTTTAATCATAGATTATTCAACTTAAGCCTATTCAATGCATTGGGTTAGATTTAACTTCTATTTGGCCTTGCTCCTAAGAACCGTTAGAAGGCTAAGCGAGTACCGTTATGCACATTGATGTGAATTGACTTCGACATAGATAAAGAAAGCATGCAATCTATAACCCTATAGTTGTTATAGGGTGCCTTAGCCAGCCTCACCCTATAACATCGAATACACTTTTTCGAGCCCTTTCTCCTATATCCCCTTTATGAAAACCGATATCGTTCGTCCCTTTCGAGATCAAACTCTTTGTTGAAGGACTAACCTGATGAACAACCCTTGTTGATTTATTTGTAGCTTCACTAGGTAACTTACTTAACATTGTCTAACTTCATGGTTTGTGATGTCTAACGTAGTCTCCTTCTAAGAAAGTTGCATTTGTCGATACAAATACTTTTAATTTCTTATGGATTGAAGAAGTATCCACTTCTCGTTTCCTTGGGATATCCTATAAATAGGCATATTCTAGAACGAGGTTCCAAATTATTCGGGTTTGTCTATAGCACGATTGCAAGACGTCCCCAAAACTCTGGAATGATGTAAACTCGTTTTACGCCTTCTTCAGAGCTCAAACGGTGTTTCAAAAACATTCTTTGAGGGAACCAGATTCAAAATATCAACTACAGTTTTGACTGAATAATCCCAAAACGAGTTAGGCAACTGAGCATAGCTTAATATCTAACGAACCATTTCGAACAAGGTTTTGTTTCTTGTTTTTCACCGAATTTTTTACACCGCAAGCGAAGGGGTCGTCACAAGTAATATAGTGATTTTGAGTATAGAGTATCGTCTCCACAAGAATTGGATTTATTCAATTAATTACCAAGAATAATCTTGCTTAACTTTATTTAGAGAACAAAATCTAATGCCGAAAAGAATAATAAAAAGCTAATCTAGAAAGCAAAAGATAAATGGAGACACAATTTGGAGGGATAATTCTAGAGTTGTTGATTTCGAAAATTGGACCTTTAATGCTTAATCAATTAACTAATATGGATTAACTAATCATTTGATTCATAAGTCTAGAAGCCTAATGACAAGGACTCTCCTGTCGGTCTCCTCCTATCTCATACCTTTCAATAAAAAATCTCCTTTCAGTCTCATATTTATTTACTTAGCATGGCATTACGACCCTTCAGTACAACCTCTAACGTTATTTATTCTATCCCGTGTCACTCGGGTAAATAGCGTTAGTCATGCATTCAGTTCTAGTCTAAGCTTCTCTCCGTCGAGTCTCCACTTAGTAACAATTCATTTAATCAGTGATCAGTTGATTAAAAGCATTAAGGACAAAATGCACAAATGAACAATAATGACAATTAAACCAAATAAATTCATTAATCAAGCAAAGGTTCAACATCTAAATCAATCTCATAGAATTTAGGAATTTACTACTCATAATCACTAAAATTCAATAGATCCTAATCACAACAATTCTAGAAACTAAAACATAAAGGAAAAGGGAAGAGAAATGCTCATAAAAGTGTCGATCTCCTCGATCTCACGCCGACCTCCATCGATCCCGAGCTCCAAAGATCTTCAACAAAGCTCCAAAGCTCTCCCAAAAATCCCCAATTTTAGTGTGGATTATAGAATGGGGTGAAAACCCACAAATTGGCACACAAAACTTGGTTGCAAAAGGCTCCTTTTATAAGCTCCCAGCAGGGGTAGCGTCGCGACGCTCTAACGTAAGGTTGTCTTGGGCTCCAAGTCGTCGCAGCGTCGCGACGCTACCCCAATTCCAGAACTTTCCAGCGCGTTTTTTAGCTGATTTCTTTGGGCTTCCTTCATTTCTTTTGGCCCAACACTTTGTATGATAATTCTTGGGCTTCTTCTTGACCCAACTTGATAATAAAAGCTTGAAATCCATGAATTTAGGCTTCTAATTCATTCTTCTTGACTTTTTTGGATTTGAGTCTTCAATGGACTTCTCCAAAATGCTTCAAAAAGTCTCCAAAATCATCCAAATTCTCTAAAAAATCTGATTTTTCTTCCTTGACTCGGTTTTCTGAAATTTAAACAGAAAATAGGATTAAAGCACACAATTCAAGCACAAAACTAGCTAAAATTAATAGGAAAATGATGACATTTATGCATGTCATCATTTCTCCTTTATGATACACTACTTTTCTGAGGCATATCGGGTGTTGAGAGTTTAGGACGTAATTTCATGTTCTATTAAATAGTCCGATATTCTGAGTCCTTATACTCTCTACTGCAGTCGAATCGAAGTGTATTTATCGTCATACCTAATTGTTCTTAACCGTGACCTCATACTCCTTGAACTTTTCAAGGGATTCGGACTTACGGTGTATTAGGTAGAGTTAGTGTACCTTGAATAATCATCTATAAAACTAATGAATTATTCATACCCTGTTTGAGTTTTTTTCATTCACTAATTTCATAGACCGGAATGCATTAGTTCTAAGGGTTCTTTGACATGATAACATTTTTCTAGTCAAAGGTTATTTAGTCATCTTACTCTTAAGGCATGACTTACAAGGAGGTAATGAGACGTCTTCTAGTCTGTTTAGAAAGTTCATTCTATACCAATCACCTAATCCTATTGAGATCATTATGGCATATCCTCAAGTGCAAAAGATAGGTACTTTTGAGAAACACGATGCCTTTTTGTTGAGTCTTATCGGGTTTAAACATCTCATGATTTAGAAATCGCTCTAGACTCTATCGGCTACCATTAGGAAAAGACAACTGTTGGTGGCTTACCTAAGTGACCCTATCCATTTCAGGAGTTTGCGGTGTTCTGAATCCTATGATCAGGCCCTCCGAAGGGATGGTCGCTTCCAGGGCGACAAGCAGACGGATCATAAGAATCTCACGGTGCGACCTAGGGGTGGAGACTGTAGGATACGTTGACACACTTCCTTTTCCCACTTACTATGAACACTTTCCCCATTCACCTTGGTATTGATACATGCTAAATACTTTACAAAGGGAGGCTGCTTCCAGGGTGACGTAAAGTCGAGCATGAATCTCACGGTGTGAACACAAGGGGACGTGAGAGTAAAAACTCGATATGAACATCTTCTTTTTATATGTTTCCTCCCACTAAAATGTCCTATTGGTATTTTAGGATAAATTTACCCAGGTAAATTCCGGCTAAATGAATCTATCTAGGTTTATGCCTTTGATGACATGCAAAAATGTCATCATTTTCCTATTAATTTAAGCTAGTTTTGTGCTTGAATTGTGTGCTTTAATGCTATTTTCTGTTTAAATTTCAAAAAACCGAGTCAAAGAAGAAAAATCGGAATTTTGAGAGATTTTGGATGATTTTGGAGGCTTTTGGAGCAATTTGAAGAATTACATTGAAGATCCGAGTCCAAAAAGCCAAGAAGAATAAACTAGAAGCCCAAATTCATGAATTTCAAGTCTTAAATTATCAATTTGGTCAAGAAAAGTTCCCAAAATCCATTACAAGAAGTATTTGGGCCAAAAGAAAGTTGGAGGCCCAAAAATGGAGTCAAAATCGGGCCATTATTGAAGATTCAGGGCCTAGCGTCTCGACGCTAAGCCTGGAGCGTCTCGATGCTAGGCAGCTGCGTGGAAAGATCCAGAATCGCGAGAGCGTCGCGACGCTGTCCAAGTAGCGTCTCGACGCTGCGACGTCTTGGAGCCCAAGAAAAGATGACGTCAGAGCGTCTCGACGCTGTCCTTGTAGCGTCTCGACGCTGTGCCTGCAGGGAGCCTATAAAAGGAGCCTTTTGCAATGAAGATGGTGTGCCAATTTGTGGGTTTTCACCCCATTCTAGAGTTTACTCTAAAATTGAGGATTTTTGGGAGAGTTTTGGAGCTTTGTTGAAGATCTTTGGAGCTTGGGATCGAAGGAGGTCGGTGCGGGATCGAGGAGATCGACACTTTTATGAGCATTTCTCTTCCCTTTTCCTTTATGTTTTAGTTTCTAGAATTGTTGTGATTAGGAATTATTGAATTTTAGTGATTATGAGTAGTAAATTCCTAAATTCTATGAGATTGATTTAGATGTTGAACCTCTGCTGAATTAATGAATTGATGTGGTTTAATTATCATTATTGTTCATTTGTGCATTTTGTCCGTAATGCTTTTAATCAACTGATCACTGATTAAATGAATCGTTACTATGTGGAAACTCGACGGAGAGAAGCTTAGACTAGAACTGAATGCATGACTAACGGTTATTTACCCGGGTGACACGGGATAAAATAAATAACGTTAGAGGTTGTACTGAAGGGTCGTAATGCCATACTAAGTAAATAAAGATGAGACTGAAAGGAGATTCTTTATTGAAAGGTATGAGATAGGAGGAGACCGACAGGAGAATCCTTGTAATTAGGCTTCTAGACTTATGAATCAAATGATTTGTTAGTCCATATTAGTTATTTGATTATGCATTAAAGGTCCAATTGATGAAATCAACAACTCTAGAATTATCCCATCAAATTGTGTCGCCATTTATCTTTTGCTTTCTAGATTAGCTTTTTATTATTCTTTTCGACATTAGATTTTGTTCTCTAAATAAAGCTAAGCAAGATTATTCGCGGTACTTAATGGAATAAATCCAATCCCTGTGGAGACGATACTCTATACTCAAAATCACTATATTACTTGTGACGACCCGTTCGCTTGCGGAATGGAAAATCGCCCAACAGCCTTATAACATTAAAAATGAGGTTTTTACTCTAATGTCTAGGTGCACTAAACCCTTTTAATTACCTAGTGACATTGCATGCTAACAAGACCGTGGTTAATTCAAATCAGGTACCGAACCAATTACCGAAAGAGTTCCCTTATAACCAAAGTCTTATATCCTACTTAATCATATTTCAAATCTATTAAAATACTAAGTAGGATAACTATTCTAATCCTATTAGAAAAGCGATCTTAGGTCTATTAAATTCTAAACCATTTAAATTTAATTCATTTTTCCTAAGATCCTATGTTAGCATGCAATTCTTTGTTATAGGTTGACGGTTTCTATTCATTAACCTTTATCACTCTTTACAACTTTTAATGAATTATCCCTATATTATGCTTCTAATGGTGATGAAAGCATATAACAATCAAATTCTAATTATATATTTATATACCATTAGAAAGCATGAACCTTTTGAAATAACCTATGTCTAGGTGATTCCCCAAGGCATAACAATTACGCTACGATGTCTAGGTGATAATTTATTTAAACCTTACATCGCTCACGCGTGCTCATAAAACTAACATAACTCAATTACCGGCTCGATGCCCAGGTAGGAGGTGTTCCGTAATAACTTAAGTACAAGCCTTAGACAGCATCTTGCCGGGTGAATTCTTGTAACCTTAGTTTTACAAGATATCGACCTATTCTATGAAACGATTGATCGAAATTATGGTTCGTTAACCCTAAGTGAGCATGCATTTTTCTTTGTTATAGGTTTTAGTGTCTATCTCGTTTTATAACATTTATAACATAGAAAACCTTTAACATACATCTATATAACGATTATATAATGCTAAGGTGGTTTCATGTTGCATGCTTGTTCGTTTTCAATTAGTAATATAACGCTTATATTAAACATCCATTAACAAAAAATAAAACATCCAACATGCAACTAACATGAAACCTTAACATGCATTCCTTTTATTATAACTCTTATAGTTTATTGCTAATGCATGAAACATGTTTTTCTATGGTGGGATTTTAAATCTATATGGCATACTATATGCATATCTAATTTCTATTTTATTTAAACATACATTCACAAATGCATAATAAATTAAAACATACTAAAGTGGACCGATTTTGTCATCCAAACAACTTAAACTAATTAAATTATTACAATAATAATTAAATAAACAAGCTGAACCTCCCTTGAACCGACCCGAGCCATCCACATAATGCTTGAACCGGACCTCCATTGGGTGAACCAAGGATGAACCGAGCTTGAAAAGGTTGAACCGGACCGTTGGAATAATTCCTGCTTGATTTCTCGATGGAAGACGTACGTTGGGATGAACACTCATCAGCGTCGAGACGTTGACCCTCAGCCAGCAGTCCTTGTTTCGCTTCAGCTTTGTTTCTTCTCCAAATTTGCTTCGATTACATTCTAATTTCGACTTCTAATGACTCCACAAATTTACAGACTCTTTGCAACACATTAATGCCCATAACATGTAGGCAATTACAATGAATTTCAACAATTGAAAGCTTAAATTGATGGCAAACCCGAAATTACCCAACTTTAGCAACCAACTCATTCATCACATAAAATTCCCCAACCATACTTGAAATTAATGCAAATTAAACCCCTAAACCATGCTTTGATACCAATTGGAGTGTATATCACTCGTGCGGTAGCGATTGACGATCTTGGGCGTTTAATTACATACTTTTCTCTAACTAAAAAGCATGTGTTTTAACCGAAAAACAGAGGGAAGGAAAACATGATTCTTCACACAAACACGTTGTGGACTACCACCATGTTCTTCCCCGCTGTTCTTCGGCCTTAAAACGGACTTGTGGGAATCGAATCATGATGAATTAGGGAGAAAAAGAAAATGGGTTTTGTGAGAGATGTCTTTACGGTTTTGGGAGAAACAATTCAGCAAAATTTCCATCAGCATCCTCTCTGCCCATTTGAGTCTTCCAAGTATTTAAAGCTTGAAATCATGCATTTCAATTTAATGTTAAGAAGACAACAAATGGATTTTGAGCTAGGTGTAAATACAAGTGGCTTCATGAGGTAAAATTGAGTGTGTTGTCATACTCCACCATCTCTAATTTAACCACGCCAATTTGATTTTCCAATTTAAACCACCCACATTGTTTTTTTTAATAAAATTAATTCAGCCAATTAATTTTAAAACAAAATAATTAATTAGACTTTTCAAATTATCTAATTTAATATTAATCATTAAATTAAATATTTACACCATTTCAATCTTTCTCAAAATCGATGTTATCAAATATGAATCTCTATTCATACGTGCAATATTTAAATCATATTTAAATATTATCAACTCTCTTTATAGTTTAATTCATAATTAAACTTTATTACGTTAGTGATATTGTATATAATTAACGTTTAATTCCCTATTTCGAATTTGAACGTTTCAAACTCTTTCATAACTTTTGTTCTAAAATTGATTCCATATGAGCTAGCAAGGAGACCTAATGGACCTATGGATCATGGGCTCCAACGATCCAAGATTAACTGGTTAAACTCATTAGCCTAGTTAACCAACATTCGTTAACTAACGGGACACTCCACTATAGCCTGTAGCTGCACTCCCCTCACTGCAGATATATTTCTATCCACCCGATACAACCATCAACCATAATAAGTAAGTCGACCCTTTACAGGTTGTTCGTAATTGCAGCAGGTCAAAAGTTCGTTTTACTCCTGAAGTTACATCTTGTTCCTTAAGTTCCACTGATCCTATAATGAACAATTTGTTTATGGTCCAACCATTAAAAAGAAAAATCCTCTCGTGCCAGGAGAGGACCGTGAACCTTTGTTCAAGACCTGGAGTCAGCATTTAAGGGAACAACCTCTTCTATCCCTACAGGCGGGTAGGAGTGAATTCCATCTTGTAAGACTATGTCCCCAGCTATCTATCTGGTCTTATCCCCAAAAATGGTAGGCTTATTGAGTTGGCGACGTTGGGCCACTCTCACCGATGCAAATAAAAGAATTATTGTTGGTCATGATCTGCAAGCGTACAGTTGCCACAAGTAATATAAAACGGTAAAGCACCGAATATCGATTCCACATGGAGGAGTGAATTCAGACAAGATAATAAACTAAGCACGAAAAAACTAGAATGGATTATTATTTAGGGACCTAATCATGATGAAGAAATCAAACAAAATTTAAAGCAAACAATGAAATAAATTGATCAAGCAAAGTGGCAAAGAGGATGGCAGAATCAAATGAGGGGTGGGGTCTTGAAATCTGTAATATAGCTTAGTTGTTATTCTAATCACCTAATCTTGTGTCTGACTAATTATAGACCTAGAATCTTCATTAATTACATAGGTTCGCCTATCGGTTTCCCCTAATTATAACTAACTCATTTTAATAACCTAAGTGTCCTTAGCGCTATTAAACAAGTTAATTAATGAGCCCTGATTCATTATCGATCTCTAAGCCTAACCAACTACTCTCGATGTCACTACGAGCAGTTAAGCCTAGTTGAGTAGATTATGGTCTGACTTAGTTTCTCTCCGTCGAGTTTCCACTAAGTATCTAATCACTATAAATTTGGCCAGAATCTATAGAGCATTACGAGCACCCACGCAAATAATCAGTATAATGGACGCAAATAATCAGTATAATGGACACAAAAATAGGCAATCAAAATAACATTCAACATATTCTTTCATTCAAGACCCGCAAACCGGGATTTAGCTATACATGTATACAATAATTTCCCGTCTATACATAATGGAAAGCATAAATGAACAAATAAAGAAGTTTAGGAGATGAACCATAGAGGAACCCCTTGTTTGCACCTTGGATCGTCCTCGTTACAAGCTCCCGAGCACTAAAAAAAATGCCCAATACAAGAACTTTCACTCTCTTCTCAACTTGACCCTCAAGGATGGCTCAAAGAGCTTTGAAAAGACTAAAAGAATGGAATGGATGATTGCTTGATGATCAAAATGGGGAGAGAACCACGCTTTAAATTGGCCTTCAGCAGGGACAGCGTCGCGACGCTGTGATGTAGTCAGCTTGGGCTCCAAGACATCCCAGCATCGAGACGCGGCGCTGTCCTTCAACTGGAACTTTCCAGATCTCGTTTCAAGGCTGATTTTTGGGCTCTCCTCCATTCTTTGGCCTAATTGACTTCCATTTAAGGTCTTGTACTTCTCCCACTTGACCCACCATGGATCTCCAAGATCAATCTTCATTATTTGGGCTTCTTTTCTCCTCTTTTTCTCCAAATCTCCAACAAAATCTCCTAGGGACAAAAATTAATCAATTAAATGAATTTATATAATAAAAACACAATAAAACACATAAAAAGCTATTAAATTCAAAGGCAAAATAGAGGAAAGTGGCATATTTCTCGGTTCTGGTCTTATGCAAACTCATTGCATAGGACGCCCCCACTCGCATATGTCTTTACATCAACGATTCAGGTTCACATCGTTTGTATTAAATACAAAGCGGGTTGCATCACTATAGACCGTGTTGGTTATTACTTGAACTTGATCTGCTTTTATGTCTACACATAAAGTTCAAGTGTTCATTATATAGTCATGGGTTCTAGTTTATTGGATTTGGGTTAAATAATGCATAATTTAACAACCATTCAATAACCACTTATTGAATAACCTCAATAACGCTTTATCAATAACTTTGTTACATTTACTATCCACGAGTTTTAGGACATAAAACCCAACACTCACGACTCTTACAACTCTAGTGGTTCTAGTCCTATTTCTATGATGCAAGAAAACAAAGTCCTATTTCTAGGATCTTTTCCACTATTGTTTTAAGAACACACGCATTTAACTCAACCTTTCGGCCATCAGCTAAATACAAATTATGCTAACCTAAGTGATCAGTTTAAGTTGACAATAAACTTTAATTTCAACAAAACAAAACAATGCTAAGAAGGAGCAAGGTTGTTTTTGCATAGGCGGGGCTTTCTTCTACTCAAGGAATCCACATATTTGAGCTCCCGAGTAGAAGCTTAACTCATAATTGAAGGTAAGACAATAATTAAAAAGAACAGCAAATGGAAAAACAAACTGAAATCATATTAATTGAATAAATGGAGGTACAAACTTATAACTTACAACTGAAATAAAAGAAAACAGAAACTTAAGAATGCTAGGAACAGAAAACAAAAACAGAACATAAAAGACAAGACTCTATTAAGGATCTCTCCCTCTCTATCTATCTTGCTCTTGCCCTTTTTTCAAGGAGAGACAAACCTTTCTCTTCTTCTTCTTTCGAATGGAGGAGCCGACAGAGGCTGAAAGACCCAGAACTCGGAGTGGTTACAAGATGAGAAGAGAGAAAAAACACAAAAATCTTTCCTAAGGACGAAATTCCGAGCTCTCTTTTCTTCTTGCATCTTAGTCCTCTTTTATAGATATTGGAAGGTGAGGTTGGCTGCCATGATTAGTGTGAGAAGGCATTGAAAGGTAAGAATCCACGATCCTCAGAGATTTGATAACAGATTGGAGATTTTTGGACGATTTTGTGAAGATCCCGCGAATCTCGGTATTCTGTCGGAAAGCCTAGTTGTGGCTGCATATCGGGTGCATTTTCCTCTAATGTGTTGCTTAGACAATTTTGTCTTCAGTTGGGGCTACTTTCCTTATATGGTTTGCAGGCGCATTTTGATCGTATGTCCTTCATCCTCAGCTCTGGATGCAAGCACAAATCTTCAACTGGATCTCTTTTGCTCCGCTAACCTTTAATCTCCTATTGCGGGCGCATCTTCCTCACAATGTCCTCTGCACAAAAACAATAACTTGGATAAATTCTTATAGAAATAATCTCTATTTGTACACTTGAAGTTTAAATTCTATATTTCTAAGATTTTCCTCATGATTCTACAACTTTTGCGAAATTGACTTGAAATGATAAGATTTTAAACACAAAGTCCTTGCTTTCCAAACAATAACCTAGGTTTTTAAGGCTAAATAAAGCACATGAATGAGCGTTATCAGTAACTGTCGGGTTCCTAGAGTGAGTAAAAATATAGTATAAAATACTCTAGAATTCCTGTGCAAGTATACACAGTCTGCAGCAAGTAATATTATCAATCCGAGCCCTGAATGAGTTTCCACTCTACCTATTTTTGTGTAACTTTGTAATGGTTTCAAGAATAATAAAATGATTGGGTTTTATCGGAATTATGCTGAAGCAAAATAAATGACAGAACAATAAGTAAACAAATAGATAGACAGATTAAAGGCAGGCGCTGGTTAGGTTTAGTGATTATTCTAAAATATGCTCCAACAATATTATTGATCATGCATTTCTCGCAGTATTATTAGCGGATTCCTCCCGGAACTCCGGATCTTTTGGGATATGTTTCAAACCCAATGAAGTACGACCGATCATGCACTAGGCAACTGGCTATCCCTAGCTCAGTCACTGGCGTTCACCAATACACAATGATCGTAATGTGGATAATTGCCACACACTCTCTAAATCATCCCTGAAACTAGAGAGAGCTATTCACACCGGCTGGCCAGGTGGGCATAAAATAAGAATAAGCACAACAATTAACCAAAATGCGATAGTCAATTTATTACTAGAGATGAAACACAGTAATCACATTATTCCTAACCAACACCCTAAGCTACTTAGTTCATAATAGGCATAGGAATACGAATTACAATCTGAGTATGCATGTCCATAACCACAAGTTAATAAAGAAAATAAACTCCCTAATCAGCTTGCGGTAGATGGTGTTCTTGATGATCTTCAATCTCCCTATACTATTCGGCTTCCAAGGGAAAACATGGAATGCATTTGACTTTGACGGCTACTTCCTTTTATAGAAGGACAGGAGACTTGAATTAGGTCAACTTGGACACGTGTAGGGCTCTCCTTGCTCCTTTATCCCGAAAATAACTCAACAGAAGTCGGTTCATGAAGTTGGCTAACGAGCTGTGATGTGGCAGTTTCTGCTCCCAGTTTTGCTGCAGCATAGAATTTGCTCCCTCCAGTCGCTTAGCAGCATAATCTGCACAAAATAATTTCCAATGCTTCCATTCTTCCAAATGGGTTAAATCATGTAATATCTATCCAAAACCAACCCTAATAAGCATAAATGACACACAAATCCCTATACAATCGAGGCCTAAATAACTACCTTTTGGGCAGTTATCATACCCCCAAACTTAAATTATTGCTCGTCCCGAGCAATACTAACTCACCTTCCTTCAAGAATTTAGAATATTAGACAAAGAATAGCTTAATCAACCCAGACAGTCCAACACTACCTTTAACCTTTACCTGAGCACTTTGCAAAACCAAGCTCTGCTGCAGCAAAATGATTCCTTCAGCAGGGACAAATAATCACCACTTTCAACTCAATTCTAAGAACTCTCCACAACTTAGCTCTATTATCAGATATTTCAAAACATATTTTTAAAGGGGTTTATATCATTGTTTATTAGACTTAACGCAGCCTTACAGTCATAAACTCTTAAGCATGGGATGACCCACTTTATGATGCAGTATACCCTTGCCTCAAGCTCATCACCAACTAGGCTCAATACTCATTATAAAGCTAAAAAATCCTTAGTTATTCCATCTCTTGCCCCTCAGAATGGCGACATTTTGTGATGAAGCTCACCTAAGTTATGGGAGACAGAAAAACTGTTGGATCATCATTCATCCTTCAAAACTTTTGCTCCATCAATTTTTTCAGCAAAATCTTCAACAAATAATTTTTCAGCAAATAATTTTTTTTCTCATATTTCTCATTTTTTCACATTTCCTAGGTCATCTTTTGACGCGAAGACAACCTGTGGGTATCACAAATGTCCCCGGTTACTCAAAAACCTAGCAAATTTTAATTTGAAGGAGAGGAATGCTCGAGCAAAATAATTGGAGTAGCAAAAAGTCCCCCAAACTTGAATTATTCATTGTCCCCAATGAATCATTAAATAAGCAAGTATACCCCCAAACTTAAATTTTTCTATCTAAATTTGTAAACTAAACATGGGACTTCGATTAAGCTTAAAGTGGATCATATAAGTCAATACTACCTTCAAAATCTTCTTTGCCGCAGCAACAGTCCAGGCTTGAAGAAATGCTCAAGCAAAAGGTTTCTGGAGATCAAAATACCTTCATCTAATTAAGCGTAATCAGTCCAAGCTTCAAAAATTCAGAGAAAAATTAGTTAAGTTAGAGTTTCTTAGTGCTCATGGAACGGAACATCAAGAAATTTCATTAAAAAGAAATTACACATCAGATATATTTTTTTAAAACAGTAGAAAAGTAAAAAGAAAAGCAAACATAACAATAATAGAAAAGGAGGTTAGAAAATTTAAGAACAAAAATTATGCTCGCCCATGGCCACTTCATCCTTCAGTCCTCTTGGCCCGATTCATTTTCATCATCCTCTTCTCCTCTTTCAACAGGTGGGGGCGGAATCCAGGGGTTCAACAGATCGTCAGGGAATGCTGGAAGGGCTGGATAAGGTTTTGAAAAATTCTCTTGCAGCGCCTTCTTCAAGCTGGCATCCCGATTCTTAAAATAGTTCCAGAAGGTTAAAGTTTGCCTTTCAGCGAACTCCTGCCTACTGGCTGAAAGTGCCAGTTGTTCTAGAATCGAGTTGATGCCATGGATAAGCCCACCTTGACGTACCTCCTACACACGCTGGAGCCGTGCCAAATTGGGCGTGTCTATGATCCCCTTATCAAACAGGATCACATCTCCCTCATCCACCGGAACCCCTGCTCTTCTGCACAAAATCGTGATTGTGATTGGAAAGAATAGTTTCCCCACCTTCTTTTTCCAACATCCAGAAATCTCATTCGCAATGATCCTCCCTACATTAATACTGAGAGATCGTAAGATGGCAAAAGCTAGGAGAACCCGTTCCCTGGAGATTGTCGAGTCATGTGTTGTTGGAAGCATCTTCTGTCTAATAAATCCCATTCATGTGTTCGCTTCCCTTTTCAAATAAGCCGACTGGAATGTCCTCTTCTGAGTCTTGGATAACTGCCACTGTGCCCCTTCAATTCCTACCTCCCTTACAGCCTCACTTAGTTGCTCATCAGATGACGTCATAGCCATCTCATTATATGCCGCATGGGGGAAGTTTTGAACGTTGTACAGTGCATTGATAGCAGTTGGACTCCAATCCACCTCGACTCCTCGGACAATTACCTGGAAACCATCCTCCTTGACAATGTTAGCATAAAATTCACGCACCACCTGTGCATTTACAGATTCTGGCTTCGCACAAAATAGCTCCCAGCCGTGGTCTGCAATACCGGTCCTCAGAAACTGTGGAAGATCACCACTGAAACCGCGCTCGAACAAGAAATCCCTTTTCAAAAGCTCAGCGTATTTTGCTCTTGCAAAATTGTTGACGAAGTGATCAAATGGAACCTGCTGTTCTTCTATCGCCTCGTGTTCTTCCGATGCTTCAGCAACATTTTTGCCCTTCTCTGCCCTGCGCTTGCGCAACTGCTCTTCCTCAGTCTTCTTATCTGTTTCGTCTCTTTCTTTGTTCTCAGCTTCTTTCTTCTCTCTTTCCTCTCGCTCTGCCTTTTCTCTCTCAGAATCTGATGATGGTGGTGATGGGGTATCAGTCCAAATCACCTGAATACGACCGGCCTTTCTTTTTATGCGGTGACGTTTCGGCGGTTCGGGCATGATTACCTCAACACGAGCTTCTTGGTCCTGCTCGTTTCCTCTTTCAGACACTGCGCCTACCTGCTCGTCTCTCACCATCTCAGCCTGCTGTTCTTGATTCTCCTCAACATTTTCCTCTCGAGCCGTATCTGTATCCGCAAGTATCTGATCAGCCTCTCCTGGGGTCTGTTCTTGCAGTTCTTCCAGGTTTTCTTCAACCACTGCAGCAGCCTCATCCTCTGTCACTTTTTCCTGTTCTTCCGCCCTCTGTTGTCGCCTTCTTCTTTTAGCTTCTTTCTCCTCCGGTGTTCTTTTCTTCTTAGTTTTCACTTTCGGAACTTCGGGGGTAATGGGTATTTCCTCTTCACTCTCTCTCTCTTTTTCTTTCCTCGCTCTTGTTTTGCCCATGGATAACTCAAAGGGTTTTGCAAAGAATGTAAAGGAGAAAGAAAGAATGTAGATGGCAAGATAGAATCAAGAAGACGAAGTAGAACGAAGACTTACCAATGTCTGCAAATTAATAAGGCTCCAGCAATTTGAAATCCTAACCGAAAGGATTTGCTCCGTAATAAATGGTTTTACCGTTCACAATTAAGTTGCAATTCAAATCTCTAACGGTAAAATTGTGGAACTCCAATCATCTATGGGAAATAACGGCATGCTGTCAACGGCTAAACCGTTGGATTGTCCCTTCACGACATGTGGCAACATCCCTGCAATTCACCTGCCCATAGAAATTCAAAAATCCCAACGGTAAAAATAATTACTCACACTAAAATCCTTCCTATGCATACGAGAAATTTGCTCCAGCATTATCTTTGTTGCAACAATCTTCTGAACCTGTCGAATCTTAGATATGGAATTTAAATTTCAAAATAGGCAAATCAAATCTTTTAAATTCAAATTAAACTTTAACCGATCAAATCAAACTTAATCTGTTATTCTCAAAAGAAGCCGAATAAATTAGAGAAAACCTCAATTAATTAAAACTAGAATTCAAATAATTGAAAATAAAATCTAGATAAAGTCTAATAAATTCTAACTAATTAAAAGATAATTGAAAGATAATTTAAATAAATAACCCGAAAATCAAATCAAATTCAAAACAAAATAGATAAGATCTAATCAAATATTTAAAGACAAAATCTAATAAATCTCGCAAAATCAAATCTAACCTAACCGCAATTAAAATCAAATCAACGAAAAATAAAATCAATACAAATCCTGGGAGCTCAAAATTTTGCTTTGTGAAATGCTCCCGCAAAAATCCTGCTCTCTCAATCATCAACCAACCTTAGTGAAGGATATTTTGACTGAAACTCCTCTCCCCAATAATGCTTGACACACTGACCATTCACCTTGAATACTCTCCCATCTTTTTTCATCTTGCAAAGTAACTGCTCCATGGGGGAAAACCTCAATCACAACAAACGGACCTGACCATTTGGACTTTAGTTTCCCAGGAAACAATTTTAATCTAGAATTATAAAGCAAAACTTTTTGACCTTTGACAAATTCTTTAGGTCTAATTTTCTTGTCATGCCACAACTTAATCTTTTCTTTATAAATTTTCGCATTCTCATAAGAAAAGTGGCGAAATTCTTCCAATTCGCTGAGTTGCAGCATTCGCATTGCTCTTGCACTACTCAGATCAAAATTCAACTTTTTCAAAGCCCAAAACGTTTTATGTTCTAGCTCTAATGGTAAATGACAAGCTTTCCCGTATACCAACCGATAGGGAGACATACCTAGAGGAGTCTTATAGGCTGTCCTATAAGCCCAAAGAGCCTCATCCAACCTAAAAGACCAATCCTTTCTAGATGGATGGACTACTTTTTCTAGAATTGATTTAATTTCCCTATTACTTATCTCAGCCTGACCATTAGCCTGTGGGTGATAGGGGGTAGCTATCTTGTGCTTGATTCCATACTTAGCTAAAAGCTTAGTTAAGATATTATTAACAAAATGTGTACCCTCATCACTTATTAGAGCTCTAGGTGTCCCGAACCGCGCAAAGATGTGCGATTGGAGAAACCTTGAAACCGTCTTGGCATCACTCTGATTGCATGTGATGGCCTCCACCCACTTGGACACGTAATCCACTGCCAATAAGATAAAAACATTGCCATTAGAAGGGGGAAATGGCCCCATAAAATGAATACCCCATACATCGAATAGCTCAACTTCTAAAATGTAAGTAAGAGGCATTTCATCTCTAGGCCCCAAGTTTCCTCTCCTTTGACAAGCGTCACATTGCTTGTAGAACCAGTGGGCATCCTTAAACAAGGTAGGCCAGAAGAATCCGCAATGCAAAATCCTCATAGCTGTCCTTTGACCGCTGAAATGACCTCCATACGGGGAAGAGTGACATTGCTCCAGGATTTCGGTTGCTTCATCACCAGAAACGCACCTACGAATAATACCGTCAGAGCATTGCTTATACATAAATGGCTCATCCCAATAGAAACATTTTGCATCATGCTTAAACTTTTTCTTCTGCCTCCAATCCATATCAATAGGGGTGACTCCCTTCACTAAAAATTTGGCAATATCAGCATACCAAGAGACATCCCTGACTACCTTTACCTGAACAGCAAAAAGTTGTTCATCTGGAAAAGAATCGGAAATGGCAGATTGCTCCAGCAAAGATGACGATGGATCAAGACGAGACAAGTGATCTGCAATGACATTCTCTGATCCCTTCTTGTCCTTTATCTCCAAGTCGAATTCCTGCAGTAATAAAACCCAACGAATTAGTCTAGGCTTTGCATCTTTCTTTGACATTAAATACCTTATTGCTGCATGATCCCTGAACACCGTGACTTTGGATCCAACCAAATATGGCCGAAATTTCTCAAAAGCAAACACAACAGCTAACAACTCCTTTTCAGTAGTTGTGTAGTTGACCTGTGCCTCATTTAAAACCTTGCTTGCATAATATATAGGATGAATAAATTTACCCTGCTTCTGCCCCAACATTGCACCTACTGCAGCATCACTCGCATCACACATTACCTCGAATGGCAAATTCCAATTAGGTGCGCAGAGAATGAGTGCTGAGATTAAAGCAGCCTTCAATGTTTCAAAAGCCTTCCTACAATCTGCATTAAAGTAAAAAACATGATCAGTGCACAATAAGTTACAAAGAGGTTTACTGATTTTGGAAAAATCCTTTATGAACCTCCTATAAAATCCAGCATGCCCTAAGAAGCTCCGAATTCCCTTCACTGAATTCGGTGATTCTAATCTTTCAATAACCTCAACTTTTGCTCTATCAACTTCTAGACCATTCTTAGAAATCCTATGACCTAACACTATGCCCTCCTTCACCATGAAGTGGCACTTCTCCCAATTAAGAACTAGATGGGTATCCTCACATCTTTTTAACACCTTACCTAAATTATCTAAACAACTCTGAAAAGACCCTCCAAAAACTGAAAAATCGTCCATAAAGACCTCAACAGTGGACTCAATCATATCAGAAAAAATTGCTAACATACACCGCTGAAATGTTGCTGGAGCATTGCAAAGGCCAAAAGGCATTCGCCTGAAAGCAAACGTCCCATAAGGGCAGGTGAAAGTGGTTTTTTTCCTGATCTTCAGGAGCAATAGTAATCTGGTTATACCCAGAATAACCATCCAAGAAACAGTAGTAGGCCTGACCAGCCAATCGATCCAACATCTGGTCAATAAATGACAAAGGGAAGTGGTCCTTACGGGTGGCTTTGTTAAGCCTCCTGTAATCCATGCAAACCCTCCAACCAGTTACTGTCCTAGTTGGGATCAACTCATTGTCTTTATTGCTTACCACAGTGACACCTCCTTTCTTAGGAACACATTGGACAGGGCTCACCCAATTGCTGTCTGCAATCGGATAAATGATGCCAGCATCCAACCATTTAATCACCTCATTTTTAACCACTTCTTTCATTGCAGTGTTAAGCCTTCTTTGTTGCTCAATACTCCTCATGGACCCCTCCTCTAGAGTGATTTTATGCATACAAAAAGATGGGCTAATCCCCTGAATGTCAGCCAATGTCCAACCAATAGCCTTGCGGTATTGCTGCAGAAACTTTATTAAGGCCTCCTCATGCTCCGACATTAAATCTGATGCAACAATAATGGGCAATGTCTCACTTTCCCCAAGATACACATACTTTAGATGATCTGGTAAGGGCTTCAAATCTAAAGTAGGTGCCTCAATCAGGGATGGTTTAATTGGGGGAGCCTTTCTTTGATCTAAATCTAAAGACTCAAAAACATCCTCACACCTAAACAATTCTTTTTCATTTTTTCTATCTAAAGAACAAACTTTTAAATCCTCTACACTAACCTCTCCATGATTTTCCAAATGCTTATTAGCCGAATCCTGAATTGTTGTCTCAACAATTGTGTTCTCCAGAATCCTAATGAAAGAGCAATCTTTCATCTCGTCTGGATACTTCATGGCCTTAAACACATTAAATTTTACTTCCTCATTACAAACTCTCATTGTTAATTCCCCTTTTTGAATATCTATTAACGCTCTACCAGTAGCCAAAAATGGACGTCCTAGAATAATTGGGACATCTCTATCAGCCTCATAATCTAAAATAATGAAATCAACAGGAAATATGAATTTATCCACTTTTACTAAGACATCCTAAATCTTACCCTCTGGATATGTGATAGACCTATCAGCTAGTTGGAGTGTAACTGTGGTAGGTCTAGCTTCACCAATACCTAACTTTCGATAGACCGAAAGAGGCATAAGGTTAATGCTTGCACCTAAATCACATAGTGCTCTACCTAATTCCTTTCCACCTATTGACACAGGTATAGTAAATGACCCTGGATCCTTAGCCTTGGGGGGTAGCCCATTCTTAAGAATAGCACTACACTCCTCAGTAAGAGATACAATTTCAAACTCACCTAACCTTTTCTTTTTAGTCAAAATATCCTTAAGAAATTTAGCATAATTAGGCATTTGCTCTATAGCTTCTACTAAAGGGATATTTATATGCAACTGCTTAAGAATCTCTAAAAACTTTTTAAATTGACCATCCTGATTCTTAGGCTTTTGCCTTTGTGGAAAAGGTAGAGGTGGTACGTAAGGTGGGGGCGGCACATATGGTGGTTCTACATCTGGCACAGAACCAAATGCTCCAGCATTTTTATTGTTGCCTCCAGCACCCTGACCAGACTCCAACTCTTCCTCGACAACAACATTATTATTTCTATCACCATTTTTATCTATAACCTGGGTTTTACTAGGCTCAATTCTTTCTTCTAATGGCTTACTGATAGCGAGCAGAAATGTCGCTATTTTAGTCTCAATTTATTAAAGCTTTTTGGTGCTTTAATCGTGTTTTTAATGAATATATTTAATGAATTTTGTTATTTGGTCCTTAGGAGCTAAGTTGGTGATTTTGGGAGAAAAAGAGCCAAAATTGAAGTAATTATAGCCCAAATCCTAGCTTAATGCAATTGGAGGCCCAAAGAAGACATCTATGAAGAAAAGACCAAGAGAAATGAAGACGAAGGCCCAAAAATCAGCCCAAAAGGAAGCTGAAAAAACAGGAAAATCTGGACAGCGTCGAGACGCTTAGCAAGGCAGCGTCGCGACGCTGCCCTTTCTTGTTGCCCAAGCCGCGTGCGCAGCAGCCTCGCGACGCTTAGCAAGGAAACGTCGCGACGCTACCCCTATTCCAGGCCTATAAATAGGCGCCCTTGGGTGCCTCATTTCTCATCAATCAAACCATCAACCAATTCATCCTTTCTTTTCTCTCTTAGGCTCCTTTCTTGGAGCCCCTCTCAAGGCTTTTAAGCCTTTTGAGAGGATTCTTCTAGTGGGGAAATTTTGGGAATTTTGGGAAGCAATCTTAGAGGCTCGAGGAGGAGTCAGCGGGGGCTCCAAGCGTCAGCGAGGATTTTTTCGACGGTCAATTCCTTTCCTTTTATGCTCTTTAATATGCTTTCCCTTGTAATTACTGTGGATATTATGTGTAGCTAAACCCCAATTTGGGGTCTTGAAATGAAATAATAGTTCAAATATTGTTATAATTTCTTGTCTCTTGCCCATGTCCTAATTATTTGTATGGATGTGCTTAATGCTTTACTCAATCTGGCCAATTGTGTAATGATTCGATTCTTAATGGAAACTCGACGGAGAGAAATTAGGATAGATCATAATCCATGCAACTAGTTTAATTGCCCGTTGTGACACCGGGATTAGTTGATTAAACTTAGATTCCTAAAATGAATTAGAGCGTAATAATTAATGGTTTTTAATGGCGCTAAGGACACTTAGGTTGTTAAAATGAATTAATTACAATTAGGGGAAACCGACAGGAGAACCTATGTGATTAACGGAGATTCTAGGATTATAATTAGTTGGGCAATGAGATAGGATAATTATAGCAATTATTTAGCTATCCATTGATTTTCAAGACCCCTCTTCCCACTTAAAGAAAACTCTTTCTCCGCATTTTCCTTTTTTGATTGATCAATTTGTTTTCATTAATTGTCTTGAATTTAAATCTTTTTATTGCATGAACGTGGTCCCTAAATACTATTTCACCCAAGTATTTTCAGTGCTCAAGAGAATTTTAATTATTTGCTTAAGTTTCGCTTCGCCTCCCTGAGGATTCGATACTCGGAATACTTTTCGTTTTATATTACTTGTCACGACCCGTGCGCTTGCGGAAAATCGTATACACACCAACAAGTTTTTGGCGCCGTTGCCGGGGAGGCTTGATTGTTAAGCAAAAATTAATTTTTCTTGACATCGAAAAGAAAAGGATAAATGGTAATTTAGGTGTAAATATTTTTTTTCTTTCATCATTTAGTGAATATTATTTTTATTTTCATTTTTGTCTGGTTTTTTTTTTCGTCTGGGAGCATTGTATGCGAAGAAACAAGGTGGTTGATTTGTTTCCGTTAGATCTTGAGATTAACAGGACTCTTAAATTCATTAGAAGAGAAAAAAGATTAGCAGAAATGATGGCCCACCAAGAAGAAGCTTCCAAGGCAATTAGAGATTTTTTGCAGCCAGTTCTTCCTACCGAGAATTCTGGAATTGTTTACGCCCCCATCCAAGCTACAAATTTTGAGCTAAAAACAGGGTTGATTCAGATGGCACGCGATAACTCGTTCAAAGGACATCCTTCCGAGGACCCCCACTCTCATCTGCGATCATTCCTAGAAATATGCGGGACGGTAAAGATGAACGGAGTTCCGGCCGACGCAATCAGATTGAGGCTGTTTCCATTTTCTCTACAGGATAAAGCAAAAGATTGGCTCGAATCAGTCGAGACGGGCAGCATCAGTACTTGGGACGAGCTTGCCCAGGCTTTTCTGACAAAATTTTTTCCACCGGCTAAGACTACCAAGCTCCGGACTGAAATTGGAACATTCAGACACCTTGACGAAGAGCAGTTATACGAAGCGTGGGAAAGATATAAGGAAATGCTTAGGCGATGCCCCCAACACGGATATCCTGATTGGCTTCAGGTACAGTTATTCTATAATGGATTAAACCCCTCCACAAAGACAGTCCTTGACACATCAGCAGGAGGGAGTTTTCTTTCAAAAACAGTGACAGAAGCCAAGGACCTGCTTGAGGAAATGGCGGCAACAAGTTATCAATGGCCGACGGAGAGAGGAACAGTTACAAAAAAGGCTGGATTATATGAATTGGATGAGTCAAGATCACTGAAAGCGCAACTGGCATCTCTGACCAATGCACTAAACAAATTGACGTCATCTGAGGTGGTTAAGTCCATTTCCACCTTAGCTGAAGGTCATTCAAAGAAAGAAGGTCAAGATGTGGAAGAAGTTCAATACATAGGAAATTGATCATATACTCAAGGAGTACCAAACTTCTATCACCCCAGTCTGCACAATCACGAGAACTTCTCATATGCGAATACGAAGAATGTTTTGCAGCCACCCCCAGGTTTTGCATCAACGAGTACTCTTGAAAAGAAAAATAATCTGGAGGAGATGGTGGCTTTATTCATCAAGGAACAAAGAATATTGAATGTAAATCTCCAAACATCAGTAAACAACCACGACGCAGCTCTAAAGAATATGGAAGTGCAGATAGGTCAGATTGCTTCAGCAGTAAATGCCCTTCAAAAGGGAAAATTTCCAAGTGATACTGAGCCTAACCCGAAAGAGCAGTGTAAGATGGTAGTTCTAAGAAGTGGCAGAAGATTGGAGGACAGTTCAGAGAAGAAAAAGGAAGAAGAAAAGAGAAGGGATGAAGATGAAGGGGCTGAGGCACAAAAAGCCTCCTCTGAAAGGTTCCAACATCCTCCCAACTCTATTAAATTAAAATGTGATTTTTCTAACAGCTTTGCAGGTAGAAAAGAAGATGAGAGGCAGAATGACAAAGAGAAGCTGACTGAGGAAGAAGTGGTTCCATGCAACCACCATGACAGAGGTTCGCATATTAGCCCGCCTAAGCGGAGGGGCGAATGTCCAACCTTTGATTACAGGGAGTTACCTTTTCCTCAAAGATTTAAAAATGTCAAATTAGATGAACAATTTCAAAAATTTTTAGAAATGTTTAAAAAGTTGACTGTGAATATTCCATTGGTAGAAGCTTTGTATAATATGCCAAATTATGGAAAATTCATGAAGGAAATGCTTTCTAAAAAGAAAAGTCTGAAAAAATAAGTTTTTAATTTATCTGAGAGTAGCAGTACCATTATTTCTGGTAGGATACCCTCTAAGCAAAAAGATCGAGGGAGTTTTACTGTTCCCTGTACCATAGGAGAAGTATCCTTCGATAGGGCTCTATGTGATTTAGGAGCAAATATAAATTTGATGCCCTACTCTGTATACAAGAAGATTGGTTTATCAGGTATGACAGATACCGACGTCACTCTCCAGCTTGCTGACAGATCGATTACCCACCCGATGGGTGTTGTGGAGGACGTGTTGGTGAAAGTCAACAAATTCATCTTCCCTGTAGATTTTGTGGTACTGGACATGAAGGAGGACAAAGAAGTGCCAATTATCTTAGGCAGACCTTTCCTAGCCACTGGTAAGGCCGAGATTAGCGTGCATACAGGTAAGCTTACCTTGAACACTGATGATGAAAAAGTCGTGTTTAGTATTTTTGGCCAAGATGAATCTGTTTGTAGTTTGCATACATGTTTTTCTGTTGGGCCTGAATACTTGACTGATGACGATGAAGAGGTAGACTATAATCTTGGCCTAGGCTTAGGAGAAATGCTTGTTGATTATATGGATTTTGATCATGATGCATATATGGATAATCCTCTGTTTGAAAATGATTTGGATCTGCCTGACTTTGAAAATGAATTAGACTTGCCTGCTTGTGAAAATGAAAGATCTGCAGTTGATGATTTACCTTCCCTTGAAAATGAATTAAATTTGCCTGAAATGAATAATTTTGATGATGATATTGAATTGCCTGACATTGAGCATGAACATAAAAGGCAGAAAAAAGATTGCTCGATAGATAATTTTGAGTCTGACCATGATTACAGTGAATCTATTGAGTCTGATCTTGACATTCCTGAATGCATGAATCCTGACAATGTGAATACTTTCTTTTCATGTCCTGATGATGTGTATAGCATAGAATCTGACCCAGAAGAACTTGAATCTGTGCATAGTATAGAATCTGATCCTGAAATTCTTGAATTCTTGAATTCTTTTGATGATGAGTCATGTGATAGCTTAGTTGAATCATTTTTTAATTCTGAGTCTGAAGGATCTATTGAACATGTAGATATTTTTTCTGATGAATGGACTGGCATGATTGATAGGCCATCTCTAGATCCTAGACCAGTAGATATTTTAATGCTTGATGACTCTATTAACAACTGTTTTAAGAATAGAGATTTAGAAAAGAGATTTGATGCGGCTGATTATTTTCTAAAATGTTATTATAAGAATCTCTTTAGGGAAGATGGGCCAGGGGAAAGTTTTTTTTCTCCCCTGTTTGTAGTATGCAATTCGGTGCGTGATTTCTTACAGGGCCCGGAGGATGATGAAAATTTTTATTTTGAGCCTCCGTAAGCGTGCCGAGCCTAGTCTAGCTAAAGACGTTAAAGAAAGCGCTGCTTGGGAGGCAACCCAAGGATTAAAGTAGTTAGTTGTTTTGGCGGTAAATAATTTTCTTTGCTCCGTGATCCAATTTTGTTTTGCAGGATCACCTTAGCAAATCCCGAAATTCCACATTTCCCATTTTTCATGGATCCAAAGGAAAAGGATGAAGCGCTCCTAGCTCAGGGAAGTCTCAGTATCTCTCTTTATGCTTTTCTGTTTTAAAAAACATTGGGGACAATGTTTAGTTTAAGTTTGGGTGGGAGGCTTCCGCTGTGTTGAGCATATTTAAATTCTGTTGGATGCATGAATAGCTAGCCATGATAGCCAAGGATGTGATTTTTGAAATTTTGGGAGAAAATGGTTTATATGTTGTGGAATCTGGGAGCACGGCAGAAATTGTGAAATTTTAAAATTTTTTGATACTTAGTTTTGATGTCTAAAGCATGCAATAGTCTTATCTAATGACGTCTTTGAAAATCTAGATTCTTATTATGGTTTTCAAAGTTGTTGTCACCCCGATAGGCTTAGTTTCTAATATTAGGAAGTTCATGCTTGATTGCTCTAAAGAACTAGGTAGGAAAAAATGCTATGCCTGCTGAGAGAAAAGCAAAAGCAACAAAAGAAAATGTGAGAAAAAGAAAATCTGTTGAAAAAGAATTTTTGCTTGCTCAAAAGAAAAAAAGCCTAGGGGTAAAAAGAGCTACCTGCGGTGTGATCAGTTAGGCCAACCAGAGAATAAAATTCGGGTTAAGGGTCCCTGCACCGTAGTGTGAAAGCTAGTACAATTAGATATCAAAATGCAAGTTTGGGGGAGGAGCAAAAGAAAAAGAAAAGAAAAAGAAGAGAAAAAGAAAAATCATGTGAGAATTCTGCTCCCCCATGAAAAAAAAAAGAAAAAGATGACAGGCACCCTAGTTACTTTTTTTTTGCATGATAGAAGGACTCCGAAGTATTAGGGGCTCTTAGCCAGTGTAGGGGGAAAACAAATGGAGAAAGCCATAAGACTAATCTAGGTTAGTAAAAGAATCAATAGATAAGTCTTGAGCATGCTATTCATTAATCTTAAGTTCAAACTAGTTTAAGATTTCTTCAAGAGTATGCGGTGCTTGCTTATTCCACTTGCATGTTTTCCATTCGATCCTAAGAATTCCAAAATCATTGAGGGTTGAGCGATTCTATTTCATGCATCTTTAGAATTTATTTTGCTCGGGACTAGCAAAAGCTTAAGTTTGGGGGTGTGATAGCGAGCAGAAATGTCGCTATTTTAGTCTCAATTTATTAAAGCTTTTTGGTGCTTTAATCGTGTTTTTAATGAATATATTTAATGAATTTTGTTATTTGGTCCTTAGGAGCTAAGTTGGTGATTTTGGGAGAAAAAGAGCCAAAATTAAAGTAATTATAGCCCAAATCCTAGCTTAATGCAATTGGAGGCCCAAAGAAGACATCTATGAAGAAAAGACCAAGAGAAATGAAGAAGAAGGACAAAAAATCAGCCCAAAAGGAAGCTGAAAAAACAGGAAAATCTGGACAGCGTCGAGACGCTTAGCAAGGAAGTGTCGCGACGCTGCCCTTTCTTGTTGCCCAAGCCGCGTGCGCAGCAGCGTCGCGACGCTTCGCAAGGCAGCGTCGCGACGCTACCCCTATTCCAGGCCTATAAATAGGCACCCTTGGGTGCCTCATTTCTCATCAATCAAACCATCAACCAATTCATCCTTTCTTTTCTCTCTTAGGCTCCTTTCTTGGAGCCCCTCTCAAAGCTTTTAAGCCTTTTGAGAGGATTCTTCTAGTGGGAAAATTTTGGGAATTTTGGGAAGCAATCTTAATGCTTTACTCAATCTGGCCAATTGTGTAATGATTCGATTCTTAATGGAAACTCGACGGAGATAAATTAGGATAGATCATAATCCATGCAACTAGTTTAATTGCCCGTTGTGACACCGGGATTAGTTGATTAAACTTAGATTCCTAAAATGAATCAGAGCGTAATAATTAATGGTTTTTAATGGCGCTAAGGACACTTAGGTTGTTAAAATGAATTAATTACAATTAGGGGAAACCGACAGGAGAACCTATGTGATTAACGGAGATTCTAGGATTATAATTAGTTGGGCAATGAGATAGGATAATTATAGCAATTATTTAGCTATCCATTGATTTTCAAGACCCCTCTTTCCACTTAAAGAAAACTCTTTCTCCGCATTTTCCTTTTTTGATTGATCAATTTGTTTTCATTAATTGTCTTGAATTTAAATCTTTTTATTGCATGAACGTGGTCCCTAAATACTATTTCACCTAAGTATTTTCAGTGCTCAAGAGAATTTTAATTATTTGCTTAAGTTTCGCTTCGCCTCCCTGAGGATTCGATACTCGGAATACTTTCCGTTTTATATTACTTGTCACGACCCGTGCGCTTGCGGAAAATCGTATACACACCAACACTTACCACTCCTAAGAGTAACTGCCTTTACCTGCTCCTTACCTTCCCTTCTAGGGTGTTCAGTATCTGATGGAAGTTTCCCTTGAGGCCTTGCCTTGAGCTCATTAGCTAGCTGACCCACTTGCAATTCCAAGGCTCTCATTGAAGCTTGATTACTTTGAATTGCAGCGTCTGTACGAGCCATAAATTCTTTCATCATTGCCTCGAGAGAATTCTCCGAATGTTGCTGGGGCAAAGCCTGCTTATGTTGCTGGGGCATTACCTGCGCTTTAGCAAATCTCGGCTGGTTCATCTTCTGTTGCGCTTGTATGTTATTTCCTTGACCTCCCCATGAGAAGTTGGGGTGGTTGCGCCAACCTGGATTATAGAAGTTAGAATAAGGGTTGTTCCTCTGATTACCTACAAAAAACACAGACGCTGGATTGCTGGGGCAAAACTCGTAGTTGTGGTCTTCACCGCAATAGACACATGCTTCGTCCGTGACTTGGTTCACCACTGCTACACGCTCCATAGCTGGTGGCTGCTGATGACTAATCACTGTCACATTCTTAAGAGCGTTATCAATCATTGCAAGATCAGCCCTAATGGTGGACACACCATCAACCTCTAATACACTCTTAACCTTTTTATTTGTGCCTCTAACATCCGACCACTGACAACTATTAATAGATATTCTTTCTAAAATTTCATAGGCTTCATCAAAAGTTTTTGCCAAAAGGGCCCCTCCAGCCGAAGCATCGACCATACCTTGGGTTACTCCATTTAAACCATTGTAAAATGTTTCCATTTGAATACAATGAGGACACTTTCGTAAAAGCTCCTTAAACCTCTCCCAAGCCTCACTAAAAGTCTCATCCTCAAGTTGCCTAAACCCTACTATTTCACTCCTTAATTTAGCATTTCTATTAGGTGGGAAATATTTACTCAAAAATTTTTCAGCTAACTCATCCCACGTCCTAATTGATCCTGGAACAAAAGAGTTTAACCATGACTTTGCTCCATCTCTAAGAGAATACGGGAACAAAGTTAATCTAAGAGCATCTCTAGGCACTCCTTGAATTACAAAAGAATCACTAACGCCAAGAAAAGACTTAAGATGTAAATGAGGGTCTTCAGATGACAAACCATGGAATTGCCCCACGGTTTGCAACATCTGAAACATTACCAGTTTCATTTCAAAATTCGTCGCTAGGATTTGGGGACGTGCAATCCCTGGATTCAACTCATTAAACATCGGGACAGCATACGCTCGAATGGCTCTGGTCCTATCGTTCGCTATCAAGATAGGATTCTCAGCCTGATTATTTCGCTGCTCATTTCTGCTGGGGGTTTGCTGCTGCTGGACCTTCATGAAACTGTGGAAGTTGCGGCACGTTTCCATCTGGTTTCTGCGCTGCTCCCTCCTTCTGTTCCTAAATGTCCTTTCAATTTCTGGATCAAGCTCAAACCGTACCCCAGGCGGATCGCTCATGCACCAAAATCACACTTGCAAAAACAAAATAAACAATCAAAAAGTTCTAGCACCAAGCCACTAAAACACATACACAAAACAGATCAGATAAAAACTTATTCAAGTCCCCGGCAACGGCGCCAAAAACTTGTCGGGTTCCTAGAGTGAGTAAAAATATAGTATAAAATACTCTAGATTTCCTGTGCAAGTATACACAGTCTGCAGCAAGTAATATTATCAATCCGAGCCCTGAATGAGTTTCCACTCTACCTATTTTTGTGTAACTTTTTAATGGTTTCAAGAATAATAAAATGATTGGGTTTTATCGGAATTATGCTGAAGCAAAATAAATGACAGAACAATAAGTAAACAAATAGATAGACAGATTAAAGGCAGGCGCTGGTTAGGTTTAGTGATTATTCTAAAATATGCTCCAGTAATATTATTGATCATGCATTTCTCGCAGTATTATTAGCGGATTCCTCCCAGAACTCCGGATCTTTTGGGATATGTTTCAAACCCAATGAAGTACGACCGATCAAGCACTAGGCAACTGGCTATCCCTAGCTCCGTCACTGGCGTTCACCAATACACAATAATCGTAGTGTGGATAATTGCCACACACTCTCTAAATCATCCCTGAAACTAGAGAGAGCTATTCACACCGGCTGGCCAGGCGGACATAAAATAAGAATAAGCACAACAATTAACCAAAATGCGATAGTCAATTTATTACTAGAGATGAAGCACAGTAATCACATTATTCCTAACCAACACCCTAAGCTACTTAGTTCATAATAGGCATAGGAATACGAATTACAATCTGAGTATGCATGTCCATAACCACAAGTTAATAAAGAAAATAAACTCCCTAATCAGTTTGCGGTAGATGGTGTTCTTGATGATCTTCAATCTCCCTATACTATTCGGCTTCCAAGGGAAAACATGGAATGCATTTTACTTTGACGGCTACTTCCTTTTATAGAAGGACAGGAGACTTGAATTAGGTCAACTTGGACACGTGTAGGGCTCTCCTTGCTCCTTTATCCCGAAAATAACTCAACAGAAGTCGATTCATGAAGTTGGCTAACGAGCTGTGATGTGGCAGTTTCTGCTCCCAGTTTTGCTGCAGCATAGAATTTGCTCCCTCCAGTCGCTCAGCAGCATAATCTGCACAAAATAATTTTCAATGCTTCCATTCTTCCAAATGGGTTAAATCATGTAATATCTATCCAAAACCAACCCTAATAAGCATAAAGGACACACAAATCCCTATACAATCGAGGCCTAAATAAGTACCTTTTGGGCAGTTATCAGTAACCTATGGGTAAAACGAGAATTTGACCCAGTTGGAGTTATGAACACTCGTGAAGGATTGACTTACTGTTAATGGTCAATATCCATGGACACAAAAATGTTCTATAGTGAGAAGAGTCCAGCTGTGGGTCTTTAGTAGAGTAACCCATAGTTAACAAATGTTGATTAATTGGTTAAAATGTGGTTAATGAGTTTAACCAATTAATCTTGTATCGTTGGAGCTTCTGATCTATAGGCCCATTAGGTCCCCCTGCTAGCTCTTAAAGGATATTGAGGTATATTAGTCTTGAAAGAAATTTGAATTTGTCAAATTCATTAAGGGAATTTAGGTTAATTGTATGTGATACAATTAATATAATGTATGGGTTATACATTATAATATAAAGTTAATTTTGAATTAAACTTTTTAATATAAAATTAATTTTGGATATGATTCAAAATTAATTTATGAGAGAATAATATATTTGAAGGGGTTATATTAATATAAATTTAATTTGAATTGGATTCATATTGAACTATAGGTTAAATTTAATGTGAATTAGATTCACATTAAAACCATAGGTTATGAGAGAGATGTGCATTGTCTCTTAAGTTTTCGATAGACAAATTCTCTTTGTGAAAACAAAAGGCTCCCGGTCATTCAAGAATAGTGTTCTCACAAACACGATCTCAACAACCCAAAGAATAACAGGGTTTCCATGGTGGTGGTGTTCAATTGGATAAATTGTGTTTGTGATTGCTCGAGGGCACTAGTTCGAGGGAGAAGGAATTGTTGTCTTGGTCTTCAAAAGTAAGTTCTCTTAAATCCCTCAAAAGCATGCTTAATCTCAATTGAAATTGATATATTCGTTATGTAATTTCTTGCTTTAATGCACTGTGTACTTGTTTCTAAAGGTTCATTGAGTCACACGCGATTTCGCTGAGGATTCAATCACTTCATCTCTCTCTACTCTAACTTTCTCTCTACCCTCTCTGATAAGGAAATTAGCAATCAAGGAGACCAAGAGGGAAGTTTACCAGAAGAATTCCAAGCTCAAGTAGCTCAATGAAGCTCAAATGAACCTCCATAGGAGTCAACTCCAATTGAATCCAATCATGAGGCAATCATTATGCCACAAGCTCCAATGACAAGAGTTCGAGCTGAAGACTACAAGACATATTGAATGGTTACTTCTAAGTTAAGGTGTCTGCCTACGACCAAGAGTTGCATCCATTTCAAGCTTGGAAAGGAACCTATTCACCCAAGAGACACAATGAATCTAAAAATCCAGATTCATTCATATGTTTAATGTATTATGTATCTTTTGAATTCATGAACTTGTATTTATGAAGGTTCTGAAGGGATAAGAGCCCTTAGCGTAGTGGAAGCGATTAGAAACAATTCGCAATTAATTTAGAATTTAGAAATACCAATACACTAGCAAATATATAGAGATATAAATCTTCTACTGTAAATGTAGATCAAGCATGCTGAAAACTTTACAAAGAAACGATGTACTTACTTTCGTTGTGACTCTGGATAGATTTCACCAACTCTTTGGTATTGGAACGCCACCATAGGGAAACACCGGTATTCTCTGGGGAGAAGGCCAAGGCAGTGGAACCTACTTCTTAATTTTTGGGAAATTAAATGAGAACTCTTGAGTGTGTGTCCATAGGGTTGGGTTGTAGCCCTATTTATAGGAGAGTGAGATGAATTATCTTTAATTCAAAATTAAAGATAATTCATATTTAAATAAATAAATAATTAATTAATTATCTCACACCCCCTCCCAGACCACCTGCTTGCTTAGTCTGAAAGACGTCGTGAAGCCAACAGACATCGTCTTCCTCTAACGATACCCGTTGACCCTCCTGAAATGTTGAACCTCATAAACATACTAATCTTAGATATAAAATATTCTACATGAAACACAACACAGCGGAATCCCTGAAAACTTTGTAACATACACGAGGTGCCGCCCTGACATAACTCGATTTGGAAAATACCCTGATATAGATATCACCACCAAAAACATATACAACTGGGGTTTATACAACCATGACCTCTAAGACTAAATTATTCAATCCTTACAAAACATTTACAATATAGACAGACTCAATATACAACTCCACCCACGTACTGGAGCTTGTTTTGGAACTTTCAGCAGACGTTGGCAGTGTATCAAGCACCGGGAGCTCGATCTCTACCTGAAAAGTAGGAAAACATTTTGAAAGAGTGAGCTACGAAGCCCAGTGAGTGACTAAATTTACAATTGTAAATTTGGAAATCAGAACATGTGATAAAACTTTAAACGTATAAGGCTGCTCAACCAAGGCGTTAAACATAAACGTGCAGTAATAAAAGCTTTCTTAAAACATCGCAGGTTCATCATTACAAATCTAGCAAAGCATATCAAGTACATCAAGCGTTTTAACTAACATGACCGATCTACGTTGTGTAGGGCACGACCTGTACAACCAACGTTTACTAGTCTTACGTTGTAGTGGGGCCCGCCCAACACTCCCATCGTCTTTGTCGTAGTGGGTCCCGCCCAGCACTCACGACAGCATCGTTGTCATGGAGTACACTCAACATCAACAACGGAATATAACTTGTGTGCACACGGTACCATATAGCCTCAGGCTCAATATCTCAGTCATGTAGTCAATAGAAATCTCAGAAAATCACATGAAAACATTAGAACATGCCTGCTTATCGTTATCTTTCGTAAAACTTAAGCTTACTCAGCTTGCTCATGAAAAACTGAAAATCTTTAAAAAGTACTTGGTAATCCATACTTTACTTTAAAAGATATTGTTTCAACTACTTTTCATAAAGTCATTAGCCACGTGCTCATATATAAACCTCATTAGAAAATATAAGCTCAAAACTTATGCTTGAAACCGATCATAGAAATCATGTATCATTCATAGAAAACATGTAAAACATCTAAACATGTACAATCGTTTGGAAACAATTTTCGAAATTCGTTTTGTCACTCACAGTCTTAGCTAGTTCCCTGGTCTGAAGACTCGACCTATTTCCTCTTGGCCTGTCAAACAACCAAAACCGAGAATTAGAACCATAGACAGCTTTGTCTTTCCATGCTCATGAATTCTAAACACTTGAATTAAAAATCACACTTCACATTCTAATTTTCCAGATTCTATACCCTAACTTCCAACACCCATAAATTCCTCAATACTTAACAACAAGTAATGTACTATACATCAAAATTTTCTTTTTCGAACACTCTACAACGTACCTGAAGAAATGAAAACTAGATTCCCAACCGATTTGTCCAGAATTGCCCCGAACACAGACAACACAGATTCGAGGTTCTCTGCTACCCTTTATCTATCTCCTGAAATTAAACCTACATCAAATCATTTTTGGCTCAGGAATTCTTCATGAAAGTTGTAGGAAATTGAATAAGATTTCCAGCCATACAAAATAGAGCTTTGGATTCAACTTGTACACCCGAGAATGCTCGAAAAACCAGATAAGACCAGAGATCCTCCTGGTTTGCTCGAAAATCCTGTGCTCTGTTTTCCATTTCAAAAAACATTAACTTATCATCAGATTTAGCTCAAGATTCCTTCATGAAATTTGTTAGAAAATGGACTATCTTTCATGAAAATCAAACCTCACCTCTTAGTTCCTTCTGTGTAGCTCATACCGAATAGAAAACAAGAGGTTGAAAGGTTCAACTAAGATTCTGCTATGGCTGGTTTTGCTTGAGTTGTTTCCTATCTTCTTCAACCTTAAAACCCCGAAAATCTTCTTCTTCTTCTTCTTCCTTCACTCTTTCCCTCAAGTGCTCTGAAATTTGGTTGCAAGAAGATTGGGAAATGAACTGAAAATTCTTGAAATGAAGCTTGTCGGTGGTGGGATTCTCTTTAAAAGCACTACCCACCGAATGGGTTTTTCCCACTTCCTTTCATTTTCTTTTTTTTTCCTTTTTCCTTTTTCCTTTTCCTTTTCTTTTCTTTTCTTTTCTTTTCTTTACTTCTTTAATTCCTTTCTTTCCTTTCTTTTTAAATTGATAATTTCCAACAACTTAGTCCAACAATGAAACCGCCAATAGATGACAAGAGAAAATAATCCTAGGGAAGTCTCGGGTTTACAACTTACCTCCCCCTTTTGAAATTTTATCCTCGAAATTTAGATGTCCTTAGGTGAAGAGTGTCGGGTAACTCCTCCTCATCTGATCTTCTGACTCCCAAGTTGCCTCTTGTACTCCGTGATGTCTCCAAAGAACTTTCACAAGTGGGATCGTTTTGTTCCTTAAAACTTGCTCCTTTTTGTCGAGGATCTGAACCGCTTCCTCTTTATAACTCAAGTCTTCTTTCAGCTCAATCGGTTTCACTTGCAACACATGGGATGGATCTGGAATATATTTCCTCAACATGGACACATGAAAAACATCATGTATTCGAGCGAGTTCCACTGGCAACTCAAGTCTATAGGCTGCTGGTCCAAATGGTTTTATTATCTAGTAAGGACCAATATATGTAGGACTCAACTTACCTTTCCTCCCAAAGAGAAGAACACCTCTCCACAGAGATAACTTCAAGAAAACTTGATCTCCAATCTGGAATTCTAAGTCTCTTCGTCGCTTATCTGCATAGCTCTTCTGTCGATCCTGAGCTATTTTCAGGTTCTCTCTAATCAGCTTAATATTGTCTGATGTAACTTGTACCAACTCAAGACCAACTAGCTTTCGCTCTCCCACTTCGTTCCAACACACATGAGTCCTGCATGGTTTGCCATACAAAGCCTCGAATGGTGCCATGCCGATACTAGACTGGTAGCTGTTATTATAAGCGAACTCCATAAGTGATAAGTGGGTATCCCAACTTCCCTTAAACTGAAGGACACATGCTCTCAACATGTCCTCTAAGGTCTGGATGGTCCTCTCTGACTGACCATCTGTCTGGGGATGGAACGCTGTACTGAACTTCAACTTTGTTCCCATAGCTTTTTGCACACTAGGCCAAAACTTAGAAGTAAACCTCGAATCCCTATATGAAACTATGGACACTGGAACTCCATGTTGACTTACAATCCTGTCGACGTATAACTTAGCTAGCTGATCTAGTGTAGACGTCGCTTTAATCGGTATAAACCGTGTTGTCTTGGTGAGTCTGTCCACTATTACCCATATACCATCATGTCCACTAGAAGTACGAGGTAATCCAAACAGAAAATCCATGGTAATATGCTCCCACTTCCACTCCGGCACTGCTAGTGGATTAAGGAGTCCTCCTGGCCTCTGTCTCAGTGGTTTAACATGTTGACAGATCAAACATCTATCGACATATTCAGCTATCTCCTGCTTCATACCAGGCCACCAATAAGTTTTCTTTAAAGTTCTATACATCTTGGTGCTTCCTAGATGCATAGCGTAAGCTGAATTGTGAGCTTCCTCTAGTATAGCACCCTTAAGCTCACTAATATTCGGAACGCATAGACTTCCCTGCTTAACTATAGCTCTGTCTTCTCTCAACTCAAATTTTGCCTCTGGGCCTTGCTTTGACTTTGCAAGCATCTTCTGTTAGTTACTATCCTCTAGTTGTCTTGTCACAATCTCTGCTACTAGAGAAGACCTAACCTGAAATTGAGCTAAAAGACTCCCTGAGCTTTCTGTAGTCATAACCGCCTTGAAACCTCTTAACTCACTTAGGAAGCTTGCTCGAATACCACACAAGGCACTCTTCGAAAGTCTCGACTTCCTACTTAATGCATCTGCTACCACGTTAGCCTTACCTAGATGATATTCTTTGGTACAGTTGATAGCGAGCAGAAACGTCACTATTTTAGTCTCAATTTATTAAGCTTTTTGGTGCTTTAATCGTGTTTTTAATGAATATATTTAATGAATTTTGTTATTTGGTCCTTAGGAGCAAAGATGGTGATTTTGGGAGAAAAAGTGCCAAAATTGAAGTAATTATAGCCCAAATCAAAGCTTGAAGCAATTGGAGGCCCAAAGAAGAATACCATGAAGAAATGACCAAAAGAAATAAAGAAGAAGGCCCAAAAATCAGCCCAAAAGGAAACTGAAAAATCTGGAAATTTGGGGCAGCGTCGAGACGCTAAGTAAGGCAGCGTCGCGACGCTACCCTTTCGTGTTGCCCAAGCCGCGTGCGCAGTAGCGTCGCGACGATGAGCAAGGTAGCGTCGCGACGCTACCCCTATTCCAAGCCTATAAAAAGGCACCCTTGGGTGCCTCATTATTCATCAATCAAATCATTCTTCAATCCTTTCTTTCCTTCCTTTGGCTCCTTTGGAGCCCCTCTCAAGGCTTTTGAGCCTTTTTGAGAGGATTCTTTTAGTGGGAAAATTTTGGGAATTTTGGGGGAGCAATTTAGAGGCTCAAGGAGTAGTCAGCGGGGCTCCAAGCGTCAGCGAGGGGTTTTTCGACGGTCAATTCCTTTCCTTTATTGCTCTTTATTATGCTTTCCTTTGTAATTATTGTGGATATTTTAGCCATGTGTAGCTAAAACCCCAAATTGGGGTCTTGAAATGAAATGATAGTTCAAATGTTGTTATAATTTCTTGTCTCTTGCCCATGTCCTAATTATTTGTATGGATGTGCTTAATGCTTTACTCAATCTGGCCAATTGTGTGATGATTCGATTCTTAATGGAAACTCGACGGAGAGAAATTAGGATAGATCATAATCCATGCAACTAGTTTAATTGCCTGTTGTGACATCGGGATTAGTTGATTAAACTTAGATTCCTAAAATGAATCAGAGCGTAATAATTAATGATTTTTAATGGCGCTAAGGACACTTAGGTTGTTAAAATGAATTAATTACAATTAGGGGAAATCGACAGGAGAACCTATGTGATTAACAGAGATTCTAGGATTATAATTAGTTGGGCAACGAGATAGGATAATTATAGCAACTATTTAGCTAATCATTGATTTTCAAGACCCCTCTTCCCATTTAAAGAAAACTCTTTCTCCACATTTTATTTTCGATTGATCAATTTATTTTTGTTAATTGTCTTGAATTTAAATTCTTTTTATTGCATGAAGTGGTCCCTAAATATTATTTCGCCTAAGTATTTTTAGTGCTCAAGAGATTTTAATTATTTGCTTAAGTTTCGCTTCACCTCCCTGTGGATTCGATACTCGGTATTACTACCGTTTTATATTACTTTTGACGACCCGTGCGCTTGCAGATAATCGACAACTCGTACGACGAACAAGTTTTTGGCACCGTTGCCGGGGAGGCTTGATTTTTAAGCAACAATGATTTTTTCTTGACATCAAAAAAGAAAGGGATAAATGGTAATTTAGGTGTAAATATTTTTCTTTGATCATTTTGTGAATATTATTTTATTTTTGTTTGGTTCTTTTTGTTGTCTAGGAGCATTATATGCGAAGAAACAAGGTGGTTGATTTGTTTCCGCTAGATCTTGAGATTAAAAGGACTCTTAAATCCATTAGAAGAGAAAAAAGATTAGCAGAGGCGATGGCCCACCAAGAGGAAGCTCCCAAGGCAATTAGAGATTTTCTACAGCGAGTTCTTCCCACCGAGAATTCTGGAATTGTCTACGCCCCTATCCAAGCTACAAATTTTGAGCTAAAAACAGGGTTGATTCAGATGGCGCGCGATAACTCGTTCAAGGGACATCCTTCCGAGGACCCCCACTCACATCTGCGATCATTCCTAGAAATATGTGGGACGGTAAAGATGAACGGAGTTCCGACAGACGCGATCAGATTGAGGCTGTTCCCATTTTATCTACAGGATAAAGCAAAAGATTGGCTCGAATCAGTCGAGACGGGCAGCATCAGTACTTGGGACGAGCTTGCCCAGGCTTTTCTGACAAAATTTTTTTCACCTGCTAAGACTACCAAGCTCCGGACTGAAATTGGAACGTTTAGGCAGCTTAACGAGGAGCAGTTGTACGAAGCGTGGGAAAGATATAAGGAAAATCTTAGGCGATGCCCCCAACACGGATATCCTGATTGGCTTCAGGTACAGTTATTTTACAATGGATTAAACCCCTCCACAAAGACAGTCCTAGACACATCAGCAGGAGGGAGTTTTCTTTCAAAAACAGTGACAGAAGCCAAAGATCTGCTTGAGGAAATGGCGGCAACCAGTTATCAATGGCCGACAGAGAGAGGAACAATTACAAAGAAGGCTGGATTATATGAATTGGATGAGTTAAGTTCACTGAAAGCGCAACTGGCATCTCTGACCAATGCACTAAATAAATTGACCTGTGAAAATGTGGTTTACTACCCTTTCTGACCAATGCACTAAGGCTGCCTCATGTTTAGCTCTTTCTGATCAAAGATATACTTCAAACTCTTATGATCTGTGAAAATGTGGCACTTCTCACGGAATAAGTAATGTCTCCAGATCTTCAGTGCTAGAACAACTACTGCTAGCTCAAGATCATGGGTAGGGTAATTACACTCATGCTTCTTCAACTGCCTTGAAGCATAAGCTATTACCTTTCCTTCCTGCATCAGCACGCAACCTAATCCTTGCCTCGAAGCATCACAATAGACCACATACTCCTTCCTTGTTACAGGAAGTGTCAGAATAGGCGCTGTCACCAATCTCTTCTTCAACTCCTGGAAACTCTGTTCGCATTTATCCGACCACTCAAACTTAGCATTCTTCCTTGTTAAAGTTGTCAAGGGTAATGCTAATCGTGAGAAATCCTCAACAAAATGTCTGTAGTATCCGACCAGGCCTAGGAAACTATGCACCTCTGTTGCACTAGCTAGTCTCTCCCAGTTGACAACAACTTCCACTTTCTGCGGATCAACACTAACTCCATCCACTGAAACCACATGCCCTAAGAACACCACTTGATTCAACCATAACTCACATTTGCTAAACTTAGCGTATAGTTGTTTATCACGTAGTGTCTGTAGAACAATCCTTAGATGTTCCTCATGGGCTTTCCTGTCAATTAAGTAAACTAGTATGTCATCGATGAAGACTATCACAAACTAATCTAAATACTGATGGAAGATCTTGTTCATGAGGTCCATGAAAACTGTTGGCGCATTCGTTAAACCGAATGGCATCACTAAAAACTCATAGTGTCCATACCTCGTCCTGAATGCTGTCGTAGGAATATTTGATTCCCTAACCTTCAACTGGTGGTATCCTGACCTCAGATCAATCTTAGAGAACACTGCTGCTCTCCTTAACTGGTCAAACAGGTCATCGATGCGTGGTAGAGGATACTTGTTACGTATCGTCACCTTGTTTAACTGCCTGTAATTAATGCATAATCTCAGGGTACCATCTTTCTTCTTCACGAATAACACTGGAGCTCCCCAAGGTGATACACTAGGCCTGATGTATCCCTTGTCAACTAGTTCTTGCAACTGCACCTTCAGCTCCTTAAGCTCGCTCGGAGCAATTCTATATGGTGCCTGTGAAATAGGTGTTGTTCCTGGTAACAATTCAATAGTGAACTCCACCTCTCTATCAGGTGGCAAACCTGATAGATAAGCTGGAAAAACATGAAGAAATTCGTTCACCACAGGAACATCTTTTGGTTTCAGCTTTTCTTCTGGCACCTCTACCACGTGTGCAAGAAACGCTGTGCAACCCTTCCTTAATGATAACTGCCCAAAAGGTAGTTATTTAGGCTTCATTTCTATAAGGATTTGTGTGTCTTTTGTGCTTAAGAGGGTTGGTTTTAGATGGATATTACATGTTTTAACCCATTTGGAAGAATGGAAGCATTGGAAATTATTTTGTGCAGATTATGTTGTTGAGCGTCTGGAGGGAGCAAATTCTGTGCTGCAGCATAAACTGGGAGCAGAAACTGCCACATCATAGTTCGTTAGCCAACTTCATGAATCGACTTCTGTTGAGTTATTTTCGTGATAAAGGATCAAGGAGAGCTTTACATGTGTCCTAGTTGACCTAATTCAAGCTTCCTATCCTTCTATAAAAGGAAGTAGCCGTCGAAGTCAAAAGTATTCCATGTTCTCCCTTGGAAGCCGAATAGTATAGAGAGATTGCAGATCATCAAGAACACCATCATTTGCAAGCTGATTAAGGAGTTTATTTTCTTTATTAACTTGTGATTATGGACATGCCTACTCAGATTGTGATTTGTATTTTCATGCCTATTATGAACTAAGTAGCTTAGGTGTTGGTTAGGAATAATGTGATTGTCGTGCTTAATCTTTAGTAATATATTGACTATCACAATTTGGTTAGTTGTTGTACTTATTTCCATTTTATGCCCGCCTGGCCAGCCGGTGTGAATAACTCTCTCTAGTTTCAAGGATGATTTAGAGAGTGTGTGGCAATTATCCACACTACGATCATTGTGTATTGGTGAACGCTAATGACTGAGCTAGGGATAGCCAGTTGCCTGGTGCTTGATCGGTCGCACTTCATTGGGTTTGAAACATATCCCAAAAGATCCGGAGTTCTGGGAGGAATCCGCTAATAATACTGCGAGAAATGCATGATCAATAATATTGCTAGAGCATCTTTTAAAACAATCACTAAATCCTAACCAGCGCCTCTCTTTAATCTGTCTATCTATCTGTTTACTCGTTGTTCTGTCATTTATTTTGCTCCAACATAATTCTTATAAAACCAAATTATTGTTACCATCTTTGAAACCAAGAGGAAGCTACGCAAAATAGGTAAAATGAGAGCTAATACAGGACTCAGATTGATAATATTACTTGCTGCAGACTATGTGAATTCTAGAGTTTCTTATACCGTATTTTTACTCACTTTAGGAACCCAACAAGTTTTTGGCGCCGTTGCCGGGGACTGAATAAGTTTTTATCTGATTTGTTTTGTGTATGTATTTTAGTGGTTTGGTGCTAGAACCTTTTGATTGTTTCTTTTGTTTTTGCAGGTGTGAGTTTGGTGCATGAGCGATCCACCTGGGGTAAGGTTTGAGCTTGATCCAGAACTCGAAAGGATATTCAGGTTAAGAAGGCTAGAGCAGCGCAGAAACCAGATAGAGAACGTGTCGCGCCTTCCGGAGGGTCCTGAAGGTGCAGCGAACCCCCAGCAGAATCCGTTGCTGCAGCAAAACCCGTTGTTTGAGCAAAATGAGCAGCAAAATAATCAGGCTGAGAATCCTATCTTGATAGCAAACGATAGGACCAGAGCCATTCGAGTGTATGTTGTCCTAATGTTTAATGAGTTGAATCCAGGGATTGCACGTCCCCAAATCCAAGCGGTGAATTTTGAGATGAAACCGGTAATGTTCCAGATGTTGCAAACCATGGGGCAATTCCATGGTTTGTCATCTGAAGACCCTCATTTACATCTTAAGTCTTTTCTAGGAGTTAGTGATTCTTTTATAATTGAAGGAGTGCCTAGAGATGCTCTTAGATTAACTTTATTCCCGTATTCTCTTAGAGAAGGAGCAAAGGCATGGTTAAACTCTGTTGCTCCAGGATCAATTAGGACATGGGATGAGTTAGCTGAAAATTTTTTGAGTAAATATTTACCACCTAATAGGAATGCTAAATTAAGGAGTGAAATACTAGGGTTTAGGCAACTTGAGGATGAGACTTTTAGTGAGGCTTGAGAGAGATTTAGGGAGCTTTTGCGAAAATGTCCCCACCATGGTTTACCTCATTGTATTCAAATGGTAACATTTTACAACGGTTTAAATGGAGTAACCCAAGGTATGGTCGATGCTTCGGCTAGAGGGGCCCTTTTGGCAAAAACTTTTGATGAAGCCTATGAAATTTTAGAAAGAATATCTATTAATAGTTGTCAGTGGTCGGATGTAAGAGGCACAAATAAAAAGGTTAAGAGTGTGTTAGAGGTTGATGGTGTGTCCACCATTAGGGCTGATCTTGCTATGATTGCTAACGCTCTTAAGAATGTGACAGTGATTAGTCATCAGCAGCCACCAGCTATGGAGCCTACTGTAGTGGTGAACCAGGTGGCAGAAGAAGCATGTGTCTATTGTGGTGAAAATCACAACTACGAGTTTTGCCCCAGCAACCCAGCTTCTGTGTTTTTTGTAGGTAATCAAAGGAATAACCCTTATTCTAACTTTTACAATCCAGGTTGGCGCAACTACCCCAACTTCGCATGGGGAGGACAAGGAAGTAATGTGCAAACACAACTAAAGATGAACCAGCCAGGATTTGCTAAAGCGCAGGTAATGCCCTAGCAAAATAAGCAGGTTTTGCCCCATCAAAATTCGGGAAGTTCTCTCGAGGCGATGATGAAAGAATTTATGGCTCGTACAGATGTCGCAATTCAAAGTAATCAAGCTTCGATGAGAGCCCTGGAATTGCAAGTGGGTCAGCTAGCTAGTGAGCTAAAGGCAAGGCCTCAAGGGAAACTTCCTTCGGATACTGAACACTCTCGAAGGGAAGGTAAGGAGCAGGTAAAGGTAGTAACTCTTAGGAGTGGTAAGCCATTAGATGAGCCTAGTAAGACCAAGGAGGTAAATAGAAATAGTGATAAAAATGTTGTTGTTGAGAAAGAATTGGAGTTTGGTCAAGGTGCTGGAGGTAGCAATAAAAATGCTGGAGCATCTAGTTCTATTCCAAATGCTGGAGCATCTAGTTCTATTCCCTAAATAAAATTGAGCGAGATTATTCATAATATTCGATTTGCTTAAAAATCCAATCCAGAGGACGACATTCAAATTTACTATTCACTATATTATTACTTGACCCGTGCGCTTGCGGTTAGGAAAAGTCCACATCAAAAGCCTAAGAATCATGATAGTCAATTTAAAAAGTTTTTAGAGATTCTTAAGCAATTGCATATAAATATCCCTTTAGTAGAAGCTATTGAGCAAATGCCTAATTATGCTAAATTTCTTAAGGATAGTTTAACTAAAAAGAAGAGGTTAGGTGAGTTTGAAACTGTATCTCTTACTGAGGAATGTAGTGCTATTCTTAAGAATGGGCTACCACCAAAGGCTAAGGATCCAGGATCATTTACTATACCTGTGTCTATAGGTGGAAAAGAGTTAGGTAGAGCACTCTGTGATTTAGGCGCGAGCATTAACCTAATGCCTCTTTCGGTCTATCGAAAGTTAGGTATTGGTGAAGCTATGCCTACCACAGTCACACTCCAACTAGCTGATAGGTCTATTACATATCCAGAGGGTAAAATTGAGGATGTCTTAGTAAAAGTGGATAAACTCATATTTCCTGTTGATTTTATTATTTTAGACTATGAGGCTGATAAAGATGTCCCAATTATTCTAGGTCATCCATTTTTGGCTACTGGTAGAGCATTAATAGATGTTCAAAAAGGAGAATTAACAATGAGAGTCTTTAATGAGGAAGTGAAATTTAATGTGTTTAAAGCCATGAAGTATCCAGACGAAATGGAGGATTGTTCCTTCATTAGGATTCTGGAGAGCACAGTTATTGAGACAGCAATACAGGATTCGGCTAGTAAGCATTCGGAAGAGCATGGAGAGGTTAGTGTAGAAGATTTAGAAATTTTTTCTTTAGATAGAAAAAATAAAAAATAATTGTTTAGATGTGAGGATACCCATCTAGTTCTTAATTGGGAAAAATGCCACTTCATGGTGAAGGATGGCATAGTGTTAGGTCATAAGATTTCTAAGAATGGTCTAGAAGTTGATAGAGCAAAAATAGAGGTTATTGAAAGACTAGAACCACCGAATTCAGTGAAGGGAATTCGGAGTTTTTTAGGACATCCTGGATTTTATAGGAGGTTCATAAAGGATTTTTCCAAAATCAGTAAACCTCTTTGTAACTTATTGTGCATTGATCATGTTTTTGACTTTAATGCAGATTGTAGGAAGGCTTTTGAGACTTTAAAGGCTGCTTTAATCTCAGCACCCATTCTTTGCTCACCTAATTGGAATTTACAATTCGAGGTAATGTGTGATGCGAGTGATGCTGCGGTAGGAGCGATGCTGGGGAAAAAGCAGGGCAAATTCATCCATCCTATATATTATGCAAGCAAGGTTTTAAATGAGGCACAAGTCAACTATACAACTACTGAAAAGTAGTTGTTAGTTGTAGTGTTTGCTTTTGAGAAGTTCCGACCATATTTGGTGGATCCAAAGTCACAGTGTTCACGGATCATGCAGCAATAAGGTATTTAATGACTAAGAAGGATGCAAAGCCTAGACTAATTCGTTGGGTTTTATTATTGCAGGAATTCGACTTGGAGATAAAGGACAAGAAAGGATCAGAAAACGCCATTGCAGATCATTTATCTCGTCTTGATCCGTCATCCTTTTTGCTGGAGCAATCTACCATTTTTTATTCTTTTCCAGATGAATAGCTCTTTGTTGTTGAGGTAAAGGTAGTTAGGGATGTCCCTTGGTATGCTGATATTGCCAACTTTTTGGTAAAGGGAGTCACTCCTATTGACATGGATTGGAGGCAGAAGAAAAAGTTTAAGCAGGATGCAAAATTTTTCTATTGGGATGAGTCGTTTATGTATAAGTAATGCTCTGACGGTATTATTCGTAGGTGTGTTTCAGGTGCTGAACCAAAGGAAATCCTGAAGCAATGTCACTCTTCGCCGTATGGAGGTCATTTCAGCGGTCAAAGGACAACTATGAGGATTTTGCATTGTGGATTCTTCTGGCCCACCTTATTCAAAGATGCCCATTGGTTCTACAAGCAATGTGATGCTTGCCAAAGGAGAGGAAATTTAGGGCCTAGAGATGAAATGCCTCTTACTTACATTTTAGAAGTTGAATTATTCGATGTATGGGGTATTGATTTTATAGGGTCATTTCCCCCTTCTAATGGCAATGTTTTTATCTTATTGGCAGTTGATTATGTGTCCAAATGGGTGGAGGCCATTGCATGTCATCAGAGTGATGCCAAGACAGTTGCAAGGTTTCTTCAATCGCACATCTTTGCGCGGTTTGGGACACCTAGGGCTCTAGTGAGTGACGAGGGTACACATTTTGTTAATAATATCTTAACTAAGCTGTTAGCTAAGTAGATTAAGCATAGGATAGCTATCCCTTATCACCCACAAGCGAATGGTCAAGCTGAAATTAGTAATAGGGAAATTAAATCGATTTTAGAGAAAGTAGTCCATCCATCTAGAAAGGATTGGTCTTTTAGGTTGGATGAGGCTCTTTGGGCTTATAGGACAGCCTATAAGACTCCTCTAGGTATGTCTCCCTATAGGTTAGTATATGGGAAAGCTTGCCCTTTACCATTGGAGCTAGAGCATAAAACGTTTTGGGCTTTGAAAAAGTTAAATTTTGATCTGAGTCGTGTAGGAGCAATCAGAATGTTGCAGCTTAATGAATTAGAGGAATTTCGCCAATTTTCTTATGAGAATGCGAAAATGTATAAAGAAAAGACTAAGCTATGGCATGACAAGAAAATAAAATCTAAAGAGTTTGTCAAGGGTCAAAAAGTCTTGCTTTATAATTCAAGATTAAAATTATTTCCTGGGAAACTAAAATCTAAGTTGTCAGGACCATTTACTGTGGTTGAGGTTTTTTCCCATGGAGCAATTACTTTGCAGGATGAAAAAGATGGGAGAGTGTTCAAAGTGAATGGACAGCGTGTGAAAAATTATTGGGGAGAGGAATTTCATGCGAAATATCCTTCCCTAAAGTTGATCGACGATTGAGAGAGCAGGATTTTTGCGAGAGCATTTCACAAAGCAAAATTTTGAGCTCCCAGTGTTTGTATTAATTTTATGTTTCGCTGATTTGTTTTTAATTTCGATTAGGTTAGATTTTATTTTGCATGGTTTATTAGATTTTTATCTTTAAGTATTTGCTTATTTATGTTAATTTAGATTTTATCTATTTCGTTTTGAATTTGATTTGATTTTATTTTCAGGTTATTTATTTAAATTATCTTTGGATTATCTTTTCATTAGTTAGATTTTGTTTTATTTGGATTTTATCTTCAGTTATTTGAATTTTGTTTAGTTAATAAAGATTGTCTCTAAATTAATTCGGCTTCAAAAATAAAGGATTAGATTTGATTTGTTCGGTAAAATTTAAAATTTGAATTTAAAAGATCTGATTTTCCTGATTTGAAACTTAAATTATGTATCCAAGATTTTTCAGGAGGTTGTTGCAGCAAAAGTTGTGGCTGAAGCAAATATCGTCCGAGTTAAAAGGGATTTCGTTAGAAATTTATTATTTTTACTGTTGGGATTTTATTTGAATTTTCACAGGTAAATTTTCATGTATCATCTGATGAGGCCGCTTGTCCCACAGCAATCATCCAAAGGCTTTGATGGTAGACAGCGCATAGGGATTTACCATGGGCGATTTGACTTCACAATTTTTACCGTTGCTGGTTTCAAGTTTTTAGATTGCATGCGATTAAACGGTAATATAATTAATGTGGCAAATCTTTTCAGCTAGGATTTGAATTTGCTGGAGCCTTATTTATTCACAGACTCTAGTACGTTTCTTCTTACTTCGTCTTTTTGTTTCAATCTTGCCATCTGCAATTTTCTTGCTTTCTCCCTTTCATTCTCTGTAAAACCCTTTGAGTTATCTATGGCCAAAACAAGAGCTAGGAAAGAGAGGGAGAGTGAAGAGGAGGAGGTACCGATCACGCCGGAAGTGCAAAAAGGGAAAACCAAGAAGAAAAGAACGTCGAAGGAAAAGGAAGCAAAGAAAAGGAGAAGGCAGCAAAGGGCTACAGAACAGGAGGAAGTTCAGGAGGTGGCAGAAGTTGTTGCCACTACTGCAGAGGAAGGAAGTACTCAAGAACCTGAAGTGCAAAACCCAGATACGGTTCAAGAAAAGATTGCTGAGAAAAATCAAGAAACAGAGGTTGAGGAGCAGGCCGCAGGTATGCCTGAAAAAGAGAAAACACCAGAGCCGGTGCAGGAGGCTCATGTTGAAGTTGTAATGCCAGAACCACCAAAGCGCCGCCGCATCAAACGGAAGGCGGGTCTCGTGAGGGTGATTCGGAACACTCCGTCGCCTCCGACGTCGGACTCTGAGGAAGAAAAGAGGGAGGCTGAAAATAAGGCAAAGGAAGAAGAGGCAAGGAAGGTAGAGGAAGAGATTTTGCGAGAGCAACGAGAAGACAAGGGCAAAGGAATTGCCGAAGCATCAGGTGAGATTGAGGAACCAACGGTACCGTTCATTCGCTTTGTCAACGAGCTTGCGAGAGCAAAATACCAAGAGGTGCTGAAGCTTGATTTCTTGTTCGAGCGGGGATTTGGCAGTGATTTGCCAAGGTTCTTAGAGTCTGGAATAGCGAACCTTGGGTGGAGGCATTTTTGTGCGAAGTCTGAACCTGTCAATGCCAACATTGTTCGAGAATTCTACGCTAATCTTGACGTTAAGGATGACTTTGAAGTTATAGTTCAAGGAGTGCCTGTACAGTGGAGCCTAGAAGCCATTAATAATTTGTTTGATCTCTAGGATTTTCCACATGCAGTTTTCAATGAGATGATGGTTGCGCCATTGAGCGACCAATTAAGTGCGGCGGTCTGAGAGGTAGGTGTTGAGGGGGCTCAATGGAGGGTGTCACAGACGCGCAAGCACACATTTCAAGCTGCCTATTTGAAGAGTGAAGCCAACACTTGGATGGATTTCATTAGGCTACGCTTACTGCCGACAACACACGACTCCACTGTATCTCGGGACAGAGTATTGCTTGCCTTTGCCATCCTTCGCTCAATGAGTTTAGATGTTGGAAAAATAATTTCTACTGAGATTGCTGACTGTTGGCGCAAAAAGATGGGGAAGCTGTTTTTTCCAAACACGATTACGATGTTATGCAGCAGAACAGGAGTGCCCACGGTTCCAGAGGATATGATTATGCTTGATAAGGGAATCATTGACACACCTAATCTGGCGCGGCTTCTGCGTACGCAGGAGGCTCGCCAGGGTGGGCTTGTGTATGGAGTTCATCAGATCCTAGAGCAACTGACACTGTTGGCCAGTAGGTTAGAATTTGCTGAAAGGCAAGCTCAAACCTATTGGACTTATGCTAAAAGGAGAGATGATGCGCTCAGGAGGGCCTTGCAAACCAATTTCACAAAACCATATCAGGCCTTCCCAGTGTTTCCCGATGACTTATTTAATATGTGGATACCACCCCCACCTGTTGAACGAGAAGAGGATGTTGATGAGGAGCAGGGTCAAGAAGATTGACTGATGGGATGACCTGGAGCGAGCATTACTTTTGTTTTTCCATTTTTGTTTGCTCGCGCATATTAACCCTGCTCGCTGTTATAACTGCTTGTCTGTTTCTTTTTAATTTTTCTACTTTGACAAAAATATATCTCTGCTATGAAATTTTTCTTTGAATATTTTTAATAAAATTTATGAATGTTTCCGTTCTATGAGCACTGACTAACTCTAACTTAACTATTTTCTTCTGAATTTTTGAAGCTTGGACTGATTACGCTTAATTAGATCAAGGTATTCTGATCTCCAGAAACCTTTTGCTTGAGCATTTCTTCTAGCCTGGACTGTTGCTGCTGTAAAAAAAGATTTTTGAGGTAGTATTGACTTATATGATCCACTTTAAGCTTAGTTCTAGTCTCACGCTTAGTTTAAAATTCAGAAAGAAAAATTTAAGTTTGGGGATATAAATTGCAAAATTAATGATTCATTGGGGACAATGAATAATTCAAGTTTGGGGGACTTTTTGCTACTCCAATTGTTTTGCTCGAGCATTCCTCTCCTTCAAAGTAAAAATTTGCTAGGTTGTTGAGTAACCGGGGACATTTGTGATACCCACAATTTGTCTTCGGGTCAAAAGGTGACCTAGGAAATATGAAAAAAAAATGAGAAAAAATTATTTGCTGAAAAAAATTTAAAAAAACATTATTTGTTGAAGATTTTGCTGAAAAAAATTGATGGAGCAAAAGTTTTGAAGGATGAATGATGATCCAGCAGTTTTTCTGTCTCCCAGAACTTAGGTGAGCTTCATCATAAAATGTCGTCATTCTGAGGGGCAAGAGATGGAATAACTAAGGATTTTTTAGCTTTATAAAGAGTATTGAGCCTAGTTGGTGATGAGTTTGAGGCAAGGGTATACTGCACCATAAAGTGGGTCATCCCATGCTTGAGAACTTTTGACTGTAAGGCTGCTTTAAAGTCTTAAAATGAAAACATAAACTCCTTGAAAATATGTTTTAAGATGTCTGATAATAGAGCTAAGCTGTCGAGAGTTCTTAGAATTGAATTGAAAATGGTGATTATTTGTCCCTGCTGAAGGAATCATTTTGTTGCAGCAGAGCTCGGTGTTGCAGAGTGCTCAGCTAAAGGTTAAAGGTAGTATTGGATTGTCTGATTTGATTAAGCTAATTATTTTTCTAATGTTTTTAAATTCTTAAGGGAAGGTGAGTTAGTATTGCTCAGGACGCGCAATAGTTCAAGTTTGGGGGTGTGATAACTGCCTAAAAGGTAGTTATTTAGGCTTCATTTCTATAAGGATTTGTGTGTCTTTTGTGCTTAAGAGGGTTGGTTTTAGATGGATATTACATGTTTTAACCCATTTGGAAGAATGGAAGCATTGTAAATTATTTTGTGCAGATTATGCTGCTGAGCGATTGGAGGGAGCAAGATCTGTGCTGCACCAAAAACTGGGAGCAGAAACTGCCACATCATAGTTCGTTAGCCAACTTCATGAACCGACTTCTTTTGAGTTATTTTCGTGATAAAGGATCAAGGAGAGCTTTACACGTGTCCTAGTTGACCTAATTCAAGCTTCCTATCCTTCTATAAAAGGAAGTAGCCGTCGAAGTCAAAAGTATTCCATGTTCTCCCTTGGAAGCCGAATAGTATAGAGAGATTGCAGATCATCAAGAACACCATCATTTGCAAGCTGATTAAGGAGTTTATTTTCTTTATTAACTTGTGATTATGGACATGCCTACTCAGATTGTGATTTGTATTTTCATGCCTATTATGAACTAAGTAGCTTAGGTGTTGGTTAGGAATAATGTGATTGTCGTGCTTCATCTTTAGTAATATATTGACTATCGCATTTTGGTTAGTTGTTGTACTTATTTCCATTTTATGCCCGCCTGGCCAGCCGGTGTGAATAACTCTTTCTAGTTTCAGGGATGATTTAGAGAGTGTGTGGCAATTATCCACACTACGATCATTGTGTATTGGTGAACGCCAGTGACTGAGCTAGGGATAGCCAGTTGCCTAGTGCTTGATCGGTCGCACTTCATTGGGTTTGAAACATATCCCAAAAGATCCGGAGTTCCGGGAGGAATCCGCTAATAATACTGCGAGAAATGCATGATCAATAATATTGCTAGAGCATCTTTTAAAACAATCACTAAATCCTAACCAACGCCTGTCTTTAATCTGTCTATCTATTTGTTTACTCGTTGTTCTGTCATTTATTTTGCTCCAGCATAATTCTTATAAAACCAAATTATTGTTACCATCTTTGAAACCATTAGGAAGTTACGCAAAATAGGTAAAGTGAGAGCTAATACAGGACTCGGATTGATAATATTACTTGCTGCAGACTGTGTATACTTGCACAGGAATTCTAGAGTTTTTTATACCGTATTTTTACTCACTCTAGGAACCCAACACTTAACAACTTCTCAATTTCAGAGCTGAAATCAAACTCGTAGGAATAATCTTCCTCTCACCCCTGAAAATCACTTCAGACAAACCTTGTTTCTTAAAAGTCACTTCCTTCCTATGGCAATCCATAGAAGCATAGTGAGTGAATAAGAAGTCCATTCCCAAAATCACATCCAACGCCTGCAACTCTAGGGGAAGAAGATCCACTAACATACAGAGACCTTCTACTACAACCTCACAATCACACAACACTTCATTCACTAATAAAACGTCACCAACTGGAGTGCATATGACTAACTCCTCAAATAAAGGCTCTAGAATCCTATTCAGCTTATTTAAGAACATACTAGAAAAAAAGGAATGCGTTGCGCTTGGATCTAATAAAACACGTGCAGGTACATTACAAATCAAAACCGTACCCGTAATCACGTCTGGTGCATCCTCTACTTCCAGTTGAGTCATGGCGTAGACTTTTCCCTATTGCCTAGGTCTCCCCACAACTCCCTTTTTCCTTGCACCACTGGTGCCTTCTCCTGCGCCTGCTAAGATTTTCGGGTGCTCAATTGTGTGGGACTCAACTCCCTAGTCCCTCTGAACTGTTGCCTCAACTGTGGACAATCCCTCTTGAAATGCCCTGGTTTTCCACACTGGTGACACACACCAGCGCCAACAAGACACTGACACCTATGATTATTGCCACAACTTACACATGGGGTTCTCCTGGATTCACTAGCAACGGACTCCTAACTCGTCCGTGGTCTTGCTACTGAACTCGCAGACTGACTGGGGGCTCTCTAACTTTGCCTCTTATAGGCACTACCCGAACTCATCTGCCTCGATGATTGGCCACCAGATCGACGCTTGAAGTCTTGACGGCCTGAAACATTCACTCCAGGTGTGAACCTTCGCTGCTCACGACCTCGGAAACCACTAGCTGTTGAAGCCCCACGACTAGGCTCCAATTCCGCCTTTTCCTTTATAATACTTTGCTCCAAACGTAAGGAAGTCTCTACTAGCTGGGAAAAATCCGTCCACTTGGCAATAGCGGTAACTGGGGTACGTATCTCAGAACGCAACCCTCTCTCAAACCTGGGACACCTGTCACTCTCAGATGCCACAATCACATCGGCATACCGTGAAAGCTCGGTATACTTTCTCTCGTACTCGCCCACTGAGAGTGACCCTTGCTTCAGCCCCAAAAACTCATCTCTCTTAGCCTCACAATATGTGGTGGGATAATACTTTTCCTCGAATATGCCTCTGAATGTCTGTCAGTCTAACGTACGTGCATCATACTTAACTCAGATGCATGATACTAAACTTCTACCCACATTCTAGTCCTAACTGGACTCACTCCCAACAATACTTGGACCGTACTCTTCTAGTTCCATCTGAACTGATTCAACGTCTAACTATTTACTTCCTAGATTCTTCTTAGCACTAACTACCATGTCTCCTTTCCCATGGAACTAACTGCTCTGATACCAAGTTGTCACACCCCCTCCCAGACCACCTACTAGCTTAGTCCAAAAGACGGCGTGAAGCCAACAGACATTGTCCTCCTCTAACGATACCCGTTGACCCTCCTGAAACGTTGAACCTAAAAACATACTAATCTTAGATATAAAATATTCTACATGAAACACAACACAGCGGAATCCCTGAAAACTTTGTAACATACACGAGGTGCCACCCTTACATAACTCGGTTTGGAAAATAACCTGATGTAGATATCACCACCAAAAACATATACACCTGGGGTTTATACAACCACGACCTCTAAAACTAAATTATCCAATCCTTATATAGACAGACTCAAAATACAACTCCACCCACTACTGGAGCTTGTTCTGGAACTTTCAGCAGACGTTGGTAGTGTATCAGGCACTGGGAGCTCGATCTCTACCTGAAAAATGGGAAAACATTTTGAAAGAGTGAGCTACGAAGCCCAGTGAGTGACTAAATTTACAACTATAAATTTGGAAATCAGAACACGTGATAAAACTTTAAACGTATAAGGCTACTCAACCAAGGCGTTAAACATAAACGTGCAGCGATAAAATCTTTCTTAAAACATCACAGGTTCATCATTAGAAATCTAGCAAGGCATATCAAGTACATTAGACGTTTTAACTAACATGACCGATCTACGTTGTGTAGGGCACGCCCTGTACAACCAACATTTACTAGTCCTACAATGTACTGGGACCCGCCCATCACTCACGACAGCATCGTTGTCACGGAGTACACTTAACGTCAACAACGGAATATAACCTGTGTGCACACGGTACCATATAGCCTCGGGCTCAATATCTCAGTCATGTAGTCAATAGAAATCTCAGAAAATCACATGAAATCATTAGAACATGCCTGTTTATCGTTATCTTTCGTAAAACTTAAGCTTACTCAACTTGCTCGTGAAAAACTGAAAATCTTTAAAAAGTACTTGGTAATCCATAATTTACTTTAAAAGATATCATTTCAACTACTTTTCATAAAGTAATTAGCCACATGCTCGTATATAAACCTCATTAGAAAATCTAAGCTCAAAACTTATGCATGAAACCGTTCATAGAAATCATGTATCATTCATAGAAAGCATGTAAAACATCTAAACATGTACAATCGTTTGGAAACAATTTTCGAAATTTGTTTTGTCACTCACAGTCTTAGCTAGTTCCATGGTCTGTAGACTCGACCTATTTCCTCTTGGCCTGGCAAACAACCAAAACAGAGCATTAGAACCATAGATAGCTTTGTCTTTCCATGCTCATGAATTCTAAACACTTGAATTAAAAATTACACTTCACATTCTACTTTTCCAGATTTTCCAGATTCTATACCGTAACTTCCAACACCCATAAATTCCTCAATACTTAACAAAAAGTAATGTACTATGCATCAAAATTTTCATTTTCGAACACTCTACAACTTACCTGAAGAAATGAAAATGAGATTCCCAACCGATTTGTCCAACAATGCCCCGAACACAGAGAACACAGATTCGAGATTCTCTGCTACCATTTATCTATCTCCTGAAATTAAACCTACTTCAAGTCATTTTTGGCTCAAGAATTGTACATGAAAGTTGTAGGAAATTGAATAAGCTTTCCAGCCATACCTAATAGAGCTTCTGATTCAACTTGTACACCCCAGAATTCTTGAAAAACCAGAGAAAACCAGAGATCCTCCTGGTTTGCTCGAAAATCTTGTGCTCTGTTTTCCATTTCAAAAACCATTAACTTATCATCAGATTTAGCTCAAGGTTCCTTCATGAAATTTGTTAGAAAATGGACTATCTTTCAAGAAAATCAAACCTCGCCTCTTATTTCCTTTTTTGTAGCTCAAACCAAAAAAAAAATAAGAGGTTGACAGGTTGAACTTAGATTCTTCTATGGCTGGTTTTGCTTGTGTTGTTTCCTATCTTCTTCAACCTCAAAACCCCGAAAATCTTCTTCTTATTCTTCCTTCACTCTCTCCCTCATGTGCTCTGAAATTTGGTTGCAAGAAGATGGGGAAATGAACTGAAAATGGTTGAAATGAAGCTTGTCGGTGGTGGGATTCTCTTTAAAAGCACTACCCACCGAATGGGTTTTTCCCACTTCCTTTCATTTTTTTTTTCTTTTTCCTTTTTTTTTTCGTTTCCTTTTCCTTTTCTTTTCTTTTCTTTTCTTTACTTCTTTAATTCCTTTCTTTCCTTTCTTTTTAAATTGATAATTTCCAACAACTTAGTCCAACAATGAAACCGCCAATAGATGACAAAAGAAAATAATCCTAGGGAAGTCTCGGGTTTACAAATTAATTATCTTTAATGCAAAATTAAAGATAATACATATTTAAATAATCAATTAATTATCTTTAATTAAATATAATTCATATTTAAATAATTAATTAATTCTTTAATCAATTAAATATCATATCTTTAATTTACACCTACAATTAAATCATATTTAATTGTATTTCTCTCATAAGTTTTAATATGAATCATATTAAAAATTAATATTTGAACTCCTTCAAATATTTAATTCTCTCACAAATTCATTTTGAATCATATCCAAAATTAAATTTATTTTATAAAGTTTAACTAACATATAATGTATCACCGTACATTATATTATTTCCCTTAGTAAATTTGAACGGTTCAATTTAAAATCATGACTTAATTGCCTCAATACTCTTTACAAGCTACTAGTGAGACGTAATAGACCTACAGATCATAAGCTCCAACAATATGAGAAAATTAATCAATATTTGTTAACTGTGGGTACACTCCACCAAAGACCTAGACCTTCTAGATGACTCTCGAACATTTTAGCCGTGAGAGCCTTTGTGAATGGATCAGCAATGTTGTGCTCCGACGCTATCTTCGTGACGATCACGTCTCCTCGGTGTACAATTTCCCTAATGAGATGGTATTTCCTTTCGATGTGCTTGCCTCTCTTATGGTTGTGAGGTTCCTTTGAGTTTGCAACTGCGCCGCTATTATCACAATACAAGGTGATAGGCAGATGCAAATTTGGAACGACTTCCAAGTCAATTAGGAACTTCCTGAGCCATACTACCTCTTTTGCTGCTTCGCAAGCGGCTACATATTCGGCCTCCATGGTCGAGTATGTAATACTACCTCTTTTGCTCCTCCATTTAGAGTGAATACTGACCCCGATGTAGATTTCCTCGAATCTTTATCAGTTTGAAAGTCAGAATCAGTGTATCCTGTAAGGATCAAATCCTTCGAACCATACACGAGCATATAGTCCCTCGTTCTCCTTAGATATTTGAGGATACTTTTAACGGTTGTCCAGTGATCAAATCCTGGATTGGATTGATATCTACTGACAATCCCTACTGCATAACAAATGTCAGGCCTTGTACACAACATGGCATACATTAGGCTACCTACTGCAGAGGCATAGGGAAAACGTCTTATGTCTGCAACTTCTTGAGGTGTCTGAGGACACTGTTCCTTAGACAAGTTAATTTCGTGCCTGAAAGGTAATAGTCCTTTCTTGGAATTTTGCATTTTATATCTAACCAACAATTTGTCGATATAAGACGCTTGAGACAGGGCTAGCGTTTTGTTCTTTCGGTTTCGAACAATTTGGATTCCTAGAACAAATTGTGCCTCACCCAAATCTTTCATTTGGAATTGAGTTGCTAGCCATAGTTTAATGTCAGTTAGATAACCTACATCATTCCCGATGAGTAGGATATCATCCACATACAGTACTAAGAAAGCTATAGAGCTATTGATGATCCTTTTGTAAACACAAGGCTCATCAACGTTTTGTTCAAAGCCATAAGATTTGATCGCAGTATCAAATCTCATATTCCAGGATCTAGACGCTTGTTTTAATCCATAAATGGATCGTTTAAGCTTGCAAAATTTTTGCTCTTGATCCTGAGCTATGAACCCCTCTGGCTGAGACATGTAGATACTTTCTTCAAGATTACCGTTCAGAAAGGCAGTCTTGACATCCATTTGCCATATTTCATAATCGTAAAACGTGGCAATGGATAAAAGTATCAGGATCGACTTTAACATGGCAACAGGGGAGAAGGTTTCTTCATAGTCAATCCCCTCCCGCTGGGTAAAACCCTTTGCCACAAGTCGTGCCTTAAAGGTCTGTACCTTTCCAGCAGCGTCTCGTTTTCTCTTGTAGATCCATTTGCACCCTATGGGTCTAACCCCTTCAGGTTGATCTACAATATCCCATACTGAATTAAAATGCATGGACTCGATCTCTAAGTCCATGGCTTTAATCCACTCGTTCTTGTCAAGGTCATCCATTGCCTGTTTAAAGGTTAATGAATCCTTGATCCCGTCATCAAGTATGACGACTGGAGTTTCAATTAAACCCAAATAGCGATCAGGTTTTCTAACAACCCTCCCACTACGTCGAGGTTCTCTTATTTCTTGAGAAGGACGTGATTGACTCGAGGTGCCAGTATCATCAACAACTCTTGTTGATGTTTCTGTAGCTTCGTTAGATAGTTCACTTAAAACGACTTTACTACGTGGCTTGTGATCTCTAAGGTGGTCTTCTTCTTGGAATGTAGCATTTGACGATACAAGTACTTTATTTTCCTCTGGATCGAAGAAGTATCCACCTCTCGTTTCTTTGGGATAGCCTGTAAATAGGCAAAATCTAGAACGAGGCTCCAATTTCTTTGGGTTTGCTTCTAGCACGTATGCAGGACATCCCCAAATTCTGAAATGTCGTAAACTAGCTTTACGACCTTTCCAGAGCTCAAATGGTGTTTCAGAAACACTCTTTGAGGGAACTACGTTCAAGATATAAACTGCAGTCTCTACTACCTAACCCCAAAACGAGTTAGGCAACTGAGCATAACTCATCATCGAACGAACCATGTCCAACAAGGTTCTGTTTCTCCTTTCTGATACACCGTTTTGCTGAGGTGTACCATGGGCTGAGAGTTGGGACGTAATTCCACGCTCTATCAAATAGTCTTGAAAACTTAAGTCAATATACTCTCCACCTCGATCGGATCGAAGTGTTTTTATCGTCTTACCTAATAGGTTCTCAACCTTGGCCTTAAACTCCTTGAACTTTTCAAAAGCTTCGGACTTATGATGCATCAGGTAGAGATAGCCATACCTCGAATAATCATCAATGAAACTAATGAAATATTCGTACCCTCCTCGAGCTCTAATGTTCATTGGTCCACAAAGGTCCGAATGAATGAGCTCCAAGGGCTCTTTTGCACGATAACCTTTTCCGGTAAAAGGTCGTTTTGTCATCTTGCCCTCAAGGCATGATTCACAAGGAGGCAACGAGTCGTCTTCTAACTTGTTTAGAAGTCCACTCTTGACCAATCTCCCAATTCTATTGAGGTTGATATGGCCTAACCTCAAGTGCCAGAGATAGGTATCTTGAGAAACTCTTCGCTTTTTAGGTTGAGTCTCAGCGGTTTTAAACATCTCGTGATTTAAAATAGCTTTAGACTCAATTGGTCTCAAAACATATAATTTATTCTTCAAGTTTGCAGAACAAACATCAATACCTCTTTTAGTTATGAACGCTTCATTAACAGAAAAAGAAATTGAGTAACCTTGTTCTAATAAACAAGATAAAGAAATCAAATTTCTTTTAATCTTCGGAACTATGTACACATTATCTAATATCATGTAGCGTTCCTTGGTGAAGAATAATTTTATGTCTCCCACTGCAATAGCCGAGATGACTTCTCCTGTTCCAACTTTAAGAGTCATCTCTCCAGCTATTAGTTGTTGCCAGGAACTCATTCCTTGAAATGAAGAACATACGTGATTAGTGGCACCTGAATCAAGTATCCAGGCAGAATCGTCGTTTTCCACTAAACACGTTTCCAAGACTAATAAATCACATTTAGAGTCGTGGATCATGTTTTTCTTGGCTACGCAGTTAGTTTTGAAGGGATAATAGCCCTTTTCGCAGCGGAAAACAACAAAGACCTTTTCGAATAAAACGCCGATTGGGATACCAATACGACGGAAAAAGAAAATAAATTTTTTACAGCAAACATTATAGACAAATTAAGTGCTATAAACAGATATAAGCGTGCTAAATAACAAGGGAAAAATTCTAGATCCTAATCTAGAATTGGATCCTAATGATCCTAGAATTCAAGAACAACTTACCCTTGAAGATTTCATGAATTGCTTCGCCAAAAACCCTTTGATGTAGATGAAAAACAACAGCAAAATCACCTTGTCTTTGCTGGAAATTGAGACTCGAACACCACCAAAAGAATTTCACCGGTATTCTCAAAGCGAGTATTCGTTGGGAGCTTGTGGGAACCCAAAAAATTCTAAGGATTGGGAGAGGAAAAAGATAGAGATTACTGGAGAGTAGTATTTTTTTTTAGAGAACAAGCGTGATAATCTTTTTCTGCAGAGAACAACCAAATGCCAATTTCACCATGAATGGTGAGGGAGAGCACTAACTTAATCGAGAAACTCCCTCCTAAAAAGCCTCATTATCACGCAATTCTCTAGGTTAGTGGGCTGACCATCTCTTATCAGTTATACTGATAAGTTAATCAAATTATTAATTAATTAAATTAACAATTAATTTAATCAATATTCATATAAATGACAATTTATACAAATATTACCACTTAACCTATAGTTTTAATAAAATTCAATTAAATCAAATTTAATTAAAGTTATTAAAACTATTTATCAATTAATATAATAACAAATTAATATATTAAATAATATTATAATTAAATATCTCATATTTAATTATAATTCTCTCCAAATAAACTATAGTATTAATGTACATCTAATGTGCATTAATTATAACCTATAGTTTTAAAATTGAATCACATTCATATTTAAATTTAATATTCGAACACCTTCAAATATTCAATTCTCCCTTAGAATTTTACCTCAACGCCCCTAGTGAGCTACCAGTGGGACCTAATGGACCTACAGATCAGAAGCTCCAACGATATGAGATTAGTTGGCTAAACTCATTAACCAAGTTAATCAATATTCGTTAACTGTGGTTCACTCCACTAAAGAACCACAGCTGCACTCTTCTCACTGCAGATATATTTCTGTGTCCACGGATATCGATCGTCAACAGCGAGTTAGCCCTTCACGTGTGTTCGTACCCCAGCTAGGTCAAATTACCGTTTTACCCCTGGGCTACCTCTTGATCCTTAAGTACCAGTGCTCCTCTAATGAATAATATGTTTGTGGTCCAACCAACAAACATAAATCCCTCTCGTGCCATAAAGAGGGTAGGGCCCATTGTTCAAGACCAGGAGACACCACTTAAGGGAACACACCTCTACTTACCCTCATATCAGGAAGGAGTGAATTCCATCTTGTAAGACTACGTTCCCAGCTCCCCACTCGGTCTTGTCCCCAAAATGGTAGGCTTATTGAGTCGACGAACAGGCCACTCTCACCCGTACAAATCAAAGGACAATCCCTCATGGACAGGAGTCCATAATCCACTCAGGATTAAGGCCAAGTTGCCTAGGTCATCCTACTGAAATAGAAACCAAACTAACTAACGGTGTTATAGTTAGTGGTTAACTATTTCGCGGTCCGGTCATTGTGCAAACTCATTGCACAGGATACCCCCACTCGCATGTCAACCACATGAACGCGTTGGATCACTACGTTTGTATCAATATACAAAGCGGGTCGTATCCATAGTGTCACCAGGATAAGGTACCCAGCCTTATCCCTATACTACAGACCCTTTAGGCTAAATCTTGAACATTGATCCACGTATGTCCCTACATACTAGTTCAAGCCTCATTCTATTAGCCATGGATGTTTAGTTTATTGGATTAGGGTTAACAAAACAAGATATAATACAAACATTGAATAATACATCACTTTATTAATGTTCGGTCAAATGTACATTTACTATCTACGAGTTTTAGGGCATAAAACCCAACAAGTTTGAGGACATTCCTCAGTTGAGACCAAACCTAAATTCTTTGCCACGTGTTTAGCGTTTAAGCAAGTATTCTTAGTCGAATGTACTAAACCGTTTAATTTGGCATTTGACAAAGCACATACGTTTTTCGACATATTGCTGAAACAAACAAATTAATCTCTATTAGAAACATGCACTAAACCCATTAATCACATTTATCCAATCAGATTTAGCAAAAGCAATCGTCAACCCATATATACAATTGATTTATTTTGCAACGATACTTCAGGGGTTTAGAATAACCGCTACCGTAGGGCAGTCAGCTACTCCTCCTCTGAATCGAGACAATCTCGGCCAAATACTATTCCTAGAATAACTCTTACTCCAATAGTTATTAGCTAACGTTAATTTGGTCAAGACCATCTTGTAAGTGTTACCCATCATTTTCAGATTGCAGAGGGCGGCCCCAACAATGCCACTGTAGGGAAGAGCTAATGTTGGGAATGGCCCTAGGAAACCCTATCCATTTCTGGAGTTTGCGTTGTTCCGAATCCCATGCGCAAGCCCTCCGTAGGGTGATCGCTCCCAGGGCGACTCGCAGGCAGCGCATAGGAATCTCACGGTGCAACCTAATGATGGAGACCGCAGGATACGTTTGACACGTTTCCTTCTCCCACTTACTATGAACACTTTCCCCATTCACCTTGATATTAACCCATGCAAACACCATCCGTAGGGGGACGCTCCCAGGGCGCTCGAAGCCAAGCATGGATCTCACGGTGTGAACTCAGGGGGACGTGAGAGTAGAAACTTAATATGAATATTTCGTTTCTATACTTTTCCTCCCACTAAAGTGTCGTACAGTTTTAGGGTCTATTACTTAGGTAAATTCCGGCTAAAGGAATCTATCTAAGTCTATGCCTTATTAAACAAGGTCTTTACACTAAATGTCTAGGTGAATTAAACTTTTTTAATAACCTAGTGACATTGCATGCTAGTAAGACTTTGGTTAATTCAACTCAGGTTCCGAACCATTTGCCGGGAGAGTTCCCTTATAACCAAGGTCTTATGTCCTACTTACTCAAATTTTAAAACTATTTTTTTCAAAAACTAAGTAAGACATATTTCTAATCCTATTAGAAAAGGTGATCTTAGATCTATTTCATTTTAAACCATTTAAAGAATGATAAGATCCTAAGTTCCTATGTTAGCATGCAACTCTTTGTTATAGGTTTTATGGATTGTATTCATTAACTAATATAACTCTTATAACTTTTAATGAATTAATCTTATAACATGCTTTCTAATGGTGTTTAAAAGCATATAACAATCAATCATTTAAGTTATAAGAAAAGCACCATTTAGAAACAACCTATGTCTAGGTTTGTATAACGCTTTATACTACGATGTCTAGGTGATAACACTTTAAAACCTCACACCGCTCACGCATGCTCATAAAACTCGAGTTAACTTAACTCAAGAACTGACTCGATGCCCAGGTAGGAGGTGTTCCGTAAACCGTCAACTTAAATACCTCCAGCCTTAGACAGCATCTTGTCAGGTGAGTTCTCTCGTAACCATTGTTTTACAAGATATCGACCTAAACTATGCAAGTTGATCGAATCGTTGAAGGTTCATTAACCTAAGTGAGCATGCACTTAATCTTGTTATAGATTTTAGATTTCTATCTCTTTTTGTAACAATTATAAAAACAATCCATAACAAGCCTAATTTGAGAATAACACTTATAATCAAACTAATGAAATTTCATGCTTGATGCTTGGTTAATTTTATAAATTAATAATTATAACTATTATAAGAATAATCAATTTTAATTAACCATTCAAGCATGAATCTCCCTAAATTAATACAACACTTATATTAATTAAACAAGAAATTTCCCTCATGCATTTGAATTAATCAATAACACTTATTCAAATTAAACAAATGCATGAACATGTTTTCCTATGGTGGGATTTTAATCTATATGGCATGCTCATAATGCACATACATCCATTTAATTAAATCATACATTCACAATGCATAAAGTAATTAAATCAAGCTAAAATGGAATGGTTTGGCAATTTTTAAAAAAAAAACACAAGCAATTTCACTAATTATTACAATAATAATTAATAAATAAACTTGCAACACGCCCGAGCTTCACGAACCATCCCGAACCGCTCATCCAAGCAATGAGCAGGCCATGCAATGAGTGAAATGAAGCTGCAACAGACCGAGCCGGACCAAAAGGCAGCAGCTGAAGCGGAATTAAAAAAAAAACTACTGCTTGAATTAAAAAACAGCTTGCTGGAATTTTCATTTTCTGCTGCGTCTTCTCCGGTTTTTCTTCAATTTTACAGCCTATATGGACTCTAATGACTCTATAAAAATTACAGACTATAGTACACACATTAATGCTCTTAAATATCCGAGCAATTACAATTTCATGAAGGTTTGAATGCTCAAAAAATTGCCAAACCAGAACACTTCCATTTTAGCACACAGAAAATTCAATTTCAAAATGGTACCCACCAAAGCAAAATTAAAACGAATTAAGTGCTCTAATCATGCTCTGATACCAATTGAAGGTGTACATATTACACATGCGGAAGCAATTGAAGATCGAAAGCACTTAAGACATTCAATTTTACTCCTAAAGCATGCATGTTCTAGAAAAGACAGAATAGAGAGTTTAGAAAACACCAACCTTTGTAGCTCAGTTATGTTGAACTCCTTGTGGTGTTTGCCTCTCCTATGCTCCTTGGACAACCTCTAGAGTCTTCCCTACTATACTCCGGGCCAAGAACGACTTGTGGGAGTCTATATAAGATAGGGAATGGGAAGGGAATGCTTGTAGCATCAAGCAATGGAGAAGAATGAGAGATGAGAGAACTTTGAGTCCAAATTCCAGCAGCATAACATTAAGGAAAATGGCTCTCTTATGTTTGAATAAGAATTCAAACTCCTTTTAAAGACATTTTCCATTCAAAGCCAAGCCTCAAGACACAAGACACATGGTGTATTTGCAAGCTCAAGTGGATTCTAGGTGTACATTATACAAGACATGCAACAATGCATGAGTGAGTTGTCTTTCCACTTTGAATGATCATGCATTAAGTGGATTTCCAACTAAATCCACTAAATTCAAATTGTAATAAAATTTCAAGCTTGCAAATTATCCCCAATTTCAATTCTAAATTAAAATTGATTGCTTGGTAATTAATTTGAAAATTTTCAAATTAATTTTGATATGATTAATCTAATTAATCTTTGTTATCTTGTGCAATTCCATATATATGATTCCTAATACATATATATAGTATTCAAAACACTTTTAAATACTTCATCTCTCATTTTTTAATTTAATTCATAATTAAATTTATTGTGTCAAACACAATTTACGATAATACCCTTTTTCCCGATTTTGAACGATTCAAAGCTTCCTATCTTTTGTTTTAGGATTAATTCCGATATGAGCTAGTAGGGGGACCTAATGGACCTATAGATCATGGGCTCCAACGATTCGAGGCTAACCGACTAATCTCATTATCCAAATTAGCCAACATTCGTTAACTACCGGGACACTCCACTATAGCCCGATAGTTGCACTCCCCTCACTATAGATATATTTCCGTCCACTTTATTTAACCATGATTAGTAAGTCGATCCTTCACAGGTTGTTCGTAGCTATAGTTAGGTCAATAAGCCGTTTTACCCCTATAGTACTTCTAGTTCCTTAAGTCCCACTGATCCTCTAATGAACAATTGGTTTATGGTCCAACCAATAAACCGAGTCCCTCTCGGGCCAATGAGAGGGCGGGATCCCTTTGTTCAAGCCCCGGAGTCAGCACTTAAGGGAACAACCTCTCTACTATCCCTTATTCGGGTAGGAGTGAATTCCTTCTTGCACGACTATGTCCCCAGCTATCTACCCGTTCCTATCCCTGAAATGGGAGGCTTATTGATTCGGCGATACTGAGCCACTCTCACCTATGCAGATCTAAGGATAAGCCCGAATAAACAGGAGTTCATAGTTAACTCAGGATTAAGATCGAGTTACCTAGGTCATCACATGAAATAGTCAGTCTCGTCAGTAAACGGTGTTATAAAGCGAGAGCGACTTATTTCTCGGTCCTGGTCTTATGCAAACTCATTGCATAGGACGCCCCACTCGCATGTCTCTACATGGACGATTTAGGATCACATCGTCTATACCATCTATAAAGTGGGTCGCGGTTCATAGTGTCTCCAGAATAAGGTACCCAACCCTATTCCTATACTATAGACCGTTTTGGCTATTACTCAAGCTTGATCCACTTTTATGTCTCTACATAAAGCTCAAGTGTTCATCCTATAGCCATGGATCTTAGTTTATTGGATTTGGGTTATTATATGTGTAATTTAATTTACTCAGTAATGACTTTTACTGAATCAATCTCGATAACACCTTTATCGAATAAGTATATAATTCGTTTAACATTCACTATCTACGAGTTTTAGGGCACCAATCCCAACAATCTTCCACTTGAACTAAAACTCTAGTTTAGTGGGATGTACTATAATCTATAACAGCAGTGGATGAATAAATACTTGTATTAATAACGGAGTAAAAATACAATAAACTAGGGCATCTAAATACCCAGTATACTAAGGTATCGATATACCGGTTACAATTCTCCCACTTGACCTAGATTATTTCTCGTACATATCTCGCAGACCTAGACCTTCTAGATGACTCTCGAACATTTTAGCAGTGAGAGCCTTCGTGAATGGATCAGCAATGTTGTGCTCCAACGCTATCTTCGTGACGATCACGTCTCCTCGGTGCACAATCTCCCTAATGAGATGGTATTTCCTTTCGATTTGCTTGCCTCTCTTATGGCTGTGAGGTTCCTTTGAGTTTGCAACTGCGCCGCTATTATCACAATACAAGGTGATAGGCAGATGCATATTTGGAACGACTTCCAAGTCAGTTAGGAACTTCCTGAGCCATACTGCCTTTTTTGCTGCTTCGCAAGCGGCTACATATTCGGCCTCCATGGTCGAGTCTGTAATGCATCCTTGCTTGATGCTGCGCCATACTATTGCTCCTCCATTTAGAGTGAATACTGACCCTGATGTAGATTTCCTCGAATCTTTATCAGTTTGGAAGTCAGAATCAGTGTATCCTGTAAGGATCAAATCCTTCGAACCATACACGAGCATATAGTCCCTCGTTCTCCTTAGATATTTGAGGATACTTTTAACGGTTGTCCAGTGATCAAATCCTGGATTGGATTGATATCTACTGACAATCCCTACTGCATAACAAATGCCAGGCCTTGTACACAACATGGCATACATTAGGCTACCTACTGCAGAGGCATAGGGAAAACGTCTCATGTCCTCAACTTCTTGAGGTGCCCGAGGACACTGTTCCTTAGACAAGTTAATTCCGTGCCTGAAAGGTAATAGTCCTTTCTTGGAATTTTGCATTTTATATCTAACCAACAATTTTTCGATATAAGACGCTTGAGACAGGGCTAGCGTTTTGTTCTTTCGGTTTCGAACAATTTGGATTCCTAGAACAAATTGTGCCTCACCCAAATCTTTCATTTGGAATTGAGTTGCTAGCCATAGTTTAATGTCAGTTAGACAACCTACATCATTCCCGATGAGAAGGATTTCATCCACATACAGTACTAAGTAAGCTATAGAGCTGTTGATGATCCTTTTGTAAACACAAGGCTCATCAACGTTTTGTTCAAAGCCATAAGATTTGATCGCAATATCAAATCTCATATTCCAGGATCTAGACGCTTGTTTTAATGCATAAATGGATCGTTTAAGCTTGCAAAATTTTTGCTCTTGATCCTGAGCTATGAACCCCTCTGGCTGAGACATGTAGATACTTTCTTCAAGATTACCGTTCAGGAAGGAAGTCTTGACATCCATTTGCCATATTTCATAATCGTAAAACGTGGCAATGGATAAAAGTATCCGGATCGACTTTAACATGGCAACAGGGGAGAAGGTTTCTTCATAGTCAATCCCCTCCCGCTGGGTAAAACCCTTTGCCACAAGTCGTGCCTTAAAGGTCTGTACCTTTCCAGCAGCGTCTCGTTTTCTCTTGTAGATCCATTTGCACCCTATGGGTCTAACCCCTTCAGGTTGATCTACAATATCCCATACTGAATTAAAATGCATCGACTCAATCTCTAAGTCCATGGCTTTAATCCACTCGTTCTTGTCAACGTCATCCATTGCCTATTTAAAGGTTAATGGATCCTCGATCCCGTCATCAGGTATGACGACTGGAGTTTCAATTAAACCCAAATAGCGATCAGGCTGTCTAACAACCCTCCCACTACGTCGAGGTTCTCTTATTTCTTGAGAAGGACGTGATTGACTCGAGGTGCCAGTATCATCAACAAATCTTGTTGATGTTTCTGTAGCTTCGTTAGATAGTTCACTTAAAACGACTTTACTACGTGGCTTGTGATCTCTAAGGTGGTCTTCTTCAAGGAATGTAGCATTTGTCGATACAAGTACTTTATTTTCCTCTGGATCGAAGAAGTATCCACCTCTCGTTTCTTTGGGATAGCCTATAAATAGGAAAAATCTAGAACGAGGCTCCAATTTCTTTGGGTTTGCTTCTAGCACGTATGCAGGACATCCCCAAATTCTGAAATGTCATAAACTAGCTTTACGACCTTTCCATAGCTCAAATGGTGTTTCAGAAACACTCTTTGAGGGAACTACGTTCAAGATATAAATTGCAGTCTCTACTACATAACCCCAAAAACGAGTTAGACAACTGAGCATAACTCATCATCGAACGAACCATGTCCAACAAGGTTCTGTTTCTCCTTTCTGATACACCGTTTTGCTGAGGTGTACCAGGGGCTGAGAGTTGGGACGTAATTCCATGCTCTATCAAATAGTCTTGAAAACTTAAGTCCATATACTCTCCACCTCGATCGGATCGAAGTGTTTTTATCGTCTTACCTAATAGGTTCTCAACCTCGGCCTTATACTCCTTGAACTTTTCAAAAGCTTCGGACTTATGATGCATCAGGTAGAGATAGCCATACCTCGAATAATCATCAATGAAACTAATGAAATATTCGTACCCTCCTCGAGCTCTAATGTTCATTGGTCCACAGAGGTCCGAATGAATGAGCTCTAAGGGCTCTTTTGCACGATAACCTTTTCCGGTAAAAGGTCGTTTTGTCATCTTGCCCTCAAGGCATGATTCACAAGGAGGCAACGAGTCGTCTTCTAACTTGTTTAGAAGTCCACTCTTGACCAATCTCCCAATCCTATTGAGGTTGATATGGCCTAACCTCAAGTGCCAGAGATAGGTATCTTGAGAAACTCTTCGCTTTTTAGGTTGAGTCTCAGCGGTTTTAAACATCTCGTAATTTAAAATAGCTTTAGACTCAATTGGTCTCAAAACATATAATTTATTCTTCAAGTTTGCAGAGCAAACATCAATACCTCTTTTAGTTATGAACGCTTCATTAACAGAAAAAGAAATTGAGTAACCTTGTTCTAATAAACAAGATAAAGAAATCAAATTTCTTTTAATCTTCGGAACTATGTACACATTATCTAATATCATGTAGCGTTCCTTGGTGAAGAATAATTTTATGTCTCCCACTGCAATAGCCGAGATGACTTCTCCTGTTCCAACTTTAAGAGTCATCTCTCCAGCTATTAGTTGTTGCCAGGAACTCATTCCTTGAAATGAAGAACATACGTGATTAGTGGCACCTGAATCAAGTATCCAGGCAGAATCGTCGTTTTCCACTAAACACGTTTCCAAGACTAATAAATCACATTTAGAGTCGTGGATCATGTTTTTCTTGGCTACGTAGTTAGTTTGAGGACATTCCTCAGTTGAGACCAAACCTAAATTCTTTGCCACGTGTTTAGCGTTTAAGCAAGTATTCTTAGTCGAATGTACTAAACCGTTTAATTTGGCATTTGACAAAGCACATACGTTTTTCGACATATTGCTGAAACAAACAAATTAATATCTATTAGAAACATGCACTAAACCCATTAATCACATTTATCCAATCAGATTTAGCAAAAGCAATCGTCGACCCATATATACAATTGATTTATTTTGCAACGATACTTCAGGGGTTTAGAATAACCGCTACCGTAGGGCAGTCAGCTACTCCTCCTCTGAATCGAGACAATCTCGGCCAAATACTATTCCTAGAATAACTCTTACTCCAATAGTTATTAGCTAACGTTAATTTGGTCAAGACCATCTTGTAAGTGTTACCCATCATTTTCAGATTGCAGAGGGCGGCCCCAACAATGCCACCGTAGGGAAGAGCTAATGTTGGGAATGGCCCTAGGAAACCCTATCCATTTCTGGACTTTGCGTTGTTCTGAATCCCATGCGCAAGCCCTCCGTAGGGTGATCGCTCCCAGGGCGACTCGCAGGCAGCGCATAGGAATCTCACGGTGCAACCTAATGATGGAGACCGCAGGATACGTTTGACACGTTTCCTTCTCCCACTTACTATGAACACTTTCCCCATTCACCTTGATATTAACCCATGCAAACACCATCCGTAGGGGGACACTCCCAGGGCGCTCGAGGCCAAGCATGGATCTCACGGTGTGAACTCAGGGGGACGTGAGAGTAGAAACTTAATATGAATATTTCGTTTCTATACTTTTCCTCCCACTAAAGTGTCGTAAAGTTTTAGGGTCTATTACTTAGGTAAATTTCGGCTAAATGAATCTATCTAAGTCTATGCCTTATTAAACAAGGTCTTTACACTAAATGTCTAGGTGAATTAAACTCTTTTAATAACCTAGTGACATTGCATGCTAGTAAGACTTTGGTTAATTCAACTCAGGTTCCGAACCATTTGCCGGGAGAGTTCCCTTATAACCAAGGTCTTATGTCCTACTTACTCAAATTTTAAAACTATTTTTTTTAAAAACTAAGTAAGACATATTTCTAATCCTATTAGAAAAGGCGATCTTAGATCTATTTCATTTTAAACCATTTAAAGAATAATAAGATCCTAAGATCCTATGTTAGCATGCAACTCTTTGTTATAGGTTTTATGGATTGTATTCATTAACTATTATAACTCTTATAACTTTTAATGAATTAACCTTATAACATGCTTTCTAATGGTGTTTAAAAGCATATAACAATCAATCATTCAAGTTATAAGAAAAGCACCATTTAGAAACAACCTATGTCTAGGTTTGTATAACGCTTTATACTACGATGTCTAGGTAATAACACTTTAAAACCTCACACCGCTCACGCATGCTCATAAAACTCGAGTTAACTTAACTCAAGAACCGACTCGATGCCCAGGTAGGAGGTGTTCCGTAAACCGTCAACTTAAATACCTCTAGCCTTAGACAGCATCTTGTCGGGTGAGTTCTCTCGTAACCATTGTTTTACAAGATATCGACCTAAACTATGCAAGTTGATCGAATCGTTGAAGGTTCATTAACCTAAGTGAGCATGCACTTAATCTTGTTATAGATTTTAGATTTCTATCTCTTTTTATAACAATTATAAAAACAATCCATAACAAGCCTAATTTGAGAATAACACTTATAATCAAACTAATGAAATTTCATGTTTCATGCTTGGTTAATTTTATAAATTAATAATTATAACTATTATAAGAATAATCAATTTTAATTAACCATTCAAGCATGAATCTCCCTAAATTAATACAACACTTATATTAATTAAACAAGAAATTTCCCTCATGCATTTGAATTAATCAATAACACTTATTCAAATTAAACAAATGCATGAACATGTTTTCCTATGGTGGGATTTTAATCTATATGGCATGCTCATAATGCACATACATCCATTTAATTAAATCATACATTCACAATGCATAAAGTAATTAAATCAAGCTAAAATGGAATGGTTTGGCAATTTAAAAAAAAAACACAAGCAATTTCACTAATTATTACAATAATAATTAATAAATAAACTTGCAACACGCCCGAGCTTCACAAACAATCCCGAACCGCTCATCCAAGCAATGAACAGGCCATGCAATGAGTGAAATGAGGTTGCAACAGACCGAGCCGGACCAAAAGGCAGCAGCTGAAGCGGAATTAAAAAAAAAAACTGCTGCTGGAATTAAAAAACAGCTTGCTGGAATTTTCATTTTCTGCTGCGTCTTCTCCGGTTTTTCTTCAATTTTACAGCCTATATGGACTCTAATGACTCTATAAAAATTACAGACTATAGTACACACATTAACACTCTTACATATCCGAGCAATTACAATTTCATGAAGGTTTGAATGCTCAAAAAATTGCCAAACCAGAACACTTCCATTTTAGCACACAGAAAATTCAATTTCAAAATGGTACCCACCAAAGCAAAATTAAAACGAATTAAGTGCTCTAATCATGCTCTGATACCAATTGAAGGTGTACATATTACACATGCGGAAGCAATTGAAGATTGAAAGCACTTAAGACATTCAATTTTACTCCTAAAGCATGCATGTTCTAGAAAAGACAGAATAGAGAGTTTAGAAAACACCAACCTTTGTAGCTCACTTATGTTGAACTCCTTGTGGTGTTTGCCTCTCCTATGCTCCTTGGACAACCTCTAGAGTCTTCCCTACTATACTCCGGGCCAAGAACGACTTGTGGGAGTCTATATAAGATAGGGAATGGGAAGGGAATGCTTGAAGCATCAAGCAATGGAGAAGAATGAGAGATGAGAGAACTTTGAGTCTAAATTCCAGCAGCATAACATTAAGGAAAATGGCTCTCTTATGTTTGAATATGATTCAAACTCCTTTTAAAGACATTCTCCATTCAATGCCAAGCCTCAAGACACAAGACACATGGTGTATTTGCAAGCTCAAGTGGATTCTAGGTGTACATTATACAAGACATGCAACAATGCATGAGTGAGTTGTCTTTCCACTTTGAATGATCATGCATTAAGTGGATTTCCAACTAAATCCACTAAATTCAAATTGAAATAAAATTTCAAGCTTGCAAATTATCCCCAATTTCAATTCTAAATTGAAATTGATTGCTTGGTAATTAATTTGAAAATTTTCAAATTAATTTTGATATCATTAAACTAATTAATCTTTGTTATCTAGTGCAATTCCATATATATGATTCCTAATACATATATATAGTATTCAAAACACTTTTAAATACTTCATCTCTCATTTTTTTAATTTAATTCATAATTAAATTTATTGTGTCAAACACAATTTACGATAATACCCTTTTTCCCGATTTTGAACGATTCAAAGCTTCCTATCTTTTGTTCTAGGCTTAATTCCGATATGAGCTAGTAGGGGGACCTAATGGACCTATAGATCATGGGCTCCAACGATTCGAGGCTAACCGACTAATCTCATTATCCAAATTAACCAACATTCGTTAACTACCGGGACACTCCACTATAGCCCGATAGTTGCACTCCCCTTACTATAGATATATTTCCGTCCACTTGATTTAACCATGATTAGTAAGTCGATCCTTCACAGGTTGTTCGTAGCTATAGCTAGGTCAATAAGCCGTTTTACCCCTATAGTACTTCTAGTTCCTTAAGTCCCACTGATCCTCTAATGAACAATTGGTTTATGGTCCAACCAATAAACCGAGTCCCTCTCGGGCCAATGAGAGGGCGGGATCCCTTTGTTCAAGCCCCGGAGTCAGCACTTAAGGGAACAACATCTCTACTATCCCTTATTCGGGTAGGAGTGAATTCCTTCTTGCACGACTATGTCCCTAGCTATCTACCCGTTCCTATCCTTGAAATGGGAGGCTTATTGAGTCGGCGATACTGAGCCACTCTCACCTATGCAGATCTAAGGATAAGCCCGAATAAACAGGAGTTCATAGTTAACTCAGGATTAAGATCGAGTTACCTAGGTCATCACATGAAATAGTCAATCTCGTCAGTAAACGGTGTTATAAAACGAGAGTGACTTATTTCTCGGTCCTGGTCTTATGCAAACTCATTGCATAGGACGCCCCACTCGCATGTCTCTACATGGACGATTTAGGATCACATCGTCTATACCATCTATAAAGTGGGTCGCGTCTCATAGTGTCTCCAGAATAAGGTACCCAACCCTATTCCTATACTATAGACCGTTTTGGCTATTACTCAAGCTTGATCCACTTTTATGTCTCTACATAAAGCTCAAGTGTTCATCCTATAGCCATGGATCTTAGTTTATTGGATTTGGGTTATTATATGTGCAATTTAATTTATTCAGTAATGACTTTTACTGAATCAATCTTGATAACACCTTTATCGAATAAGTATATAATTCGTTTAACATTCACTATCTACGAGTTTTAGGGCACCAATCCCAACACAAGTCACATGTAAACAACCTTGGATCTTAGTTTATTGGATTTGGGTCAAACTGTGCAAAATTTAACAATAACACTTTATTGTAGAAACTCAATAACACTTTATTGGAACAAGTATACAATTTTTTTATATTCACTATCTACGAGAGTTTTAGGGCATAAAGCCCAACAAACTCCCACTTGAACTAAAACTCTAGTTTAGTGGGATGTACAATAATCTATATAGCAATGGGTGTATAAATACATGTATAAAACATATACAATATACAAATACAATAAACTAGGGCATCATTATACCCATTACATGATGGTATCACTTTACCCATTACATTTCTCCCACTTGCCCTAGATTACACCTTTGTACATATCTCGTTGATCTAGACCTTCTAGATGACCCTTAAACACTTTAGCCGAGAGAGTCTGTAACGCCCCAGGCCTAGGATTCGGAATCCGGATTCGGCACCTAAGGTCCCGACATTCCCCTACGACCTGTCCACGTTGCCATACTCATCTTAAACAGCTTCCAAGAGTGAAGACTGTCCCCACAAACCAACACGGGGTCCTTTTAGCATGCTTTGTCCTCACTCACATGCTTCATAGGAAAATTCCTAGGAGGTCACCCAACATATAACTTCTCCAAGCCAAGCACGCTTAACTTCAATGTTCCTATGATTGAGCCACTGAAAAGGAAGGTGCACATTGTTTGTATAGGTAGTACCTATCAATTTTTTTAAGCTTATCTTGACCATGCTTTCATGTCCTCAGGATCCCTCTCATTCGGATGTGATCTCGGTTCATTCTGAAGGGAATAAAAGTCCCCACGCAGCGGAAGTGAATCGATTGGACCTTACGCCGTATATTAATTAACATTAAAATACCGTTACGATAACTCAAACAAAACTTTAAACAACTTTTAAAGCCGCTGTAAAATCGGTTTAAACATGCTAAAATAAATCTAAATTTATTTTTAAAACTTTTCTAAAGAAAAGAGGAAGAACCGTTACAAACCTCCGTTGTAGACTTGACTGTTCTTCGCCAACGACGCTCCACGAACGAAAACGCAGCAGCCGCTTTAAGGTTTTCTTCGCTGGAAATTCTTCTTTGATTGACACAATCACCACAGAGGTTACACCGGTATGTCTCTAAATCTAGGAGGCAAAAGACTTGTGGGGGTCTTTCTCTAAGAGGGAGGCTAGAGAGAATTCTAGGTCTTTTCTTTCAAGAGTGTCAAGTATCTCAAGTGTCATGACCAATTAGGTCTAGTGTTCTATTTATAGAAGAGAGGCCATGAATAAAATATTCAATTAAATCAATCTTTTCCATAATTGATTCAATCTTTATTCTTTAATTAATCAATCATGATTAATCAATTCCATAATTGATTAATCTTTTCCACAAATGACTAATTACTTCCATAAATGATTAGATCATTTCCTTAAATGATTAATCACTTCCTTAAGTGATTAATTATTTCCATAATTGATTAATTCTCGGTTAATGAATTCTTTAATTAATTAACCACCAATTAAATATCACATATTTAATTCCCGGCCTAGAATTAATTAATTTTGCCCAAACACATTTTAGGCCTTAAATTAATTAATTCATTATTTTGAACTCTTTCAAACTTCCATAAATTTATATTTGAACTTTTCAAATATTAATTTCTCTCATAATAATATATCAATATATATTATATTTGTTTCCTTTAATAAATTGAACATTTTCAATTTACTTTTATTACTTAGTTGCCTCAAATTACTTTACGAGCTACCAGTGGGACCTAATGGACCTGCAGATCAGAAGCTCCAACGATGTGAGATTAATTGGTCAAACTCATTAACCACATTAATCAATATTTGTTAACTGTGTGTACATTCCACTATAGACTCACAGTTGCACTCTTCTCACTGCAGACATATTTTCTGTGTCCACGGATCTAAGACCAATATCGACTAGTTAGTCCTTCACGAGTGTCCGTAACACCAGCTGGGTCAAATTACCGTTTTACCCCTTGGTTACCTCTATTTCCTTAAGTACCAATTCTCCTCTAATGAAAAACCTGTTTGTGGTCCAACCATCAAACAGAAAACTCTCTCGTGCCATTGAGAGGGTAGGGCCCTTTGTTCAAGACTCGGAGTAACCACTTAAGGGAACACTCATCTACTTCCCTAAAGTCGGGAAGGAGTGAATTCCATCTTGTACGATTATGTTCCCAACTCCCCAATCGGTCTTGTCCCCAAAGTGGTAGGCTTATTGAGTCGGCGTATTGGCCACTCTCACCCATACAAATCAAAGGACAATCTCTCATGAGCAGGAGTCCATAATCAACTCAGGGTTAAGACTAAGTTGTCTAGGTCGTCCTAGTGAAATAGAAAACCAACTAGTTAACGGTGTTATAACCAGTGGTTACTATTTCGCGGTCCGGTCTTATGCAAACTCATTGCACAGGATACCCCCACTCGCACGTCTCCTACACGAACGCGTTGGATCGCAACGTTTGTATCAAATACAAAGTGGGCCGTATCCATAGTGTCACCAGGATAAGGCACCCAGTCTTATCCCTATACTATAGACCCTTTAGGCTGTTTCTTGAACAATGATCCATATGTCACTACATATAGTTCAAGACTCATATTACAGCCTTGGATGTCTAGTTTATTGGATTAGGGTTATTATTAGGCAAAGACATATATAAAATAACTAATAACAATTAATGGAAAAATATATCAATATTATTTCATTAATATCCGGTCAACGGTTACATTCACTATCTACGAGTTTTAGGGCATAAATCCCAACACATTCATGTACCCTTTCTAACCTCAGGCGTCACATGCCCACCAGCTTCCGCTTTGGTTCGTCCCGAACCACATTCTACTGGGAGAGGTTTCACTCTGATACCATTTATAATGCCCCAGGCCCAGGATTCGGAATCCGGATTCGGCACCTAAGGCCCCGACATTCCCCTACGACCTGGCTACGTTACCAACTCATCTCAAACTGCTTCCAAGAGTGAAGACTGTCCCCACAAACCAACACGGGGTCCTTTTAGCATGCTTTGTCCTCACTCACATGCTTCCAAGGAAAATTCCTAGAAGGTCACCCAACATCGAACTTCTCCAAGCCAAGCACGCTTAACTTCAAAGTTCCTATGATTGAGCCATCGAAAAGGAATGTGCACCTTGTTGGTATAGGTAGTATCTATCAATTCTTTTAAGCTTATCTTGACCATGCTTTCATGTCCTCAAGATCCCTCTCATTCAGATATGATCTCGGTTCATTCATGTACCCTTCCTAACCTCGGGCTTCACAGAGTCTTTGTAAGTGAATCAACAATATTTCATTCAATTTAATGTGTGCTTGTCTTGGGCTGCGATGTTCTTTTGAATTTGCCACAACACCACTATATCACTACAAAGTGTGATGGGCAAGTTCACATTTGGAACACATTCCAAATCAATCAAGAACTTCCTAAGCCATACAGTCTCTATCGCTGCTTCACAAGCAGCTATGTTTTCGGCCTATACGGTCAAGACTGTAACTATGTCATAATATAGCTCCTTCGTAAAGATTGACCATGGATACTGATGTAAATTTCCTAAAACCCTTATCAGTCTTAAAATCCGTGTCAGTGTATCATGTAAAGATTAAATCCTTAGTCCCAAACACGAGCATATAGTTCCTCTTTCTCCTCAGATACTTGAGGATATTCTTACCGATTTTCCAGTGATCAAATCTTGGATTAGATTGATACTGACAATCCCTGTTGCATTGGACATTCGTCTCATGTCCTCAATCTCTTGAGGTGTCTTAGGAAACAGTTTCTTAGACAAAATATTTCCATGTCTGAAAGGTGATAGCGAGCAGAAATGTCGCTATTTTAGCCTCAAATTATTAAGCTTTTTGGTGCTTTAATCGTGATTTTAATGAATATATTTATTGAATTTTGTTATTTTGTCTTTAGGAGCATAAATGATGATTTTGGGAGAAAAAGAGCCAAAATTGATGGAATTATAGCCCAAATCAAAGTTTGAAGCATTTGGAAGCCCAAAGAAGGCATCCATGAGGAATACACCAAGAGAAATGAAGAAGAAGGCCCAAAAATCAGCCCAAAAAGAAGCTGATTTTTCTGGAAAATCTGGACAGCGTCTCGACGCTTAGCAAGGCAGCGTCGCGACACTGCCCTTTCTTGTTGCCCAAGCCGCGTGCGCAGCAGCGTCGCGACGCTTGGCAAGGCAGCGTCGCGACGCTACCCCTTTTCCAGGCCTATAAATAGGCGCCCTTGGTGCCTCATTTTCTCATCAATCAATCATCAATCAATCATCACTCCCCTTCCAATTCCTTTCTTTCCTTTCTTAAGACTCCTTTTTTGGAGCCCCTCTCAAGGCTTTTGAGCCTTTTTGAGAGGGTTCTTCTAGTGGGAATTTTTGGGGAATTTTGGGAAGCAAGTCTAGAGGCTCGAGGAGTAGTCAGCGGGGCTCCAAGCGTCAGCAAGGGGTTTTTCGACGGTCAATTCCTTTTCCTTTATGTCTTTTAATATGCTTTCCCTTGTAATTATTGTGGATATTATGTGTAGCTAAACCCCAATTTGGGGTCTTGAAATGAAATGATAGTGGAAATATTGTTATAATTTCTTGTCTCTTGCCCATGTCCTAATTATTTGTATGGATGTGCTTAAAGCTTTACTCAATCTGGCCAATTGTGTAATGATTTGATTCTTAATGGAAACTCGACGGAGAGAAATTAGGATAGATCATAATCCATGCAACTAGTTTAATTGCCCGTTGTGACACCGGGATTAGTTGATTAAACTTAGATTCCTAAAATGAATCAGAGCGTAATAATTAATGATTTTTAATAGCGCTAAGGACACTTAGGTTGTTAAAATGAATTAATTACAATTAGGGGAAACCGACAGGAGAACCTATGTGATTAACGGAGATTCTAGGTTTATAATTAGTTGGGCAATGAGATAGGATAATTGTAGCAATTATTTAGCTAATCGTTGATTTTCAAGACCCCTCTTCCCGCTTAAAGAAACTCTTTCTCCACATTTTATTTCTGATTGATCAAATTTGTTTTTATTTAATCATTTTAAATTAAATCTTCTTATTTCATGAACGTGGTCCCTAAATATTATTTCACCTAAGTATTTTCAGTGCTCAAGAGAATTTTAATTAATTGCTTAAGTTTCGCTTCGCCTCCCTGAGGATTCGATACTCGGAATACTTTCCGTTTTATATTACTTGTGGCCCGTGCACTTGCGGATAACCAACAACAAGTTTTTGGCGCCGTTGCCAGGGAGGCTTGATTTTTAAGCAAAAAATTAATTTTTCTTGACATCGAAAAGAAAAGGGTAAATGGTAATTTAGGTGTAAATATTTTTCTTTCATCGTTTTATGAATATTATTTTATTTTCATTTTTGTTTGGTTCTTTCTATCATTATCTGGGAGCATTGCATGCGAAGAAACAAGGTGGTTAATCTGTTTCCGTTAGATCTTGAGATTAACAGGACTCTAAAATTCATTAGAAAAGAAAAAAGATTAACAGAAACGATGGCCCACCAAGAAGAAGCTCCCAAGGCAATTAGAGATTTTCTGCAGCCAGTTCTTCCTACCGAAAATTCTGGGATTGTTTACGCCCCCATCCAAGCTACAAATTTTGAGCTAAAAACAGGGTTGATTCAGATGGCGCGCGATAACTCGTTCAAGGGACATCCTTCCGAGGACCCTCACTCTCATCTGCGATCATTCCTAGAAATTTGTGGGACGGTAAAGATGAACGGAGTTCCGGCCGGCGCGATCAGATTGAGGCTATTTCCATTTTCTCTACAGGATAAAGCAAAAGATTGGCTCGAATCAGTCGAGACGGGCAGCATCAGTACTTGGGACGAGCTTGCCCAGGCTTTTCTGACAAAATTTTTTCCACCAGCTAAGACTACCAAGCTGCGGACTGAAATTGGAACATTCAGACAGCTTGACGAGGAGCAGTTGTACGAAGCGTGGGAAAGATATAAGGAAATGCTTAGGCGATGCCCCCAACACGGATATCCTGATTGGCTTCAGGTACAGTTATTCTATAATGGATTAAACCCCTCCACAAAGACAGTCCTTGACACATCAGCAGGAGGGAGTTTTCTTTCAAAAACAGTGACAGAAGCCAAGGACCTGCTTGAGGAAATGGCGGCAACAAGTTATCAATGGCCGACGGAGAGAGGAACAGTTACAAAGAAGGCTGGATTGTATGAATTAGATGAGTCAAGTTCACTGAAAGCGCAACTGGCATCTCTGACCAATGCACTAAACAAATTGACGTCATCAGAGGTGGTTAAGTCCATTTCCACCTTAGCTGAAGGTCATTCGAAGAAAGAAGGTCAAGATTTGGAAGAAGTTCAATACATAGGAAATAGATCATATACTCAAGGAGTACCGAACTTCTACCACCCCAGTCTGCGCAACCACGAGAACTTCTCATATGCAAATACGAAGAATGTTTTGCAGCCACCCCCAGGTTTTGCATCAACAAGTACTCCTGAAAAGAAAAATAATCTGGAGGAGATGGTGGCTTTATTCATCAAGGAACAAAGAATACTAAATGTAAATCTCCAGACATCAGTAAACAACCACGACGCAGCTCTAAAGAATATGGAAGTGCAGATAGGTCAGATTGCTTCAGCAGTAAATGCCCTACAGAAGGGAAAATTTCCAAGCGATACTGAGCCTAACCCGAAAGAGCAGTGTAAGATGGTGGTTTTGAGAAGTGGCAGAAGACTGGAGAACAGTTCAGAGAAGAAAAAGGAAGAAGAGAAGAGAAGGGATGAAGATGAAGGGGCTGAGGCACAAAAAACCTCATCTGAAAGGTTCCAACATCCTCCTAACTCTATTGAATTAAAATGTGATTTTTCTAATAGCTGTGCAGGTAAAAAAGAAGAGAAGCAGAATGACAAAGAAAAGATGACTGAGGAGGAAGTGGTTCCATGCAACCACCATGACAGAGGTTCGCATATTAGCCCGCCCAAGCGGAGGGGCGAATGTCCAACCTTTGATTACAGGGAGTTACCTTTTCCTCAAAGATTTAAAAATGTCAAATTAGATGAACAATTTCAAAAATTTTTAGAAATGTTTAAAAAGTTGACTGTGAATATTCCATTGGTAGAAGCTTTGTATAATATGCCAAATTATGGAAAATTCATGAAAGAAATGCTTTCTAAAAAGAAAAGTCTGAAAAAAGAAGTTTTTAATTTATCTGAGAGTAGCAGTACCATTATTTCTGGTAGGATACCCTCTAAGCAAAAAGATCCAGGGAGTTTTACTGTTCCCTGCACCATAGGAGAAGTATCCTTCGATAGGGCTTTGTGTGATTTAGGAGCAAGTATAAATTTGATGCCCTACTCTGTATACAGGAAGATTGGTTTATCATGTATGACAGACACTGACGTCACTCTCCAGCTTGCCGATAGATCGATTACCCACCCGATGGGTGTTGTGGAGGACGTGTTGGTGAAAGTCAACAAATTCATCTTCCCTGTAGATTTCGTGGTACTGGACATGAAGGAGGACAAAGAGGTGCCAATTATCTTAGGCAGACCTTTCCTAGCCACTGGTAAGGCCGAGATAAGCGTGCATACAGGTAAGCTTACCTTGAATATTGATGATGAAAAAGTCGTGTTTAGTATTTTTGGCCAAGATGAATCTGTTTGTAGCTTGCATACATGTTTTTCTGTTGGGCCTGAATACTTGACTGATGACGATGAAGAGGTAGACTATAATCTTGGCCTAGGCTTAGGAGAAATGCTTGTTGATAATATGGATTTTGATCATGATGCATATATGGATAATCCTCTGTTTGAAAATGACTTGGATCTGCCTGACTTCGAAAATGAATTAGACTTGCCTGCTTGTGATAATGAAAGATCTGCAGTTGATGATTTACCTTCCTTTGAAAATGAATTGGAATTGCCTGAAATGGATAATTTTAATGATGATATTGAATTGTCTGACATTGAGCATGAACGCAAAAGGCACAAAAAAGATTGCTCGATAGATAATTTTGAGTCTGACCATGATTACAGTGAATCTATTGAGTCTGATCTTGACATTCCTGAATGCATGAATCCTGACAATGTGAATACTTTCTTTTCATGTCCTGATAATGTGTATAGAATAGAATCTGACCCAGAAGAACTTGAATCTGTGCATAGTATAGAATCTGATCCTGAAATTCTTGAATTCTTTAATTCTTCTGATGATGAGTCATATGATAGCTTAGTTGAATCATTTTTTAATTCTGAGTCTGAAGGATCTAATGAGCATGTAGATATTTTCTCTGATGAATGGACTGGCATGATTGATAGGCCACCTATAGATCCTAGACCAGTAGACATTATAACGCTTGATGACTCTGTTAACAATTGTTTTGAAAATAGAGATTTAGAAAAGAGATTTGATGCGGCTGATTATTTTCTGAAATGTTATTATGAGAATCTCTTTAGTGAAGATGGGCCAGGGGAAAGTTTTTTTTCTCCCCTGTTTGTAGTATGCAATTCGGTGCGTGATTTCTTGCAGGGCCCGGAGGATGATGAAAATTTTTATTTTGAGCCTCCGTAAGCGTGCCGAGCCTAGTCTAGCTAAAGACGTTAAAGAAAGCGCTGCTTGGGAGGCAACCCAAGGATTAAAGTAGTTAGTTGTTTTTGCGGTAAATAATTTTCTTTGCTCCGTGATCCAATTTTGTTTTGCAGGATCACCTTAGCAAATCCCAAAATTCCACATTTCCCATTTTTCATGGATCCAAAGGAAGAGGATGAAGCGCTCCTAGCTCAGGGAAGTCTCAGTATCTCTCTTTATGCTTTTCTGTTTTAAAACATTGGGGACAATGTTTAGTTTAAGTTTGGGGGGGGAGGTTTCCGCTGTGTTGAGCATATTTAAATTCTGTTGGATGCATGAATAGATAGCCATGATAGCCAAGGATGTGATTTTTGAAATTTTGGGAGAAAATGGTTTATATGTTGTGGAATCTGGGAGTACGGCAGAAATTGTGAAATTTTAAAATTTTTTGATACTTAGTTTTGATGTCTAAAGCATGCAATAGTCTTATCTAATGACGTCTTTGAAAATCTAGATTCTTATTATGGTTTTCAAAGTTGTTGTCACCCCGATAGGCTTAGTTTCTAATATTAGGAAGTTCATGCTTGATTGCTCTAAAGAACTAGGTAGAAAAAAATGCTATGCCTGCTGAGAGAAAAGCAAAAGCAACAAAAGAAAAAGTGAGAAAAAGAAAATCTGTTGAAAAAGAATTTTTGCTTGCTCAAAAGAAAAAAAAAAGCCTAGGGGTAAAAAGAGCTACCTGCGGTGTGATCAGTTAGGCCAACCAAAGAATAAAATTCGGGTTAAGGGTCCCTGCACCGTAGTGTGAAAGCTAGTACCATTAGATATCAAAATGCAAGTTTGGGGGAGGAGCAAAAGAGCAACAAAAGAAAAAGATGAGAAAAAAAAAATCATGTGAGAATTCTGCTCCCCCATAAAAAAAAAAGAAAAAGATGACAGGCACCCTAGTTACTTTTTTTTGCATGATAGAAGGACTCCGAAGTATTAGGGGCTCTTAGCCAGTGTAGGGGGAAAACAAATGGAGAAAGCCATAAGACTAATCTAGGTTAGTAAAAGAATCAATAGATAAGTCTTGAGCATGCTATTCATTAATCTTAAGTTCAAACTAGTTTAAGATTTCTTCAAGAGTATGCGGTGCTTGCTTATTCCACTTGCATGTTTTCCATTCGATCCTAAGAATTCCAAAATCATTGAGGGTTGAGCGATTCTATTTCATGCATCTTTAGAATTTATTTTGCTCGGGACTAGCAAAAGCTTAAGTTTGGGGGTGTGATAGCGAGCAGAAATGTCGCTATTTTAGCCTCAAATTATTAAGCTTTTTGGTGCTTTAATCATGATTTTAATGAATATATTTATTGAATTTTGTTATTTTGTCTTTAGGAGCATAAATGATGATTTTGGGAGAAAAAGAGCCAAAATTGATGGAATTATAGCCCAAATCAAAGTTTGAAGCATTTGGAAGCCCAAAGAAGGCATCCATGAGGAATACACCAAGAGAAATGAAGAAGAAGGCCCAAAAATCAGCCCAAAAAGAAGCTGATTTTTCTGGAAAATCTGGACAGCGTCTCGACGCTTAGCAAGGCAGCGTCGCGACGCTGCCCTTTCTTGTTGCCCAAGCCGCGTGCGCAGCAGCGTCGCGACGCTTGGCAAGGCAGCGTCGCGACGCTACCCCTTTTCCAGGCCTATAAATAGGCGCCCTTGGTGCCTCATTTTCTCATCAATCAATCATCAATCAATCATCACTCCCCTTCCAATTCCTTTCTTTCCTTTCTTAAGACTCCTTTTTTGGAGCCCCTCTCAAGGCTTTTGAGCCTTTTTGAGAGGGTTCTTCTAGTGGGAATTTTTGGGGAATTTTGGGAAGCAAGTCTAGAGGCTCGAGGAGTAGTCAGCGGGGGCTCCAAGCGTCAGCAAGGGGTTTTTCGATGGTCAATTCCTTTTCCTTTATGTCTTTTAATATGCTTTCCCTTGTAATTATTGTGGATATTATGTGTAGCTAAACCCCAATTTGGGGTCTTGAAATGAAATGATAGTGGAAATATTGTTATAATTTCTTGTCTCTTGCCCATGTCCTAATTATTTGTATGGATGTGCTTAAAGCTTTACTCAATCTGGCCAATTGTGTAATGATTTGATTCTTAATGGAAACTCGACGGAGAGAAATTAGGATAGATCATAATCCATGCAACTAGTTTAATTGCCCGTTGTGACACCGGGATTAGTTGATTAAACTTAGATTCCTAAAATGAATCAGAGCGTAATAATTAATGATTTTTAATAGCGCTAAGGACACTTAGGTTGTTAAAATGAATTAATTACAATTAGGGGAAACCGACAGGAGAACCTATGTGATTAACGGAGATTCTAGGTTTATAATTAGTTGGGCAATGAGATAGGATAATTGTAGCAATTATTTAGCTAATCGTTGATTTTCAAGACCCCTCTTCCCGCTTAAAGAAACTCTTTCTCCACATTTTATTTCTGATTGATCAAATTTGTTTTTATTTAATCATTTTAAATTAAATCTTCTTATTTCATGAACGTGGTCCCTAAATATTATTTCACCTAAGTATTTTCAGTGCTCAAGAGAATTTTAATTAATTGCTTAAGTTTCGCTTCGCCTCCCTGAGGATTCGATACTCGGAATACTTTCCGTTTTATATTACTTGTGGCCCGTGCACTTGCGGATAACCAACAACAAAAGGTAGTGAACCCTTATTGGAATTTTGAATCTTATATCTAACTAACATTTTGTACATATAAGACACTTGAGACAAGGCTAGCTTTATGTTCTTACGGTTCCTAACAATTTGGATCCCAAGAACAAACTCAGCTTCTCCCAGTTTTCATTTGGAAATTAGCTGCTAGCTCCTTTAATGTTAGTAAGATAACCTACATCATTCCTAATGATTAGGATATCAATCATATACAACACTAAGTAAGCTACTGAACTATTGATGATTACTTGTAAACACAAGACTCATTAATGTTCTGATTAAAGCCAAAAGATTTGGTCACTATATCAAATCTTATATTTCAAGATCGAAATGCTTAGGTCAATCCATGAATGGATCATTTAAGCTTGAAAACTGATAACTGCCCAAAAGGTAGTTATTTAGGCCTCAATTATATAGGGATTTGTGTGTCCTTTATGCTTATTAGGGTTGGTTTTGGATAGATATTACATGTTTTAATCAATTTGGAAGAATGGAAGCATTGAAAATTATTTTGTGTAGATTATGTTGTTGGGCGACTGGAGAGAGCAAATTCTATGCTGCAGCAAAACTGGAAGCAAAAACTGCCACGTCACAGCTCGTTAGCCAACTTCATGAACCGACTTCTGTTGAGTAATTTTCGTGATAAAGGAGCAAGGAGAGCCCTACACGTGTCCAAGTTGACCTAATTCAAGCCTCCTGTCCTTCTATAAAAGGAAGTAGCCGCCCAAGTCAAAGGGATTCCAACTTTCCTTAGAAGCCGAGTAGTATAGAGAGATTAGAGATTACCAAGAACACCATCATTCGCACGCTGACTAAGGAGATTATTATTTTCTTATTTGTCTTGTGATTATGGACATGCCTACTCAGATTGTAATTCGTGTTTCCATGCCTATTATGAACTAAGTAGTTTAAGGTGTTGGTTAGGAACATGTAGTTGTTGCGTTTAAACTTTAGTAATATATTGATTATTGCATCTTGGTTAATTGTTGTGCCTATTTACATTTTATGCCCGCCTGGCCAGCCGGTGTGAATATCTCTCTCTAGTTTCAGGGATGATTTAGAGAGTGTGTGGGAATTATCCACACTACGATCATTGTGTATTGGTGAACGCCAGTGACTGAGCTAGGGATAGCCAGTTGCCTAGTGTTTGATCGGTCGCACTTCATTGGGGTTGAAACACATTCCAAAAGATCCAGAGTTTCGGGAGGAATCCACTAATAATACTGCGAGAGTTGCATGATCAATAATATTGCTAGAGCATCTTTTTAAACAACTACTAAGCCTAACCAGCGCCTGTCTTTAATCTGTCTGTCTATTTGTTTATTCTTTGTTCTGTCTTTTACTTTGCTCCAGCATAATTCTTATAAAACCAAATTATTGTTACCATCTTTGAAACCATTAGAAAATTACACAAAATAGATAAACTGGAAGCTAATTCAGGACTCGGATTGATAATATTACTTGCTGCAGACTGTGTATACTTGCACAGGAATTCTAGAGTCTTTTATACCATATTTTTACTCACTCTAGGAACCCAACACAAACCCTTTTGCTTTCGATCTTGCTGTATGAACCCTTCTAGTTAAGACCTTTAATGTCTCGTTTTTTATTGTAAATCCACTTGTAACTAATAGGTGTTACCATTCACCTTGTTATTGATTCATGCAAACACTTTTCGAAGGGAGGCCGTTCCTAGGGCGACTCGAAGCCAAGCATGAACCTCACATTGTGAATATAGGGACGTAGGAGCAAAACTTGATTTAAATCTCGTTTTGTAATTTTCCTCCCACTAAAAATGTCCTAAGATTAATTTTGGGTTGTTTAACTTAGATAAAATTCGGCTAAGTCAATCTATCTAAGTCTGATCCTATTATAACAATTATGGAAAGGATTCAACCGCAATGTTTTAGGTGAATTAAACTTCTTTTAATAAACCCAACATTGCAAGTCAACATTACTATGGTTAATTCAACTCAAGGTTTGGGTTAGTTTCGAGGTAGGAGGTGTTCCGTAAACCGTCATCTTAAGTACCCCCAGCCTTAGACAGAACTTTACCGAGAGAGTTCCCTTATAACCACAGTAATGTATGACCTTTACTCTAAAGATCTAGGTGTATTAAACACTTTTAACAAACCTAGTGACATTGCATGCTAACATTTAACTATGATTAATTCAACTCTGGTATTCCGAGTCAGTTCCCAGATAGGAAGTGTTCCGTAAACCGTCAACTTAAATACCCCCAGCCTTAGACAGAACTTAACCGGTGGAGTTCCCTTATAATCATAGTAATGTTTTTCCTACTTAGTCAATTAAAACTAATTTTAATTCTAAGTAAGAATAATTCTAATCTTATTAGAAATGTGATCTTTTTTTTTTTTAGAAGATTAGAAATGTGATCTTAGGTCTAATTAATTTTAAACATTTTAAAATTAATTCATTTATCCTAAGATCCTATGTTTGCATGCAATTCTTTGTTATAGGTTAACGGTTTCTATTCATTAATTCTATAACACTTATAAATTTTAATGAATTAACCCTGTAACATGCTACTATGGTGACATAAATTAACAATCGAATTCTAATTAATTCATAAACCATATACTAGCATTCATGACATAAAATTATAACAATTATATTAATCTAAGGTAATATCATACTCAATGCAATTTTAATTTCCTTTTAATTAACCTAACTCTTAAATTAATTATACAAGAAAATTAAAATTAAGCATTACCATTTTCATACATTAACATAACAATTTATATTAATAGCTCATGAAAATTAAGCATGGAAATTACTAATATAAATATAACTCTTATATTTTTAAACTAAAGTAATTTCATGCTCAATGCAAATTAATTTTCTTCAATTAATCTGACTCTTAAATTAATTACCCAAGAAAATTAAAATAAGCATTCACATTTTCATACATTAACATAACACTTCATATTAATTGCTCATGAAAATAAATAAGCATATAAATTACGTTCATAAATATAACTTTTTATATTTTTATTAAAGTAATTTCATGTTCAATGCTTCTCAATTTTCAGACATTTAATCATAAAAATTTATATTAAATACCCATGAAAATTAAATTAATGCGTAATATTTATATTATAACAATTATAATTAATTATGCATGAATATGCTTAACCTATGGTGAGATTTTAAGCTATATGACATCCATAAAGCAAAATAAATAGCTAAGTAGATAGGTTTTGGCATCCTAGGACAAAATAAATTAGAAAAATTACAATAATTAATCTAAAAATGCCCTATCTAGCCCTAAACCAGCCCGAACAAGCCTCGAAGCTGCAAGAACGGACGAACCAATCCAATTCCACATGAAACCGGTCAAAAGTCGCCTTGAACAAGTCAAACAGTGCAAAAAACCGGTCAACAAACGCATGAAAAAAAATATTCGAAATAAAAAGAAAACGGACCACGTTAAAGCTCGAACTCCTGCACTCCTACTCACGCATACACTGCTTCAACGAAGAGAATAAAATAAAAAACCGCCTACAATAGATTCATAACTGCTCATCCCTCAGTGGTTGAAGCTCCATGAGATGCTTTTAGCCCTCTAATGCTTGAGTTCGAGCCTTAGGGAATGTTGAAATTATTTTCATTTTTTTAAGCGATTGCAACCTCTGTTTTTGCAGTTTTTCCCCTCTTTCAACCTCTGTTTTCTTCGTTTTTTTGCTCCAAATTCTTCAGTTCTTCATGGAATTTCACCAAAAACAATTGACACGAACTTACAGACTCTATTGCAATTGAAATACTCAGAACAAAGGGCCTTTACATTGATCAAATCAACTTTAAATTGCAAATCTATATGCCAAAACCTTAAACATCTACTAGCAAAATCTCATACATCAAATGCATAATTAAATGCCACCAATAAACCAATGCAAATTTTGTAAAACAAAATCAAGCATACGATCGGCTCTGATACCAATTGAAGGATTTGGAATTCCCAATTCCGTTAAACTTGAAGCAATTGGACCGTTCGTAAATTAATTTTGTTATACAAAATACCAATACATTGGCAAAAGGTTAAGCGATGAGAAACATACCTCCGTTGACGACTCTGAATACTTCAACGCCTTATGACACTATAATAATAGTTATAAAACGTCATTGTAACAAACCATAATCGAACGTATTGAGGGAAAGATGTCATTTTAAAACCGTCATTAATGTAGTCATATATGTCGATTGTAAACTGTCATTGTTGTAAACCGTTATCAGAGGGGTCGATAAAGATGTTGGTTTTAAACTGTCATCGTTGTAATCTGTCATCGTACGGGTTCAATCACACCTACAACAACCACAGTTTTAAATCGTTATTATTGTAATATGTGATTATACATGAAAGATCACGAAAGCATTTGATGACGGTTTTAAACCAATATTGTTGTAATCCGTGATCGTAGGGGTTAGATCACACCTAGAACAACAACAAATTCAAATCTGTGATCATAGGGGTTTAATAATGGTGCAAAACGGACATCTAAGCCCAAAATTGTTGTAGTGGAACAATAATGTATTTGTTACGAGATCTTACTCGTACTATTTATACTTGAGTTTTGGTGTTACTTTCATATAATGTATTGAACATGTCATGCTATTGTCAAGTGAAGTGAAGGTTGTGTTATGGGTTTAGAAGTGCATATTTTTGTTCTTTCAGGTACTCAAAAACTTTTGGTTAGTTATAATTACGTCGTTATGCTATCAGATTTTTGGTAAATCAAACTTGGTTACAGGGTAAAATTTAGTAATACGCTCTATATTCTGTTGAATTTGGAGATATTACAATTGATAGCTAGTTATTATCGTGTAATTGCAAGTTGCAAACCAGGGGTAAGAACCAACGTGAGTTTTTTTTCCAAATATGTATCGTTGACGGTTAAAAAACATCATAACAAACACCATAATTGACATATACTAACCATCAATGAAAATACACAATTTGACAATTTAATACGGTAACTTGACGGCTAATACACGTCCAATAAAATGATATATTGGCAGCTCATAAGCGTCAATAAATATATATATTGACATTTTTTATCCTATAATTGACATTGAAAAAACGTCAACATAGGTTTATATTGACGATTTATAAATATCAATAAATGTGACAACATTGACGCTTTTATGGATACCATTAACGAATAAAACGTGTCAATAATAAGATTTGTCGATAGCTAGTAAACGTCAACAAAAGTGCCTACGTTGACGCTTTATGAAAAATCATTGACAGATAAAATGTGTCAATAATGTCTTTGTTTATGACTTATAAACGTCAACAAAGGCATCTTCATTGAGATCCTATAAGCATCAATGAAAACAATAATATTGACGATGTAGTTTTATTGATACCACTTCAATTAACTTTTAAAAAGCGTCAATGAAAGTTATAGTTGATACTTTCTAGCCGTCAACAAAGGCCAAATTTGTAGTAGTGGCATGTGTTGATATATAATGTAGTTGCTTTTTTTTATTATTTTTTCTTTTGCAGTTGACGAGAGGAATTGCATTTAGCCAATCAGAATTCAATGAGATAAGACTTGAATTATGTGAATATGTACCACAATACATGGGATGATTGTTTGTTAATATTATACTTAGTTTTTTTGTTCGTTTTTAGACAAGTTGTTAGATACTGTGATATGTTCGTAGTTTGATGAAATTAATATTATGAATTATTTAAGTTGTGTCCTTACATACCTTTTTGGTTAATGAAATCTAATATCTCATTATGATTTCACGTTTGGTTGAAATTATGATTCATTTGATTCTATATTTCTATATGAACAATAATGTATTTGTTACGAGATCTTACTCGTACTATTTCTACTCGAGTTTTGGTGTTACTTTCATATAATGTATTGAACATGTCATGCTATTGTCAAGTGAAGTGAAAGTTTTGTTATGGGTTTAGAAGTGCATATTTTTGTTCTTTCAGATACTAAAAAACTTTTGGTTAGTTATAATTACGTCGTTATGTTGTTGGATTTTTGATAAATCCAACTTGGTTACAGGGTAAAATTTAGTAATGCCCTCTGTAGACACCGTATTTGGTCCGGCTTGATTTTAGTAATAATATTTGAAGTTTTTCAATATCTGGAAGTCAATTTGTTTTTGGTATGTCAACAAGAGCATAGCTCAAGTGGCATAAAGTCGTATTAACAATCACAAGGTCTTTGGTTCGAATCTCTCTCCTTGCATATTATCAAAATTTGTTTTTTAGTTTTCATGATTTATTTTCATTTTCATCTTTTTTTTTTTTTGTTTTATTTCTTTATTTTGTTTATTTTATTTTATTTTATTTTAGTTTATTTATTTTATTTTTTTTTATTTTATTCATTTTTTTCCTTCACTCCTCTTTCCACGTTCTCATCCCCCCTCATTCTCCCAACCTCTCCTATTCTTTCTCCCTCTCCCTTTTTCTTCTCCATTCCCCTTCCTTCTCCCAACCTCCCATTCTTTCCCCATCTTTCTCAACTCTCCCCCTTCCTTCTCCCAACCTCTCATTCTTTCCCCATCTTTCTCAACTCACTCCCCCTCTTTCTCAACTCACTCCCCTTCTTTCTCCCAACCTCCCATTCTTTCTCCATCTTTCTCAACTCTCCCCCCTTCCTTCTCCCAACCTCTCATTCTTTCCCCATCTTTCTCAACTCACTCCCCCTCTTTCTCCCAACCTCTCATTCTTTCCCCCTTTTTCTCAACCCCTTCCTCCAAGCTCTACTATATAATGAGAGCTCATGGAGGATGGAGGGAAAGGAAGAACAACAAGGACACAAGAAAAAAGAGAAGAATAGTGAGAGAGCTTAGAGAGAGAAAGTGAGTTTGAGAGGGAAAATAGAGTTTGGAGAAGGATTTTCCAAAAAACCAAAGCTACCGTCACCACCGTACCGCCGCCGCCACTCACTGTCGTACCGACGCCGCCACTCACTGCCGTACCGACGCCGCCACTCACCACCGTACCGCCGCCGCCACTCACTGCCGTACCGACACCGCCGCCACTCACCACCGTACCGCCGCCGCCACTCACTGCCGTACCGCCGCCGCCACTCACCGCCGTACCGACGCCGCCACTCACTGTCGTACCGCCGTTGCCGCCACCACTGTCACCGCCGCCACCGTGCCGCCGCTTTTTTTTTTTCCAACAAGGCTCCTAAGTGAGGGAAAGTGGAAGAGAAAAAAGAAAAAGAGAAGGAAGGAAGTTGGGGAAGAAGAAAGAGTAAAGCGAATAAGGTGGGTCCCACATGTTTAAATTCTTTTATTATTATTATTATTTTTTTATGTATCCAAATTTTTCCATTTTTCATTTTGGCTATGAATTTGAGTTTCCCAAATCAATTGCAATTTATTTTATTTCATTTTCTAATTAGAAATTTAAATTGATTTATTTTAGACTTCTAAAGAACTTTAATTGGATATTAGTTGAAAGTTTTTTTTATCTAATTTCAATTAGAGTTTATTTGGGAGTTTCCAAACTAATTTTAATTGGCTTTAAATTGAATTGTTATTACCAATTTCAATTTGATTTTAATATGACATTTTCAACTTTAATTGTCTTTCTTATTAATTTTAGTTGGATTCTAACATAAAATTTCTAATTTGAATTTGAATTTGTATTTTCCTAATAAATGTTCACTAGTTTGTAATTAGAAAATTCAATTTTCTTTAAAATGGAAATTTTAATGTTTTGAATTTTACTTTAATTTGAATGGTTCAAATGAATTTCAAAGGGTTTTGAAATGCTCAAATGAATTTCAAACAAATGACATTTGAACTAAGATTTTCAATTTGATTTTCACTTGATTTTTTTTTTTTTTTTTAAAAGACGATTTTAAACTTTCCTTCCATTGGTTTCAATAATTAATTTGGGATTTTATAATAAATTTTTAATTGGATTTAATTTGGGATTTCAACCTTTGTTTGTTTTTAATTTGATTTCATTTTGACATTTACAAATGAATTTTAATTTGGAATTGCCCAAATGAATTTCAATTGGAATTTTATTTGAATTTTCACCCTCAATTGGTTTTAATCTTGAATTCATGGAGTTTCAAAGTGATTTGGAATTTTTCAGTAAATGTCAATTTGGTTCTAAATTAAAGTTTCCAGTCAATGTCTTTTGGTCTTAGATTGAAAATCAATTTCAATTTTAAACTAAATTGGAAATCAATTTCGATTTTGGAAAGGTTAAATCAAATTTCAAAAACATTATTTAATATTTTGAATGGTTAAAATAGATTGATTATGAAAACTTTAATGCTAATTTTGTCTAAGAACGGGTATTTAAGCTGACCGAAAGGGAATACCCTGCCTGGAAATTAGCCTAAAGTTTAACTAGTCAATTATTTTGGCAATCAAAATTTCAATTGGATCTTAAATTAGAAAATTTTCAAATCAACTTCGATTTGATTCTAAATTGGATTTTCCAAATGAACTTCAAAATAGTTTTACTTTGGTAATTCCAAATGAATTTCTAATTGAATTTGATTTAAAAATGAAAAAATATTTTTCCATTGAATGGTGTCATACCACTCATGATTATTACTTCATATTTTATTTTTGAAATGTGAGGTAATAGTTGAGAGACAAATTAGCTCATGTATAGCCTATGACGGAGTTGAAATAATTTTCAAATTCTTGAGGTGAAAGATTTTCTTTAATTAGGAAATTTTTACATGATAATAAAGTCATGGGTTAACCCCACTCACAAAATTAAATCCTTACTTTATTTAAAGATAAGGTGAAATTAGTGAGACAATTAATTTTCAATTTTCATTTTTTTTTTGTTTTTTGTTTATTTTCGTTAAGACACGGACCTTTTGTTTAATGAATTCGAGTAATAAAATAAAATGTTTTCAAACGGGTGTTGTAGGGTGCTAACACCTTCCCTACACACAACTGATCCCCGAACCTAATTTTTGGTTTTCAAAGACCACTTTTTTTTAAATGGGTGACCAATCACACCCCAAGATGATTGGTGGCGACTCCAAACCTCTCACCTCGAAAGAGATCCTTAGGGAAGGACGTCGGCCGCTCCGCGTCGCGATGACGTTGCGACAGCTTGGCGACTCCACTGGGGACTTTTTTTAAGAGGGTCAATGCCGTTTTCATTTTTTTTTATTATTCGATTCATTTTGTTATTTATTTATTTATTATGTGGTCCATCTTATTTTATGCATAGTTATTATTGGAGTGACTTGTGTGAATATATTTTGTGCTTTAATGAATGCATGGTTAATTCATATTATATTGTCATGCATATCACACACAACCACAGCTCTATACCCGGGCTTTACCTTTAGGATTAGGATCGAGGATGTAGTAGTGTCGACCTTCGAAGGGACATAATTGCCCTCGTGCAGGCGCATGAAAAATTCTCACTCAAGTTAGTTCATTTGTTATTTTATAACACTTGGATTAATTTGGGGACCTTTTTATCCATTAGGGTTAGAATTTCTCTACCTCACTTCATATTCATGTCATCATTTTGTATTATCATAGGTTTCAAAGTCCACTCTTTTAGGTGTCACTTGTTTTTTTTTCTTGTTTTTTAAAAAAAAAGGGCTTAAACTTTAAGTTTTCTTTTCAAGAATTTAAGTTTTGTAAAAGAAAATTCTTTTAAAATAAAGTTTAAACTTGTTTTAAAAAAAAGGTTTTCTTTTCAAGAATTTAAGTTTTTGTCAAGAATAAAAATTATTTAAAAAAAAAAAAAGCTTAGACTTTGTAAAAAAAAAAATTCTCTTTTAAAGGATTAAATTTTTTTTTTTCAAAGAAAATTCTTTAAAAAAGTTTAACTTTGTTTAAAAAAACTGTTTTCTTTTCAAGCATTTTAAGTTTTGTCAAGAGAAAAATTATTTGAAAACTAAATTTGAACTTTTTTTTTTTTAAATGTTTTTTTTAAAAAAAAAAATTGAAGTTTTGTCATGAATAGAAATTCTTTGAAGTTTAAAATTAAGACTTTGCTTGAAATTCTAAAGAGTTAAAAGTTCTGTCAAAATAAAAGTTCAAGTTTTGTTTACATGAATTTTTTATTTATTTTTTATTTTTTTTAGCTTAATTTTTGTTTTGAAAGAGGGGTTTTCTTTTAATAAAAAAGTTTAATTTTGACAAGACAAAGAAGTTTTTGTAAGATTGGTTAAAGAGTTCAATTTTTTTTTTTTTTTTTGTTTAAAAAGAGTTTTTAAGAGATTGAAGTCTTGCCAAAACAAAAAACTTTCTTTAAGAGGAAAAACTTGTTTTCTAAAAAAGTCTTTCTATTTTGTTTAATTGGAGAAGTAAATATTTCTACATTCTTTCCATTTTAGATGTTTACTCTCCATTTTCTTTTTTTTTTTATTTTATTTTTTTATTTTATTTTTTTCCCTAAAAAGAGTTTATCCCAAGCGTTTTTTTTCCCTTTACTCCATTTGAAGTCGAATTTAGTATTTAGTTTAGCCATACCATTTAGTTTGGGTCCTGCATCATGTTTTGGAATTAGTAGTGTCGACCTTCGAGGGGATTGCGAATGCTCCCGTGTAGGCACATGAAAAGTCCTCCCCATTTTTCATGACATTAAGTAGTTTTCTCACATTTTCAAATTAAATTAATTTCTTCATGGTACTATCTTGCTTTTTTAGATGAAGTAATGTCGACCTTCGAGGGGATTGCGAATGCTCCCGTGTAGGCGCATGAAAAATCTATTTTAATTTAAAGGGGTAGTTAATTATTATTTCCTTACATTTTCTTTTTCTCCAAAAAGGAACAAAATGAATGCCAACGTACCCATAGAGTCGATACGGTCATCTTCCTCTGAGTATGATGAGTTGAGTACTGTGGTACAATGGGCAGAGCAGACACAACTAAAGCATGGGGATAATCTGCCTTTTAAAAGCCCTGTGTCGTCATCCTTCTCAAGTCAAGTTCAGATCATTGCTAACGAGCTAGGGGAGCTGAAAGCCATTTGGGAAGGTTTAACGCCAGAAAGAAGATTTTTGTTCTCAAAGAGATACGGCCATATTGCAGACCTCATGTATATTCCAGTTAATCGGTTCACCGTCCAGGCTGTGTTAGAATTCTGGGACCCGGCCTACAGGTGTTTCGTATTTCAAGATTTCGACTTAGTCCCGACCATTGAGGAATACCATACGATGCTGAACATTGAAGAAAAAGGTGGAGAAATGATCTATTGTTTCGACCCACAACTAACTGCAAAGAGAACTTTATCCACATTTCTAGCTGTACACCTAAAGGAAGTGCAGAAAAATGTGAAAGTGAAAGGGGTTGAAGAGTCTATATCTGCAGATTATCTAACAGAACTCGCTCGCAAACACATAAATGAAGAAAGGGGCCTGGTGCTGTTAGCTTTGTGCATCTACGGGATGGTCTTGTATCCCAAAGTTAAAGGATATGTGGACGGTGATGTTTTGAAGTTATTCTTCGGCATTGAGCAAGGGGTGGATCCAGCCATACCTCTTCTAGTGGAAACGGTTCGGGCGCTCAATTACTGTAAGTCCAACAAAGGCGGGAAGTTGAGATGTTGTGTGCCCTTACTCTATATTTGGGTGCATAGTCATTTTAAGTTCCCAGAAGATTTTGGCTGTCCAAAAATCAACTTCAGCAGCACGTGGAATCTAACAAGGAGTACAATTGCAGAATTTGGCACGGCCCCATGGAACTCAAGTTTTCCGAGGAAAGAAGCATGGGTGTCTTTCTTTTCGAATTCCAAATTAGAGCATGTGATTTGGAAGGCACATTGGATGCCCCTAAAAGCCTTAATCTACAGATGCGGGAGCTTCCACACAGTTCCTCTAGTAGGCCCTTGGGGATGCGTCCATTATGCTCCGTTGTTGGCCTTGCGACAAAGTTGGTTTAAACAATTCATACCAACAACTCATGGTCTGCATAAATTAGAATTTTCCTACAGTTGTGAGGATTCTAACGAGAAGAAGCGACAAGTGCTGACTTCCTGGAGAACAGTTAGAAGGATAAATGGCAATAGTCACTCTGAGGGAGTTACTCCAGAATATCTGCAATGGCGCATTAAGAGAAGTAAGATCCCAATTACGACTCGTGACAATGTGGGAGAATCATCCAGTAGAGCAGTAGATAAGTCTAGCCAGCTAGCGACAGAGCGAAATGAGTTAGTGGGAAGAAATCAAACATTGAAACTAGAAAATGAAAAATTACAGCAAGAGGTCAAACGTTTGATGGACCAGGTAACTCAAGCTAGTGGCAAACTCGAAAAAGTAGAGAGAGTTTCAAAAAACCGAGCCAAGCGAGAAAGAGATTATGATATATTGGACGAGGAGAATAGAAGATTGATTAAGGAGAATCACGCTTTGAGGAATGAAAATACTGCATTGCGAAAGGCAACTCGTTCACAAGAGGATAAGATCAAAGACCTTTCAAGAGGCAAAGAGACTCTCTTAGAGTTAGTTGCGGAATTAAACGAAACCATCAACAAGCAGAAAACACAACTTATCGAGTTTGAAGAGGCCAATACTGCTCTAAGGCGAACGCTGGACAATCTACGCGTGAATGTACAGGCTCAGTCAGAAGAGTCTGAAGCTTTTAAAAGTTATTCAAGCTCGTTGGAACGTCAGCTCCAAGCATTTCAAAGGGCAAGCGAACAGTTGTCACTAGAGAGAGGACAATTAGAGGAGAAATACTCCTCATTAAGGGAAGATTATGCCACTATGAGAGATGACATGCAGATAATTCTTGGGAAAGTAAGTCGAACCATGAACACTATCAAGATCATGGCTAGGAGAGCCCGAGGATTTTCAGAATGGGCAAGGGATCTGCGAGAGAATACATCACCTATGGCCTCTAATGCGGAGGAGTTGTTTGAGTTTTTAGGGATGATTCGTAGAGACCTTGGGTACTTTGGTCACTTTCATTAATGTTCCCTGTCTTCTTGTTTTCCAATTCTCCAATTGTTTATTTTGTAGATATATTCATTGTTTTTTTTTCCTTCAATAATAAAATTTCATTCATTCATGCATCTCATACTTTTCTTATTTCTTTTTACTTTCTCTAAGACCTTTCTTTTAAAAATAAAAACAGAACAATAAAATAGCTCGTTCAACAAGAGTCTACCACACTAGGCGTAGAACAAGGATTATGGAAGAAAAGGGTGAACAAGAGAAGACTAAGCGGGACATCGAGGAAATCAGGGAAAAGGTTGATGCAATCATTGCCGCTTTGGAAAAGGGCAAAATGATTGCAGATGCAACTGCACCAGACACTCCGATTGGAAACCCTCAAGCTGGCCTACCATTTCCGCCTAGTTTCGCTTCACATATTCGTACGACAGCAGAAACGTCCATGCCACAACATACTTCCTACAACCCCTTATATGACATACCTATTGGGCAATACCCTTTTCCATCATTTAAAGAAGGTCAAATTCCCCAATTACCCATGGCAAGCCAAGCTGGTGCTTCTTATTTCAAGCCAGAATTTTCAAAAATACCTTTTGCGGTCCCCAACTTGGATGACCCAGAAGTAAAAAACGAGTTAGCCACACCCTCTAATGAAAAACTTGAAGTTCTAGAGGAAAGGTTAAGGGCGGTTGAGGGCACTAGTGTTTTTGGAAACATGGATGCCACTCAATTATGTTTAGTTCCAGACGTTGTGATCCCACCAAAATTCAAACTTCCTGAATTTGAAAAATATGACGGGACAACATGCCCTAAAAGTCACATTGTTATGTACTGTAGGAAGATGGCAGCGCACGTTCATAATGATAAGCTGCTCATACATTGCTTTCAAGATAGCTTAAAGGGTCCAGCTGCCCGTTGGTATATGCAGTTGGATAGTTCACATGTTGTCACATGGAAAAACTTGGCTGATTCCTTCCTCAAACAGTACAAGCACAATATTGATTTGGCTCCCGACCGACTGGACTTACAGAGGATGGAAAAGAAGAGTACTGAAGACTTTAAAGATTATGCTCAAAGGTGGCGGGATACGGCAGCTCAAGTCCAACCCCCTTTAACGGATAAGGAGCTTTCTGCCATGTTCATCAATACCTTAAGGTCCCCATTCTATGAACATATGGTTGGAAGTGCGTCAACCAATTTCTCTGATATCATGACAATTGGAGAAAGAATTGAGTACGGGATCAAACATGGTAGGATAGCCAAAACTGCTGAATCCTCAAGCACGAAGAAGAGCAATACTTCAAAAAAGAAGGAGGGAGAAGTACAGATGATAGGGAAGGTGGATAAGTCCCATCGACAAATCCACCAACCCATCACACAATATCCTTTGAATTATTTACCTACGTACGGATATTATCCACACCAGGTGAATAATGCATCAGCGCAGTACTCCCCATTTTATGGCCAAAATACCAGACCCCAAATGAATCAAAACTTTCAGTCTCGAAGGCAACAACAACCAATCACTCCAGGTCAGCAAAATAATCGAGCACCTTACAAGCAAGCCCAATTTGATCCGATTCCGATGACATATACTGAGCTCTTGCCTCAGTTAATTCAGAACCATCAATTGGCACCCAAGCCTGTTGCTCCACTGCAACCCCCTTATCCAAGATGGTATGATCCCAATGCAAGGTGTGATTACCATGCAGGTGTTGTTGGACATTCTACAGAAAATTGCACTGCTTTGAAGTATAGGGTGCAAGAGCTCATTAAGGCCGGATGGTTAAATTTCAAAAAGGAGGAGGGGCCCAATGTTGATAATAATCCTTTACCAAACCACCAGGTGAATGCAATAGATCAGTGTCAGGATATTATCAAGAAGGCAGATGTTACAGAGATCAAGACTCCCAAGGAGAAGCTTTTTGAGATTCTCCTCGTTAACGGATATGTATCAATTGAGTATGCACACAAGGACCTTGTTCAAGAAGAATTTGATGATAATCTGACTTGCCTATTTCATGCTGGGGCAAAGGGACATTCTTTAGAACAATGTCATCGTTTTCATAAAAGGATCCAAGAACTGGTGGATTCAAAATTTCTTGTGGTTGCCCAAGCCCATCACCAGGATAATGAAATAGGCGTCGTGGAAGAATTGTTGCCTAAAGAAAATTTGAATCCATCTTTCAAACTAAAGCCACTCACGATCTATTACCGTGAGAAAACTACTACTCATGATCCAAAGTCGATCACCATTCAGGTGCCGACTCCTTTCAAGTACAAGAGTTCTAAGGCAGTACCATGGAGTTATGAGTACAAAGTAACTATTAACTCAGAAACGCCCTCACTTCCAGTTGACAACATTTCCGGAACGGGAGGCGTAACACGGTGTGGGAAATCCTACACTCCAGATCAGTTATTGAAGTGCTCAAAGAATACAATAGAAGAGAAAAATGAGAAAGTCGAAAGTAACACAGGTAGCAATGTCAAGCCTAAAGAAACAACAGTGATGAAGAAATCAAGGGGCAAACAGACTGTGTCTGAAGAAGAAACTCAAGAATTTCTAAAGTTGGTTAAGCAGAGTGAATACAAAGTAGTGGAACAGCTAGCTCAGACGCCTGCTAAGATTTCCATATTATCTTTGTTGTTATCCTCTGATTCGCATCGAGACACGATATTGGAAGCTTTGAATCAAGCATATGTTTCCAAAGACATCACTCCAGATGGTCTAGATAATATCGTGGGGAATATAACTGCTCACAACACCATAACTTTCACTGATGATGAGATACCGCCCGAAGGCACAGGACACACGAAGGCACTTCATATTTCAGTCAAGTGCAAGAACTTTTTAGTAGCAAAAGTCCTGGTGGATAATGGGTCTTCTTTGAACATAATGCCAAAATCAACGCTCGAAAGATTGCCAGTGGATATGTCCCATATGAGGCCAAGCACCGTAGTAGTAAGGGCCTTCGATGGGGCACGCAGTCAGGTGGTGGGTGACATTGAGATTCCAATACAAATCGGCCCATGCACATTTAACATAACCTTCCAAGTTATGGATATCCCCTCTGCTTACAGTTTCTTATTAGGGCGACCTTGGATACATTCTGCAGGAGCTGTGCCATCATCGCTGCACCAGAAACTTAAATTTTCAATTGGAAGGAGCCTAGTAATTGTATCTGGTCAGGAGGATATCTTGGTTTCTAGGCCAGCTTCAATGCCATATATTGATGCAGCAGAGGAAGCTTTTGAGTCATCATTTCAAACATTCGAGGTGGCAAGTGCTACAACACTATATGGGGAAGGCAAGAAATCTAAATCTCGATCTTCAGTCAAGACGTTCAAAGAAAGCAACAGTCGTTTAGATGATGTTTTAAGCCTATCAAAAAATACAAAAAGATTTGGGCTTGGGTATAAGCCGGATAAAGCAGATATGATCAGGGTACAGAAGCGAGAAAAAGATAGGCGTTTGGCCAGATTTGAAAGTCGTGAACCAGAATATGGGGAAAAAGTCATCCCTCATCTCTACCACTCATTTGAAAGTGCTGGTATAATTCGTCCAGGAGATTTTGCAGTTGCAGTAGTGACTAAAGAGGAAGAATTTGGTCCATGGATCTACCCGTGCCCAGAAAACTTCGAGCTCAACAATTGGAGTACTATTGAATTACCGTCATTTGCTGTTAAGATGTCAAAGTAATTGACCACTTTTTTATTGTTTTTTGCAATTTCAATTTTCAATTTCAAGTTAGGTTAGTCATTTTACTCATTTCATTTTCCAGACTTCTTTCTATGTGTTCAAGTAAATTTCTTCATTCAATAGTAAATTTCATCATTCAATGAAGGTTTTAGTTCATTTCCTTTTGCTATTGCATAATTACACTCTCCAGGGCAAAATATTTACTCTTCTTTTCTTATTTTTTCCAAATTATCAACATCTTAAGCAGTAATACTGAGATTGAATGTGCAAACGATTCTCAATACGAACTTGATATTCCTATACATAATGTTGAGTCTGACGAGGAAGAAGAAGATTTTGAACCTAGTGCTGAGTTGTTAGAAATGATAGAGGAAGGGGAAAAAGCGTTGGGCCCCCATGAAGAGTTAACAGAGATAATTAACCTGGGATCACAAGCAGAAGTCAAGGAGGTTCAAATTGGCGCTAATGTCTCTACAGAAACTCGCAAAAAGCTTATTGATTTGCTCACAGAATATGTCGATATCTTTGCTTGGTCCTATCAAGACATGCCTGGACTAGACACGAATATTGTAATGCATCATTTACCACTCAAACCTGAGTGCAAACCAGTAAGGCAAAAGTTGCGAAAGATGAAGCCAGACATGTTAATTAAGATAAAGGATGAAGTCAGGAAACAAATTGATGCTGGATTTCTGACTGTGTCCAATTATCCTGAATGGGTTGCAAACATTGTTCCTGTGCCAAAGAAGAATGGGCAAGTTAGGATGTGTGTGGATTATAGAGATTTAAACAAAGCAAGCCCTAAAGATAATTTTCCACTCCCTCACATTGATGTGTTGGTAGATAACACTGCTGGTTTTTCTACCTTCTCTTTTATGGATGGTTTTTCAGGCTACAATCAAATAAAAATGGCATCTGAAGATCAGGAAAAAACTACATTTATTACATTGTGGGGAACATTTTGCTACAAAGTTATGCCGTTTGGTTTGAAAAATGCTGGGGCCACCTACCAGCGAGCCATGGTTACTTTATTCCATGATTTGATGCACAAGGAGATTGAAGTGTATGTAGATGATATGATTGCCAAGTCGAAAGAGGAGGAAGAACACACAATCGTTCTCCGCAAGTTGTTCGATCGATTGAGAAAGTTCCAGCTCAAGCTCAATCCGAGCAAATGTATATTCGGGGCAACCTCTGGTAAATTGTTAGGATTTGTGGTTAGCCAAGAAGGTATCAAGGTCGACCCTGACAAAGTTAAGGCAATTCTGGAAATGCCGCCTCCGCAAACACAGAAAGAAGTTAGAGGATTTTTGGGTCGGATAAATTATATTGCCAGGTTCATAGTGCAATTGACCACAACATGTGAGCCTATTTTCAAATTGCTTCGCAAAAACAATGATGGCATTTGGAATGAAGATTGTCAAATAGCATTTGATAAAATTAAGCAGTATTTACGAAATCCACCGATCCTCGTACCACCAGTGCCTGGACGTCCGCTCATTTTGTATCTCACTGTAACAGAAAGTGCAATGGGATGTGTACTGGGGCAGCATGATGACTCTGGTAGGAAAGAGCGAGCCATATACTATTTGAGCAAAAAGTTCACCAGTTGTGAAACCAGGTACTCCTCGATGGAAAAAAATTGTTGTGCTCTTGCTTGGGCTGCACGTCGCTTAAGGCAATACATGTTGTATTACACGACATGGCTTATTTCAAAAATGGATCCTGTGAAATACATCTTCGAGAAGCCATCTTTATCGGGACGAATTGCAAGGTGGCAAGTTCTTTTATCCGAGTATGACATCACATATGTGACTCGAAAGTCAGTAAAGGGGAGTGCTCTAGCTGATTATCTGGCACAACGACCTATAGAGGACTATGAGCCGATGAAGTTCGACTTCCCTGATGAGCATATCCTCACTGTAGCAACAGAGAAAGAAATATCGAATCCAGATATGTGGACCATGTTCTTTGATGGGGCTTCAAATGAATTGGGTCACGGAATAGGCGCAATATTAATATCGCCTCGAGGAGAATTATTCCCTCTCACTGCTAAGCTGTGTTTTGATTGCACGCACAACATGGCTGAATACGAAGCTTGTTCAATGGGCATTCAAGCTGCTCTAGATATGAAGATTGAAAAGCTTCAGGTCTTGGGGGACTCTTTGCTAGTGATTCATCAGCTAAGAGGGGAATGGGAAACCAGAGATGCTAAATTATTGCCTTACAAGCAACTTATAACAAGATTATCTCAACAGTTTGATCAAATTACTTTTGATTATTCCCCAAGAGAGAATAATCGGATAGCAGATGCATTGGCTACTCTAGCAGTCATGTTTAATGTGGATTTTGATGAAGGGGTCCAGCCAATTAAAATCGAAAAAAACGAGATGTTCCCGCCTCCTGCATGAATATTGAGAATGAGTCAGATGAAAAGCCGTGGTTTCAAGACATCAAACAATATCTGAAATGTGGAACCTATCCTCCTAATGCATTAGAAAATGACAAGCGAACTTTGAGAAGGTTGACAATGAAATTCTTCTTGAATGGGGAGATACTTTACAAAAGAAACTATGACATGGTACTGTTAAGATGTGTGGACGCCACAGAGGCTAACCAGATTATGAAAGAAATCCATGAGGGAATTTGTGGTACCCATGCAAATGGGCATATGATGGCTAGACAAGTTTTGAGAGCTGGTTATTATTGGGTGACTATGGAAACGGATTGCATTAAGTATGCAAGAGAATGTCATAAATGTCAAATTTATGCAGACAAGACTCATGCTCCTTCATCCGAGTTACACATTTTAATTGCTCCTTGGCCTTTCTCTATGTGGGGAATAGATGTGATTGGACCCATTGATCCTAAAGCTTCAAATGGACATCGATTTATCTTGGTGGCCATAGATTACTTTACCAAATGGGTGGAGGCAGCCTCTTATCGTGATGTGACAAAAGGGGTCGTGATCAAATTCATCAAGAAGGAGATCATTTGTCGATACGGCCTCCCTGAGACCCTAATATCAGATAACGCTAGAAACTTGAACAATAAGATGATGAGTGAGTTATGTGAACAATTCAAGATTAAACATCTCAATTCCACCCCCTACAGACCAAAAATGAATGGGGCTGTTGAAGCTGCAAACAAAAACATAAAAAGAATTGTTGAAAAGATGACTATAACGTACAAAGATTGGCATGAAATGCTCCCCTTCGCTCTACACGGCTATCGCACGTCAGTTCGTACATCAACTGGGGCAACACCTTTTTCCTTAGTATATGGTATGGAGGTTGTGCTCCCAATTGAGGTGGAAATTCCATCACTAAGAGTTCTTATGGAAGCTAAATTGGAAGAGGCTGAATGGGTCCAGAATCGTTATGAACAACTCAATTTCGTTGAAGAGAAGAGATTAACAGCATTGAGTAGAGGCCAGCTCTATCAAAGAAGGATGATGAGAGCATATGATAAGAAAGTTCGCCCAAGAAGATTCAGAGAGGGAGATCTGGTGCTGAAAAGGATCCTTCCATTTCAAAAGGATCATCGAGGAAAATGGACTCCAAATTATGAAGGACCATTTGTGGTGAAAAAGGCTTTCTCTGGTGGGGCATTAATCTTAACCAATATGGATGGCTGTGAATTATCAAGCCCAGTCAATTCAGACTATGTTCGGAAGTATTATGCATAGATTGCCTGACTACCCTTCCTAAGGAGGCTAAACAAAGTTGCAGAGTACTCAATAAGTGTTTTGGAAAGTTTCATTTCAGTCTCAGTATTTTGTTTAAAAAAGGGTTGTTTATCCCTCACCATCTCCACCCTCTCAATTTGGAGATATTTCTTTTCTTCATTGTGTACTTTATTGATTAATAAAAGATTTGCTTCCTCCATTTTGACAAGTATAGTTATTATTTTTATGTCAATCACAAATGCAAATTATGCATGTTACATCTCAAGTTCGGGTATTTCATTGTCCAGCCTCTCCACTCTCTTTCAAAAAAAAAAAAAAAAGAAAAGAAAAAAGAAAGAAGAGAAAAGAAAAAGAGAAAAAGAAAAAGAAAGAAAATAGATGCTTTCACTATAATCGTTGAGGAAAATTGGTCAATTCTTGCCTATTTTACCCTTTTCATGGAAAGTATGTTCGTTGTTATCAGCTATACTCTCAATCAACTACAACCTTTATTTTGACCGTCGTTCATGTGCAAAGTTTCAAATTACCATTTCTTCCCAGACAAGGTTCCAATTATCATACTGGGGCAAAACACCCCCTCGTGAAGTAAGAATTCGAAATTACTTACTATGAAACCACCACGCGTGATTTTTGTGGTAGGCCAACATGAATTACTGATTCACAATTGAACCCTTTGTTAAACTCATCGCGTATAACTGCGTTGAATCTCCATATTTGTCTACCCACTTGAGAGCCTTTTGCTAAGCCTGTCACATCTAACCATGTGGCAAACATTTCAAAATATCCACCCAATATTACCAAGGGACCTTCAGTAGTAATGAAATAGGGATTAAACTCTTATGATTTAATGCTTCATAATTAAGACTTGTAGTTCTTTGAGTATTCCTATATTTCAACTTTGTTCAGTCTACACTTTTCCTACCATTTCTATCGTTTATCTTCTCTCCTTTTATTGGAAGGTGACTCTAAGACTAAAGACGATAATCTTGAGAATTTGGACTTAGTAACTTGAGAAGGGGTCTCGAAGTCTCAAATCCTTTCAATAAGTTTTGCGTGAGAAATAACTCTATCATGGTATCAAGGAGCGCTGACAAAGAAACAAAATGGAGTGATGACTTAACAAATGGTTGATCTTCTACATGTGATTGTATCATCTGCTAGTCATGAAAGCATGTATTTGGCCTAAAAAAAGAGTTATGAAAAACAGAAAAAAGAAAAAGAAAAAAGAAGAGAAAAGAAAAAGAGAAAAAGAAAAAGAAAAAGAAAAAAGGAAAAGAAATGTACAAGGCCAAGATAATTCTTGAAATGCATGATTGGGGCAATCAATGTAGATCAAGAGGTCACACCTCCAAACGATTTGGAGATTTTCTTTGTCAATTATCATCTGGGGCAAAGCTTTCATCATTATACTGGGGCAAAACCGTTATTATTAAATTGGGACAAAGGGTCTTCACCACTATACTACAGTAAAGTCATTTTACCATTTATGTAAACTGTTTTAGACTGGGGCAAGAGCCAAGTTAAGAGAATCACGCTTCTCTTATGAAGAATCTTCCAATCTCGAGCAGTTCTCTACATTCAAGAATAGAAAGCTGAATCACATGTTCATAGAAGAATCACATGCAGATAAATGACAATCACAGTAATGTGGGTTTTTCATCAAAGATTTCGAGCTGACTTAAAGAAAGAAAGAGATATATGAGATAATCCCTTGAGGAGCTACTCCTTGTTCTCGTAGTGGTTGTCCAAGGAATTGGGGTCACCTTAACAAATATTTTCATTTGAATTATGTTTAATCTCTTAGTGTTCAAGAGATTTCTTATGAAGGCATTTTTGACCCATGTTTTCTTCCTTCAGTCATTTCTCTCTTTCTTTGTTGACTACCATTCCCATTTGTCTCTAGGCCAAATTCATCTTCTTGTATCGAACCTTTTTTTGTCCACTACAAGGCTAAGGTTATGAAGCGTTTGAATCAGGTAAGATGTTTGATGCTATGAATTACCATTGATAGCTCTCTAAGCTAGCACATGAGACACTTCTAAAAAACCTACCATACTCTATATGATCGAGCAATCTTTGATTAACATACATGATCTCTTTTAGGTCGAGCAACTTTGATTGACACATACAATTTCTCTCGAGTGTTGAAAGCATCAAAAAGAAAAGAAAAAGAAAAGAAAAAGGAAAAGAAAGAGAAAGAGAGGCAATCAAGATCCGAAGATGTCTATTGTTATATATTTTGAAAGCTTCATTGACTGATAAATCTTTATTTCCTCTCATTAGATTCATGGGCGGCTTAATGTTTTTATTGTCAATGCAATACCAATTGAAAGTTTTCAATGTCTGCGACATCTAAAGCAATGTCATTTATTCAATAGACTTCGATAGAAGAGAATCCGAAGTGCAAAGGGTTTAGTGGGAGGAGCATTGGAAAATTCCACTCACAGGGCGTTTTGCTATGAGACGTTCGGAAGTCTTTAAATCAAGACCTCAAAGTATTTTGGTTCATCGTCAGCAAAACAGCTTACTTCACTTCGTCTATGTCTCTCAATCTATAAATGTGGAACACAAGAAATGAGCTACTTTATAGTTCTGGTTTTCAAAACTCGCTAATTTTGAAGTTTGTGTTTTTTGAAACTTGTGCCCTGCACATTTTCATGCTGCATGTAAATTTGAATCTCATACATTTAAGCATACTCTACATTTTGAGATTTTGCAAGTCATTGATTCACTTCTTTGATGGTTAAATCGAACCCCACTAGTCAGTGGAGGTCGAAGCCTGGTTGGAGTCAGGTCCATTTCATGTTTTATTTGGTTGGTTAAATCGAACCCTGCTAGTCAGTGGAGGTCGAAGCCTGGTTGGAGTCAGGTCCATTTAATGTTTTATTTGGTTGGTTAAATCGAACCCTGCTAGTCAGTAGAGGTCGAAGCCTGGTCTGAGTCAGGTCCATTCCCCTTTTCTTTTGGTTAAATCAAACTCTGCTAATCAGTAGAGGTCGAAGCCTGATTGGAGTCAGGTCCATTTCATGTTTTATTTTGATTGGTTAAATCGAACCCCGCTAGTCAGTAGAGGTCGAAGCCTGGTTGGAGTCAGGTCCATTTCATGTTTTATTTTGGTTGGTTAAATCGAACCCTGCTAGTCAGTAGAGGTCGAAGCCTGGTCTGAGCCAGGTCCATTCCCCTTTCCTTTTGGTTAAATCGAACTTTATCTTTGATTAGAGATGAAAATCTGGTCAAAGTGAAGTTCATTTTCCTTTCCCAATTATAGGCTATGTTTGTTTTAAGCATAAAGCCCTTTCTTTTATTTTTAACGAAAATCTTCGCCTTCCCAATACTTTGTCTTTTTCCTTTGTTTACCCTTTCAATCCTTCAAGGATACACAACGGGGGGCAAACTGTAGACACCGTATTTGGTCCGGCTTGATTTTAGTAATAATATTTGAAGTTTTTCAATATCTGGAAGTCAATTTGTTTTTGGTATGTCAACAAGAGCATAGCTCAAGTGGCATAAAGTCGTATTAACAATCACAAGGTCTTTGGTTCGAATCTCTCTCCTTGCATATTATCAAAATTTGTTTTTTAGTTTTCATGATTTATTTTCATTTTCATCTTTTTTTTTTGTTTTATTTCTTTATTTTGTTTATTTTATTTTATTTTATTTTAGTTTATTTATTTTATTTTTTTTATTTTATTCATTTTTTTCCTTCACTCCTCTTTCCACGTTCTCCATCCCCCCTCATTCTCCCAACCTCTCCTATTCTTTCTCCCTCTCCCTTTTTCTTCTCCATTCCCCTTCCTTCTCCCAACCTCCCATTCTTTCCCCATCTTTCTCAACTCTCCCCCTTCCTTCTCCCAACCTCTCATTCTTTCCCCATCTTTCTCAACTCACTCCCCCTCTTTCTCAACTCACTCCCCTTCTTTCTCCCAACCTCCCATTCTTTCCCCATCTTTCTCAACTCACTCCCCCTCTTTCTCAACTCACTCCCCTTCTTTCTCCCAACCTCCCATTCTTTCTCCATCTTTCTCAACTCTCCCCCCTTCCTTCTCCCAACCTCTCATTCTTTCCCCATCTTTCTCAACTCACTCCCCCTCTTTCTCCCAACCTCTCATTCTTTCCCCCTTTTTCTCAACCCCTTCCTCCAAGCTCTACTATATAATGAGAGCTCATGGAGGATGGAGGGAAAGGAAGAACAACAAGGACACAAGAAAAAAGAGAAGAATAGTGAGAGAGCTTAGAGAGAGAAAGTGAGTTTGAGAGGGAAAATAGAGTTTGGAGAAGGATTTTCCAAAAAACCAAAGCTACCGTCACCACCGTACCGACGCCGCCACTCACTGCCGTACCGACGCCGCCACTCACCACCGTACCGCCGCCGCCACTCACTGCCGTACCGCCGCCGCCACTCACCGCCGTACCGACGCCGCCACTCACTGTCGTACCGCCGTTGCCGCCACCACTGTCACCGCCGCCACCGTGCCGCCGCTTTTTTTTTTTTTCCAACAAGGCTCCTAAGTGAGGGAAAGTGGAAGAGAAAAAAGAAAAAGAGAAGGAAGGAAGTTGGGGAAGAAGAAAGAGTAAAGCGAATAAGGTGGGTCCCACATGTTTAAATTCTTTTATTATTATTATTATTTTTTTATGTATCCAAATTTTTCCATTTTTCATTTTGGTTATGAATTTGAGTTTCCTAAATCAATTGCAATTTATTTTATTTCATTTTCTAATTAGAAATTTAAATTGATTTATTTTAGACTTCTAAAGAACTTTAATTGGATATTAGTTGAAAGTTTTTTTTTATCTAATTTCAATTAGAGTTTATTTGAGAGTTTCCAAACTAATTTTAATTGGCTTTAAATTGAATTGTTATTACCAATTTCAATTTGATTTTAATATGACATTTTCAACTTTAATTGTCTTTCTTATTAATTTTAGTTGGATTCTAACATAAAATTTCTAATTTGAATTTGAATTTGTATTTTCCTAATAAATGTTCACTAGTTTGTAATTAGAAAATTCAATTTTCTTTAAAATGGAAATTTTAATGTTTTGAATTTTACTTTAATTTGAATGGTTCAAATGAATTTCAAAGGGTTTTGAAATGCTCAAATGAATTTCAAACAAATGACATTTGAACTAAGATTTTCAATTTGATTTTCACTTGATTTTTTTTTTTTTTTAAAAAAAGACGATTTTAAACTTTCCTTCCATTGGTTTCAATAATTAATTTGGGATTTTATAATAAATTTTTAATTGGATTTAATTTGGGATTTCAACCTTTGTTTGTTTTTAATTTGATTTCATTTTGACATTTACAAATGAATTTTAATTTGGAATTGCCCAAATGAATTTCAATTGGAATTTTATTTGAATTTTCACCCTCAATTGGTTTTAATCTTGAATTCATGGAGTTTCAAAGTGATTTGGAATTTTTCAGTAAATGTCAATTTGGTTCTAAATTAAAGTTTCCGGTCAATGTCTTTTGGTCTTAGATTGAAAATCAATTTCAATTTTAAACTAAATTGGAAATCAATTTCGATTTTGGAAAGGTTAAATCAAATTTCAAAAACATTATTTAATATTTTGAATGGTTAAAATAGATTGATTATGAAAACTTTAATGCTAATTTTGTCTAAGAACGGGTATTTAAGCTGACCGAAAGGGAACACCCTGCCTGGAAATTAGCCTAAAGTTTAACTAGTCAATTATTTTGGCAATCAAAATTTCAATTGGATCTTAAATTAGAAAATTTTCAAATCAACTTCGATTTGATTCTAAATTGGATTTTCCAAATGAACTTCAAAATAGTTTTACTTTGGTAATTCCAAATGAATTTCTAATTGAATTTGATTTAAAAATGAAAAAATATTTTTCCATTGAATGGTGTCATACCACTCATGATTATTACTTCATATTTTATTTTTGAAATGTGAGGTAATAGTTGAGAGACAAATTAGCTCATGTATAGCCTATGACGGAGTTGAAATAATTTTCAAATTCTTGAGGTGAAAGATTTTCTTTAATTAGGAAATTTTTACATGATAATAAAGTCATGGGTTAACCCCACTCACAAAATTAAATCCTTACTTTATTTAAAGATAAGGTGAAATTAGTGAGACAATTAATTTTCAATTTTCATTTTTTTTTGTTTTTTGTTTATTTTCGTTAAGACACGGACCTTTTGTTTAATGAATTCGAGTAATAAAATAAAATGTTTTCAAACGGGTGTTGTAGGGTGCTAACACCTTCCCTACACACAACTGATCCCCGAACCTAATTTTTGGTTTTCAAAGACCACTTTTTTTTAAATGGGTGACCAATCACACCCCAAGATGATTGGTGGCGACTCCAAACCTCTCACCTCGAAAGAGATCCTTAGGGAAGGACGTCGGCCGCTCCGCGTCGCGATGACGTTGCGACACCCTCTATATTATGTTGAATTTTGGAGGTATTACAATTGGTAGCTAGCTACTATTGTGTAATTGCAAGTTGCAAACCAGGGGTAAAAACCAACGTGAGTTTTTTTTTTTCCAAATATGTATCGTTGACGGTTAAAAAACATCATAACAAACACATATAATTGACATATATTAACCGTCAATGAAAATACACAATTTGACAATTTAATACGGTAACTTGACGGCTAATACACGTCAATAAAATGATATATTGACAGCTCATAAGCGTCAGTAAATATATATATTGACATTTTTGGTCCTATAATTGACATTGAAAAAACGTAAACATAAGTTTATATTGACGGTTTATAAATATCAATAAATATGACAACATTGACGCTTTTTTGGATACCATTGAAAAATAAAACGTGTCAATAATAAGATTTATCGATGGCTAGTAAACGTCAACAAAAGTGCCTACGTTGACGCTTTATGAAAATCATTGACAGATAAAATGTGTCAATAATGTCTTTGTTTATGGCTTATAAACGTCAACAAAGACATCTTTATTGACATCCTATAAGCATCAATGAAAACAGTAATATTGTCGCTTTAGTTTTATTGATACCGCTTCAATGTACTTCTAAAAAACGTCAATGAAAGTGATAGTTGATACTTTCTAGCCGTCAACAAACGCCAAATTTGTAGTAGTGCCATGTGTTGATATATAATGTAGTATGATTATTTTTTTTATTTTATTTTTTTGCAGTTGACGAGAGGAACTGCATTTAGCCAATCAAAATTCGATGAGATAAGAGTTGAATTATGTGAATATGTACCACAATACATGGGATTATTGTTTGTAATATTATACTTAGTTTTTTTGTTCGTTTTTTAGACAACATGTTTGACACTGTGATATGTTCGTAGTTTGATGAAGTTAATATTATGAATTACTTAAGTTGTGTCCTTAAATAACTTTTAGGTTAATGAAATCTAATATCTCATTATGATTTCACGTTTGGTTGAAATTATGATTCATTTGATTCTATATTTCTATATGAACAATAATGTATTTGTTACGAGATCTGACTCGTACTATTTGTACTTGAGTTTTGGTGTTACTTTCATATAATGTATTGAACATGTCATGCTATTGCCAAGTGAAGTGAAGGTTGTGTTCTGGGTTTAGAAGTGCATATTGCTGCTCTTTCAGTTACTCAAAAACTTTTGGTTAGTTATAATTATGTCGTTATGTTGTCGGATTTTTGGTAAATCAAACTTGGTTACACTACTACAAATTTTATGTTACTTGACACTTCCAACTTTTAAATATCTATTGTTTTTATGAAAAATGTCAACTAACATAACTTTTTTAAGAAAAACGTCAAGAATAATGAAAAAAAGGTGGAGATTGACAGAATTTTTCATATTTTTTCACGCTATCATAAAACTTGACATTTTTAAAATGTCAATTTTTTTCGAAATTTATTTGACCTTTCTTAAACGTCAAGGATCATTTTTAATATATTTCTTTTTACAACAAGGAGAAAAGGCGCCTAATTTAACGCCCTTTTCTTTTTTCGTATTGTACTGAATGTTGTGGCCCTAATTTCGACTAGGGTTTCAACGAAGGTGTTTGCTTAATCGTGGAATCGTCGAATCATGGAACTGAGACTCTTTGTTTGATTTATCTAAGGTTAGTTTGCTCCCTCTTTAATTGTTTGCATTCACCGACGGCTATCAACTATTCGCCGTTAGCAAATTCACCGACTTTTGTTAGCCACTATTTGATTGGATGGGTGTAGAGGAGACGACAGAGGTACCGTCGGAACGATTGAGACTCACAGTTCAGACCACGACTTTGGCAACGAAGAGTCTGAAGGGAGAAGTCGAAGGAACCTCCATTTAGTTCTAGAATTATTCAGTTACAAGTAAGCCTCCTTTGAAGATGAGACCTCTTTCAAATGGGTCGATTCCATTCTTTTTATCTCTTCTCTGTATTTGGAGTGGCATATGTAGCACAATATATGAGATTATTTTTTTTGTAGTAGTGGCATGTGTTGATATATAATGTAGTATGATTACTTTTTTTTTTCTTTTGCAGTTGACGAGAGGAACTGCATTTAGTCAATCAGAATTCAATGAGATAAGAGTTGAATTATGTGAATGTGAAGCACAATACATGAGATTATTGTTTATTAATATTATACTTAGTTTTTTTGTTCGTTTTTTAGACAACTTGTTAGACACTGTGATATGTTCGTAGTTTCATGAAATTAATATTATAAATTACTTAAGTTGTGTCCTTAAATAACTTTTTGGTTAATGAAATCTAATATCTCATTATGATTTCACGTTTGGTTGAAATTATGATTCATTTGATTCTATATTTCTATATGAACAATAATGTATTTGTTACGAGATCTGACTCGTACTATTTGTACTTGAGTTTTGGTGTTACTTTCATATAATGTATTGAACATGTCATGCTATTGTCAAGTGAAGTGAAGGTTGTGTTCTGGGTTTAGAAGTGCATATTTCTGCTCATTCAGGTACTCAACAACTTTTGGTTAGTTATAATTACGTCGTTATGCTGTCGGATTTTTTGTAAATCAAACTTGGTTACACTACTACAAATTTTATGTTACTTGACACTTCCAACTTTTAAATACTTAATGTTTTTATGAAAAAATGTCAACTAACATAACTTTTTTAAGAAAAACGTCAAGAATAATGAAAAAAATGTGGAGATTGACGGAATTTTTCGGATTTTTTCATGCTATCATAAAACTTGACATTTTTAAAATGTCAATTTTTTTCGAAATTTATTTGACCTTTCTTAAACGTCAAGGATCATTTTTAATATATTTTTTTTTACAAAAAGGAGAAAAGGCGCCTAATTTAGCGCCCTTTTCTTTTTTCGTATTGTATTGAATGTTGTGGCCCTAATTTTGACTAGGGTTTTAACGAAGGTGCATGCTTAATCGTGGAATCGTCGAATCGTGGAACTGAGACTCTTTGTTTGATTTATCTAAGGTTAGTTTGCTCCCTATTTAATTGTTTGCATTCACTGACGGCCATCAACTATTCTCCGTTAGCAAATTCACCGACTTTTGTTAGCCACTATTTGTTTGGACGGGTGCAGAGGAGACGACAGAGGTACCGTCGGAACGATTGAGACTCACAGTTCAGACCACGACTTTGGCAACGAAGAGTCTGAAGGGAGAAGTCGAAGGAACCTCCATTTAGTTCTGGAATTATTCAGTTACAAGTAAGCCTCCTTTGAAGATGAGACCTCTTTCAAATGGGTCAATTCCATTCTTTTTATCTCTTCTCTGTATTTGGAGTGGCATACTGCAACATTTTTTTCATCATGTTTCTTTTTCAGATTGTACTTCTCTTCTTCAATATGTTTCTTTCACTTCATTATCCTCACACACTTAACACTAATATAATTGATTTTTTTAGGTGAAGGGTATGTTTCAAGGGGTTGAAGGATAACAAACAATAATAAATAAAGAGATTGAGGATAATAATCAACCATTTCTGTGAGTGTGGAGAGCAAAAGTTTTTGCATATCGTTTGCTTTCCTTGATCTCAGCCATAAAATCTTATGATATACGAGGAATATTGTTTAATTGCCCTTGAAGTTTGCTTATGGGTTTATTCAATATTTGGTACATAAACACTTAGAACCTGACCCAAAAAAATAATAATAATAAGGAAAATCTTAGTTGAAAGTTCATTAACAATGCCAACAATGAAATATATTCCTTTAGAGTAGAGGTGTTGGAGATTACGGTTGATTCCAATCTTCTCCCCAAAAGCCTTGGGCCTAATTTTTTCCCTAGACTCCCAGCTACCATAAGATCAAGAAGTTTAGACTATTAGCTGCCCTACTTTATTTCGAGCCATGTCATTAATTCAATCATCCTAAATTCCTAATTTATTTGTCATAATCATGCTATTAATGTTAGAAGAGAATAAACTTTCAGTTGTTAATTGAAAATTTAATTTTAGTTTCTTAGTTAGGCCTAAACTTCTTATAGGAGGAAATCTCAAATGGATGAAATATTCAATTTCACTAACTCTAGTAAGATGCCTTGCTTTCCTTTTGTTTCTTGGAAAAGTTATTGAAGGAAAATTTGATGATGTAAAGTGGTGGGAGTTGATTTGGTTTTCAAAGGTATACCGCCAAACACTTTCAAAAGTTTGTATGTTTGTTGGGTGCTGGAAGGTTTGAAATTTCTATTTATTGCTTTTCTGCTTATATGCACGTCATGTATCACGAGATCTCTACTAAATTCAAATTGCCTCGTACGTCATTGGTTTTTATTCTATAAGTAGAATCAATAATTTGTTTCATGCCTGCTTGATTCTCTAGGGTTGATGGATGTAAACACCAAATCTCTAATGTTTTGTATTTGGTGAGATGAGTTGAATTTGAGTTGAGTTGTAAGTATACAAAGATGGTTATGGTTGGAGTTGATTTTTTTTTTTACCTAAATCTGTTTTCCAAAATCACTAAATCAACCATCACTCCCAAACATGCACTATAATTGGTATTGAAAGTAGAAAGAGTATCATATTTTTGAGTTTGTAATATTGGGTGGAGGTGGGGGAAAGGGATATTAGTTTCTAACTGATTACCTAGCTCACTTAAAATATTTGAATTTGGGAAGTAACTAATTCATTGGTGTCATACCCATTTGGATATATGTATTGCCTCTCTTAAAATATTTGGATCTTTCTCATAACCATTTCTCTACTTTCATGAGGGATTTTAGATATTTTACTCTTCTTGTTTTTAAAGATCATTCTCACTTTATTAATTTTTCTTTTATTTATTTATTTATTTTGCAATATGGATTTTAGAAATGTTATTTCATATCCTTAGTTAAAATAGTTTTTAGAATTGTACCATTTAAAAGGTAGGGCAATAACAATTTTTCGATTCCAGAAGGTACAATTTAAATGAAGTTAAGTATATTTAGTAATCATTCTGCTCTCATCATGTATGAACGGTAAACTTTTCAGACTCTAATTAGTTTTATAGTGTAAGCACCTTTCTACCTTCGCCATTTTTTCCCCCAAAAACTTCGTTGACTCGTCTTTTTGGTTATAGACATCTTTAAAATTCTTCTCTCCCAACACCTGAATGATAGTTTTAAACTACAACGAAGTCAAAGAGTAAAATTTTATTATAAGATAAATCAAATATTAAGGCTTTAATTATTATTATTATTTTTTTTTTGTTTATACTGTCTAGCAGTTTGGGTTTTGAATTGTATTGGGAAGGATTGATTTTGAATTCATGGTTTCTAAAAGTTTTTATTTTTCTTTCACATTGGTATAAAGAAAGATGTTCTTTTTCTCTCTGCACATAAATCATTAAAACTAAATGTGTGTTTACTTTTTGTTATAGGCAATTTTGGACCACCTCGATGTACAAGGAGCTGACGAGGACAATTGGGGAGAAATCGGGCTGGGAGATGGACCCAAGAGGCGAAACCAGAAAGTGAGAAGGGCCAAGACCGAAGTGGCCCGACCCCCTGCTCGGCCTCGGCCCATGGTTGAGGCCGAGCTCATGGTCTCCCTCTCCGTTTGGTCCCTACTGCCTCTGGGCGCCCCGGTTCCGCCTGGTTTGTCTCAAAACGCCTCCGAATTCCTAAAAACCCTAGGAGCATTAGCAGGTATTTATACCCCTCTTCGGTACTGAAAAAGGGGACCCGAACTCTATTCTCGACTCTCTCTCTTGCTCTCTAGCCCTCCTACTTCCGTTTTCTAACTTAAGCATCGGAGGCGGTGTGGCTAGCACCACACCGGTGTGCAGGTTTTCCGTTTTGCAGGCCACGTCTTCCACTGCTCTCAAACAAATTCACTGTCGATTATCACGTGGAGCGAAGGTAATTTACCTAGCAAAATTTGATCATCAACAGTTGGCGCCGTCTGTGGGGAAGAAAGCTTGCCAAATCTGCGCACTGATCATTCCATGAGTAAGGGGATGGAAAAGAAAGACCAAGACATAAACGCAGAGAGTTCGGATGGTGACCACCACCAGCGGAGGTCACGAGACGATGATAAAATCCGGGGGTCACCGAGACGAACAAGCCGAGGAGCCGAGGCCGAGGAGAATAGGCCGAGGGGCCGAGGCCGAGGAGAAGTTGCAGACACCAAAATTGGCGCCCTTGATGATGAGGTGAAGGGAATGAATCAGAGTCTGTCCAGAATACTCCAAATCCTGGATAAACCCCGCCCTAGCACCAAACTCCATGAGGGGGCTTAGTTAGGGATTCCGAGGAAGGGGAAGGAGCCCATGGAGCACACTGCAGAATCAGAGACGAGACCAAGGAGAAAGAAGACTGACAGCGTGACCAGCAAGATCAAGGGGCTCAAACCTGCTAATCGTACAATTTTTAGAATCCCATAATCAAGCACACTTAAGGGACGTGACTGCACAATTTCTACCCCAAGCTGCGATCATACTAAGACAGACCTGAGGAATCTGATCGAGGAAAAGCACAGAATGACCAAAACTGTCGAAGCGAAAGCCAGGGCTGCCGAGCCCGTGACTAGAGCAGCCGAGGTCGAGGCTAAATTGGTCGAGACCGAGGCCAAGAAAGACAATCTCACTTGAAAGACCGAGCTTCTAGACAAGCAAAAAGAACTCGGCAATCCTCGGGGAGACCTGCGGAAGCTAAAGGACTCCAAGACGAACAACAACTACAAGACGAACAGTGCACGGGTAGAGGCAGAGGCCGACCAGAGATATTCATCCATACAGATTTAGAGGAAACCCCACAAGAGATCAGAACCAACTTTGGAGGACAAATCAAAAGCAAATACAAGTCTCAGCAAGATCGAAGGCACCAGGAAAAGAAGCTAGTCGAAAGGTTGGAAGTCATTCCATCTACATCTAGGGCTAAGGCAACGAGTACCAGAACAAAGCTGGGGGCTAAGAGGAAGAAGCTATCAGGCTGAGGCCAACCCTAAGCTATGGTCATCCTTAGGCCGAGGCCGAGGCCGACCCTAAGCTATGGTCATCCTTAGACCGAGGCCGACCCAAATCATCCTTAGACCGAGGCCGACCCAAATCCGAAGCCGACCATCCAAGACCTCATAAGTGACCCCAAGTTCACATAATCAAGGCAAATCAGATTACCAATGCAGTTGAGCACAAGGCAAGATCCAGATTGAAGCGAAGGAGCCGAACACGGAGGACGACAGACTGTTCAAAGCCAACCACAGATATGGCCGAGGCCGAGGCCGACCTCAGATATGATTGAGGTCGAGGCCGACCATAGTCATGGTTGTGACCAAAGCCAACCGTATTGATTCAAGCAAAGATCGACACCATGCGGGCCTTGACCAACAGGTCTACCTCGCCTCATCTAGATCTGAGATCACGCGAGCCTGGGCCCCCGGGTCTACCTCGCCTCATCTAGTTGAGTCCACATATACATGCGAGCCTAAGCTTTTCAGCTTAGTGCCCATGCCCACATGCGAGCCTAAACTTTTCAGCTTAGAGCCCACGCTTATATGCTAGCCTATAGTGCCCATGCTTACATGCGAGCCTATAGTGCCCACGCCTACCTGCGAGCCTATAGAGCCCTCGCATCATGCGAGCCTATAGTGTCCAAGCCAACATGCGAGCCTATAGAGCCCACGCTTACATGCGAGCCTATAGTGCCCACGCCTACCTTGTGAGCCTATAGAACCCACGCATCATGCGAGCCTATAGTGCCCACGCCAACATGCGAGCCTATAGAGCCCACGCATCATGTGAGCCTATAGAGCCCACGCATCATGCGAGCCTATAGTGCCAACGCCTACATGCGAGCCTATAGAGCCCACGCATCATGCGAGCCTATAGTGCCCACGCCTACATGCGAGCCTACAGAGCCCACTCTTCATGCGAGCCTATAGTGCCCACGCCTACATGCGAGCCTGGACTACCGAGTCTACCTCGCCTCATCCAAACTTGAGATTATGTGAGTCTGGACCAACGAGTCTACCTCACCTCATCTGGCTTGAGCAATTTCACATCAAGCGAGCCTGGACGACCGAGTCTACCTCGCCTTATCCAGACTTGACCATGTGAGCCTAGACAACCGAGTCTACCTCACCTCATCTGGCTTGAGCATCTTCACATGAGGCGAGTCCAGGCTCGCCTCATGAAGATTGAGACCATGTGAGCTTGGACCAACGAGTCTACCTCACCTCATCTGGCCTAAATGTCTTCACAACAGGCGAGCTTGGACTACTGAGTCTACCTCGCCTCATCTGGCGTGAGCCCATCATGCGAGTCTAGACTAACCAAGTCTACCTGACCTCATCCAAATATGAGATTGCATGAGCCTGGACTGCCAAGTCTACCTCACCTGAGTCAAGCTCACCTGGCTGAGGCAAAAACTGAGCACCTCTTGCCGAGGTCGAGTATAAACTTTAAAGGTATTATCCTCTTTACTCAACTACACTTTATGTGTTAGTAAAGTTTTACTTGAGATTGGGGGGTACCCAGGGGATATGCGCTCCCTATTAAACAAAAAGCACACTAGTTTAGTTTGTTTAACCAATAGTTACATGTTCTAGCTTATTCTCCCATTACTTCCCTATAAGGACTGACTAATAAATGCAGAGAGCAGAGTTTCTGGCTAATAGAGGCTTGAGGCCGAGGCCGACCCTAGCCTCTTCTCTCTCTTTTCTTTTGCAGAAAACAACTTTTTGATGCAGGAGCTCGAAATCTTTTGTGTTTGCATATTTTTCATGGACAAGTCCTGGATATGAAGCACTCCGAATGACCAAGTACGGGGGTCGCAAAATTACAAGAATGGTATGCTCGACCTCACCCCGAGGCTGAGGCCGAGGCTGTGACATTTACAAGGATGGTATGTTCGGCTTCATCCCGAGGCCGAGGCCGAGGCTAGGTCAATCACACAGGCCCTCCGGCCATTTTTGTAATCTCTCACCTTTCTCATTGTCATTTCACCTAACCCCTATTCAGGAAGTCTCTATTTTGTCCAGTTTGTCCTATCTTGCAGGATAAAAAGGAATCCATACATAAGTCATCATGGAACGAGAGTTATGCTCTTAAGTCGGACTTAAGAAGCCCACCTGATAGCACTAAACCGCACCTGAATCCCAATTCAAGAGGGCTTAATGTTATAGGCAATTTTGGACCACCCCGATGTACAAGGAGCTGACGAGGACAACCGGGGAGAAATCGGGCTGGAAGATGGACCCAAGAGGCAAAACCGACAAGTGGGACGGGCCAAGATCGAAGGGGTCAACCCCCTGCTTGACCTCGGCCCGTTCGACTCCGTTTGGTCCCTACCGCCTCTGGTCGCCCCGGTTTTGCCTGGTTTGTCCCGAAACGCCTCAGAATTCCTAAAAACCCTAGGAGCATGAGCAGGTATTTATACCCCTCTTCGCTACTAAAGAAGGGGACCCGAACTCTATTTTCGACTCTCTCTCTTGCTCTCTAGCCCTCCTACTTCCGTTTTCTAACTTAAGCATCGGAGGCAGTGTGGCTAGCACCACACCAGTGTGCAGGTTTTCCATTTTGCAGGCCACATCTTCCACCGCTCTCAAACAAAATCACTGTCGATTATCACGTGGAGCGAAGGTAATTTACCTAGCAAAATTTGATCATCAACATTTTTCATGGAACAAGGAAAGATTGACTTATATGTGTGTTTGTGGATGTGCTTTTTCATTCATGTTTGAAATCCTTTCTTTTTCCACACTTGTCATCATTAGCAATGCAATTGATTATGTTTTAGAAACATTAAGTTGTATATTAAAAGGTTTCTTTAATTTTTAGATTTTGAACTAACATCTAACATCTTTGTTATATTTCAAAAAAACAAAGGGCTTTGGTCGCAGAGTACAGTTGGGGACCAACAACACAAGACATACTAAGAATGAGGCAAGTTACCGAAAATGATTGAAAGATACAGAGGCTCATGTTACTCGATTGTAAAGTATAGTTGAATCACAACAAGTCATAATTAGGGAAATATTAAGAAAGTTGACAAGTGGAGAAGATACATCATCATCTAATGTAGAAAGGAATCCAGAACAACCAAATGACAATTAAAAGGTAATATTTATAAGATGCTCTTCTTAAAAGTCTAACTTGTTCTAAATTGTTCGATTATATTGAATGTTAGAGTGTTATGACTATCCTGTAGTTATGGTAGTTGCAGCTTAAAATTAGATTGAATGTTGAAAAGTATGGAAGTTCATTCATTTGTTTAGGTTGACTTGGTATAACTGAAGTACTATATGACTATCCTGCAGTTATGGTAGTCATAGCTTTGTTATGATTTGTGTTGATAAGTTTGTTTTCAATTGAGTTGTTATGTTCGCATTTAGTTCTTTTAATAAGTTGTGACATTCTTGTGTTTAGTTTTTTTTAGTATGGGATTGCTTAAGATGAAGGATTAGACATATAAAAGTAGTTTGGTGGCCGCAGGGAGACTTGGAGGAAGGAAAATGAGCTAAACAATTGAGTTGTTGTGTTCAATTCTTTTCTATTGAGTTGTTTTGTTTATGTGATTTCATATGTTGTTGCATTTAGTTGTTTTAACGATTTAGTTGTTGACATTGACAAGTTTAGTTGTTTCATTCAAAAGGTTTTGATGAAGTGATAAGTGCAAAAGTTGGAGTCATTATAAGCTTAGTTTCATTGAGTTGTTAAAAGTTTAGTCTCAATTCTTTTCCATTGAGTTGTGTTTATGAGGTTCACTCATTGTTGCACTTGGTTGTTTCAACAAGCTTTAGTTGTTTTGGTTGGTAAGTTAAGTTGTTTCATTCAAAAAGTTTCTATGATTTGAGATAAGTTCAAAAGTTTGAGTTGCTATAAAATTTAATTTCATTGTGTTGATGAAAGTTTAGTCTCACTTGTTTTCTATTGAGTTTTGTTTGCGAGGGTCACTACATTGATGTACTTAATTGTTTTGATTGGTAAGTTAAGTTTTTTCATTCAAAAAGTTTCGAAGATTTGAGATAAGTTCAAAAGTTTGAGTTCTACGTTTAGTTTCAATGAGTTGAGATGAAAGTTTAGTCTCATTTGTTTTCCGTTGAGTTGTTGTGTTTATGATGATTGCGACATTGATGCACTTAGTTGTTTGAATGAATAAGTTTAGTTGTTTTGGTTGATAAAGTTTAGTTGTTTCATTCAAAAAGTTTTGATGATTTGAGATAAGTTTAGTCTCATTTTTTTTCCATTAAGTTGTGTTTATGAGAATCGCTACATTGTTGCACTTAGTTGTATTAGCAAGTTTAGTAGTTTTGGTTGATAAGTTTAGTTGTTTCATTGTTGCACTTTGGCACCTGGCCAAGCCACTAGTTTTGGTTGATAAGTTAAGTTTAGTAGTTTTGATTGTAATGTTTCAAATCTCTAATCCTATACTTGTAATGTTATTGTTTATGGTTTAATTGTTATGTTCATAAATTTTGATAAATTAGTTAAGTATCGTTATTATGGTCATAAGTATATTGATAAGTTTAATTGTTAGTTCGTCCTATTTTGGTGAGTTTAATATTTATGTTCATGATAAGTCTAGTTGATATGTTCCTAAGTTGTGATAAGCTTAGTTTAATTGTTATGTTCACGTTTTGATAACTCTAATAATTCGTGTTAGTTTCTTATGAGTCTAAAATTTATGTTCATTATAAGTTTGGTTGTTATGTTCTTATGTTTTTCTAAGTTTTGTTTAATTGTCATGCTCATGAATTTTTATAAGTTATTTAAGAGTTTTGTTTTTATATTCAATCAAGATTTATAACTTTAGTTGTTTGCATTAATTTGATGAGTTTAGTTGTTTTTGTTACGTTCAGTATATGTTATTCATACCTCACATCTTGAATCTCTTGCTTACTTTATTTGCATTGCTTATGTGTCTAATTTGTTGTTCCTACGCATCAATGGCTTCAAGTACAAATTGCACCACGTTAAGTCAACCTTCAAAGAGTTATGTGGGCTTTTTGTTTTTCCTATTTTTTTTTTTTTTTTGTAATTGACAATTTTGTACTTGACAAACACCATAATGTTATGAAAATTATATGTGTTCATGTTATACTTATTTTATTGGGTTAATAGTTCTTGTAATTTTGGAATTATCTATATATGAATTTTGTTAATGTTATTGGTAGAAGTTTGGTTGATACATCTTGAACGTGTATTGTTTATATGGTTGACGAAATTATGCATTTTTTAATATATCAAATTGTAGGAGATTCAAGACAATAGGGAACAACTATTATAATTGAAAAAAAAAACCACAAATATGACATGTAAAATATGTCAAGATAACAGTTAATTCGACGGTCATAAAATGTAAAGTTATAGTATTATTGATACGTAAAAAGTGTCAAGGTCTTATAAACATGATGTTTTATCATTTTATTCTCTGACAGTTAATAAACGTCAGGTATCAAGCCAACCTTGACATGACTGAAGTATCAAGACATGACGCGTGCCTGTAGTCAAGTTTTAACAAACTTTTTCTTGATGGTCGGTTCGTCGACGCTAATAAAAACGTCAAGTCTAAAGTTACTTGACATTTCAAAAAAGTTAAGTAACTTGATTTTTCTTGTAGTATTACAGGGTAAAATTTAGTAATGCCCTCTATATTATGTTGAATTTTGGAGGTATTACAATTGGTAGCTAGCTACTATCGTGTAAATGTAGGTTGCAAAGAAGGGGTAAAAACCAACGTGAGTTTTTTTTCCAAATATGTATCGTTGACGGTTAAAAAACGTCATAACAAACACCATAATTGACATATATTAACAGTCAATGAAAATACACAATTTGACAATTTAATACGGTAACTTGACGGCAAATACACGTCAATAAAATGATATATTGACAGCTCATAAGCGTCAATAAATATATATATTGACATTTTTGATCCTATAATTGACATTGAAAAAACGTCAACATAAGTTTATATTGACGGTTTATAAATATCAATAAATGTGACAACATTGACGCTTTTATGGATACCATTGACGAATAAAATGTGTCAATAATACGATTCGTTGATGGCTAGTAAACGTCAACAAAAGTGCCTACGTTGACGCTTTATGCAAATCATTGACGGATAAAATGTGTCAATAATGTCTTTTTTTATGGCTTATAAACGTCAACAAAGACATCTTCATTGACATCCTATAAGCATCAATGAAAATAGTAATATTGACGCTTTGGTTTTATTGATACCACTTCAATTGACTTCTATAAGGCGTCGATGAAAGTGATAGTTGATACATTCTAGCCGTCAACAAAGGCCAAAATTTGTAGTAGTGTATAAACGTAAACTGTAACGACCCACCTTCTCATGAAAAATTCCTAGAGCCATTACCACATACATTTCTTTTTTTTTTTCTAAGAACAACGATGAAATGACATTTAAAGTAAAACATGCTTAGAAAATACGTGAAACTTTTCAGCTTGGGATCCCAGTTAAAACAAAACAAGAAGAAATCTCAGCCATTCAAGCAAAAGACTTTCAGCGGAATAAATCTTAAAAACATCACATAACAAGTTCCAAAAGAAGGAATTTTGAAAACATAAAATGCAGAAGTCTATCCTAAGGAAATCCATGGCTCGTCGGCATCAGTCTGTCACGCGCTCTGTATGTCATTGCTTGTACCTGAAAGGAAACATTTTGAAAAGAATGAGTATTAAAAATACTCAGTAAGTAACGCTACTATTGGGAGGAGTAAGTAACGCTACTATTGGGAGGAGATTTACAAGCATTACATGGATATTTGGGGGTTAGTTGCTATTAAAGGGCCTAATAGTCATTCCATTTCGTTTCATTTCATTTCACTTCAGTTTATTTCATTTCATTTCATTTCATTTCAGTTCATTACATTTATCATGACGTACGGGTCACGTGGACAATTAACCAGCCTGTCACATGCTTACCAACTCACTGGAGGTACACAAGTGGGAATCGCGAGAGATCTTTACTTCCACTGATGGTAGAAGGCACCCAGTCAGTGAAGCCAAGTCTCACCCATCAAGGCACCTATGTGTGCATAGCACTATAACAACCAACTCACTGGTGGGGTGTCCATGGATTTGTAGTCGGAACTTTACTCCCACAGATAGTAGATGGCACCTAGTTTGCGAAGCCGAGTCCCGCCCATTTAGCTCCTCATCTCAGTCTATAAACATTTCAGTCCTAGGTGTTTAATTGCCACGGTCCCTACTGGAATAAGTAACCTATCCTCATTTCGTGTTAGGGCCCCTGTTAACAGAGTCTGGTTTAGCTTGCAACCTACCCATCAAGTTTCTTTCCCATAAAGGTCTCTGAAGGGCTAATTTTACATGCTTTAACTACCTCGCCTTTCGTCTCATTCATGCGTAATTATCGAACCAACATCCAAAACGCTAAGTAGAAAAGGCGCATACTTTAAACGACCAGCAACAAATATTAGCACATCGTAATCCAAGTGATAGCACGACACTTAGTCTCGTTGTTCCCTGTAATGCTACTGAAAATTCGGTAGCATAACGACATACGTATAGTGTTCCCAAATTTCTTATCACCTGTAACCAAGAGAATACACTTCCATATTCAAAATTGTCCAACTACAAACTTCCATAATACTTCCGAACAATAGAAAATACTCCGAACTTCCACAAAACAAAGCGAGTCCGATCTCGCATCCACAACCCAACTACATAGAACATCCTATCTTACCCAACATAGAGCATTCAGAGCATTCAAGGTTTACCCAAGCAGAATATTCTATACTTAACAACACAAAACATTCAGAGCATTCAATGTAGACGAACACACTCATAACCAGAAGATGTAATATCGCCAGAACACACAATATCCAACATTCCATATTCCATCCATACATAAATGATGTCTCATGTTTTGTACTATTCAAAGCATGTAACAATTCATAATAAATAGCCTAGCCTAGCCAAGGCTTTCCAAGTAGTAAGGTTACTTACATAGTGAAGAATATACTTGATTTAAGCACCCACCAACTAATTCAATGCGACACCGCTCACGCCATAAGCAACTCAAATCTAAAAAAAATCACAAGAAAGGTCTAAAAATTAGGGGCATCAAATTCTCATAATTTTCTTTAGATCTAACTTAAAATGAGGAGGCCAAGACTCACTAAAAGAGATCGATGCTTGCTGTCCGAGCTTCCAATTTCACCTTAATTCTAAAAATTCGGCCTCTTATCACTATGGGTACCTCAAAATCATTAACCAAACTCAATGGGTATTTTTCTAAATCGCTTTAATCAACCAAACATAGACTTAATTCACTTATCCACTGCTGAAGCTCGCCGGAAAATGCTAAAAACGACCCAAAAACATTGCTGTTCGCACCACTTGGACAACGCGGCGACGGCGATGGCAGAGCCGATGGCGACGAGCGTGAATGGAGGGCGGCGTGATCGGGTCTGAAGACAGCAGCAACGTGTGGTTGTTTCGTTGTAAAGGAACTCACGGTGACAACAATGTGAGGTAAGCGGCGACAGCCGCGTGGGGATCTGCAGCAGAGGGCAGCGGCGCGTGGAGACGACAAACGGAGAGAGAGAGAAACGGGTTAGAGAGAGAGAGACGAAAACGAGAAAGATAGAGAGAGAGAGAGACCTTACCGTCGGCGAGTGGTGGCGGCGTGGCGAACGACAGAGGCGGAGGCCCGACGGTCGGCAGAGGTGAGCTTAAGGCGGCGACGAGCTGAAGGCTAAGGGGGAGAGAGGGAGAGTGCCGAGAGGGAGAAGGAGAATCGTGAGAGGGAGAGAGATGTCCTTTTTTTTGTCTTTAACGAAATTTTGGGGGGAAAAAGTCCCCCCATTTCCCCCTTTTTTTATTTGGGTTGTTACATCATACTAACCTTAAAAGAACTTTCGTCCTCGAAAGTTGCCAGTCTTGAAACATGTTTTGGTACTAGTCCCCATTTCACCTTCTCTTTCTCAAGCAACTTCTTTAGTCCTTTAATTTCGTTATAATACTTTTACCAAACCGAGTATTTGATTCCTTTACACATTGGAAGGGTTCTCACTACACTTTCTTAACAATGACACATGAACCATGCAACGTCCTGAAAAAAAATTCGGCAGCACAACGACGTTACTTCAACAACTACGAAATTTTATTTTGCACCTGATACACAAGATTAACACACTTCTATAACCAGAACAACCCATACAACAATTGTCCACATCACTTGAGAGCAACATCACATACCCAAACTTACAAACAACAAGAACGAGTCAGACCTCGCATCAAGCATAACCTGATTAAGTCAATAAGGCCACAACACCTAAGAGAAAGGCATTGTACTTATTACACATTCAAGAGCATCTCAAGGTACGTGACAAGACCAAACCTCAATGCAAAAACTCGATCGTAACATAGTCGCCAAAACCACCACAAATTTCTGCCCAACATCAAATAGTAGATTCACATAATGAAATGCTTTAGCCCGCCAAAGACCACACTAACTCAACTATTTAATAAAAATAAATAAATAAATAAAAACAACTACTAGCTAATGATCTCCTCCTGAGGCCCGTTTTTCCTCACCACCAAACATTAGGAAAACTTAATTCACTTACAATATTGATGTTTGGGAGGGACTCAAACCTCTATCCTCTTAGCCAAAGATACTTTTCAAAAAATCCTCACTCAAGTTAGTTCATCTGTTATTGTATAACATTTGGATTAATTTGGGAGACTTTTATCCATTAGAGTTGGAATCTTTCTACTCTCACTTCATTCTCATAGTATTCTGGGTCATTTATTTTGTATTATCGTTATTTTTGTGTTTTTTTTTTTAAAAAACATGGGTTAATCATGGTAATTAGGTTTCAACTCTTTCTTTTTGATACCATCTTACATTTTTCTTTAAAAGGCTTTTATTAAAAAACAAAGTCATCTTATCCTCATTGTTTTGAAAAAAAAAAAAACTTCTTTAAAAAATAAAGAGTCTTCCTATTTTTGTTGTTTTTTTTTTTAAAGATTTCTTTAAAAATAAAAGTCTTTCTATCTTCATTTTTTTTTTTAAAAAAATCAAGTATTCTTATCTCTTCCATTTTTTTTAAGGGTTATTCTCTCTTTCTTTTGGTTTTTTTTAGAGGGAGAAAATATCTTCAAAATAAAGGCTTTTTTCCTCCTCTTCAATTATATTCCATCTAGTTCAGTCCTTGGCCATTTTTTTTTCTTTTATCTCATTCCCTTAAGTCATGCATCACATTTGAAATTAGTAATGCCGACCCCTAAAGGGACATCATTGCCCTCATCTAGGGGCATGAAAATTTTGGCTCAAGTTAATTTAATCGTTATTTTATAACATTGAATTAATTTGGGACCCTTTTTAGGATTAAAATTTTAATCTCACTTTATCCTAACCCCTCATGTTAATCCATTTGTTATTTTATAACATTTGAATGAATTTGAGACATTTTCCCTTCTAGGATTAGAATTTTATCCTCACATCATTCTCCATCACTCAAGGTAATTGCATTGTTATCTTATAACATTGAGATTGACTTGATATCCTTTGTTTTCTAGGGTTTGATTAGAATTTTAATCTCACATTATCCTCACCACTCAAGTTAATTCAATGGTTATCTTATAACATTGAAATTGACTGGAGATCTTTTGTTTCCTAGTTAGTTTTAATCTATCTCCATCAGTTCAAGTTAATTCAATTGTTATCTTATAACATTGAAATTAATTTGGGATCCCTTGTTTCTTAGGATTATAATTTTATTCTCCGTCACATTTTACAATTCTTTGTCAAATATTTTTTTCATTATTTTCATTTTATCATTTCTTTGTAGATATTCTTGTGAAACAAAAAAAGAGGAATATTAATGTTTTCTTTATTCGGAAACAATAGGAACTTTTGCAATAAAAAAAGACAAAAAGAATTTCTTTTATTGACTTTATATTGTTTCCTTAAAAAAGAAAGAAAGAGGGTTCGTCCCAAAAAGAATCTGGGTTGCACGCCTAGCACATATTGAGTCGTAGGAGTCATGCATCATTTAGTTTAGGTTCATATCATTCACGACCTTTGGGATCATACTTTTCATGATGAAATATTGTCAACCTTCGAGGGGATATAATTGCCCCCGTATAGGCACATGAAAAATCTTCACTTAAGTTAATTCTTTGTTATTTTGTAACATTGATTTTTTTTTTAACCTTCGGGGGTTCGAATTTCTCACTTTATTAGGGTTAGAATAATCTTCATTTCACCCTTCATCAATATTTTCTTCATAGACCATCATTTAGGGTTAGAACATTCGTATGATAGAGTAGTGTCGATTTTTAATATCCTCGTTCCTCATTTCAATTTGGTTTAATTTATAATTTTAGAAATCAATTTGAATTTGGTTTAATTTGGATTTGAAATTCAATTTTTTTTTTTTGTTTTAAATTGATTCGATATGATCAATATGGTTTAATTTGGAATTCCTATTCAATTTCAATTTGGTTTAATTGGTAATTTTAGAAATTAATTTGAATTTGGTTTAATTGGGATTTCCAATTCAATTCAGTTTTTAATTGATTCATTTTCAATTTAATTTTAAATTTGATTTCCTAAATCAATTTAAAATTACCTTTACGGTGTCATTTCACGAATAAATTTCATTTTAAATTGAATTTACATTGAAATCTCCAAATCAATTCCAGTTTGGTTTTAATTTAGAATTTTTCAGTAAATTTCAATATGTTCTCATTGGAATTTCAAAATCAATGTCTATTTGGTTTTATATTGAAAATCAATTTCCATTTTAAACTAAATTGGAAATCAATTTCAAAGGTTAAATCAAGTTTAAAAAACATTATTTAATATTTTGAAAGGCTAAAATAGATCGATTATGGAAACTTTAAGGTTAATTTTGTCTAAGAACGGGTACTTAAGCTGACCGAAAGGGAACACCCTACCTGGAAATTAGCCTAAAGTTTAACTAGTCAATTATTTTAGTAATCAAAATTTTAATTTGATCTTAATTTAGAATTTTTCAAATCAACTTCAATTTGATTATAAATTGGATTTTCCAAATGAATTTAAAAATAATTGTACTTTAGTAATTCCAAATGAATTTCTAATTGAATTTGGTTTTACAAATGAAAAAAAATATATATATTTTTCCACTGAATAGTGTCATACCACTCATGATTGTTAGTTCACATTTTGTTCTTAAAATGTGAAATAATAGATATGAGAAAAAAATAGCTCATGTACAACCTATGACGGAGTTGAGATTATTTCTCAAATTCTTAGGTGATACATTTTGTTTTAGTTGAAAGAAAATTCTAACATGACAAGCAATAATTGGGAATAACCACACTCACTATATCAGATCCTTTAATTTTTAAAGCTAAGGTACGATCAAGTGAGACATTTGTTATTTGATTTTTTTTCCTCTTAGAAATAAAGGATTGTTCATGTTATAAAAGGATAATTTTAAAATAAAATGTAGTAACTGTTTTTAAACGGGTGTTGTAGGGGTGCTAACACATTCCCTACACTCAATCGACTCCCGAGCCTAATTTTTGGTTTTCAAAGATCGGTTTTTCTTTAAAATGGGTGACCAATCACACCCCAAGATTATTGGTGGCGACTTCAAACCTTTAACCTCGAAAGAGACCATTAGGAAAGGACGTCGGCCGCTCCGCGTCGCAATGAAGTTGCAACATCAACAAAGACATCTTCATTGACATCCTATAAGCATCAATGAAAACAGTAATGTTGACGCTTTAGTTTTATTGATACCACTTCAATTGACTTCTAAAAAGCTTAAATGAAAGTGATAGTTGATACTTTCCAGCCGTCAACAAAGGCCAAATTTGTAGTAGTGGCATGTGTTGATATATAATGTAGTATGATTACTTAATTTTTTTTTATTTTTTTCTTTTGCAGTTGACGAGAGAAACTGTATTTAGCCAATCAGAATTCAATGAGATAAGAGTTGAATTATGTGAATATGTAGCACAATACATGAGATGATTGTTTGTTAATATTATACTTAGTTTTTTTGTTTGGTTTTTAGATAACTTATTAGACACTGTGATATGTTCGTGGTTTGATGAAATTAATATTATGAATTACTTAAGTTGTGTCCTTAAATAACTTTTTGGTTAATGAAATCTAATATCTCATTATGATTTCACGTTTGGTTGAAATTATGATTCATTTGATTATATATTTCTATATGAACAATACTGTATTTGTTACGAGATCTGACTCGTGCTATTTATACTTGAGTTTTTGTGTTACTTTTCTATAATGTATTGAACATGTCATGTTATTGTCAAGTGAAGTGAAGGTTGTGTTCTGGGTTTAGAAGTGCATATTTCTGTTCTTTCAGGTACTCAAAAACTTTTGGTTAGTTATAATTACGTCGTTATGCTGTCGGATTTTTGGTAAATAAAACTTGAGGGTCAAATTTAGTAATGTCCTCTATATTATGTTGAATTTTCGATGTATTACAATTGGTAGCTAGCTACTATTGTGTAAATACAGGTTGCAAAGCAAGGGTAAAAACCAATGTAGGTTTGTTTTTCCAAATATGTATCGTTGACGGTTAAAAAACGTCATAACAAACACCATAATTGACATATATTAACCGTCAATGAAAATACACAATTTAACAATTTAATACAGTAACTTGACGGCTAACACACGTCAATAAAATGATATATTGACAGCTCATAAGCGTCAATAAATATATATATTTACATTTTTTATCCTATAATTGACATTGCAAAAAGGTCAACGTAAGTTTATATTGACGGTGATAGCGAGCATAGCTAGCTACTTTTCTCTAATTAATTAAGCTATTCTTTTACAATTATTTGCCCAAATTTAGGCATTTTTATGTTTTATTTGTAGGAAGTATGTGTTTGAAGCTTAATTGAGCCATTGGAGCCAAATGGAGTTTCCAATCTTAAAAAAAAAAAAAAAAAAAAAAAAGCGTCGCGACGATAGGACTAGCGTTGCGACGCTATCGACAAATTTTCCAAAATTGCGGATCGCGACAGCGTCGCGACGCTGTCTGTAGCGTCTCGACGCTATCGCCAGATTTTCTATAAAATCTTCTTTTCATGCTACGGCCAAGGGAGCCCAATTGGTGAGATTTTAGCCCTTATTTCGACTAGAGACCTTTTGTGGGAGCTAAAGGCAAGGCCAAGGAGCGGGAATCAAGCGAGAAGACGTGGAGATCGTGACGGGGACGTGCGGTGTCGGCGGATTCGAGTTTTACTTTCTCTTTCCCTTAACTCTTGTAGTTTTTATGGCTTTTCTTTCAATTAGTGTTTGTAGTTTAAAGACTATGAATTGCTAGTTGTTTGTCTTAGGGATTGATGTAGTTGTTTTAGTTTGTTGGATTGATTTGTGGTATGAATATGCATTTATTTTACCTATGCAATTATGGTTAAATGCTTTCAATTACTTGATCACTAGTTGAATGATTTGAGTGTTGAATCTTGCTCGGGAGAGGGGATTTGGCCTAAGACTTACTTTATTTTATTGCATGACTAAAGTAGAAATTCTAAGTTTGTGACGGGATTTGGAATAACTTTAGAAGTTGCTTGAAGAACTAAACTCAAAGCCTTGCATGTTAATAAACTTAGATAGGGATATCAAGTTGGTTGCATGCATGAGAAACAAGTATGCTCGGGAGATAGTTGTGATAAAAGGTTCCTAAACTTGGTAGAATAATTGCATGTTAAATTCATCCCAGTAATTAATCCTCAATCTTAATCAATGAAATCAATTCCCTAAGAATCTTTCCATTTGAGTCTCGACTTTTATTTTATGCTTTTTGTCTTTAGATTTATCTTTATCATTGAGTTTTGCTCCCTAAATAAAATTGAAAAAAAGTATTCGCGATACTTAATTTGCTAGAAAACCAATCCAGAGGACGACACTCGTTTTACACGAAAACACTATATTATTACTTGACCCGTACACTTGCGGTAAGCAAATTTCACATCAGACGGTTTATAAATACCAATAAATATGACAACATTGACGCTTTTATGAATATCATTGACGAATAAAACATGTCAATAATACGATTTGTTGATGGCTAGTAAACGTCAACAAAAGTGCCTACATTGACGCTTTATGAAAATCATTGACGGATAAAATGTGTCAATAATATCTTCGTTTTTGGCTTATAAACGTCAACAAAGACATCTTCATTGACATCCTATAAGCATCAATGAAAACAGTAATATTGGCACTTTAGTTTTATTGATACCACTTCAATTGACTTCTAAAAAACGTCAATAAAAGTGATAGTTGATACTTTTTAGCCTTCAACAAAGGCCAGATTTATAGTAGTGGCATGTGTTGATATATAATGTAGTATGATTAATTATTATTTTTTTTATTTGTTTTCTTTTGCAGTTGACGAGAGGAACTGCATTTAGCCAATCAGAATTCGATGAGATAAAAGTTGAATTATGTGAATATGTAGCACAATACATGGGATGATTGTTTGTTAATAATATAATTAGTTTTTTTGTTTGTTTTTTAGACAACTTGTTAGACACTGTGATATGTTCGTAGTTTGATGAAATTAATATTATGAATTACTTAAGTTGTGTCCTTAAATTACTTTTTGGTTAATGAAATTATATAATATCTCATTATGATTTCACGTTTTGTTAGAATTATGATTCATTTGATTCTATATTTTTATATAAAACCAAACTTTTTAAAAAAAGACTTCTTAAGTAAACAATAACTTGTGTAGAAAAACATTTGTGAGAAATGCAATCAAACATATGAGTGTTTAAATTCTAAACAATTTTTATACAAAATATTTTTTAAAAAATACATTATTGAAAAACATTTAATATATTAAGCACTAAGAGAGAAGTGGGGGTTGTTTCTGGCGTACTGTCTCTCACAACAATCAATATAGTATTTCTTGGGGGTGCTTCTGCAAAGGGAGATTAGGAATTAGAATTACTAACAATAGGTTTCGAGTTGTTACTTTCTAAATATACTGCCACCTAAGTATCAGTTTACTGGATACAACCATAACTTTACTGATATTAGAAGAACCTTTTCTCATTTCTAATGTAGCACCCATCATGTTTATAATGATTTCAAAATATCAGTCTAAGGCATCTTGAAAGCTTTTGTGATAAAAAAAGTTTAATTTCATTGAACTATGAATACTTGTGTGTTATAGGTGCGTAAGTTCAGCAAACATTGTAGAAGTTGTGATAAATGTGTTGATGGTTTTGATCACCATTGCCAGGTATATCTTTCATTTTTTTTAGAATCATTTATTATATATTTTCTTCCCTTCCCTCCATTATGTTAAGGTTTTTACTTGAAGATTGATTGTCTTTTCAACGTGGTTGCAGTGGCTCAATAACTGTGTGGGGCGAAAAAATTATATTACCTTTATTTCTCTTATGGCAATAAATCTTGTTTGGGTAAGTATATTAAAAAATGGATACTATTCTATGACTTTTCTCTTGCCCCTTTTGTGATAGTTGATAGGGTAATTTTTATCACTTCTAATTTATATTGAATTAACTAAAGAATATGTCGTTGTGCATCAATCCAAGTATAAATTATGCACTACCAAGTAATAGCTGGAGTATTCTAGGGTCGAATCCACAGGGAAGGGACGAGTAGATAAAACATCTCAAATTAAATCCTATTCTAATGATGTTGTGCTATAGTAATAAAATATGGATGCGACAGGTTGAATATGCGATAAAGAAAAGCAATAATAATGCGATAAAAGGATACAATGGGTGATGAGCTATCAAGACTTTCGCCACAGCAACCACATGCGACAGATAAGATATTAATGTAGCACATAACAATGAATCGACATGATATTGATGCCTAAGTGAGAAATAAACATGTGATTCCCTTCCAGTATTACACATGCGATGAACTAAGAATATTCCTATTGCTTAATTCATGCGTTTAATCAGTTCTCTATATGCTTGCAAGTGGTTAAATTATTCCTAAAGCAACCCAAACACATTCATGAAATATCCTAAGCGGTTGAGTTATTCCTAACAGAACCAGACTACATGTAATGTATTATCTTGATCTACTTAGATATTTCCACATGCATTACCTGTCAGGGATTTATCATGCTACTACCTCTATCGGTTGATCAGACGGATATTAGTAATGAAAAAATTATCACATCTAAGTAGAAAACATCAATATCATTGATTCATTGCATTGCATACAAAAATAATCTTAATGCCTCATGGGCACCTAGGCTAAGCCTTGATAAAAAGAAATTAGTTCATGCTACAACATACAATAAAACATAAAACTCTAAATTAATTCATGCTACAACATGCAATAAAACAAAAAACACTCTAAGAAAGACTTATGGATCCTTGGATTCCAGAATGCTTTGATTCTTCATCTCCCCTCTATTTATAGACTTTTCTTTGCTTGGAGCCAAAGCATGTATTGCTTTGAGCCAAAGCATGTCTTGCTTTGAGCCAAAGCAAGTTGCTTAGAAACTTGTTGTAGCATCAACAAGCATCCCATGCTACAGCAACAAGCCTTCCATGCTACAGGCTTTCCATGCTACAAGCTTTCCATGCTATAGCAACAAGCTACCATGCTACAAGCTTTCCATGTTATAGCAACAAGCTTCCATGCTACAACAACAAGCTTTCATGCTACAGCAACAAGCTTTCCATGCTACAAGCTTTCCATGCCACAACAACAAGCTTCCATGCTACAAGCTTTCCATGCTATAAAGCTTCTATGCTACAGCAACAAGCTTCCATGCTACAGATGCTACAGCATGTCATGCCCCAAGTGGATCATGCTCTATCGCATGATTGGCCAAGCTTTTCTTGATGCAGCAATAAATTAGAATTAGTGCAGTTTTATACGAATTTCAAAGATAATAATCAATATGAGCACATTAATACAAATAAATCAATATTACTGCATCTAGCATATAAATTAGTTTAAAAACTTGGGTATTTTCACTCTCTTGAGGCTCACAATAAACTTATATTAGGTTCTTAATAACTTAATATTTTCAAGTTATCAACAGTTGTGGTAAGGAAAAATTAAATAATTTGGCTTGTAAGAAAAGCAAAATTTTTGTAGCTTGCATATAATTGTGTCAAAACATCAAGTTAAATGCTAATTGCTAATCTTAATTTGATTTTTTCCAGGCAGTATATACTGTAGTTTCCATGCTAGCCTGTATTCCATGCTAGCCTGTATTCCACTGGGCGAACTATTCTTCTTCCACATGATATTAATAAAAAAGGTAAGTGGTGAGAGCTTAAATAGTGTTTTCCTTCTACGTGATGGTGATATTTGTTTGATCTTGGGGAGATACTTTGGTATGAGGTGATAGTCCAATATATAGTGCTACATTTGAAATTAAAATAATACTTCTATATCTTCCATCAATTTGAAAAACTAATGGATCATGGATTAGGCAGTTTATTTGGTGTTTGGGTTTCCTCAAATCCTCATCAGTTATTTTATTACATGTGTTAAAATAGGGTATTACAACTTATGAATATGTTGTTGCGATGAGGGCTACAAGTGAGGCACCTACAGGAGCTTTTGTGGATGAAGAATTGCCAAATATAATGTACTCTCCATCTGGATCTCTTACCACTGGTTTGAGTGGTGGAAGTTCTCTTGGTTTACAATACAAGGGGGCATGGTGTACACCTCCAAGAGTTTTTGTTGATTATCAGGTATTGTTATTTTATTCTTGGGAAAAATACACTTTTGGTCCCTGAGGTTTGGGTTAAGTGACACTTGGGTCCCTGAGTTTTCAAACTCAACAAAAATACCCCTGAGGTTTGAGATAAGGAGCACTTTGGTCCCTGCCGTCAAATTTTCTGTTAACTTTTAACGGTTGCTGACGTGGCACTATTATTTTAATATAAAAAATTATTTTTGTTTTATTTTTTAAATAAAAAATATTAAAAAATTAAAATATTAATATTTAATTACTTTTTTTTTATTCTTTCTCTCTCATCTTCTTCTTCTCCATCTTCCTTCTTCTCCATCTTCTCCCTCCTCCTTCTTCTTCTTCCTAAGTCCGGCGACCGGCGGCCACCACACGCCGTCGCCGCCCCCGCCGCCGGCCGCCGGCGATTGATTTTTTTTTTTTCTTCTTTCTTCTTATTCCCTTCTTTCTTCTTCTCTTCTTTTTCTTCAATATTTTAAAAAAAAAAATAGAAAAGGGAGGGAGGAGGGACCTCCCTCCTCCTCCATTTCCGGTCGGTAACGGAGGAGGAGGGGCCTCCCTCCTCCTCCTTTTCCGGCCGGAAACAGAGGAGGAGGGAGGTCCCTCCTCCCTAATTTTTTTTTTAAAGAAAAGAAGAAAAATGGGGAAGAAAAGAGAAGAAGAGAAGAAGAAGAAAAAAAAAAAACAGTCGCCGGCGACCGCCGGCGGCGGCGGGCGGCGGGCGGCAGCGGGCGGTGGCGGCCGGTCGTCGGAGTTAGGAAGAAGAAGAAGGAAGATGAAGGATATGGAGAAAGAGAAGAAGAAGAAAGAGAAAGGGAGAAAAATAATAAAAAAATATTAATATTTTATTATTTTATCATTTTTATTTTAAAAAATTAAAAAAAATAATTTTTTTTATTAAAATAATAGTGCCACGTCAGCAACTGTTAAGATTTAACAGAAAAATTAACGGCAGGGACTAAAATGCTCCTTATCTCAAACCTCAGGGGTATTTTTGTTGAGTTTGAAAACTCAGGGACCTAAGTGTCACTTAACCCAAACCTCAGGGACCAAAAGTGTATTTTTCCCTTTATTCTTTTAAGGCCATGTTTTTTTCATTGGTTTTGAGATGGATTTTTTACAATGATATGATATAATTAAATGACCCATGTTTGTTTCATGGATGTTTGCAGTTTAATACTAAGAATCCGTTCACATAAGAACAGTTGGACGAGGTACGAGTTGAATGGGTGGGACATGTGTCAAACTTCACGTGAAGTATTCATCCTTGTGGTAGCTAGCTGTTTCTTTTTAGACGATATAGGATATGAGTAGGATTTTCATGACATATATATGTGGTAGTTTGAATGGACAAAAAAACGATTGTGCTTATATTTTATTCTTTTTGTAAATATTTCAGTTTACTATATAGTTTAGAATAATTTAGTGGTTTTGGATATTGTATTGTGACGTTTGGAGTTTTTTGGATCGAATGAAATAAAGTATTTGATGTTTTCTCAATTGCTGGGTTTAGATTGAATATTATTCTCAAATGTTCGTTTTAAATATATGTAAATTATTTGATCAATTAAAATATTTTGAATTGCAATAATAGGTATTCAAGATGTAGATTTGGATTATAACAATAAATATATGTTGTAGGTGGTATGAGGAAAGATGTAAGTTTATAACTGTCATCTTATGACACTATAATAACAGTTATAAAACGTCATCGTAACATACCGTATTCGAACGTATTGAGGGAAAGATGTCATTTTAAAACCGTCATTAATGTAGTCATGTATGTCGGGGCTAAACTGTCATTGTTATAAACTGTTATCATAGGAGTCGATAAAGATGTTGGTTTTAAACTGTCATTGTTGTAATCTGTCATCGTACGGGTTCAATCACACCTAGAACAACCACAGTTTTAAACCGTTATTATTGTAATCCGTGATTATACATGAAAGATCACGAAAGCGTTTGATGAGGGTTTTAAACCGTTATTGTTGTAATCTGTGATCGTACGGGTTAGATCACACCCAGAACAACAACGGATTGAGATCCGTGATCATAGGGGTTTAATAACGGTGCAAAATTGACATCTAAGCCCAAAATTTTTGTAGTGGAACAATAATGTATTTGTTACGAGATCTTACTCATACTATTTATACTTTAGTTTTGGTGTTACTTTCATATAATACGCTTTAGTTTTATTGATACCACTGAATTGACTTCTAAAAAGCGTGAATGAAAGTGATAGTTGATACTTTCTAGCCGTCAACAAAGGCTAAATTTGTAGTAGTGGCATGTGTTGACATATAATGTAGTTTGATTACCTTTTTTTAATTTTTTTTAATTTTTTTCTTTTGCAGTTGACGAGAGGAACTGCATTTAGCCAATAAGAATTCGATGAGATCAAAGTTGAATTATGTGAATATGTAGCACAATACATGGGATGATTGTTTGTTAATATTATACTTGGTTTTTTTGTTCGTTTTTTTTAGACAACTTGTTAGACACTGTGATATGTTCGTAGTTTGATCAAATTAATATTACTAATTACTTAACTTGTGTCCTTAAATAACTTTTTGGTTAATGAAATCTAATATCTCATTATGATTTCACATTTGGCTGAAATTATGATTTAGTTGATTCTATATTGCTATAATGAACAATAATGTATTTGTTACGAGATCTGACTCGTACTATTTATACTTGAGTTTTGGTGTTACTTTCATATAATATATTGAACATGTCATGCTATTGGAAAGTGATGTGAAGGTTGTGTTCTGGGTTTAGAAGTGCATATTTCTGTTCTTTCAGGTACTCAAAAACTTTTGGTTACCTATAATTACGTGGTTATGCGGTCGGATTTTAGGTAAATCAAACTTGGTTAGAGGGTAAAATTTAGTAATGCCCTCTATATTATGTTGAATTCTGGAGGTATTACAATTGGTAGCTAGCTACTATTGTGTAAATGCAGGTTGTAAAGCAGGGGTAAAAACCAACATGAGTTTTTTTTTTCCAAATATGTATCGTTGACGGTTAAAAAACGTCATAACAAACACCATAATTGACATATATTAACCGTCAATGACAATACACAACTTGATAATTTAATGCGGTAACTTGACGGCTAATACACGTCAATAAAATGATATATTGACAGCTCATAAGTGTCAATGAATATATATATTGACATTTTTGATCCTATAATTGACATTGAAAAAACGTCAACATAAGTTTATATTGACGGTGTATAAATATCAATAAATATGACAACATTGACGCTTTTATGGATACCATTGACGAATAAAACGTGTCAATAATACGATTTGTTGATGGCTAGTAAACGTCAACAAAAGTGCCTACATTGAAGCTTTATGAAAATCATTGACGGATAAAATGTGTCAATAATGTCTTTTTTTATAAAGTATAAACGTTAACAAAGACATCTTCATTGAAATCCTATAAGCATCAATGAAAACAATAATATTGACGCATTAGTTTTATTGAGACCACTTCAATTGACTTCTAAAAAGCGTCAACGAAAGTGATAGTTGATACTTTCTAGCCGTCAACAAAGGCCAAATTTGTAGTAGTGGCATGTGTTGATATTGAAGGAAATAAAAGTCCCCACGCAGCGGAAGCGCATCGATTGGACCTTACGCCGTATATTAATTAACATTAAAATACCGTTACGAAAACTCAAACAAACTTTAAACACTCTTTTAAGCTACTGGAAAATTGGTTTAAACATGCTAAAAAATAAATCTAAATTTATTTTCATGCTTTTCTAAAGAAAGAAGGAAGAACCGTTACAAACCTTCGTTGTAGACTTGACCGTTCTTCGCCAACGACGTTCCACGAACAAAAACGCAGCAGCCTCCTTTTCTTGTGATCACTGGAAATTTCTCCTTTGAATGACACAATAACCACAGAGGTTACACCGGTATGTCCTAAGTCTAGGAGGCAAAAAACTTGTGGAAGTCTTTCTCTAAGAGGGATGCTAGAGAGAATTTTAGGTCTTGTCTTGAGAGTCTAAGAGCAAGAGCAAAGTGTCAAGTGTCTTGGACCAATTAGATCTAGTGTTCTATTTATAGAAGAGAGGTCATGAATAAAATATTCAATTAAATCAATCTTTTCCAAAATTGATTCAATCTTATTCCTTAATTAATCAATCATGACCAATCAATTCCATAATTGATTAATCTTTTCCACAAATGACTAATTACTTCCATAAGTGATTAGATCATTTCCATAAATGATTAATCACTTCCTTAAGTGATTAATTATTTCCATAATTGATTAATTCCCGGTTAATGAATTCTTTAATTAATTAACCACCAATTAAATATCACATATTTTATTTCTGACCTAGAATTAATTAATTTGCCCAAACACATTTTTAGGCCTTAAATTAATTAATTCATTATTTGAACTCTTTCAAACTTCCATAAATTTATATTTGAATTTCTTCAAATATTAATTTCTCTCATAATAATATATAATTATATATTATATTTGTTTCCCTTAGTAAATTGAACATTTTCAATTTACATTTATTACTTAGTTGCCTCAAATTACTTTATGAGCTACCAGTGGGACCTAATGGACCTGCAGATTAGAAGCTCCAACGATGTGAGATTAATTGGTCAAACTCATTAACCACATTAATCAATATTCGTTAACTGTGTGTTCATTCCACTATAGACTCACAGTTGCACTCTTCTCACTGTAGACATATTTTCTGTGTCCACGGATATAGACCAATATCGACTAGTTAGTCCTTCACGAGTGTCCATAACACCAGCTGGGTCAAATTACCGTTTTACCCCTGGGTTACCTCTATTTCCTTAAGTACCAATTCTCCTCTAATGAACAACCTGTTTGTGGTCCAACCATCAAACAGAAAACCCTCTCGTGCCATTGAGAGGGTAGGGCCCTTTGTTCAAGACTCGGAGTAACCACTTAAGGGAACACTCATTTGCTTCCCTAAAGTCGGGAAGGAGTGAATTCCATCTTGTACGATTATGTTTCCAGCTCCCCATTCGGTCTTGTCCCCAAAGTGGTAGGCTTATTGAGTCGGCGTATTGGCCACTCTCACCCATACAAATCAAAGGACAATCTCTCATGAGCAGGAGTCCATAATCAACTCAGGATTAAGACTAAGTTGTCTAGGTCGTCCTAGTGAAATAGAAAACCAACTAGTTAACGGTGTTATAAGTAGTGGTTACTATTTTGCGGTCCGTTCTTATGCAAACTCATTGCATAGGATAACCCCACTCGCATGTCTCCTACACGAACGCGTTGGATCGCAACGTTTGTATCAAATACAAAGTGGGTCGTATCCATAGTGTCACCAGGATAAGGCACCCAGTCTTATCCCTATACTATAGACCCTTTAGGTTGTTTCTTGAACAATGATCCCATATGTCGCTACATATAGTTCAAGACTCATTTTACAACCTTGGATGTCTAGTTTATTGGATTAGGGTTATTATTAGGCAAAGACAAATATAAAATAACTAATAACAATTAATGGAAAAATATATCAATATTATTTCATTAATATCCGGTCAACGGTTACATTCACTATCTACGAGTTTTAGGACATAAAACCCAACAAATATATAATGTAGTATGATTACTTTATTTATTCTTTTATTTTTTTCTTTTGTAGTTGACGAGACAAACTGCATTTAGCCAATCAGAATTCGATGAGAGAAGAGTTGAATTATGTGAATATGTAGCACAATACATGGGATGATTGTTTGTTAATATTATACTTAGTTTTTTTGTTCGTTTTTTAGATAACTTGTTAGACACTGTGATATGTTCGTGGTTTGATGAAATTAATATTATGAATTACTTAAGTTATGTCCTGAAATAACTTTTTTGTTAATGAAATCTAATATCTCATTATGATTTCACGTTTGGTTGAAATTATGATTCATTTGATTCTATATTTCTATATGAACAATAATGTATTTGTTACGAGATCTGACTCGTACTATTTATACTTGAGTTTTGGTGTTACTTTCATATAATGTATTGAACATGTCATGCTATTGTCAAGTGAAGAGAAGGTTGTGTTATGGGTTTAGAATTGCATATTTCTGTTCTTTTAGGTACTTAAAAACTTTTGGTTAGTTATAAGTACATCGTTATGGTGTCGGATTTTTTGTATATCAAACTTGGTTACAAGGTAAAATTTAGTAATGTCCTCTATATTATGTTGAATTTTTGAGGTATTACAATTGGTAGCTAGCTACTATTGTGTAAATGCAGGTTGCAAAGCATGGGTAAAAACCAAAGTGAGTTTTTTTTTTCCAAACATGTATCGTTGACGGTTAAAAAACGTCATAACAAACACCATTATTGGCATATATTATCCGTCAATGAAAATACACAATTTAACAATTTAATACGGTAACTTGACGGCTAATACAATGTGTCAATAATGTCTTTGTTGATGGCTTATAAACGTCAACAAAGACAACTTCGTTGACATCCTATAAGCATCAATGAAAATAGTAATATTGACGATTTAGTTTTATTGATACCACTTCAATTGACTTCTAAAAAACGTCAATGAAAGTGATAGTTGATACTTCATAGCCTCAACAAAGACCAAATTTGTAGTAGTGTGGATTAGTAATAAATAATAGAAAGAAAAAAAGAAAATTAGATAGGATAACAAAAGATATGGACAAGAGTAAAACTCTGTCTAGGAAAATCCTGTCTAGGAAAAGGTATTTAAGCTGGCCGTAGGGAACACCTTTTCCTGTGGATTTACTTGGGAGTTGAAAAGTCCAAGTTATTTTGTGTTTATATAAGAAAAAAACGAGACGAATAATCATGTTTAAGCACGTGAACTTTCTAATAAGTTTATTATTGTCTCAGCCAATGAAAGAAAGAAAGAAAAACCAAGGGAGAAAAAAAGAGTTAGAAAAAATAAAGTAGGCAGAAAACTGGAAAAATGCGATCACATTTCTTCCCTGTGCATTTGGAAATGCGATCGCATTTCCCAAATGTTTAAGGGCAATGACGTCATTTAAATTACGATCACTTGACCTAATTTTGAGAAACCTATAAATACCTGACTCAAGTGTTTTCCTTCTTCACCAAACACTTAGACCTTTTGCATACAAGTCAACTTCACCAACCTTCCACCTTCACTCTCTTTGAAATCGAAACCCACGACCAAGAATCATCAAGAACACGCCCAAATCATCAATCCCTTGCAAGATTATTTGATCTCAGAGTAATCAGCGTGCCCAGAATACTGAACAAACTGACTCGAAGCAAGCATGCACCGAACAAGAAGCGGGAGACCAACGGGTTTTTCGTCGGCTGTTGTGGAACGAAGCACCACTATTCATACTCAGTCATTCTCGACAATGCCGACTGTATAAGGAGAGAATCCAAGTGGTTCTCGACAAAGAAGACCCACACCCTCTGTTTCTCTCCACCAAACCCAAAAACCCACGACCAAACCTCTGAGAAAACGCTCCAAGGAGTGGTTTGCTATGATCCATGAGATGGGAGCTCAAAGGCACGCGAACATTGTAGAAGAGGCATGGTTAAGGGCAACTACAAAATCTTCCAGAGTGGGAGAGAGCTCTCGACAAGGAGACTCAAAAGGGTAACGTTTTTGCCCCTTCTACTAACCCAACTTCTTGTTGCAGGAACAAGCCATTTGTGACTTACAGTGCAAGGAAGAAAGACTCCAAGAAGGCTGCACCTGAGAAACCTCTGATTATTGAGCCCCTTAAAGTAGCAAGAATGTCGCCTGATGTGTTCGAAGACATGATCCGATAGGCTGTTGCACAAGCCCTCATCAATGCTAAAGGTTATAGGGCTGAGCAAGATGCACTTGAGGAAATAAGGACTGAGAAAGAGAGGGAAATTCAGAGTATGAGGGATGAAGATGAATTTGCAAGAAAAAGAGATGTGGAAGATGAGATAAAAAGGGAAGAGGCTGAGAAAAAGAGAGAAGAAGAAAGACAGGAGGTCGAGAGGGCCATTTAAGCTGAGAAAGAGAGAAAAGAAGATGATGAACTCAGTAGGTTGGCTGCTGAACTCCAACTCCTCGAGAAAGAGAAAGAAAGAAAAGAGACTTTGAGAGAAGAAGAAGAACGAATAAAAGAGGTTGAGGATTTTCTAGCAGCCTTCGAGCCACTACACAAGGCTCAAAGTGAAGCTGAACAACTACAAGAAGTTCATGAAGAGGCCCTTGAAGGAACAAGAGAAAAAAAGTCAGAAAAAGAATTGATCTAAAACATATAATTTTGACAAGATAGTGAGCTAAATATAAGGGTAAAATATATTTTTCCCTTATCATACCCCAAACTTAACTCAATTCTTGTCCTCAAGCAATAACCAATCAGAACTTTAGAGATCAATTTTTAATTGGCAATCAGAATGTGAGAGCTCAATAATAATTGCAAATCAAAATGTTATGGATCATATGTAATTTCCAATCATGGTATTAGAATCTAACTTAATTGCAAATCAAAATGTCATGAATAAACCATATGGATTCAAGTAAACGTGTTTCTCAAGATCGTTTTCTAAAAAGTTGCCTTTTAGGAGAGGTTTCTACTCTAGTGCCAGTCACAACTTCTAAGTTTCCTAGGCATGAAGATTTCTACTTTTCTTTTTCAAAGCAAAACTCTCTCTAGTCCATCCTAACCAATATGTTTAAACTACCTAACTACTACTCATTGAGCCTAGTGTAGTCCTTTTAGTTAAGAAAAACTGACCTTTGAGGTTCCTTGAGCATATATGAGTTACTTGAGCTTTTATATCTCCCCCAAACTTATTTGACTGCTGGTGCTCTTTTTATTCAACTTCTTTTTCTCCCAAGAGAATCCTTGTTGTCACATTTACCTTCGTTCTAGCTTATCGACACTTTGTGGTGAAGAAATCTAGCTACGAGCAAAGATCACTAACTTGGACTAATACTCACTTCCCTAAGTAAACGTTTCATGCAGTGGCAAACCATGGGTGTCATGAATGCCCCTGGTTGCTCAGTAAACTCTAGGAAGGAGGAGTAACTCTCGGTTTTTTTTTTTTTTTGGATGATATATACTGAGCATATATTTTCTTTTCCAGCAGTTCAAACTTACACAAAATATATATTTACAAAGTAAAACACCCCCCCCCCCCAACAAAAAACTTAAGATAGGCAATGTCCTCATTGACTTTTGTTTTTTAGGCATGGGCTTAACATAAGGCTTTTGTTTTTCAAAACAGTAATGCTAAACTGTCCTAGTGTGCTAGAAAGGTTAAACATGAGGAAGTTTGGACTTAACAAAATTCTGTAAAGAAAAAGACTAATGGAAAACCTATGACTAGAAAATAAATCGGTTGTGACGGTGGCACTTTATGAGATAGAAACAAGCTCTAGTTATCATAATTAAGGACTTAAAAGAAAACTCAAATCAAAACATGTTTTTTCAAAACATTTTTTAAGCAAAAAGTTTGCATAAAGTTGATTCTTTTCCAAAAAGTTTCATAGATTTAGCCAAAAAACTGCAAGTAGATTTTTAAGAAAAGTTTAAAAACCCAATTTGACCTAAACTATCCTAACAAGTTATCTTAAAACTAACATAAAAACATAACTAAGAACAAGCTAACCATTTAAAAACCTTAAAAACAGCAACTAACACAAGCAAAAATAGAAACTAAACATGCTAAAAACTAAAAAACAGCAACTAACTAATCACAAAACAGATTTAAACATATAAAAGTGGATCAAAAAACTCCCATATTCCTCATATGAGGAATTCTCTTCATCTTCATATTCATCTTCATCATCAGATTTTTTTTCTTTTTGAGGCAGAAAGGATTGAGGGAAGTCAAGGAAAACAGGGGCGATGCTTGGGGCGATAGAGAGGTAGGACTCTCTAATTGCTTAATCTCTTCCCTTCGCGTAGACCCAGTATGTTTTCAACTTGCCTTCAATCCGGTCTAGCTGTCGGAAGGTAAATGCAAGGGCCTCTGATGATGGTGTAGGCCTTGAAACAGGAGTGTGCTGAGGAGGTGAAGCAGGATTCAGCCTTGGAGGTGGAGTAGCTTGGCATGTGGAAGCCTTGTCCTTCCTTTGGGCATTGTTCTGTTGAAGCATCCCAATTAGAGGCAAATCGATAGTGGGCCCGAAAAAATGGCGTTCCTCATCTTTTCCAGGAACAATTTTTACCCTCTAACACAATTGGCTTATGAGGGACCCAAAGAACAGCTTCTCTGCTCTCTTCCTTCTACATGAAAGGATCTCCTCTCGAATGATGCTCCCTATGTTTATCTCCAACCCTTTCATGATGTTGTAGAGAAGTATAGCCCTCTCTACTGAAATGGTGTTATCATGGGTTGTGGGCATGAATTTATTCTTGATGAAGTGAAGCCACACTACCGGTTTTGGCTTGAGATCGTTGGGCACTAGTGTCTTCACCTTAGTTTGAGACTCCTTCCACTAAACACCTTTAATGGCCACCATCTTCAATGCTTCCTTTAACTGTTTGGCCAAGGGGTTCCTAATGGCATCATTCCCTCTTGGATGCAAAGGTGCCTTGATCCGGTACACCCTGTTGATGTCAAACGAAGAGAAACTGACCATCTTCCCTCTCACAACCGCTATGCTCATGCTCTCCTCCCTCAATCCAGCATAGAATTCTCGAACTAGAGGCACCACAGCCTCCTGAGGGTGAGCATAGAACTCTTGCCATTTGTACTGAGTGATGACCTTGGTTACAAAGTCTGGCAAAGTCCCTGCTCTGTTTGAGAAACCCTTCTCATTCAGGAAGTCTATTTTTCTCATAATCTCCATCTTCTCCTTGAAATTAACATCCTTGAAGACTTCAGGAAACGAATTATTTGGTGATGGAGCTTTAGGCGATTTTATTTTTAGTTTGACAGGTGTAGAGGTAGAAGGAGGTGCAAGAGAGGCGTCCATGGATCTTGTCCTCGGCGTCTTGGTAAAAATGGGGTCATTTTTATTATTTGTCCTCCTCTCGACCCTATTTCTCTTATTCTTTTCTTCCTGAAAGCTGCAGAAATAGAAATTTGGTCATCGTCCAATTCCTTGATTTCTGAATTTGACTCTGTTTCACTGCCACTAGAGGTCTCGACCTCTTCTTCTTCAATTTCCTCTTCATCCTTTTTCTCTCGTAAAGAGGTGCTATCAGCAGCTAATGGAGATCCCCTAGTATCATACTCGAACAACAGATCAAGGGCCTCATCAGTTTGTTGTTCTTCAATGGCCTTTTCATATGCTTATTTGTGCTTAAAAGGACCCATTTTGATGAGAATTTGACTTAATTTGGTGTGTTGCAGAAAAACAATGGAAGGCTCGAAAAACCCAGAAATGCGACCACATTTCGAGGAAGACAAAAACCAAATGCGACCGCATTTCTGGGCAAACAGAGGCAATTTCGAGTCCGTTGCGGGTTGTTTTGAACGAGTGTTTTGCGCACCTAACCGGCTGTTTTGACTCAAAAACTAACTGGGCTACCTAGTAACACCATTTTCGTGGCTCCTCAACTACTCCCCACACTATATAAGACCTTGATTCGAAGAGAAATCCAAACAGAACTCACTAGTAAGAAAAGGGTGGTGACAGAACCCTAGTAGACGCCCATGAGTAGGGATGCCCGAGGTCCTTCTTAGAAAACTGAATTCTAACCTTTAGTTAGGCATCAAACCCAAGTGTTTGTAGAGATTTTCACCCTATTCCTACTTGTAAAGGAGAGTAGAGTCTCAAGCGAACTCTAGAAGGATTGGATAAAAGAAAAAACCCTAGTTTTAGCTACTGCACCTTATTTCCAACAATTGTTCTTTTCATTATTTATGTATTTTTACTTCATTATGTTAATGAAAAGTTATTCTTTTACATCTTATTCCATCATGCATACTAAATTCCATTGAGGGGTTCAATATGATGAATTCCCCTATGGTTTAAATAGCTTGAAGGTGTTTATTTGCTTAAGTTCTATTTATTGCATGTCACTCTTTATTGAATATCATTCTAAATCTTGTTGAGTTTAAATTGATTGCTTAGAATTTGAATGCTATGTGACTTTGATCTCGAAAGGGACAAACAATACCAGTTTTCATAAAGGTGATATAGGAGAAATGGCTCGAGAGAGTGTATTCCGTGTTATAGGGAAAGACTGTCTTTTAACAACTATAGGGTTATAGAATGCATGCATGAACTATCTATGTCGGAGTTGAGTCACAGATATGTGCATAACGGTACTCGCTTAGCCTTCTAACGGTTCTTGGGAGCAAGGCCAAATAGTTTTTAAATCTGACCCAATGTATGAATAGACTTAGGTTAAATAAGCTATGATTAGAGTTATTTGCCTTAGGGTTGTGATAGTGAGCATAGCTAGCTATTTTTATCATATTAATTAAGCTAGTCTTTTACAATTATTTGCCCAAATTTATGCATTTTTATGTTTTATTTGTAGGAAGTATGTGTTTGAAGCTTAATTTAGCAATTGGAGTCAAATGGAGTTTCTATTCTAAAAAAAAAATCATAGCGTTGCGACGCTATCGGCAAATTTTCCAAAATCGCGGTATCGCGACAACGTCGCGACGCTGTCGCCAGATTTTCTATAAATTCATCTTTTCATGCTACGGCTAAGGGGAGTCCAATTGGTGAGATTTTAGCCATAATTTCGACTAGAGACTTTTTGTGGGAGCTAAAGGCAAGGCCAAGGAGCGGGAATCAAGCGAGAAGACGTGGAGATCGTGACAGGGACGTGCCGGTTTCGACGGATTCGATTTTTCCTTTCTCTTTCCCTTACCTCTTGTAGTTTTTATGGCTTTTCTTTCAATTAGTGTTTGTAATTTAAGGACTATGAATTGCTAGTTGTATGTCTTAGGGTTTGACGTAATTGTTTAAGTTGTTGGATTGATTTTAGGTATGAATGTGTTGTTATTTTATTCATGCAATTTTGTTTAATGCTTTCAATTACTTCATCACTAATTGAATGATTTAAGTGTTGAATCTAACTCGGGAGAGGGGATTTGGCCTATGACTTACCTTGTTTAATTGCATGACTAGAGTAGAAATTCTAAGTTTGTGACGGGATTTGGAATTACTTTAGAAGTATAACAAGGACCGATCGAAATAATGCCTTGCATGTTAATGAACTTAGATAGGGATATCAAGTTAGTTATATGCATGAGAATCAATTATACTCGGGAGAGGTAATCGTCATAAAAGTTTCCTTGGCTTGTAGAATAATTGCACGGTCAATTCATTCCTATTAATCAATCCTCAATCTTAATCAATGAAATCAATTCCTTAAGAGTCTTTCCATTTGAGTCTCCACCATTTTATTTTTATGCCTTTAGTCTTTATTTTTATCTTTATCTTTGAGCTTTGCTCCCTAAATAAAACTGAACAAAAGTATTCGCGGTACTTAATTTGCTAGAAAATCCAATCCAGAGGACGACACTCGTTTAATCACGAAAACACTATATTATTACTTGACCCGTACACTTGCGGTAAGCAAATTGCACATCAAGTTTTTGGCGCCGTTGCCTGGGATTGGCATATTTAGTTAAATTAATATTGTGGAAAAATTGTTCGGTCTTAATTTATGGTGTATTTTTATTTTGTAGATAGTTTGCATTTTTTTTTCCTTATTTGTTTTCTTTCCATATTTGTTAGTTTCCTATTTTAGTTCTTTATTTTTTCTGTTATTGTTTTTGTTTTTCCTTTATTTATTTTTTTAGGTAGATTGCAATTTTTTTTTTCATATTTGTTGCATTCCTATTTTAGTGTTTTCCTTATTTGTTTTATTTCTTTTTTTTTTTTGTTTTTGTTTTCCTTTTATATTTAGTTTTCTTTGTTCTTTTTCTTTCCTTTTTTGTTTGAGTCTTTGTCATTTGTTGTTGTTGGGTTATTATTTGATTGGAAGCCGAATTATCATTGTTGCTATAATTGAATGGCTTTTTATTCAACACCATATTCCAATTTTTCATCTTCAAGTTTTACCCCTTTAAAAGAAAATTCTTCCTTGGAAAGCATAGTTCAAAATTTTATTGAGGAGTCTAGAGCGAGGAGTTTAAAATTTGATAAAATTATAAAAGGACTTCAAACCTCAAAGGAAGTTAGTGAGGTGGGATCCACTTCCATAGGATTGAAGGGAATAAAAGTCCCCACGCAGCGGAAGCGCATCGATTGGACCTTACGCTGTATATTAATTAACATTAAAAAACTGTTACGAAAACTCAAAGAAACTTTAAACACTCTTTAAAGTTGCTGAAAAACCAGTTTAAACATGCTTAAAAATAAATCTAAATTTATTTTCATGCTTTTCTAAAGAAAAGGGGAAGAACCGTTACAAACCTTCGTTGTAGACTTGACCGTTCTTCGCCAACGACGCTCCAACGAACGAAAACGCAACAGCCTCCTCGCCTCTTGATCGCTGGAATTTTCTTCTTTGAATGACACAATAACCACAGAGGTTACACCGGTATGTCTCTAAGTCTAGGAGGCAAAAGACTTGTGGAAGTCTTTCTCTAAGAGGGAGGCTAGAGAGAATTCTTAGGTCTTGTCTTTGAGAGTCTAAGAGCAAGAGCAAAGTTTCAAGTGTCATGACCAATTAGGTCTAGTGTTCTATCTATAGAAGAGAGGCCATGAATAAAATATTCAATTAAATCAATCTTTTCCAAAATTGATTCAATCTTATTCCTTAATTAATCAATCATGATCAATCAATTTCATAATTGATTAATCTTTTCCACAAATGACTAATTACTTCCATAAGTGATTAGATCATTTCCATAAGTGATTAATCACTTCCTTAAGTGATTAATTATTTCCATAATTGATTAACTCCCGGTTAATGAATTCTTTAATTAATTAACCACCAATAAAATATCACATATTTAATTCCTGGCCTAGAATTAATTAATTTGCCCAAACACATTTTAGGCCTTAAATTAATTAATTCATTATTTGAACTCTTTCAAACTTCCATAAATTTATATTTGAACTTTTCAAATATTAATTTCTCTCATAATAATATATCAATATATATTATATTTGTTTCCCTTAATAAATTGAACATTTTCAATTTACTTTTATTACTTAGTTGCCTCAAATTACTTTACGAGCTACCAGTGGGACCTAATGGACCTGCAGATCAGAAGCTCCAATGATGTGAGATTAATTGGTCAAACTCATTAAACACATTAATCAATATTCGTTAACTGTGTGTACATTCCACTATAGACTCACAGTTGCACTCTTCTCACTACAGACATATTTTCTGTGTCCACGGATCTAGACATATTTTCGAGTGTCCGTAACACCAGTTGGGTCAAATTACCGTTTTACCCCTAGGTTACCTCTATTTCCTTAAGTACCAGTTCTCCTCTAATGAACAACCTGTTTGTGGTCCAACCATCAAACAGAAAACCCTCTTGTGCCATTGAGAGGGTAGGGTTCTTTATTTAAGACTCGGAGTAACCACTTAAGGGAACACTCATATGCTTCCCTAAAGTCGGGAAGGAGTGAATTTCATCTTGTACGATTATGTCTAGCTCCCCATTCGGTCTTGTCCCCAAAATGGTAGGCTTATTGAGTCGGCGTATTGGCCACTCTCACCCATACAAATCAAAGGACAATCTCTCATGAGCAGGAGTCCATAATCAACTCAGGATTAAGACTAAGTTGTCTAGGTCGTCCTAGTGAAATAGAAAACCAACTAGTTAACGGTGTTATAACTAGTGGTTACTATTTCGCGGTCCGGTCTTATGCAAACTCATTGCATAGGATACCCCCACTCACATGTCTCCTACACGAACGCGTTGGATCGCAGCGTTTGTATCAAATACAAAGTGGGCCGTTGATAACTGCCCAAAAGGTAGTTATTTAGGCCCCATTTATATAAGGATTTGTGTGTCTTTTATGCTTATTAGGGTTGGTTTTAGAGAGATATTACATGATTTAACCCATTTGGAAGAATGGAAGCTTTGGAAATCACCTTGTGCAGATTATGCTGCTGAGCGACTAGAAGGAGCAAATTCTATGCTGCAGCAAAACTGGGAGCAGAAACTGCCACATCACAGCTCGTTAGCCAACTTCATGAACCGACTTCTGTTGAGTTATTTTCGTGATATAGGATCAAGGAGAGCCTTACACGTGTCCTAGTTGACCTAATTCGAGCCTCCCATCCTTCTATAAAAGGAAGTAGCCGTCAAAGTCAAAGTCATTCCATGTTTTTCCCTTGGAAGCCGAATAGTTAGGGAGATTGAAGACTATCAAGAACACCATCAACCACAAGCTGATTAGGGAGTTTTACCTTCTTTATTAACTTGTAGTTATGGACATGCAAACTCAGATTGTAATTCGTATTCCTATGCCTATTATGAACTAAGTAGCTTAAGGTGTTGGTTAGGAATAATGTGATTACTGTGCTTCATCTCTAGTAATAAATTGACTATTGCATTTTGGTTAATAGTTGTGCTTATTCTTATTTTATGCCCGCCTGGCCAGCCGGTATGGATAGCTCTCTCTAGTTTCAGGGATGATTTAGAGAGTGTGTGGCAATTCTCCACACTACGATCATTGTGTATTGGTGAACGCCAGTGACTGAGCTAGGGATAGCCAGTTGCCTAGTGCTTGATCGGTCGCTCTTCATTGGGTTTGAAACATATCCCAAAAGATCCGGAGTTCCGGGAGGAATCCGCTAATAATACTGCGAGAAATGCATGATCAATAATATTGCTAGAGCATATCTTAAAATAATCACTAAAGTCTAACCAGCGCCTGTCTTTAATCTGTCTGTCTATTTGTTTACTCGTTGTTCTGTCATTTATTTTGCTTCAGCATAATTCTTATAAAACCCAACATTTTTATTATCTTCGAAACCATTAGAATGTTATACAAAATAGATAAAGTAGAAACTCATTCAGACCTTGGATTGATAATATTACTTGCTGCAGATTGTGTATACTTGCACAGGAATTCTAGAGTATTTCATATCATATTTTTACTCACTCTAGGAACCCAACAAGTTTTTGGCGCCGTTGCCGGGGACTTGAATAAGTTTTTATCTGATCTGTTTTGTGTATGTGTTTTAGTGGTTTGGTGCTAGAACTTTTTGATTGTTTCTTTTGTTTTTGCAGGTGTGATTTTGGTGCATGAGCGATCCGCCTGGGGTACGGTTTGAGCTTGATCCAGAAATTGAAAGGACATTTAGGAACAGAAGGAGGGATCAGCGTAGAAACCAGATGGAGAACGCCCCGCAACTACCGCAGGTTCCTGAAGGTCCAGCAGCAGCAAACCCCCAGCAGAATCCGTTGCTGCAGCAAAACCCACTGTTTGAGCAAAATGAACAGCGAAATAATCAGGCTGAGAATCCTATCTTGATAGCGAACGATAGGACCAGAGCCATTCGAGCATGTGTTGTCCCGATGTTTAATGAGTTGAATCCAGGGATTGCACGTCCCCAAATCCAAGCGGCGAATTTTGAAATGAAACCGGTAATGTTTTAGATGTTGCAAACCGTGGGGCAATTCCATGGTTTGTCATCTGAAGACCCTCATTTACATCTTAAATCTTTTCTAGGAGTAAGTGATTCTTTTGTAATTCAAGGAGTGCCTAGAGATGCTCTTAGATTAACTTTGTTCCCGTATTCTATTAGAGATGGAGCAAAGTCATGGTTAAACTCTTTTGCTCCAGGATCAATTAGGACGTGGGATGAGTTAGCTGAAAATTTTTTGAGTAAATATTTCCCACCTAATAGAAATGCTAAATTAAGGAGTGAAATAGTAGGGTTTAGGCAACTTGAAGAGGAGACTTTTAGTGAAGCTTGGGAGAGGTTTAAGGAGCTTTTGCGAAAGTGTCCCCACCATGGGTTACCTCATTGTATTCAAATGGAAACATTTTACAATGGTTTAAATGGAGTAACCCAAGGTATGGTCGATGCCTCGGCTTGAGGGGCCCTTTTGGCAAAAACTTTTGATGAAGCCTATGAAATTTTAGAAAGAATATCTATTAATAGTTGTCAGTGGTCGGATGTTAGAGGCACAAATAAAAAGGTAAAGAGTGTGTTAGAGGTTGATGGTGTGTCCACCATTAGGGCCGATATTGCTATGATTGCTAACGCTCTTAAGAATGTGACAGTGATTAGTCATCAACAGCCACCAGCTATGGAGCCTGCAGCAGTGGTGAACCAAGTCACGGACGAAGCATGTGTCTATTGCGGTGAAGACCACAACTACGAGTTTTGCCCCAGCAATCCAGCTTCTGTGTTTTTTGTAGGTAATCAGAGGAACAACCCTTATTCTAACTTTTATAATCCAGGTTGGCGCAACCACCCCAACTTCTCATGGGGAGGTCAAGGAAATAACGTACAAGCGCAATAGAAGATGAACCAGCCGGGATTTGCTAAAGCGCAGGTAATGCCCCAACAAAATAAGCCGGCTTTGCCCCAGCAAAATTCGGGAAATTATTTCGAGGCAATGATGAAAGAATTTATGGCTCGCACAGACGCCGCAATTCAAAGTAATCAAGATTCGATGAGGGCCCTGGAATTGCAAGTGGGTCAGCTAGCTAATGAGCTCAAGGCGAGGCCTCAAGGGAAACTTCCTTCGGATACTGAACACCCTCGAAGGGAAGGTAAGGAGCAGGTAAAGGCAGTAACTCTTAGGAGTGGTAAGCCACTAGAAGAGTCTAGAAAGACCCAGGATTTAAATGGTGATAGAAATAATATTGTTGTTGTTGAAAAAGAGTTGGAGTCTGGTCAGGGTGCTGGAGGCAGCAAAGAGAATGCTGGAGCATCTGGTTCTGTGCAAGATATAGAACCACCATATGTGCCGCCCCCACCTTATGTACCACCTCTACCTTTTCCACAAAGGCAAAGCCTAAGAATCAGGTGAAGGGAATAAAAGTCCCCACGAAGCGGAAGCGCATCGTTTGGACCTTACGCCGTATATTAATTAACATTAAAATACTGTTACGATAACTCAACAAAACTTTAAACAACCTTTAAAGCCACTGTAAAATTGGTTTAAACATGCTAAAATAAATATAAATTTATTTTTTAAAACTTTTCTAAAGAAAAGAGGAAGAACCGTTACAAACCTTCGTTGAAGACTTGACCGTTCTTCGCCAACGATGCTCCACGAACGAAAACGCAGCAGCCGCCTTTGCTTTTCTTCGCTGGAAATTTCTTCTTTGATTGACACAATCACCACAGAGGTTACACCGGTATGTCTTTAAGTCTAGGAGGCAAAAGACTTGTGGGAGTCTTTCTCTAAGAGGGAGGCTAGGGAGAATTCTAGGTCTTGTCTTTCAAGAGTGTCAAGTAAGTGTCATGACCAATTAGGTCTAGAGTTCTATTTATAGAAGAGAGGCCATGAATAAAATATTCATTTAAATCAAACTTTTCCATAATTGATTCAATCTTTATTCCTTAATTAATCAATCATGATTAATCAATTCCATAATTGATTAATCTTTTCCACAAATGACTAATTACTTCCATAAGTGATTAGATCATTTCCTTAAATGATTAATCACTTCCTTAAGTGATTAATTATTTCCATAATCGATTAATTCTCGGTTAATGAATTCTTTAATTAATTAAACATCAATTAAATATCACATATTTAATTCCCGGCCTAGAATTAATTAATTTGCCCAAACACATTTTAGGCCTTAAATTAATTAATTCATTATTTTCAACTCTTTCAAACTTCCATAAATTTATATTTGAACTTTTCAAATATTAATTTCTCTCATAATAATATATCAATATATATTATATTTGTTTCCCTTAATAAATTGAACATTTTCAATTTACTTTTATTTCTTAGTTGCCTCAAATTACTTTACGAGCTACCAGTGGGACCTAATGGACCTGCAGATCAGAAGCTCCAACGATGTGAGATTAATTGGTCAAACTCATTAACCACATTAATCAATATTCGTTAACTGTGTGTACATTCCACTATAGACTCACAGTTGCACTCTTCTCACTGCAGACATATTTTCTGTGTCCACGGATCTAGACCAATATCAACTAGTTAGTCCTTCACGAGTGTCCGTAACACCAGCTGGGTCAAATTACCGTTTTACCCCTGGGTTACCTCTATTTCCTTAAGTACCAATTCTCCTCTAATGAACAACCTGTCTGTGGTCCAACCATCAAACAGAAAACCCTCTCGTGCCATTGAGAGGGTAGGGCCCTTTGTTCAAGACTCGGAGTAACCACTTAAGGGAACACTCATCTGCTTCCCTAAAGTCGGGAATGAGTGAATTCCATCTTGTACGATTATGTTCCCAGCTCCCCATTCGGTCTTGTCCCCAAAGTGGTAGGCTTATTGAGTCGGCGTATTGGCCACTATCACCCATACAAATCAAAGGACAATCTCTCATCAGCAGGAGTCCATAATCAACTCAGGATTAAGACTAAGTTGTCTAGGTCGTCCTAGTGAAATAGAAAACCAACTAGTTAACGGTGTTATAACCAGTGGTTACTATTTCGCGGTCCGGTCTTATGCAAACTCATTGCATAGGATACCCCCACTCGCATGTCTCCTACACGAACGCGTTGGATCGCAGCGTTTGTATCAAATACAAAGTGGGCCGTATCCATAGTGTCACCAGGATAAGGCACCCAGTCTTATCCCTATACTATAGACCCTTTAGGCTGTTTCTTGAACAATGATCCCATATGTCGCTACATATAGTTCAAGACTCATATTACAGCCTTGGATGTCTAGTTTATTGGATTAGGGTTATTATTAGGCAAAGACATATATAAAATAACTAATAACAATTAATGGAAAAATATATCAATATTATTTCATTAATATCCGATCAATGGTTACATTCACTATCTACGAGTTTTAGGACATAAAACCCAACATCAGGACGATCAATTTAAAAAGTTTTTAGAGATTCTTAAGCAATTGCATATAAATATCCCTTTAGTAGAAGCTATTGAGCAAATGCCTAATTATGCTAAATTTCTTAAGGATATTTTGACTAAAAAGAAAAGGTTAGGTGAGTTTGAAACTGTATCTCTTACTGAGGAGTGTAGTGCTATTCTTAAGAATGGGCTACCCCCCAAGGCTAAGGATCCAGGGTCATTTACCATACCTGTGTCTATAGGTGGAAAGGAGTTAGGTAGAGCACTCTGTGACTTGGGTGCGAGCATTAACCTTATGCCTCTTTCGGTCTATCGGAAGTTGGGTATTGGTGAGGCTAGACCTACCACAGTTACACTCCAACTAGCTGATAGGTCTATCACATATCCAGAGGGTAAAATTGAGGATGTCTTAGTAAAAGTGGATAAGTTCATATTTCCTGTTGATTTTATTATTTTAGACTATGAGGCTGATAAAGATGTCCCAATTATTCTAGGTCGTCCATTTTTGGCTACTGGTAGGGCATTAATAGATGTTCAAAAAAGAGAATTAACAATGAGAGTCTGTAATGAGGAAGTGAAATTTAATGTGTTTAAAGCCATGAAATATCCAGACGAGATGGAGGATTGCTCCTTCATCAGGATTCTGGAGAGCACAGTTATTGAGACAGCAATACAGGATTCGGCTAGTAAGCATTCGGAAAAGCATGGAGAGGTGATACTTCCTCGTTTCACAATCTCCCGTATCAGGTGATACTTCCTCTCGATGTGTTTACCTCGTTTGTGGCTTCGAGGTTCTTTTGAGTTGGCTACAGCCCCACTATTGTCACAATATAGTGTTATGGGCATGTCCATATTCGGAACCACTTCCAAATCAGTCAAGAACTTTCTGAGCCATACTACCTCCTTAGCTGCTTCGCAAGCTGCTACATACTCAGCCTCCATGGTTGAGTCTGCTATGCATCCTTGTTTGATGCTTCCCCACACTACTGCTCCTCCATTGAGGGTGAATACTGACCCTGATGTGGATTTCCTTGAATCCTTATCAGCTTGAAAGTCAGAGTCAGTGTATCCAGTAAGAATCAAATCCTTAGCTCCATACACAAACATATAGTCCCTCGTTCTCCGAAGATACTTGAGGATATTCTTAACCGCTCCCCAGTGGTCCAACCCTGGATTAGACTGATACCTACTGACTACTCCCACTGCATAACATATGTCAGACCTAGTGTAGAGCATAGCATACATTAAGCTGCCCACAACTGAGGCGTAGGGAATGTGTCTCATGTTCTCAATTTCTTGAGGTGTCTTATGAGACTGTTCCTTAGACAGGTGTACCCCATGTCTGAAGGATAGTAGTCCCTTCTTGGAGTTTTGCATCGAATATTGAGACAACATCTTGTCAATATATGTTGCTTGAGACAGAGCTAGCGTTTTGTTCTTACGATCCCTAATGATTTGGATTCCCAGAACATATTGAGCCTCTCCCAGATCTTTCATTTGGAATTGGGCTGCTAGCCATTTCTTAATGTCAGTGAGGTATCCTACATAATTCCCAATGAGTAGGATATCGTCTACATAAAGTATTAGAAAAGCTACTTTCATTTTGTTGACTTTCTTGTACACACAAGGCTCATCAACGTTTTGGTCAAAGCCAAAAGATTTGATTGCAGTATCAAATCTAATGTTCCATGATCTTGACGCTTGTTTCAATCCATAAATGGATCGATTGAGCTTACAAACCTTTTGTTCCTGACCTTGGGCTATGAACCCTTCGGGCTGAGACATGAAGATATTCTCTTCAAGATTACCATTCAGAAAGGCAGTCTTGACGTTCATTTGCCATATTTCATAGTCATAATATGTGGCTATGGATAAGAGAATTCTTATGGACTTTAACATGGCTACAGGAGAAAAGGTTTCCTCATAGTCAACCCCTTCCTTTTGGGTATAACCCTTTGCCACTAGTCTAGCTTTGAAGGTCTGTACCTTTCCAGCTGCATCTCTTTTTCTCTTATAGATCCATTTGCACCCTATGGGTTTTACCCCATTTGGTAGATCTGTAAGTTCCCATACAGAATTTGAGTACATTGACTCCATTTCCAGGTTCATGGCTTTGACCCATTCATCCTTATCTTCGTCATTCATTGCCTGTCGATAGGACAATGGATCCTCAATGCCATCATTAGGTACGACAACCTGAATTTCAATTAAACCCAAGTAGCGGTCAGGTTGTAATACAATCCTCCCACTGCGTCAAGGCATTCCCAACATTTGAGATAGACGGGATGGATCTGAAGAACTAGTTCCTTCATCAACCCTTGTTGAAGGTCCAACTTCATCAACAACTCTTGATGATTCTTCAGTAGCTTCTCCTAATATTATTTTGCTGTGTGGTTTATGATCTCTCATGTGGTCTTCCTCTAAGAAAGTGGCGTTTGTCGATACAATCACCTTATTTTCTTGTGGGTCGTAGAAATAACCACCTCTCGTTTCTTTAGGGTAACCAACAAATTGGCACAGTTTTGAACGAGGTTCCAGTTTCTTAGGATTTGTCACAAGCATGTGTGCTGGACAACCCCAGATGCGAAAGTGATGCAAACTAGGTTTACGCCCCTTCCATAATTCAAAAGGTGTTTCAGAAACACTTTTCGAGGGAACATTGTTCAAGATGTATACTGCAGTCTCTACTGCATACCCCCAAAACGAGCTAGGCAATTGAGCATAGCTCATCATTGATCGAACCATGTCCAACAAGGTTCTATTTCTCCTTTCTGACACACCATTCTGTTGAGGTGTACAAGGGGCTGAGAGTTGAGATTGGATTCCATGTTCTATCATATAATCCTGGAATCTTTGATCCATATACTCCCCTCCTCGATCAGATCGAAGTATTTTAATAGATTTACCTAATAGGTTTTCAACTTCAGCCTTAAACTCCTTAAACTTTTCAAGGGCTTCAGACTTATGTCCCATTAGGTACAAGTAACCATATCTTGAATAATCATCTATAAAAGAGATGAAATATTCGTACCCTCCTCGAGCTTTTACATTCATTGGACCACATAGATCCGAATGTATTAACTCTAAGGGTTCTTTGGCTCTGTAACCTTTTCCAGTAAAGGATCTCTTGGTCATTTTTCCCTCGAGACAAGATTCACAAGGTGGTAGTGAATTGATAACTGTCCGAAAGGTAGTTATTTAGGTCTTAATTCTATAGGGATTTGTGTGTCTTTTGTGCTTAATAGGGTTACTTTTAGATGAATATTATATGTTTTAATCCATTTGGAAGAATGGAGGCTTTGAAAGTGATTTTGTGCAGAAAATATTGCTGAGCGACTGGAGGGAGCAAATTCTGTGCTGCAGCAAAACTGGGAGCAAAACTGCCACGTCACAGCTCGTTAGCCAAGTTGACAAACCGACTTTTGTTGAGTTACTTTCGAGATAAAGGAGCAAAGAGAGCCTGCCATGTGTCCAATTTAACCTAATTCTTATCTTATAAAAGGAGGAGCCGTCAAAGATAAATTTATTCACGATTTGGAGACCGAATCAATCGGCCGGAGGCCGAATTGACGGCAAAATGGAGATCTAAGAAGACCATTTGCGATTCCACCCAAGGAGACGAAGTTCTTCCATGTTCTTGGTGGTTTGGAGCAGCCGTTTCATCCCCATTTGCTGAAAAGGATTAGTACTTCTTGTTTATTTCGCTTTATGGATGTGCTTATCGAGATTGTAACGTATTTTATGTCTTCAATCAGGAACTAATTGCTTTGTAGGCATAGGTTAGGAATTATGTGATTGTTATATTTATAAATCTGGAAATTCTATTTGATCATGATCATCTTGAATTATTGTTGATCTTTATTTTCATTATGTGCCCGCCTAGCTAGCCGGTATGTATAGCTTATCCTAGTTTCAGGGATGATTTAGGAGTTGTGTGGCGATAATTCACGCTAGATCATTGTGTATTGGTGAACGCCAGTGACTGAGTTAGGGATAGCCAGTTGCCTAGTGCTTGATCGGTAGAGCTTCATTGGTTTTGAAACATATTCCAAAAAATTCGGAGTTCCGGGAGGATCCCGCTGATAATACTGCAGGAGATTGACGGATCAAAAGAATTGATGGAGCATCTTTATAACAATTACAAAAGTCTTAATATGTGTCTGTTTCCATTCTGTTTTCTCTAGTCGTAATCATTTACTGCTTCCGCATATCTTTTGTTTCAGCATTTTAAAAACCAAATCAAGTTAACCAACCATTTGAAATCAGTAAAAAGGCAAATTAAATCAATAGAGGTAGGCATTTCAAGACCCTGTGGATACGATAAATACTTATCACTTGCTGCTAGATTGTGTATACTTGAACAGTATTTTGGAGTCAATTTATCTCATATTTTTAACCACTCCAGAATTGCAACAAGTTTTTGGCGCCGTTGCCGGGGACTTGAAATTGTTTTATTTGATTGATTTTTTTTATATATTTTTGGTGATTTGGTGCTTGAACTTTTTGACTGTTTCGTTTTCTTTTGTAGGTGTGACTTTGGTGTGTGAGCGATCCCCTTCGGATTAGATTTTGTTTTTTAAAAAAAGTTCAAGTGAATCTCGAAGTGGAACTGTGCGATGCAGCAAAATCCGCCGCTGGAGCAAAATGGACAGCAAAATAATCAGGCTAAGTATCCTATCCTTGTAGCAAATGATAGGGACAGAGTCATTAGAGCTTGTGTTTTTCCAATTATTGACGAGTTAAATCCAGTGATAGTGTGTCCAGTTATTAAGGCATCGAATTTTGAATTGAAACCGGTCATGTTTCACATGTTAGAGATGGTTGGCCAATTCCATGGTTTACCATCCGAGGACCCTCATCTTCATCTTAAGTCTTTTTTAGGAGTTAGTGATTCATTTGTTTTCCAGGTAGTGTCGAGAGATGCCCTTAGATTAACCCTATTCCCTTATTCTCTTAGAGATGGAGCAAAAGCGTGGTTGAATTCTTTTGCTCCAGCATCGATAAGTACGTGGAATGAGCTAGTAGAGAAATTTCTTAGTAAGTATTTTCCACCAACTAGGAGTGCCAAGTTAAGGAGTGAAATAGTGGGATTTAGACAGAATGAGGAAGAAACTTTTAGTGAGTCTTGGGAAAGGTTTAAGGAGCTTTTGCGAAAGTGTCCCCACCACTGTTTGCCATATTGTATTCAAATGGAAATATTTTACAATGGGTTAAACATAGCAACCAAGTGTATGGTGGATGCTTCTGCGGGAGGGGCTCTTTTGGAAAAATCTTTTAATGAAGCTTATGATATTTTAGAGAGAATATCAACCTACAGTTGTCAATGGACAGATGTCAGAGACTCTAATAAAAAAGTTAAGAGTGTGTTAGAAGTTGATGGTGTGTCTACCATTAGGGCCGATATTGTAGAATTAGCTAACACTCTTAAAAATGTAACAGTGGTTAGTAATGTCCAGCAGCCGCCAGTGGTAAACCAAGTTACAAAAGAATCATGTGTTTATTGTGGTGAAGAGCATAATTATGAGTTTTGTCCTAACAATCCAGCTTCTGTGTTTTTTGCAGGTAATCAAAGGAATAACCTTTGTTCTAACTTTTATAATTCAGGTTGGCGCAACCATCCCAACTTTGCATGGGAAGGACAAGGAAGCAATTCGCAAGTCCCCCAAGCACAACAAAAGGTGGTGAACCAGTTCGGATTTGCTAAATCACAGGCATTGCCCCAACAAAATAAGCAGGCTTTGCCCCAGCAAAATTCAGGTAATTCACTGGAGTCAATGATGAAGGATTATATGGCTCGTAATGATGTCATAATCCAAAGTCAGTAGGCTTCATTGAGAGTCCTAGAGTTTCAGGTGGGCCAACTAGCTAATGAGCTTAAGGCACGATCTCGAGGTAACATTCCTTCAAATATTGAACACCCTATAAGGGAAGGTAAGCAGCAGGTGCATGCAGTGACTTTAAGGAGTGGTAAGCCACTAGAGGAGAGAAAAGAGCCTAGTAAACCCCAGGAAGTATAAAATAATTGTGATAAAAATATTGTTGTTGAGAAAGAATTGGAGACTGGTCAGGGTGCTGGAGGCAGCAATAATGATGCTGGAGCATCTGGTTCTGTTCCAGATGTGGAACTACCTTATGTACCGCCCCCACCCTATAACCCACCCTTACCTTTTCCACAAAGGCAAAAACCTAAGAATCAAGATGGTAAATTTAAGAAGTTTTTAGAGATTCTTAAGCAATTGCATATAAATATTCCTTTAGTAGAAGCTATAGAGCAAATGCCTAATTATGCTAAATTTCTAAGGATGTTTTAACTAAAAAGAAGAGATTAGGAGAGTTTGAGACTGTGGCTCTTACTGAGGAATGTAGTGTTATTCTTATGAATGGGCTACCTTCCAAGGCTAAGGATCCAGGATCATCCACTATTCCTGTCTCTATAGGTGGAAAGGAGTTGGGGAGAGCACTTTGTGATTCAGGCACGAACATAAACCTTATGCCTCTTTCGGTTTATCGAAAGTTAGGAATAAGTGAAGCTAAGCCTACAACAGTCACACTCCAATTAGCAGATAGGTCTATCACATATCCTGAGGGTAAGATTGAGGATGTTCTGGTCCAGGTAGATAAATTTATTTTTCCTGTCGATTTCATTATTCTAGATTATGAAGCAGATAAGAATGTCCCAATTATTCTTGACCGTCCATTTTTGGCAACTGGTAGTTCATTAATAGATGTCCAACAGGGGGAGCTTACAATGAAGGTGCATGACCAAAAGGTAAAGTTTAATATGTTTGATGCAATGAAATATCCTAATGATTTTGAGGATTGCTCGTGCATTCAGGTGTTGGATGAGTTTGTTGAGGACCACTTTGAGAAGGATTTGATGGAGTACCATACCCAAAAATTTGGAGAGATCCAAATTGAGGATTTGGAAATAGGTGGATTGGAGTATGAGCATAAAGACGTAGGTGAGATTTCTAGTTTTAAAAGGAATTTTGAATCCTTAGAGCCAATAGATAAGAAAACCAAACCTATTGAACCTTATAATTCATTGATATTGCTCCAGCAACCTGAGATTAGGAAATCCTTCCTTGATGAGCGGTTATTTACTGTAGCTCATATTAAGGCAGTGAAAACACCTTGGTATGATGACTTTTCCAATTATCTTGATTTTGGAAATTTGCCTCCTGGTTTATCAAAAGAACAAATGAAAGAATTTTTCCGTGAGGTAAAGTTTTATTTATCAAATGATGCATCTATGGTTAGACAATGTGTTGATGATGGTTGTGAGTCTAAAGTAAATTTGATTTCTGTTTAGATTTAATTTCAGTTTGAATTTTTAATTTCTCTTTAGATTAAATTTTTAATAATATATCTTCCTGATTTAATTATGAAGTATTCTTCTTTGAAGTTGCTGGCAGATTTAGGGAGCGCAGATTTTGCGGGAGCAAAATTTCAGCATTCTAATCAAGAGCTCCCATTATTGGATTACGTTTTATTTATTTATTTATTTATTTATTTATTTATTTGTTTGTTTTGTTATTATTTTGATTTGATAGGATTCTGGTTTGAATAGATTTTATTTATTTATTTATTATTTATTATTTATTTTATTTTTATTTTGTTGGTTAGTTTAGATTTTATTTTGAAGATTTAAATCGAAGATTTTTCCAGATTTAAATAAAAAACAATATATCTTGTGGATGTTATTTAAAAACAAAAAATATTTGATTTCATAGTTTTGTTGAGAAGATCAAAGATTTTATTCGGTTAAGATTTTTTGTGAGATAAGATTATAATTTTACCGTTGAGATTTTATTGTGTGGGCATGCAGTTAATTACCAAAGATGTCATGTGAGGGAAGCTGACATTATGGTTGTTACACACAGAGGAGCACAGTAAATGGAAGATCTTACCGTTTGACAAATAATAAAAATTTTCTATGAATCCATGAAGTTAAAACGATAACTTAAATTAATTGAGAGATAATTAGGGGCTAATTATTTGTTGAAGATCTTTGAGTTAGTGCCCTATTTATACGATCTCCCATCAGGTACGCTTTTCACTCTTATCTTTTATTACTACTGATGATTTTTTCTGTGTGTATAATTATTGTAAGGAAAAAAAACACGAGCAAGGAAAAAATGTTGAGACTGAGATGAAGTTGAGTGAAGAAGTTAAGCTTGATGAAAGATTCTGGTACAGGAGATTTATCCATGAAGTGGCAAGACAAAAATACCAAGAAATCCTGAAGCGAAATGTTCTAATGGAGCGCGACTTCGATGATGGCAAAAAGCTCCCACATTTTCTTTGAGCAAGCATCACTAATAACGTTTGGGAACGGTTGTGCGCAAAGTCGGATCCCACTGTTGATCAACTAGAATGGGAGTTCTATGCCAACATTGATGAAAATGAAGGATTCTTGGTTATTGTTTGAAGAGTTGCTGTCGAATGGAGCCCTGGACTGATTAATTCTCTATTTTTTTTATAAGACTTCCTCCACGTTGTTTTCAATGAAATATTAGTTGCTTCCTTAAATGAGCAACTAAATGGCCAGTGGAGGTTGTCTAGGATGAGGGCAAGAACATTCTAGTCAGCATACCTAAAGTGTGAGGCTAACACTTGGCTCGGCTTTATCAAGCAAAGATTATTGCCTACAACGTACGCCTTCACTATCCCCCGTGATCGAGTGGCACTTGAAGGTTCAAAATCCCAAAGATTTCCAATGATATAAACTTGTCTGATAAGGGGATTATTGACACTGCCAATCTGGCTAGACTTCAGAGAGGTGAGGTGTGCTAAGGGTGGTTTGTTGTGCGATGTCCATAGAGTGCTGAAGCAACATGAGAGGATGTTCAGTAGACCCGTATTCACTGAAAGACAACTTCAAACCTACTAGAGCTATGATCGTTGAAGGGACACCACACTAAGGAGGGCTATGCAAGTGAATTTTTTCTAAGTCATATCAAGCCTTCCTAATTTTCATTGACGATCTTGTGAACCTATGCATTCCATCCCCACCCATCATTTGAGAGGAAGAAGAAAACCCAAAGCCTGAACATGAAGAAAAATTAAAGGGAATTTTTAGTTTCTGCGAGCAAATATTTTGATGAATGATTTTATGTGCTCGTCTTGCTTGTGTTTTGTTCTTTTTGCTTATGTTATGTTATGTTTCTTTGTTTTTATTTGTTGCTTTAAAATCTATCTCTTACATGATTATGTTGATCTGTGATCTTGATCTTTAAAGAAATCAAATATTGTTTTGTTTGGCACATCTGAGTATCTAACTTAATTTTCTTCTGAATTTTTGAAGTTTGGACTAGTTAGCTTAATTAGACCAAGATGTTCTGATCTCCAGAAACCTTTTGCTTGAGCATTCCTTATAGCCTGGTCATGACTGCAGCAAAAGTTCTGAGGTAGCATTGTCTTATTTGATCCACCTTAAGCTTAATCTTAGTCCCACGCTTAGTTTAAAATTCAGATAGAAAAAATAAGTTTGGGGGTATACTTATCATGTTGCTAATTCATTGAGGACAATGAATAACTTAAGTTTGGGGGACTTTTAGCTTCTCCACTTGTTTTGCTCAAGCTTTCCTCTCCTCCATGATAATTTTTCTAGGTTGTTGAGTAACCAGGGACATTTGTGACACCCACAGTTTGTCTTTGCGTCAAAAGATGACCTAGGAGAATATATAAAAAAAATGATAAAAATAATTGCTGAAAAGAAAAATTTTGGAAAATTTTGCTGAGAAAATTCATAGAGCAAAAGTTTTGAAGGATGAATGATAATCTAGCAGTTTTCTGTCTCTCAGGACTTAGGTGAGCTTCATCATAAAATGTCGCCATTCTGAGGAACAAGAGATAGGATAACTAAGGATTTTTTAGCAAACAATGAGTATTTAGCCTAGTTGGTGATGGGTTTGAGGCAAGGGTATACTGCACCATAAAGTGGGTCATCCCATGCTTAAGAGCTTATGACTGCATGGCTGCTTTAAGTCTGAAAAACACAAATATAAACCCCTTAAAAATGTGTTTAAATATGTCTGATAATAGAGCTAGGCTGTGGCAAGTTCTTAGGATTGAGTTAAAGGTGGTGATTATTTGTTCAATGCTGAAAGAATTATTTTGCTGCAGCAGTGCTTGGTTTTGCAGGATGCTCAGGTAAAGGTTGAAGGTAGTGTTAGATTATCTGTTTTGATTAAGTTATTCTTTGTCTAACGTTTTGAATTCTTAAGGTAAGGTTGGTTAGTATTGCTCGGGACGCGCAATAGTTCAAGTTTGGGGGTATGATAACTGTCCGAAAGGTAGTTATTTAGGTCTTAATTCTATAGGGATTTGTGTGTCTTTTGTGCTTAATAGGGTTACTTTTAGATGAATATTATATGTTTTAATCCATTTGGAAGAATGGAGGCTTTGAAAGTGATTTTGTGCAGAAAATATTGCTGAGCGACTGGAGGGAGCAAATTCTGTGCTGCAGCAAAACTGGGAGCAAAACTGCCACGTCACAGCTCGTTAGCCAAGTTGACAAACCGACTTTTGTTGAGTTATTTTCGAGATAAAGGAGCAAGGAGAGCCTGCCATGTGTCCAATTTAACCTAATTCTCATCTTATAAAAGGAGGAGCCGTCAAAGATAAATTTATTCACGATTTGGAGACCGAATCAATCGGCCGGAGGCCGAATTGACGGCAGAATGGAGATCTAAGAAGACCATTTGCGATTCCACTCAAGGAGACGAAGTTCTTCCATGTTCTTGGTGGTTTGGAGCAGCCGTTTCATCCCCATTTGCTTAAAAGGATTAGTACTTCTTGTTTATTTCGCTTTATGGATGTGCTTATCGAAATTGTAACGTATTTTATGTCTTCAATCAGGAACTAATTGCTTTGTAGGCATAGGTTAGGAATTATGTGATTGTTATATTTATAAATCTGGAAATTCTATTTGATCATGATCATCTTGAATTATTGTTGATCTTTATTTTCATTATGTGCCCGCCTAGCTAGCCGGTATGTATAGCTTATCCTAGTTTTAGGGATGATTTAGGAGTTGTGTGGCGATAATTCACGCTAGATCATTGTGTATTGGTGAACGCCAGTGACTGAGTTAGGGATAGCCAGTTGCCTAGTGCTTGATCGGTAGAGCTTCATTGGTTTTGAAACATATTCCAAAAAATTCGGAGTTCCGGGAGGATCCCGCTGATAATACTGCAGGAGATTGACGAATCAAAAGAATTGCTGGAGAATCTTTATAACAATTACAAAAGTCTTAATATGTGTCTGTTTCCATTCTGTTTTCTCTAGTCGTAATCACTTACTGCTTCCGCATATCTTTTGTTTCAGCATTTTAAAAACCAAATCAATCCAACCAACCATTTGAAATCACTAAAAAGGCAAATTAAATCAATAGAGGTATGCATTTCAAGACCCTGTGGATACGATAAATACTTATCACTTGTTGCTAGATTGTGTATACTTGCACAGTATTTTGGAGTCAATTTATCTCATATTTTTAACCACTCCAGAATTGCAACATGAATCATCTTCTAACTTGCTTAGAAGTCCATTCTTTACCAAACGACCGATCCTATCGATGTTTATATGACCAAGTCTTAGATGCTAAAGATTAGTATTGTTACTTGATGGAGAAATCTTTTGCCTTTTTCTTTGAGTTTCAGCAGTTTTAAATAATTCGTGATTTAAAAGTGCTTTGTTTTCGGTTGGTCTTAAAACGTACAAGTTTTTTTCCAATTTGGCTGAACAAATAAGTACACCATTTTTATAAATGAACGCTTCATTCATATCAAAAGTAACTGTATACGATTGTTCAATCAAACATGAAATAGAAATTATGTTCCTCTTAATCTTGGGAACGATTAACAAACTTTCTAAAAGTAAGAATCTATTTCTAAAAAATAACTTCGCAGCTCCCACTGCTTTAGTTGAAATGACTTCTCCAGTTCCGACCCTGAGTGTCATTTCCCCATCGTTCAACTGCCGAAAGGAACTATTTTCCTGAAAAGAAGAGCAAACATGATTAGTTGCTCCTGAATCAAGTATCAAGGTAAACTCATCATGTTCTACCAGACATGTTTCTAAAACAAGTAAATCAAATTTACCTTCCTTTTCCTTCTTTTTCTCAGCAAGGTACTTTGGGCAGTTTCTCTTCCAACGTCCATCTACATTGCAGTGGAAACACTTGCCCTTGTCTGCCATAGCTTTGGCTTTTCCCTTGCTTTTAGCAGCAGTGCTGGGAGCTTTCCTCTTGTTTCCTTTCTTCTTCTAAGTTTTCTTTGAAGAAGTGGCTACAGATTAAGTTCCAGAGGATGAACCCTTCTCGAACTTTCTTTTAGAGTGGACAACGTTTGCCTCTCCTTCTATCTGTCCCTTGATCTTAAGAAGAGACTGATAGAGTTGTAGCTCATTCAGGAGGCTAGTCAGGTTGAATGTTATTTTATTCATCATTGCATTGCTTCGAAACTGTAGAAAACTCTTCGGAAGAGATTCTAAGATGAATGCAACCTGACTACACTCATCTATGACCGCCCCGTTTGCCTCTGCCACGTTGAATTGGACCATCATATCCAGGACATGCTCCCGAACAGACGTGCCCTCTTTCATGCGACAACTATAAACGTATTTGAGAGCGTCATGGTGGAGTTGGTAGGACGGTTTTCCAAACATCTCCTGGAGAGAGTTCATAATCTCCCTCGCTGTTACCATGCTCTCATGCCTTTTAGCCAAAACTTCAGATAAGCTGGCTAGGATATAGACGCGAGTCTTATCATTGACCTTTGTCCAGCGGTCATAAGCATCCTTAACTGCTTGGGATGCATTACGAGCAGGGGCTGGAGGACAATCCTCCATTAAGACGAACCGCAGATCATCGACAACAAGAATCGTATTCAGGTTCGACTTCCACGTAGCATAATTTTCGCCGGTTAATTTCTCATTTTTAAGCAGAGAGACAATCGAGGAAGACATTGCTGAAATCTAAACAAACAATGACCGTATTAGTTATCTTTGCCTTAACCCATCTTACAAGCAAACAATTGCACACAATCCAATCAATTTAGCAAAACAGACAATCACAGAACCCTAAAACTATCGATTTAGTTTTGCAACGACGTTTCAGAGGTTTAGAATGTCAGCCACCGAAGGGTGATCAGACACTCCTCCTTTGAAATGAGACACCTCTCAACTAATTCTAATTCCAGAATAACTCATATTCCTATAGACATTAGCCACCGTTGTTCGGTCAAGGATTTGTTAACACTTTTAACTCATCCTCATAAGCGTAACCCTCCCACTTTCAGATCTCAGAGGCACGCACCAACAGGCTACCGAAGGGAAAGACAACTGTTGGTGATTAGCCTAAGAGCTCCTATCCTTTTCAGGAGTTTACGATGTTCCGAATCCTATGACCAGGCCCTCCGAAGGGATGGTTGCGCCAGGACAACCTGCAGGCAGATCATAGGACTCTCACGGTGTGAACTATGGGCGGAGACCGAGGGATACATTGACACGTGTCCCGCTCCCACTTACTCTAGACATTTTTCCCATTCACCTTGATATTGATCCATGCAAACACTTTCCGAAGGGAGGCCGCTCCTAAGGCGACTCGAAGCCGAGCATGAATCTCACGTTGTGAATATAGGGACGTAGGAGCAAAACTTGATTTAAATCTTGTTTTGTAACTTTCCTCCCACTGAAAATGTCCTAAGGTTAATTTAGGGTTATTTAACTTAGATAGTATTCGGCTAAGTCAATCTATCTAAGACTGATCCTATTATAACAATTATGGAAAGGATTCAACTGCAATCTTTTGGGTGAATTAAACTTCTTTTAATAAACCCAATATTGCAAGTCAAAATTACTATGGTTAATTCAACTCAATGTTCGGGTCCGTTCCCAGGTAGGAGGTGTTCCGTAAACCGTCAACTTAAATACCCCCAGCCTTAGACAGAACTTTACCGAGAGAGTTCCCTTATAACCTCAGTAATGTAAGGTCTTTACTCTAAAGATCTAGGTGCATTAAACACTTTTAATAAACCTAGTGACATTGCATGCTAACATTTAACTATGATTAATTCAACTCCGGTATTCCAGGTCAGTTCCCAGGTAGGAGGTGTTCCGTAAACCGTCAACTTAAATACCCCCAGCCTTAGACAGAACATTACCGGTGGAGTTCCCTTATAATCATAGCAATGTTTTTCCTACTTAGTCAATTAAAACTATTTTTAAATACTACGTAAGAAAAGATTCTAATCCTATTAGAAACTGATCTAGGTCTAATTAATTTTAAACAATTTAAAATTAATCCAATTCATCCTATGATCTTATGTTTGCATGCAAATCTTGATTATAGATTGACGGTTTCTAATCATTAATATTAAAGAACTATTTCAAATTTTAATGATTAATCCTATAATCAAGAATCTAGGGTTTAATTCATTCAACAATCTCATTCAAATTAAATAATTAAACCACACTAATTGCATGAATAATATAACAATTATATTATTAACTATGGATGTTTCATGCTTCATGCAATTTTTTATTTTCTTTTATTATAACAATTATAAGCCAATCAAGAAAATCAATCAAGCATGCTTCATTCATCACATTAAACATAACTATTTATATTTAATTTAAGTAATGACATGCTTCATGCTTTCCAATTTTTCATATAATTAATATACACTTATATTAAAAAATATGAAAACAAATCCATGCATTTAAACATACATTATAACAATTTATAATATATAAAAAATGCATGAGCATGTTTATAACCTAAGGTGGGATTAAAAATTCTATATGACATCCATAAAGCATATAAATAGCAATTGAACCGGTTAATTTTGGCCCCTAGGATAAAATAAAGCATTAAATTACATTAATTTAGCTAAATTCTATCCTAAAAATCCATGTACAGCTCCGAAATTGGTCTAGACAGCACGAACCGCCCCGAACCATCTCGAACCGGCCTCCAAAATCACGAACCATGCCAAAAATTGGCTGAACCAGACCAAATAGGTCCCAGCCCAGCCGAACCGGTCCGAACCGGACCGGTCATGCCTTGAACCACGCCTTTTGAAACCCTAGGTCGCGCCTCCATCGTTACAGCGTCGAGACGATGTGTTGATAGCGTCCCGACGCTGTGCGTTTTCCTTATCTGGCGCCTGCGTAATCGAGACAGCGTCGAGACGCTGTTGAGGTAGCGTCCCGACGCTGTGTGCTTTCCTTACCGAGCGCCTTCGGTATCAAGACAGCGTCGAGACGCTGTTGAAGTAGCGTCCCGACGCTGTTGCGTCTGGAGGCAGAATCTGGGCGGCAGCATCATCGATTCTCCGATTTTGGCCCCGATTTCAGCGGCGATTGCTCCGATTTTCATCTCATAAAAACCTATTCTAGACCCGGACTTACATAGGACTCGATTTTACATAAAACATACCCGAAACACCGGGCCTTACATGATCAAAATCACATAAAAATAAAATCTATGGCCATAAAATTAACCCAAACAGTTCAACGCAAACCGAACATACATTATGCATAAATCCCACCTATTTGAGCCTATCGCAACTTTTAATATTAATTAATAGGGACAGCGATGGCTCTGATACCAATTGAAGGGAATAAAAGTCCCCACGCAGCGGAAGCACATCGTTTGGACCTTACGCCGTATATTAATTAACATTAAAATACCGTTACGATAACTCAAACAAAACTTTAAACAACCATTAAAGCCGCTGTAAAATTGGTTTAAACATGCTAAATTAAATCTAAATTTATTTTTTAAAACTTTTCTAAAGAAAAGAGGAAGAACCGTTACAGACCTTCGTTGAAGACTTGACCGTTCTTCGCCAACGACGCTCCACGAATGAAAACGCAGCAGCCGCCTTTGCTTTTCTTCGCTGGAAAATTCTTCTTTGATTGACAGAATCACCACAGAGGTTACACCGGTATGTCTCTAAGTCTAGGAGACAAAAGACTTGTGGGAGTCTTTCTCTAAGAGGGAGGCTAGAGAGAATTCTAGGTCTTGTCTTTCAAGAGTGTCAAGTAAGTGTCATGACCAATTAGGTCTAGTGTTCTATTTATAGAAGAGAGGCCATGAATAAAATATTCATTTAAATCAATCTTTTCCATGATTGATTCAATCTTTATTCCTTAATTAATCAATCATGATTAATCAATTCCATAATTGATTAATCTTTTCCACAAATGACTACTTACTTCCATAAGTGATTAGATCATTTCCTTAAATGATTAATCACTTCCTTAAGTGATTAATTATTTCCATAATCGATTAATTCTCGGTTAATGAATTCTTTAATTAATTAAACACCAATCAAATATCACATATTTAATTCCCGGCCTAGAATTAATTAATTTGCCCAAACACATTTTAGGCCTTAAATTAATTAATTCATTATTTTGAACTCTTTCAAACTTCCATAAATTTATATTTGAACTTTTCAAATATTAATTTCTCTCATAATAATATATCAATATATATTATATTTGTTTCCCTTAATAAATTGAACATTTTCAATTTACTTTTATTACTTAGTTGCCTAAAATTACTTTACGAGCTACCAGTGGGACCTAATGGACCTGCAGATCAGAAGCTCCAACGATGTGAGATTAATTGGTCAAACTCATTAACCACATTAATCAATATTCGTTAACTGTGTGTACATTCCACTATAGACTCACAGTTGCACTCTTCTCACTGCATACATATTTTTTGTGTCCACGGATCTAGACCAATATCGACTAGTTAGTCCTTCACGAGTGTCCGTAACACCAACTGGGTCAAATTACCGTTTTACCCCTGGGTTACCTCTATTTCCTTAAGTACCAATTCTCCTCTAATGAACAACCTGTCTGTGGTCCAACCATCAAACAGAAAACCCTCTCGTGCCATTGAGAGGGTAGGGCCCTTTCTTCAAGACTCGGAGTAACCACTTAAGGGAACACTCATCTGCTTCCCTAAAGTCGGGAATGAGTGAATTCCATCTTGTACGATTATGTTCCCAGCTCCCCATTCGGTCTTGTCCCCAAAGTGGTAGGCTTATTGAGTCGGCGTATTGGCCACTCTCACCCATGCAAATCAAAGGACAATCTCTCATCAGCAGGAGTCCATAATCAACTCAGGATTAAGACTAAGTTGTCTAGGTCGTCCTAGTGAAATAGAAAACCAACTAGTTAACGGTGTTATAACCAGTGGTTACTATTTCGCGGTCCGGTCTTATGCAAACTCATTGCATAGGATACCCCCACTCGCATGTCTCCTACACGAACGCGTTGGATCACAGCGTTTGTATCAAATACAAAGTGGGCCGTATCCATAGTGTCACCAGGATAAGGCACCCAGTCTTATCCCTATACTATAGACCCTTTAGGTTGTTTCTTGAACAATGATCCCATATGTCGCTACATATAGTTCAAGACTCATATTACAGCCTTGGATGTCTAGTTTATTGGATTAGGGTTATTATTAGGCAAAGACATATATAAAATAACTAATAACAATTAATAGAAAAATATATCAATATTATTTCATTAATATCCGGTCAATGGTTACATTCACTATCTACGAGTTTTAGGGCATAAAACCCAACATCAGGACGGTCAATTTAAAAAGTTTTTAGAGATTCTTAAGCAATTGCATATAAATATCCCTTTAGAAGAAGCTATTGAGCAAATGCCTAATTATGCTAAATTTCTTAAGGATATTTTGACTAAAAATAAAAGGTTAGGTTAGTTTGAAACTGTATCTCTTACTGAGGAGTGTAGTGCTATTCTTAAGAATGGGCTACCCCCCAAGGCTAAGGATCCAGGGTCATTTACCATACCTGTGTCTATAGGTGGAAAGGAGTTAGGTAGAGCACTCTGTGACTTGGGTGCGAGCATTAACCTTATGCCTCTTTCGGTCTATCGGAAGTTGGGTATTGGTGAGGCTAGACCTACCACAGTTACACTCCAACTAGCTGATAGGTCTATCACATATCCAGAGGGTAAAATTGAGGATGTCTTAGTAAAAGTGGATTAGTTCATATTTCCTGTTGATTTTATTATTTTAGACTATGAGGCTGATAAAGATGTCCCAATTATTCTAGGTCGTCCATTTTTGGCTACTGGTAGGGCATTAATAGATGTTCAAAAAGGAGAATTAACAATGAGAGTCTGTAATGAGGAAGTGAAATTTAATGTGTTTAAAGCCATGAAATATCCAGACGAGATGGAGGATTGCTCCTTCATCAGGATTCTGGAGAGCACAGTTATTGAGACAGCAATACAGGATTCAGCTAGTAAGCATTCGGAAAAGCATGGAGAGGTTAGTGTAGAAGATTTTGAATTTTGTTCTTTAGATAGAAAAAATGAAAAAGAATTGTTTAGGTGTGAGGATGTTTTTGAGTCTTTAGATTTAGATCAAAGAAAGGCTCCCCCAATTAAACCCTCCCTGATTGAGGCACCTACTTTAGATTTGAAACCTTTACCAGATCATCTAAAGTATGTGTATCTTGGGGAAAGTGAGACGTTGCCCATTATTGTTGCATCAGATTTAATGCCGGAGCATGAAGAGGCCTTAATAAAATTGCTGCAGCAATACCGCAAAGCTATAGGTTGGACATTGGTTGATATTCAGGGGATTAGCCCATCTTTTTGTATGCACAAAATCACTCTAGAGGAGGGATCCTTTAGGAGTGTTGAGCAACAAAGAAGGCTTAACCCTGCAATGAGAGAGGTTATTAAAAAGGAGGTAATTAAATGGTTGGATGCTGGGATCATCTATCCAATTGCCGATAGCAATTGGGTAAGCCCTGTCTAATGTGTTCCTAAGAAAGGAGGTGTCACTGTGGTGAGCAATAAAGATAATGAGTTGATCCCCACAAGGACAGTAACTGTCTGGAGGGTTTGTATGGATTACAAAAGGCTTAATAAAGCCACCCGAAAGGATCATTTCCCTCTACCATTTATCGACCAGATGTTGGATCGATTGGCTGGTCAGGCCTATTACTGTTTCTTGGATGGTTATTCTGGGTATAACCAGATTACTATTGCTCCTGAAGATCAGGAAAAAACCACTTTCACCTGCCCTTATGGGACATTTGCTTTTAGGAGAATGCCTTTTGGCCTTTGCAATGCTCCAGCAACATTTCAGCCGTGTATGTTAGCAATTTTTTCTGATATGATTGAGTCCACTGTTGAGGTCTTTATGGACGCTTTTTCAGTTTTTGGAGGGTCTTTTCAGAGTTGTTTAGATAATTTAGGTAAGGTGTTAAAAAGATGTGAGGATACCCATCTAGTTCTTAATTGGGAGAAGTGCCACTTCATGGTGAAGGAGGGCATAGTGTTAGGTCATAGGATTTCTAAGAATGGTCTAGAAGTTGATAGAGCAAAAGTTGAGGTTATTGAAAGATTAGAATCACCGAATTCAGTGAAGGGAATTCGGAGCTTCTTAGGGCATGCTGGATTTTATAGGAGGTTCATAAAGGATTTTTCCAAAATCAGTAAACCTCTTTGTAACTTATTGTGCACTGATCATGTTTTTTACTTTAATGCAGATTGTAGGAAGGCTTTTGAAACATTGAAGGCTGCTTTAATCTCAGCACCCATTCTCTGCGCGCCTAATTGGAATTTTCCATTCGAGGTAATGTGTGATGCGAGCGATGCTGCGGTAGGAGCGATGCTGGGGCAAAAGTAGGGCAAATTTATTCATCCTATATATTATGCAAGCAAGGTTTTAAATGAAGCACAGGTCAACTACACAACTACTGAAAAGGAGTTGTTAGCTGTTGTGTTTGCTTTTGAGAAATTCCGGCCATATTTGGTTGGATCCAAAGTCACGGTGTTCACGGATCATGCAGCAATAAGGTATTTAATGGCAAAGAAAGATGCAAAGCCTAGACTAATTCGTTGGATTTTACTATTGCAGGAATTTGACTTGGAGATAAAGGACAAGAAGGGATCTGAGAATGTCATTGCAGATCATTTGTCTCGTCTTGATCCATCATCAACTTTGCTGGAGCAATCTGCCATTTCCGATTCTTTTCCAGATGAGCAGCTTTTTGCTGTTCAGGTAAAGGTAGTCAGGGATGTCCCTTGGTATGCTGATATTGCCAACTTTTTAGTAAAGGGAGTCACCCCTATTGATATGGATTGGAGGCAGAAGAAAAAGTTTAAGCATGATGCAAAATTTTTCTATTGCGATGAGCCATTTATGTATAAGCAATGCTCTGACGGTATTATTCGTAGGTGCGTTTCAGGTAATGAAGCAAAGGAAATCCTGGAGCAATGCCACTCTTCGCCGTATGGAGGTCATTTCAGCGGACAAAGGACGGCTATGAGGATTTTGCATTGCGGATTTTTCTGGCCTACGTTATTCAAGGATGCCCATTGGTTCTACAAGCAATGTGATGCTTGCCAAAGGAGAGGAAATTTGGGACCAAGAGATGAAATGCCTCTTACTTACATTTTAGAAGTTGAATTATTCGATGTATGGGGTATTGACTTTATGGGGTCATTTCCCCTTCTAATGGCAATGTTTTTATCTTATTGGCAGTTGATTATGTGTCCAAGTGGGTGGAGGCCATTGCATGCCATCAGAGCGACACCAAGACAGTAGCGAGGTTTCTTCAATCGCACATCTTTGCGCGGTTTGGGACACCTAGGGCTCTAGTGAGTGATGAGGGTACACATTTTGTTAATAATATCTTAACTAAGCTTTTAGCTAAGTATGGGATTAAGCACAGGATAGCTACCCCCTATAACCCACAGGCTAATGGTCAAGCTGAAATACGTAATAGGGAAATTAAATCAATTCTAGAAAAAGTAGTCCATCCATCTAGAAAGGATTGGTCCTTTAGGTTGGATGAGGCTCTTTGGGCTTATAGGACAGCTTATAAGACTCCTCTAGGTATGTCTCCTTATAGGTTAGTATATGGGAAAGCTTGCCATTTACCATTAGAGCTTGAGCATAAAACATTTTGGGCTTTGAAAAAGTTAAATTTTGATTTCAGTCGTGCAGGAGCAATAAGAATGCTGCTGCTTAATGAGTTAGAAGAATTTCGTCAATTTTCTTATGAAAATGCGAAGATGTATAAAGAAAAGACTAAGTTGTGGCATGACAAAAAAATTAAATCTAAAGAGTTTGTCAAGGGTCAAAAAGTTCTGCTTTATAATTCTAGATTAAAATTATTTCATGAAAAATTAAAATCTAAATGGTCAGGACCGTTTATTGTGATTGAGGTTCTCCCCAATGGAGCAATTACTTTGCAGGATGAAAAAGATGGGAGAGTGTTCAAGGTAAATGGACAGCGTGTGAAGCATTATTGGGGTGAGGAGTTTCAGATGAAATATCCTTCCCTAAGGTTGGTTGATGATTGAGAGAGCAGGATATTTGCAGGAGCATTTCACAGAGCACAATTTTGAGCTCCCAGGATTTGTAGTGATTTTATTTTCGTTGGTTTGTTTTTAAGTCCGATTAGGTTAGGTTTGATTTGTGCATAGTTTGTTAGATCTCAGTATTTTTATTATTTTAGATTTTATTTCGTTTTGAATTTGATTTTATTTTATTTTCGGGTTATTTATTTAAATTATATTTTAATTATCTTTTAGTTAGTTAGATTTTATTACATTTTATCTAGATTTTATTTTCAGTTATTTGAATTCTAGTTTTAATTAATAGAGATTTTCGCTAATTTATTTGGCTTCTTTTGAAAATAACAGGTTAAGTTTGCTTTGATCGGTTTAATTTGAATTAAAAAGATTTGATTTGTCTATTTTGAAATTCGAATTCCGTATCTGAGATTCTTCAGGTTCAGCAGATTGTTGCGGCAAAGATATTGCTGGAGCAAAATATTCCGAGATAGAAGGGTTTCCGTTGAAATTTATTATTGTTACCGTTAGACTTAGCTTTAAATTCTCGCAGGTAAATGTGAGTGCATCATCTGATGAGGCCACGTGGCGCAGAGTAATTATCCAACGACTTCAATGATGACAGAGCATTAATTTTTACCATGGCCGTTTGGAATTCGCAATTTTACTGTTGGTAATTTTTGAATTTCAGGTTTGCATTTTTTTGCAACGGTAATATTAGTTATGGCAGGGCAAATCCTTTCGGTTAGGATTCTTGTTTGTTGCAGCCCTATTTATTCGCAATCTCTGGTAAGTACATTTCACTTCGTTTTCTTGATCAAATCCTTGTGCGTGTGTTATACTTTCTTTTCTTTGCAAAACCCTATTATACCTTCCATGGCTAAAACAAGAGCGCGAAAAGAGAGGGAGAGTGAGGAGGAAGAGATACCCGTCACACCGGAAGTACAAAAAGGTAAAATTAAGAAAAAAAGAACGCCAGAAGAGAAGGAGGCAAAGCGAAAACGGAGGCAGCAGAGGGCTGCAAAACAAGAAGTCATCCAAGAGACAGCGGCTGTGCAGGATCTTGAGACAGAACCGATAGTTTCTGCTACGGTTCAGGAAGGGAATGCTGAGAAGGAACATGAGACAGAGGTCGGGGGACAAGTCGCAGGTGTGCCTGAAAAAGAGAAAACACCGGAGCCGGTGCAGGAGGCCCATGTTGAAATTATTATGTCTGAGCCACCCAAGCGCCGCCGCATCAAGAGTAAGGCGGGTCGCGTGAGGGTGGTTCAGAACACTCCATCGCCTCCGACGTCGGACTCTGAGGAAGAAAGAAGGGAAGCTGAGAATAAGGAAAAAGAAGAAGAGGCGAGAAAGGCAGAGGAAGAGCGTTTGCGTGTCCAGAGAGAAAGCAGGGGCAAAGGAATTGCCGAAGCATCGGGAGAAATTGAGGAGCCGAGGGCGCCATTCATTCGCTTCGTCAACGATCTTGCTCGAGCAAAATACCAGGAGGTGCTGAAAAGGGACTTCTTGTTTGAACGAGGATTTGGCAGTGATTTGCCCAGGTTCTTGGAGTCTGGAATAGTGAACCTCAGATGGAGGCAATTTTGTGCGAAACCAGAACCTGTCAATGCCAACATTGTTCGAGAATTTTATGTCAATCTTGACGTTAAGAATGATTTTGAGGTTATCGTTCGAGGAGTACCTGTACAGTGGAGTCTGAGGCCATTAATGAACTGTTCGATCTCCAAGATTTTCCGCATGCCGTTTTTAATGAGATGGAGGTTGCACCATTTAGTGATCAACTGAGTGCGGCTGTCCGGGAGGTAGGCATTGAAAGGGCTCAATGGAGGGTGTCGCAGACGCGGAAGCATACGTTTCAAGCTGCCTATTTGAAGAGTGAAGCCAACACTTGGATGGGTTTCATCAGGCTACGCTTGCTGCCAACAACACACGACTCCACAGTATCTTGGGACAGGGTATTGCTTGCTTTTGCCATTCTTCGCTCGATGAGTATTGATGTAGGAAAAATTATTTCTTCTGAGATTGTTGATTGCTGGAAAAAGAAGGTGGGGAAGCTGTTCTTTCCGAACACTATCACGATGTTATGCAGCAGGGCAGGAGTGCCCACGGTTCCAGAAGATATGATCATGACTGATAAGGGAATCATTGACACACCTAATCTGGCGCGACTTCAGCGTATGCAAGAGGTTCGCCAGGGTGGGCTTGTGTATGGCATTAATCAGATCCTAGAGCAACTGTCAGTGTTGACCAGTCGGTTAGAATTTGCTGAAAGGCAAGCTCAGACCTACTGGACTTATGCTAAAAGGAGAGATGATGCGCTCAGGGGGGCCTTGCAAACCAATTTCTTAACACCGTATCCGGCCTTTCCAGTGTTTCCCGATGATTTGTTTAATCTTTGGATACCACCCCCGCCTGTTGAACGAGAAGAGAATGATGATGAAGACCAGGGTCAGGAAGATTGATGGATGGAATGATCTTCAGCGAGCATTATTTTTGTCTTATCATTTTGTTTGCTCGCGCATATCTGACCCCATTTTGCTAAAAATGTTTGATTGTCTTTCTTTTTTATTTTTTCTGCATTAAAAATATATCTCTGCTTTGTAAAATTTTTCTATGATTTTAAATGAAATTTCTGAATGTTTCTATTCCATGAGCACTGACTAACTCTAACTTAACTATTTTCTTATGAATTTTTGAAGCTTGGACTGATTACGCTTAATTAGATCAAGGTATTCTGATCTCCAGAAACCTTTTGCTTGAGCATTTCTTCTCGCCTGGACTGTTGCTGCGGCAAGAAGATTTTGACGGTAGTATTGACTTATATGATCCACTTTAAGCTTAATCCTTGTCCCATGTTTAGTTTAAAAATTCAGTGAGAAAAATTTAAGTTTGGGGGTATAATTTGCAAAAAAATTAATGATTCATTGGGGACAATGAATAATTCAAGTTTGGGGGACTTTTTGCTACTCCAATTATTTTGCTCGAGCATCCCTCTCCTTCAAAATTAGAATTTGCGAGGTTATGAGTAACCGGGGACATTTGTGATACCCACAGTTTGTCTTCGCGTCAAAAGATGATCTAGGAAATGTGAAAAAAAATAAGAAAAATTATTTGCTGAAAAGATGATTTGTTGAAGATTTTGCTGAAGAAAATTGACAGAGCAAAAGTTTTGAAGGATGAATGATCCAGCAGTTTTCTGTCTCCCAGAACTTAGGTGAGCTTCATCATAAAATGTCGCCATTCTGAGGGGCAAGCGATGGAATAACAAAGGATTTTTGAGCTTTATAATGAGTATTGAGCCTAGTTGGTGATGAGCTTGAGGCAGGGGTATACTGCACCATAAAGTGGGTCATCCCATGCTTAAGAGCTTATGACTGTAAGGCTGCTTTAAGTCTGATAAACAAGGATATAAACCCCTTTAAAAATATGTTTTCAAATGTCTGATAATAGAGCTAGGCTGTGGTGAGTTCTTAGAATTAAGTTGAAAAGGGGTGATTATTTGTCCCTGCTGAAGGAATCATTTTGCTGCAGCAGAGCTTGGTTTTGCAGAGTGCTCAGGTAAAGGTTAAAGGTAGTGTTGGACTGTCTGGTTTGATTAAGCTAATTCTTTATCTAATGTTTTGAAATTCTTGAAGGAAGGTTGGTTAGTATTGCTCGGGACGCGCAATAGTTCAAGTTTGGGGGTATGATAACTGCCCAAAAGGTAGTTATTTAGGCCTCATTTATATAAGGATTTGTGTGTCTTTTATGCTTATTAGGGTTGGTTTTAGAGAGATATTACATGATTTAACCCATTTGGAAGAATGGAAGCTTTGGAAATCACCTTGTGCAGATTATGCTGCTAAGCGACTAGAAGGAGCAAATTCTATGCTGCAGCAAAACTGGGAGCAGAAACTGCCACATCACAGCTCGTTAGCCAACTTCATGAACCGACTTCTGTTGAGTTATTTCCGTGATAAAGGATCAAGGAGAGCCTTACACGTGTCCTAGTTGACCTAATTCGAGCCTCCCATCCTTCTATAAAAGGAAGTAGTCGTCAAAGTCAAAGTCATTCCATGTTTTCCCTTGGAAGCCGAATAGTTAGGGAGATTGAAGACTATCAAGAACACAATCAACCGCAAGCTGATTAGGGAGTTTTACCTTCTTTATTAACTTGTAGTTATGGACATACAAACTCAGATTGTAATTCGTATTCCTATGCCTATTATGAACCAAGTAGCTTAAGGTGTTGGTTAGGAATAATGTGATTACTGTGCTTCATCTCTAGTAATAAATTGACTGTTGCATTTTGGTTAATTGTTGTGCTTATTCTTATTTTATGCCGCCTGGCCAGCCGGTATGGATAGCTCTCTCTAGTTTCAGGGTTGATTTAGAGAGTGTGTGGCAATTCTCCACACTACGATCATTGTGTATTGGTGAACGCCAGTGACTGAGCTAGGGATAGCCAGTTGCCTAATGCTTGATAGCGAGCAGAAATGTCGCTATTTTAGTCTCAATTTATTAAGCTTTTTTGGTGCTTTAATCGTGTTTTTAATGAATATATTTAATGAATTTTGTTATTTGGTCCTTAGGAGCTAAGTTGGTGATTTTGGGAGAAAAAGAGCCAAAATTGAAGTAATTATAGCCCAAATCCTAGCTTAATGCAATTGGAGGCCCAAAGAAGACATCTATGAAGAAAAGACCAAGAGAAATGAAGAAGAAGACCCAAAAATCAGCCCAAAAGGAAGCTGATTTTTCTGGAAAATCTGGACAGCGTCGAGACGCTTAGCAAGGCAGCGTCGCGACGCTGCCCTTTCTTGTTGCCCAAGCCGCGTGCGCAGCAGCGTCGCGACGCTACCCCTATTCCAGGCCTATAAATAGGCGCCCTTGGGTGCCTCATTTCTCATCAATCAACCCATCAACCAATTCATCCTTTCTTTCCTCTCTTAGGCTCCTTTCTTGGAGCCCCTCTCAAGGCTTTTAAGCCTTTTGAGAGGATTCTTCTAGTGGGAAATTTTTGGGAATTTTGGGGAGCAATCTTAGAGGCTCGAGGAATAATCAGCGGGGGCTCCAAGCATCAGCAAGGGGTTTTTCGACGGTCAATTCCTTTTCTTTTATGCTCTTTAATATGCTTTCCCTTGTAATTATGGTGGATATTATGTGTAGCTAAACCCCAATTTGGGGTCTTGAAATGAAATGATAGTTGAAGTATTGTTATAATTTCTTGTTTCTTGCCCATGTCCTAATTATTTGTATGGATGTGCTTAATGCTTTACTCAATCTGGCCAATTGTGTAATGATTCGATTCTTAATGGAAACTCGACGGAGAGAAATTAGGATAGGTCATAATCCATGCAACTAGTTTAATTGCCCGTTGTGACACCGGGATTAGTTGATTAAACTTAGATTCCTAAAATGAATAAGAGCGTAATAATTAATGATTTTTAATGGCGCTAAGGACACTTAGGTTGTTAAAATGAATTAATTACAATTAGGGGAAACCGACAGGAGATCCTATGTGATTAACGAAGATTCTAGGATTATAATTAGTTGGGTAATGAGATAGGATAATTATAGCAATTATTTAGCTAATCATTGATTTTCAAGACCCCTCTTCCCGCTTAAAGAAAACTCTTTCTCCACATTTTATTTCTGATTGATCAATTTGTTTTCATTAAGTCATTTTGAATTTAAATCCTTTTATTGCATGAACATGGTCCCTAAATATTATTTCACCTAAGTATTTTCAGTGCTCAAGAGAATTTTAATTATTTGCTTAAGTTTCGCTTCGCCTCCCTGAGGATTCGATACTCGGAATACTTTCCGTTTTATATTACTTGTCACGACCCGTGCGCTTGCGGAAAATCGTACACCAACAGTGCTTGATCGGTCGCTCTTCATTGGGTTTGAAACATATCCCAAAAGATCCGGAGTTTCGGGAGGAATCCGCTAATAATACTGCGAGAAATGCATGATCAATAATATTGCTAGAGCATATCTTAGAATAATCACTAAAGCCTAACCAGCGCCTGTCTTTAATATGTCTGTCTATTTGTTTACTCGTTGTTCTGTCATTTATTTTGCTTCAGCATAATTCTTATAAAACCCAACATTTTTATTATCTTCGAAACCATTAGAAAGTTATACAAAATAGATAAAGTAGAAACTCATTCAGACCTTGGATTGATAATATTACTTGCTGCAGACTGTGTATACTTGCACTGGAATTCTAGAGTATTTCATATCATATTTTTACTCACTCTAGGAACCCAACAGCCGTATCCATCGTGTCACCAGGATAAGGCACCCAGTCTTATCCCTATACTATAGACCCTTTAGGCTGTTTCTTAAACAATGATCCCATATGTCGCTACATATAGTTCAAGACTCATATTACAGCCTAGGATGTCTAGTTTATTGGATTAGGGTTATTATTAGGCAAAGACAAATATAAAATATAACTAATAACAATTAATGGAAAAATATATCAATATTATTTCATTAATATCCGGTCAACAGTTACATTCACTATCTACGAGTTTTAGGGCATAAAACCCAACAAACTCCCACTTGAACTAAAACACTAGTTAGTGGGATGTAAATGCAATAATCTAAAGCTAGAAATGTCATGTATATTAATACAATGAACTAGGGCATCCTTATACCCATTATACATTTCTCCCACTTGCCCTGGATTAGATGGCATACATATCTCGTAGACCTAGACCTTCTAGATGACCCTCAAACACTTTAACCGTGAGAGCCTTCGTAAATGGATCAGCGATGTTGTGCTCTGAGGCGATCTTAGTGACGATCACATCTCCTCTTTGCACAATCTCCCGTATCAGGTGATACTTCCTCTCGATGTGTTTATCCTGTTTGTGGCTTCGAGGTTCTTTTGAGTTGGCTACAACCCCACTGTTGTCACAGTATAGTGTTATGGGCACGTTCATATTTGGAACCACTTCCAGATCAGTCAAGAACTTTCTAAGCCATACTGCCTCCTTAGCTGCTTCGCAAGCTGCTACATACTCAACCTCCATGGTTGAGTCTGCTATGCATCCTTGTTTGATGCTTCTCCACACTACTGCTCCTCCATTGACGGTGAATACTGACCCTGATGTGGATTTCCTTGAATCCTTATCAGCTTGAAAGTCAGAGTCAGTGTATCCAGTAAGAATCAAATCCTTAGCTCCATACACAAGCATGTAGTCCCTCGTTCTCCGAAGATACTTGAGGATGTTCTTAACCGCTCCCCAGTGGTCCAACCCTGGATTAGACTGATACCTACTGACTACTCCCACTGCATCACATATGTCAGGCCTAGTGCAGAGCATAGCATACATTAAGCTGCCCATTTCTTAATGTCAGTGAGGTATCCTACATCATTCCCAATGAGTAGGATATCGTCTACATAAAGTATTAGAAAAGCTACTTTCCTTTTGTTGACTTTCTTGTACACACAAGGCTCATCAACGTTTTAGTCAAAACCAAAAGATTTGATTGCAGTATCGAATCTAATGTTCCATGATCTGGATGCTTGTTTCAATCCATAAATGGATCGATTGAGCTTACAAACCTTTTGTTCCTGACCTTGGGCTATGTGATAGCGAGCAGAAATGTCGCTATTTTAGTCTCAAATTATTAAGCTTTTTGGTGCTTTAATTGTGTTTTTAATGAATATATTTAATGAATTTTGTTATTTTGTCTTTAGGAGCATAAATGATGATTTTGGGAGAAAAAGAGCCATAATTGAAGTAATTATAGCCCAAATCAAAGTATGAAGCATTGGGAAGCCCAAAGAAGACATCCATGAAGAATAGACCAAGAGAAATGAAGAAGAAGGCCCAAAAATCAGCCCAAAAGAAAGCTGAAAAATCTGGAAAATCGCAGCAGCGTCGAGACGCTTAGCAAGGCAGCGTCACGACGCTGCCCTTTCTTGTTGCCCAAGCCGCGTGCGCAGCAGCGTTGCGACGCTTGGCAAGGCAGCGTCGCGATGCTACCCCTATTCCAGGCCTATAAATAGGCGCCCTTGGTGCCTCATTTTGGATCATCAATCAATCATCACTCAATCATCCTTCCAATTCCTTTCTTTCCTTTCTTAAGACTCCTTTTTTGGAGCCCCTCTCAAGGCTTTTGAGCCTTTTTGAGAGGGTTCTTCTAGTGGGGAAATTTTGGGGAATTTTGGGAAGCAATTCTAGAGGCTCGAGGAGTAGTCAGCGGGGGCTCCAAGCGACAGCAAGGGGTTTTTCGACGGTCAATTCCTTTTCCTTTATGCTTTTTTAATATGCTTTCCCTTGTAATTATTGTGAATATTATGTGTAGCTAAACCCCAATTTGGGGTCTTGAAATGAAATGTTAGTGGAAATATTGTTATAATTTCTTGTCTCTTGCCCATATCCTAATTATTTGTATGGATGTGCTTAATGCTTTACTCAATCTGGCCAATTGTGTAATGATTCGATTCTTAATGGAAACTCGACGGAGAGAAATTAGGATAGATCATAATCCATGCAACTAGTTTAATTGCCCGTTGTGACACCGGGATTAGTTGATTAAACTTAGATTCCTAAAATGAATCAGAGCGTAATAATTAATGATTTTTAATAGCGCTAAGGACACTTAGGTTGTTAAAATGAATTAATTACAATTAGGGGAAACCGACAGGAGAACCTATGTGATTAACGGAGATTCTAGGTTTATAATTAGTTGGGCAATGAGATAGGATAATTATAGCAATTATTTAGCTAACCATTGATTTTCAAGACCCCTCTTCCCATTTCAAGAAAACTCTTTCTCCACATTTTATTTTTGATTGATCAAATTTGTTTTCATTAGTAATTTTGAATTCAAGCTCTTTTTATCACATGAAAGTAGTCCCTAAATATTATTTCACCTAAGTATTTTCAGTGCTCAAGAGAATTTTAATTAATTGCTTAAGTTTCGCTTCGCCTCCCTGAGGATTCGATACTCGGAATACTTTCCGTTTTATATTACTTGTGGCCCGTGCACTTGCGGATACCAACAAGTTTTTGGCGCCGTTGCCGGGGAGGCTTGATTTTTAAGCAAAAATTAGTTTTTCTTGACATCGAAAAGAAAAGGGTAAATGGTAATTTAGGTGTAAATATTTTTTTTCATCATTTTGTGAATACTATTTTTATTTTCATTTTTGTTTGGTTCTTTTTGTTATCTGGGAGCATTGTATGCGAAGAAACAAGGTGGTTGATCTGTTTCCATTAGATCTTGAGATTAACAGGACTCTAAAATTCATTAGAAAAGAAAAAAGATTAACAGAAACGATGGCCCACCAAGAAGAAGCTCCCAAGGCAATTAGAGATTGTTTACGCCCCCATCCAAGCTACAAATTTTGAGCTAAAAACAGGGTTGATTCAGATGGCGCGCGATAACTCGTTCAAGGGACATCCTTCCGAGGACCCCCACTCTCATCTGCGATCATTCCTAGAAATATGCGGGACGGTAAAGATGAACGGAGTTCCGGCTGACGCAATCAGATTGAGGCTATTTCCATTTTCTCTACAGGATAAAGCAAAAGATTGGCTCGAATCAGTCGAGATGGGCAGCATCAGTACTTGGGACGAGCTTGCCCAGGCTTTTCTGACAAAATTTTTTCCACCAGCTAAGACTACCAAGCTGCGGACTGAAATTGGAACATTCAGACAGCTTGACGAAGAACAGTTGTACGAAGCGTGGGAAAGATATAAGGAAATGCTTAGGTGATGCCCCCAACACGGATATCCTGATTGGCTTCAGGTACAGTTATTCTATAATGGATTAAACCCCTCCACAAAGACAGTCTTAGACACATCAGCAGGGGGAGTTTTCTTTCAAAAACAGTGACAGAAGCCAAAGACCTGCTTGAGGAAATGGCGACAACAAGTTATCAATGGCCGACGGAGAGAGGAACAGTTACAAAGAAGGCTGGATTGTATGAATTAGATGAGTCAAGTTCACTGAAAGCGCAACTGGCATCTCTGACCAATGCACTAAACAAATTAACGTCATCTGAGGTGGTTAAGTCCATTTCCACCTTAGCTGAAGGACATTCGAAGAAAGAAGGTCAAGATGTGGAAGAAGTTCAATACATAGGAAATAGATCATATACTCAAGGAGTACCGAACTTCTACCACCCCAGTCTGCGCAACCACAAGAACTTCTCATATGCAAATACGAAGAATGTTTTGCAGCCACCCCCAGGTTTTGCATCAACGAGTACTCCTGAGAAGAAAAATAATCTGGAGGAGATGGTGGCTTTATTCATCAAGGAACAGAGAATATTGAATGTGAGTCTCCAGACATCAGTAAACAACCACGACGCAGCTCTAAAGAATATGGAAGTGCAGATAGGTCAGATTGCTTCAGCAGTAAATGCCCTTCAAAAGGGAAAATTTCCAAGCGATACTGAGCCTAACCCGAAAGAGCAGTGTAAGATGGTGGTTCTAAGAAGTGGCAGAAGACTGGAGGACAGTATAGAGAAGAAAAAGGAAGAAGAAAAGAGAAGAGATGAAGATGAAGGGGCTGAGGCACAAAAAGCCTCCTCTGAAAGGTTCCAACATCCCCCTAACTCTATTGAATTAAAATGTGATTTTTCTAACAGCTGTGCAGGTAAAAAAGAAGAAGAGAAGCAGAATGACAATAAAAAGATGACTGAGGAAGAAGTGGTTCCATGCAACCACCATGACAGGGGTTCGCATATTAGCCCGCCTAAGCGGAGGGGCGAATGTCCAACCTTTGATTACAGGGAGTTACCTTTTCCTCAAAGATTTAAGAATGTCAAATTAGATGAACAATTTCAAAATTTTTTAGAAATGTTTAAAAAGTTGTCTGTGAATATTCCATTGGTAGAAGCTTTGTATAATATGCCAAATTATGGAAAATTCATGAAGGAAATGCTTTCTAAAAAGAAAAGTCTGAAAAAAGAAGTTTTTAATTTATCTGAAAGTAGCAGTACCATCATCTCTGGTAGGATACCCTCTAAACAAAAAGATCCAGGGAGTTTTACTGTTCCCTGTACCATAGGAGAAGTATCCTTCGATAGGGCCTTGTGTGATTTAGGAGCAAGTATAAATTTGATGCCCTACTCTGTGTACAGGAAGCTTGGTCTATCACGTATGACAAACACTGACGTCACTCTCCAGCTTGCTGATAGATCGATTACCCACCCGATGGGTGTTGTGGAGGACGTGTTGGTGAAAGTCAACAAATTCATCTTCCCTGTAGATTTCGTGGTACTAGACATGAAGGAGGACAAAGAGGTGCCAATTATCTTAGGCAGGCCTTTCCTAGCCACTGGTAAGGCCGAGATTAGCGTGCATACAGGTAAGCTTACCTTGAACATTGATGATGAAAAAGTCGTGTTTAGTATTTTTGGCCAAGATGAATCTGTTTGTAGTTTGCACACATGTTTTTCTGTTGGGCCTGAATACTTGACTGATGACGATGAAGAGGTAGACTATAATCTTGGCTTAGGCTTAGGAGAAATGCTTATTGATAATGTAAATTTTGATCATGATGCATATATGGATAATCCTCTGTTTGAAAATGATTTGGATCTGCCTGACTTTGAAAATGAATTAGACTTGCCTGCTTGTGAAAATGAAAGATTTGCAGTTGATGATTTACCTTCCTTTGAAAATGAGTTGGAATTGCCTGAAATGAATACTTTTGATGACAATATTGATTTGCCTGACATTGAGCATGAACGTAAAAGGCATAAAAAAGATTGCTCGATAGATAATTTTGAGTCTGACCATGATTACTGTGAATCTATTGAGTCTGATCTTGACATTCCTGAATGCATGAATCCTGACAATGTGAATACTTTCTTTTCATGTCCTGATGATGTGTATAGCATAGAATCTGATCCAGAAGAACTTAAATCTGTGCATAGTATAGAATCTGATCCTGAAATTCTTGAATTCTTTAATTCTTCTGATGATGAGTCATGTGATAGCTTAGTTGAATCATTTTTTAATTCTGAGTCTGAAGGATCTGCTGAGCATGTAGATATTTTTTCTGATGAATGGACTGGCATGATTGATAGGCCACGTATAGATCCTAGACCAGTAGACATTATAAGGCTTGATGACTCTGTTAACAACTGTTTTGAAAATAGAGATTTAGAAAAGAGATTTGATGCAGCTGATTATTTTCTGAAATGTTATTATGAGAATCTCTTTAGTGAAGATGGGCCAGGGGAAAGTTTTTTTTCTCCCCTGTTTGTAGTATGCAATTCGGTGCGTGATTTCTTGCAGGGCCCGGAGGATGATGAAAATTTTTATTTTGAGCCTCCGTAAGCGTGCCGAGCCTAGTCTAGCTAAAGACGTTAAAGAAAGCGTTGCTTGGGAGGCAACCCAAGGATTAAAGTAGTTAGTTGTTTTTGCGGTAAATAATTTTCTTTGCTCCGTGATCCAATTTTGTTTTGCAGGATCACCTCAGCAAATCCCAAAATTCCACATTTCCCATTTTTCATGAATCCAAAGGAAGAGGATGAAGCGCTCCTAGCTCAGGGAAGTCTCAGTATCCCTCTTTATACTTTTCTGTTTTAAAACATTGGGGACAATGTTTAGTTTAAGTTTGGGGGGGAGGCTTCCGCTGTGTTGAGCATATTTAAATTCTGTAGGATGCATGAATAGATAGCCATGATAGCCAAGGATGTGATTTTTGAGATTTTGGGAGAAAATGGTTTATATGTTGTGGAATCTGGGAGCACGGAAGAAATTGTGAAATTTTAAAATTTTTTGATACTTAGTTTTGATGTCTAAAGCATGCTATAGTCTTATCTAATGACGTCTTTGAAAATCTAGATTCTTATTATGGTTTTCAAAATTGTTGTCACCCCGATAGGCTTAGTTTCTAATATCAGGAAGTTCATGCTTGATTGCTCTAAAGAACTAGGTAGGAAAAAATTCTATGCCTGCTGAGAGAAAAAGCAAAAGCAACAAAAGATAATGTGAGAAAAAGAAAATCTGTTGAAAAAGAATTTTTGCTTGCTCAAAAGAAAAAAGCCTAGGGGTAAAAAGAGCTACCTGCGGTGTGATCAGTTAGGCCAACCAGAGAATAAAATTCGGGTTAAGGGTCCCTGCACCGTAGTGTGAAAGCTAGTACCATTAGATATCAAAATGCAAGTTTGGGGGAGGAGCAAAAGAAAAAGAAAAGAAAGAGAAAAAGAAAAAGAAAAATCATGTGAGAATTCTGCTCCCCCATGAAAAAAGAAAAAGATGACAGGCACCCTAGTTACTTTTTTTTGCATGATAGAAGGACTCTGAAGTATTAGGGGCTCTTAGCCAGTGTAGGGGGAAAACAAATGGAGAAAGCCATAAGACTAATCTAGGTTAGTAAAAGAATCAATAGATAAGTCTTGAGCATGCTATTCATTAATCTTAAGTTCAAACTAGTTTAAGATTTCTTCAAGAGTATGCGGTGCTTGCTTATTCCACTTGCATGTTTTCCATTCGATCCTAAGAATTCCAAAATCATTGAGGGTTGAGCGATTCTATTTCATGCATCTTTAGAATTTATTTTGCTCGGGACTAGCAAAAGCTTAAGTTTGGGGGTAGAGTCTGATCTCGTTATTTCTGTATTCTTACATTCATTATGTCAATGAAAAGTTATTCTTTTGCATCTTATTCCATCATGCGTAGCTAAATCCCATTGAGGGGTTCAATATAGTGAATTCCCTTATGGTTAATTTAGCTTGAAAGTGTTTATATGCTTAAATTTTATTCATTGCACGTCACTCTTTATTGAATATCATTCTGAATCTTGCTGAGTTTGAATTGATCGCTTAGACTATGCATGCTATATGAGTTTGATCTCAAAAGGGACGAACAATATCGATTTTCATAAAGGTGATATAGGAGAAATGGCTCGAAAGAGTGTCTGCCTAAGGCACCCTATAACAACTATAGGGTTATAGATTGCATGCTTGAATTATCTATGTCGATGTCAAGTCACAGACATGTGCATAAGGGTACTCGCTTAGCCTTCTAACGGTTCTTGGGAGCAAGGTCAAATAGAAGTTAAATCTCACCCAATGCATGAATAGACTTAGGTTTAATAAGCAATGATTAGAGTTATGTTACCTTAGGGTTGAAACTATATTGAGCACCTCGCTTATTTATCATTGTTTTCTTTTCTTGTTTATTTTATTTATTTTTCAAAAATCATCATCAACTATTTCTTTGGTTACCTTAACCACAATCTTTGAACAGTTTCTTCTTCAAATCTGTGTTTCCAATTTAGTCCTCGTGGGATCGATACCCTTGGAATACTTCTAAGGTTTTTATTACTACATGTGATAGTGTATACTTGCACTAGGTTGACTAAATTTATCTTAATCATTATTTGCCATCTTTTCTTACATCCACATTTCAGCCTGACGTCGCATCAATAACACTGTTAACTAGTTAGGTTACTGTTTCAATAGGATGACCTACGTAACTCAGTCTTAATCCTAAGTGTGTCATGAACTCCTTCTCATGAGGGATTGTCCTTTGATTAGCATGGGTGAGAGTGGCCAATACGCGACTCAATATGCATTCCTTTTTGGAGACAAGACTGAGTGAGAGGCTAGAGACATGACAACACAAGAAAGAATTCTCTCCTTCCCACTTTTAGGAGAAGTAGATGAGTGTTCCCTTAAGTGGTGACTCCGGGACTTGAACAAAGGGATCCCGCTCGCTCACTGGCCCGAGAAGGACTTTTTGTTTAATGGTTGGATCATAAACAGGTTGTTCATTAAAGGAGCGCTGGTACTTAAGGAAACAGATGTAACATAGGGGTAAAACAGTAATTTGACCCAACTTTGATTACGAACACTCGTGAAGGATTGACTTACCGGTATAGGTCTATAACCGTTGACATAGAAATGTTCTACAGTGAGAAGAGTTCAGTTGTGGGACTTTAGTGGAATGACCCACAGTTAATGAATATTGGTTAACCTAATTAATGAGTCTAATCAGTTAACCTCATATCATTGGGGCTTCTGATCTGTAGGTCCATTAGGTCCCCTTGCTAGGTCGTAAAGAGTAATTAGGAACAATTATATCTTGAGAGAATTTAAATAGTTCAAATTCATATTGGGAATTAAGTTAATTGTATGAGATACAAATTAATATAATGTATAGTGATACATTAAAATGTAAAGTCTAATTTGAAATTAAACTTTATTATTATGAGAGAAATAAATATTTGAAGAAGTTGAAATATTAATATGAATTTGATTCATACTAAATTTATAGGATATAAGAGAATTTGAAGGAATTCAAATTTTAATATAAATTTGATTCATATTATAGAATTAATTCATTGAAGGCCTAAAATTAAATATATGATATTTAATTGGACATTTAATTAATTAACTAATAGAAGGTCGAAAATTAAATATATGATATTTAATTGGTGATTAATTAATTAAATAATTTATTAATTGGAAATTAATCAATTATGGAAATGATTTATCACTTATGGAAGTAATTAATCATTTATGGAAATGATTTAATCACTTACGGAAGTGATTAATCATTTATAGAAAAGATTAATCAATTATGGAATTGATTAATTATGAAAAAGATTAAATCAGTTATAAAAATAATTGATTTTAAATGAATATTTTATTCATGGTCTTTCTCCTATAAATTGAACACTAAACTTAGGGTTTAGGTATTGCAACATATGGCCACCATAAGGTCATTCTTGCCTCCCTCTCATATTCTCTCAACCCAAGAACTCTAGGGAGAATTTTCTCTCTAGAGTTTTTCTCATTCAAGATTAGGTAGTCCCACAACTACGTTCCTAATCTTAGAGTTATAGCGGGGAAGATCAATTGGTGGTGTCTGATGTGTGTGTGAACTGAATGATGGATGTTAGAAAAGATGGTAAATAAAGATTAAGAATAATTCAGCCATCCGATTGCAAGTATACAATATCGCATGTAGTAATAAAAATGTCTGGAAGTATTCCAAAGGTATCGATCCCACAGGGACTAAATTGGAAACACAAATTTGAAGAAAAAATTGTTCAAGGATTCCTTAGATAAGATAACAAAAGAAATAGTTGATGATGGTTTTTTGGAAAACAAATAAAATAAACAAGCAAAGAATAACAATGATAAATAAGTGAGATATTCAATATAGCTTCAACCTGATGTGCAATTTGCTTACCGCAAGTGTACGGGTCAAGTAATAATATAGTGTTTTCGTGATTAAACGAGTGTCGTCCTCCAGATTGGATTTCTAGCAAATTAAGTACAGCGAATACTTTTGTTCAGTTTTATTTAGGGAGCAAAACTCAAAGATAAAGATAAAAATAAAGACTAAAAGCATAAAAATAAAATGGTGGAGACTCAAATGGAAAGACTCTTAGGGAATTGATTTCATTGATTAAGATTAAGGATTGATTAATAGGAATGAATTGACCGTGCAATTATTCTAAAAGCCAATGAAACTTTTATGACAATTACCTCTCCCGAGTACAATTGATTCTCATGCATATATACTAACTTGATATCCCTATCTAAGTTCATTAACATGCAAGGCATTATTTCGGTTGGTCCTTGTTATACTTCTAAAGTAATTCCAAATCCCGACACAAACTTAGAATTTCTACTATAGTCATGCAATTAAACAAGGTAAGTCATAGGCCAAATCCCCTCTCTCGAGTTAGATTCAACACTTAAATCATTCAATTAGTGATCAAGTAATTGAAAGCATTAAACAAAATTGCATGAATAAAATAACAACACATTCATACCTAAAATCAATCCAACAACTTAAACAATTACATCAAACCCTAAGACAAACAACTCAATTCATAGTCCTTAAACTACAAACACTAATTGAAAGAAAAGCCATAAAAACTACAAGAGGTAAGGGAAAGAGAAAGGAAAACTCGAATCCGTCGAAACTGCCACGTCCCTGTCACGATCTCCTAGTCTTCTTACTTGATTCCCGCTCCTTGGCCTTGTGTTGGGTTCCTAGAGTGAGTAAAATTATGATGTGAAAAGACTCTAGAATTCATGTGCAAGTATACACAGTCCGCAACAAGTAATAAGTATTTGTCAATCCAAGGCCTGAACTAGCTTCCACTCTATCTATTTTGTATGAATCTTTTAATGGTTTCAAGGTAATAAAAATGATTGGATTTTTTAAGAATTATGCTGAAGTAAAATAAATGACAGAACAACAAGTAAACAAATAGGCAAACAGATTAGAGACAGACTCTGGTTAGGATTCAGTAATTGTTTTAAAAGATGCTCTAGCAATATTATTGATCATGCAAACTCTCGCAGTATTATTAGTGGATTCCTCCCAGAACTCTAGATCTTTTGGAATGTGTTTCAACCCCAATGAAGTACGACCGATCAAGCACTAGGCAATTGGCTATCCCTAGCTCAGTCACTGGCGTTCACCAATACACAATGATTGTAGTGTGGTCATTTGCCACACACTCTCTAAATCATCCCTGAAACTAGAGAGAGGTATTCACATCGGTTGGCCAGGCGGGCATAAAATAAAAACAAGCACAACAATTAACCAAGTTGCAATAATCAATAAATATTATTAGAGATGAAGCACGACAACTACATATTCCCTAACCAACGCCTAAAGCTACTTAGTTCATAATAAGCATGGAGACACGAATTACAATCTGAGTAGGCATGTCCATAATCACAAGATAACAAAGAAAATAATAATCTCCTTAATCAGCTTGCGGATGATGGTGTTCTTGGTGGTCTCCAATCTCTCTATACTATTCGGCTTCCAAGGAAAATGGAATGAATTGGACTTGGGCGGCTACTTCCTTTTATAGAAGGATAGGAGGCTTGAATTAGGTCAACTTGGACACGTGTAGGGCTCTCCCTGCTCCTTTATCCCAAAAATAACTCAACAGAAGTCGGTTCATGAAGTTGGCTAACGAGCTGTGATGTGGCAGTTCTGCTCCCAGTTTTGCTGCAGCACAGAATTTGCTCCCTCAAGTTGCCCAGCAACAGATTCTGCACAAAATGAATTCCAAAGCTTTCATTCTTCCAAATGGGTTAAAATGTAATATCAATCTAAAACCAACCCTATTAAGCACAAAAGACACACAAATCCCTATATAAATGAGGCCTAAATAACTACCTTTTGGGCAGTTATCACCTTGCCTTTAGCTCCCACAAAAGGTCTCTAGTCGAAATTAGGGCTAAAATGTCACCAATTGAACTCCCCTTGGTCGTAGCATGAAAAGATGAATTTATAGAAAATCTGGGGACAGCGTCGAGACGCTATGGACAGCGTCGCGACGTTGTCGCGATACCGCGTTTTTGGAAAATTTGCCGATAGCGTCGCGACGCTATGATTTTTTTTTTTTTTTTTTTAGAATAGAAACTCCATTTGACTCCAATTTCTTAATTAAGCTTCAAACACATTCTTCCTACAAATAAAAGATAAAAATGCATAAATTTGGGCAAATAATTGTAAAAGACTAGCTTAATTAATCAGAGAAAAATAGCTAGCTATGCTCGCTATCAAATACCCCCAAACTTAAGCTTTTGCTAGTCCTCGAGCAAACTAAAAATCAAGCATACAGTGGAAGAATGGATGCAACAAACATGACTCAATCCTCAATCCTCAAAAGTTAATAGTCAAGCAATCAAGAGACATGCACATAAGGACAAATGAGGGAGACAAAGCAAAAGTTTTCCAAAATTAACTTGCACAAGCGAGATTTAACTCAACGAGATCAGACTCTACTAGCCTGGGATTGGCTTATTAAACTCTCAACTCATCTTCCCTCTACAGTGCAATATGAGTAAGTGCATCCATAATTACAAAATATTACAAGAAATTACTAATTCCCTTGGTCAAATCCGTAATTGATGGTCTTCTTGTAGTCTCCAATCTTTCTCCTCTATTCGGCTCCCAATGATGGAAATGAGAAATGATCTCTTCCCCAAGTGTGGAATGCATTTGACTTGGGCGCCTTTTCCCTTTTATAGAGTGAAGGCAAGCTTGAATTAGGCTAACCTAGACACGTGGATGGCTCTCCTTGCTCCTTAAATCTGAGAATAGCTTAACTAATTTCAGTTCATTAAATTGGCTAACGAGTTGTGACGTGGCAGTTTTTCTCGCTGCTTTGCTGCAACACAGATTTTGCTCCCTCAAGTTGCTCAACAATAAATTCTGCACAAAATAACTTCCAAATCATCCATTATTCCAAATGGGTTAGAACATGCAATATTCATCTAAAAGCAACCCTATTTAGCACAAACAACACACAAATCACTATAAAACTTAGGCCTAAATAACTCCCTTGTGGAGAGTTATCATACCCCCAAACTTGAACTATTGCACGTCCCGAGCAATACTAACCAACCTTCCCTTAAGAATTCAAAACGTCAGACAAAGCATAGCTTAATCAAAACAGATAATCCAACACTACCTTCCAACTCTACCTGAGCATTCTGCAAAACTAAGCTCTGCTGCAGCAAAGTAATTCTTCCGGCATGGAGAAATAATCACCACCTTTAGCTTAATCCTAAGAACTTGCCACAACCTAGCTTTATTATCAGACATTTTAAAACATATTTTTAAGGGGTTTATATTTTGTTTTTCAGACTTAAAGCAACCCTACAGGCATAAGCTCTTAAGCATGGGATGACCCACTTTACGGTGCAGTATACCTTTGCCTCAAACTCATCACTAACTAGGCTAAATACTCATTGCAAAGCTAAAAAATCCTTAGTTATTATATCCCTTGCTACTCAGAATGACGACATTTTTGTTGGGTTTTATGCCCTAAAACTCGTAGATAGTAAATGTACATTTGACTGAACATTAATAAAAGTGATGTATTATTCAATGTTTGTATTATATCTTGTCTTAATAACCATAATCCAATAAACTAAACATCCAAGGCTAATAGAATAAGGCTTGAACTAGTATGTAGGGAAAAAGGGGATCAATGTTCAAGTTTTAGCCTAAAGGGTCTATAGTATAGGGATAAGGCTGGGTACCTTGTCCTGGTGACACTATGGATACGGCCCGCTTTGTATATTGATACAAACGTAGTGATCCAATGCGTTCATGTGGTTGACATGCGAGTGGAGGTATCTTGTGCAATGAGTTTGCACAAATATCGAACCGCAAAATAGTTAACCACTAACTGTAACACCGTTAGTTAGCTCGGTTTCTATTTCACTAGGATGACCTAGGCAACTTGGCCTTAAGTAGATGTGTGTTCCCTTAAGTGGTGTCTCCGGGACTTGAACAATGGGCCCTACCCTCTTTATGGCACGAGAGGGGTTTCTGTTTGCTGGTTGGACCACAAACAGGTTGTTCATTAGAGGAGCACTGGAACTTAAGGACCAAGAGGTAGCTCAGGGGTAAAACGGTAATTTGACCCAGCTGGGGTACAAACACACGTGAAGGGCTAACTTGCTGTTGACGGTCGATATCCGTGGACACAGAAATATGTCTGCAGTGAGAAGAGTGCAGCTGTGGTTCTTTAGTGGAGTGAACCACAGTTTACGAATATTGATTAACTTGGTTAATGAGTTTAGCCAATTAATCTCATATCGTTGGAGCTTCTGATCTGTAGGTCCATTAGGTCCCACCGGTAGCTCACTAGGGGCGTTGAGGTAAAATTCTAAGGGAGGATTGAATATTCGAAGGTGTTCGAATATTAAACTTAAATATGAATTTGATTCATATTAAAACTATAGGATATAATCAATGCACATTTGATGTACATTAATACTATAGTTTAATTGAGAGAGATATAGTTAAATATGAGATATTTAATCATTATATTAATTAATTGTTGAATTAATTAATATTTCGTTTAAATTAATTTAATCAAATTTGATTTGGTTAAATTATTTTCAAACTTTGGGTTAAGTGGGGAAGTTTATGTAAAATTTAGTTTACATAAATAATAGTTAATTTAAATGTTAAATTAATTATTAATATTAATTTATTAATTAATATTGTTTTTTACCAATCAGTTAAAGTAACTGATAGATATATTTCCCTTCCCACTACTCAGTACACGTTGGGACTGAGGGATTTTAGGGAGTTGGGTGACTTTTACGTGTGGACACGTGTGGACAGAATAACTCTCTAACTGCTCAACCCTAAGTTTAGATGCTCTCTCCATTCATTCTGAAAAATCAATTTTTTGCACTCTAGAAAACAGAGGCACTTCTCTCCCTAGATTTTCCTAGAGTCTTACCTTGCTCCCACAAGCAATCAACGATCTTTTCCTGTGATAATATCGGTGCAACTTCGTGGTGGTGTTCAAGAGTAATTTGCAGCATTAAAAGGTTATGTTCTTGTTGCTGGAATTTTCGGATTCAAGGTGATTTTGTTGGCGAATCGATAGAGAATGACCTCTAAAGTAAGTTTTCTTGATCTCAGATCAATAGGGTCCTTTATAGATAAGATCTATAGCATTTAGAGGTGTTTTAGCATGATTTATATGTAAAATTTCAGTAGTTTTCTTATGATTTTTACTGCTGCAATTTTGTTCCAACGTATTGGTATTTTGTTCTTAAATTAATCCGGGGTTAAAGGTTCTGTAAATTTTTCCACTGCACAAGGGCTATTATCCCTGCAATTGGTATCAGAGCCAACTCAGTATTTTAGTTTAGGAATTAAAATTTGCGTTGGTTTTAGGTGGGATTTGCATTATGAATGTTTAATTTTACGATAAACTGTTTAGGTTTAATTGGCCTTAGAATTTATGATTCTTGATGCGATCAATTGTAAAGGCCCCTGTGTTTTTGGGCATTAAATCATAAATATCGAGTATGTACAGTCCGGGTCTAGTTTAGGCTTGAAAATTGATGAAGATCGCAGAAGAAATTGATGAATTTCGTGAAGAATAGCCACAGTTCTGCCCAGAAAACAGCTCTAGACGCAACAGCGTCGGGACGCTTAGCCTTATGCATCTCGACGCTGTCGCGATTCCACGCTCCAGACGGTTGAAATCGCGCCAGCGTCGGGACGTTATCTGTTAAGCGTCTCGACGCTGTCACAATTTCGTGCGGCGCCATTTTTTTCACCAAAACGTGAGTGGTGCCCTAATTTGCTGGTCCGGTTCGTGAGTTTTGGGTTAGTTGGGACCGGTTTGGTCCAGTTTAACCTGGTTTGGGCGCGGTTCGAGTTTTTCAAGCACGGTTCGAAGTGTTCGGGTCGGTTCAAGGCTTGTAGACCGGATTTGGAGCTGCAGATTTATGTAATGGGATAGATTTATTGCTTTATTAGTGTACTTTTGCATTAATCTATCCTAGGGGCCAATTAAATCGGTTTATTCGCTATTTAAATGCTTTATGGATGTCATTTAAATCTTAATCCCACCTTAGGATATAAAGCATGCTCATGCATTTATGTAGGTTATAATTAGATTATAATGTATGTTTGAAATGCATGGTTTGATATTCATGAGATATTTAATATATAGTTGAGTTATATTAGATTCATGAATATGTAAGAGTATGATGCATGAAATTTCTTAGCTTTAATATAAGAGTTATATTAAAAATAAATTGTTTGCAGCATGCTAAGGTGATTTTCCATTTTTTGGCAATAATAAAATTGTTTATTATTTAAAATGGAAATCAAGTTGCATTGAGCATGATACATCCATAGGTTGATATAAGAGTTATATTAATTATCATGCAATGCATAGTTCTATAGTTTAATTTTGATTAATTAGAATTTGATTGTTAATTAATTTAAACTATAGTATGCATGATTATAGGGCTAATCATTAAAATTTTGAAATAGTTTAAAATTTTATGATTAGAAACCGTCAATCTATAATCAAGATATGCATGTTCACATAGGATCTTAGGTTAAAATGAATTAATTTTAATGAGTTAAAATTAATTAGACCTAAGATCATTTTTTTCTAATAGGATTAGAAATTCTTACTTAGTTTTAAAATAGTTTTAATGAACTAAGTAGGACGAACATTCCTGAGATTATAAGGGAACTCTACCAGTGAAGTTCTGTCTAAGGATTGGAGGTATTTAAGTTGACGGTATACGGAACACCTCCTACCTAGGAATTGATCTGGAACACAGGAGTTGAATTAATCTCAGGTTAATGTTAGAATAATGTCGCTAGGTATATTAAATTGGTTTAATAAACCTAGACATTAGGTCTTTTTATAATAGTTATAATAGGACTAGACTTAGATAAATGACTTAGCAGGATTTATCTAGGTTTAATCAAACCCTAAAATATCCAATAGGTTACTTTAGTGGGAGGAAAATTACAAAACTTAATTTAAATTGAGTTTTGCTCCTACGTCCCCGTGACGTTCACACCGTGAGATCCATGCTCGACTTTGTGTCGTTTTAGCGCGGCCTCCCTTCGGAGAGTGTTTTCATGGGTCAATACCAAGGTGAATGGGGAAAGTGACTATAGTAAGTGGGAGCGGGACACGTGTCAACGTATCCTTCGGTCTCCACCCCTAGGTCACAACGTGAGATTCCTATGATCCGCCTGCGTGTTGTCTCGGCGCAACCACCCCTTCGGAGGGCCTGATCATAGGATTCAGAACACCGTGAACTCCTGAATAGGATAGGATCGCTTAGGCTAATTACCAACAGTTGTCTTTCCTAACGGTAGCCTGTTGGTTCGTGCCTCTGAGATCTGAAAGTGAGAGGGTTACACTTACGGGGAGGGGTTAATTTGTTAACAAATCCTTGACCGAACAACGGTGGTTAATATCTAATGGAATATGAGTTATTCTGGTATTAGAAATTGACTGAGAGGAGTCTCATTTTAGAGGAGGAACAACTGATCACCCTTCGGTGGCTGTTCTTCGAAACCTCTAAAGCATCGTTGCGAAACACAACCATAGTTTTATTAGGGTTCTTTGATTGTTTGTTTGCAAAATTGATTGGATGTATGCAATTGTTTGTATTACTTGTGTGATGGGTTAAGGCAAAGATAACTAATACGGTCACTTGTTTGTTTTTCAACAATGTCTTCCTCTATTATTTCCCTGCTTAAAAATGAACTACTTACCGGCGAAAACTTTCCACAATGGAAATCGAATCTTAATACAATACTCGTGGTTGAGGACTTAAGATTCGTCTTAACGGAGGGATGTCCTCCCGTTCCCCCTCGCACTGCCGCTCAGGCAGTTAAGGATGCCTATGAACGCTGGACTAAGGCCAACGAAAAGGTCAAAGTCTATATTCTGGTCAGCTTGTCTGAAGTATTGGCCAAGCGTTACGAGAACGTGGAAACAGCCAGGGAGATTATGAATTCCCTGCAGGAGATGTTTGGACTTTCGTCCTACCAGCTCCACCATGACGCCTTGAAGAACGTCTTCAATGCCAAGATGCTGGAAGGTCAATCTGTTCGGGAACACGCCCTGTACATGATTAACCAGTTCAACATAGCTGAGGCAAATGGCGGGGGTGTCTGCGATCGCAGTCAGGTTACGTTCATCCTTCACTCGCTCCCTGCGAGCTATCTGTCTTTCAGGACGAACGCGAGCATGAATAAGATTCAGTTCAACCTGACTACCCTCCTCTCGGAGTTACAGATTTATGAGTCCTTGCAAAAGAGCAAGGGCAAAAATGTGGTTAAAGGAGAGGCCAACGTGGCCCATTCCAAGAAGAAGTTCCTGAAGGGTTCATCCTCAGGGACTAAATCTGTACCCCAGGCTTCTTTATCGAAGCAGATATAGAAGAGGAAGTGAGACAAGGGGAAGGCTCCTGCACAGGCTGTGCAAGGGAAGGGGAAGGCCAAGGTCGTGGCCGACAAAGGCAGGTGCTTCCACTGCAACGTAGATGGTCATTGGAAGCGGAACTTTCCCCGCTAACTTGCTGAGAAGAGAAGAGAAAAAGAAGGTAAATTCGATTTACTTGTATTAGAGACTTGTCTCGTCGAACATGATGAGTTCGCCTGTATACTGGATTCGGGAGCCACTAATCATGTTTGCTCTTCTTTTCAGGGAAATGATTTCCAGCAGCTGGCAGACGGTGAAATGACGCTCAAGGTTGGAACAGGAGACGTCGTTTCAGCTCGTGCAGTGGGAGCTGTGAAATTATTCTTTAGAAATAAGTTTTTAATTTTGGAGAACTTGTTTTTGGTTCCTCGAATTAAAAGGAACCTTATTTCTGTTTCAGCTTTGTTAGAACAAGAATACTCTGTTTCCTTTCAGCTTAATGAAGCAATTATTTCAAGGAATGGTATTTATATATGTTCTGCTCTGCGTGAGAATAATTTATTTGTGTTAAGACCAACTGATGCTAAGGCTATTTTAAGTCATGAAATGTTTAAAACGACCGAAACGCAAAGCAAAAGGCAAAAAGTTTCTCCTTTAAGTAACAACACGTATCTTTGGCACCTTCGTCTTGGTCATATTAACATCGATCGGATCGATCGTTTGGTTAAGAATGGACTTCTGACTGATGTAGAAGATACATCTTTACCACCCTGTGAATCGTGTCTCGAGGGTAAAATGACCAAGAGGCCTTTTACTGGAAAAGGTTACAGGGCCAAAGAACCACTTGAACTAATACATTCGGATCTTTGTGGTCCAATGAATGTAAAGGCTCGAGGTGGTTTTGAATATTTCATCTCTTTCATAGATGATTATTCACGATACGGTTACTTGTACCTAATGGGCCATAAGTCTGAGGCTCTTGAAAAGTTCAAAGAGTTTAAGGCTGAGGTAGAAAACCTATTAGGTAAAACAATTAAGATGCTTCGATCAGATCGAGGTGGAGAGTATTTGGATCAAAGATTCCAGGACTATATGATAGAACATGGAATCCAATCACAACTCTCAGCACCTGGTACACCTCAGCAGAATGGTGTATTAGAAAGGAGAAATAGAACCTTGTTAGACATGGTTCGATCTATGATGAGCTATGCTCAATTGCCTAGCTCGTTTTGGGGGTATGCAGTAGAGACTGCAGTACATATTCTTAACAGTGTTCCCTCAAAAAGTGTTTCTGAAACTTCTTTTGAGTTATGGAGGGGGCGTAAACCTAGTTTGCGTTACTTCCGTATCTGGGGTTGTCCTGCACATGTTTTAGTGACAAATCATAAGAAATTGGAAGCACGTACAAGAATATGCCAATTTTTTGGGTACCCGAAAGAAACGAGAGGTGGTCTTTTCTACGACCCTCAAGATAATAAAGTATTTGTATCGAAAAATGCAACTTTCTTGGAGGAAGACCACATTCGAGATCATCGACCACGAAGTAAGTTAGTATTAGGAGAAGCTACAAGGATCAATAAGGGTTGTTGATGAACCTGGTCCTTCAACAAGAGTTGTTGGAGAATCCAGTTCTTCTCGTCAATCTAGTCCTCCTCACGTAGTGGGAGAGCTTCGACGCAGTGGGAGGATTGTGATACAACCTAACCGCTACTTGGGTTTAACAGAAACACAAGTAGTCATACCTGATGACGGCGTAGAAGATCCATTGTCTTATCGTCAGGCAGTGAATGACATAGATAAGGACGAGTGGGCCAAAGCTATGGACCTTGAGATGGAGTCTATGTACTTCAATCAAATTTGGGAACTTGTGGATCCACCTGAAGGGGTCAAACCCATTGGGTGTAAATGGATCTACAGGAGAAAAAGAGATGTTGCTGGGAAAGTACAGACTTTCAAAGCAACACTTGTAGCAAAAGGTTATACCCAACGAGAAGGGGTGGACTATGAAGAAACTTTTTCTCCAGTTGCTATGCTAAAGTCCATAAGAATTCTCTTATCCATTGCCACATTTTATGATTATGAAATTTGGCAAATTGATGTCAAGAAAGCTTTTCTGAATGGCAACCTTGACGAGAGTATTTTTATGTCTCAACCCGAAGGGTTCATAACCCAAGGTCAGGAGCAAAAGGTTTGCAAACTGAATCGATCCATTTATGGGTTGAAACAGGCCTCCCGATCTTGGAATATTAGATTTGATACTGCGATCAAATCTTATGGTTTTGACCAGAATGTTGATGAGCCTTGTGTATACAAGAAGATCAACAAGAATAAAGTAGCTTTCCTCGTACTTTATGTTGACGACATCCTACTCATGGGGAATGATGTAGGGTATCTGTCTGACGTAAAAGAATGGCTAGCAGCTCAATTCCAAATGAAAGATTTGGGTGACGCCCAGTATGTTCTTGGCATCCAGATTATTCGGGATAGAAAGAACAAACCGCTAGCTCTGTCTCAAGCAACGTATATCGACAAGATGTTGGCTCGATATTCGATGCAGAACTCCAAGAAAGGTTTGTTGCCTTTCAGGCATGGGGTTCACTTGTCTAAGGAACAGTCTCCTAAGACACCTCAAGAAGTTGAGGATATGAGACGGATTCCCTACGCCTCTGCAGTAGGTAGCTTAATGTATGCCATGCTCTGCACGAGGCAAGACATTTGTTATGTTGTAGGGATTGTCAGCAAATATCAGTCAAATCCAGGGTTAGACCACTGGACCGCCGTTAAAGGAATCCTCAAGTATATTAGGAGAACGAGAGATTACATGTTTGTGTTTGGCGCTAAAGAGTTAGTTCTCACTGGTTACACCGACTCTGACTTCCAAACTGACAAGGATTCTAGGAAATCTACGTCAGGGTCAGTTTTCACCCTTAATGGTGGAGCTGTAGTTTGGAGGAGTATAAAGCAAGGATGCATAGCAGACTCCACGATGGAGGCTGAGTATGTAGCTGCTTGTGAAGCAGCCAAGGAAGCTGTTTGGCTAAGGAAGTTCTTGACAGATTTGGAAGTTGTTCCAAATATGAACTTGCCCATTACGTTATACTATGACAACAGTGGGGCTGTAGCCAATTCAAAGGAACCTCACAGCCACAAAAGAGGTAAACACATAGAGAGGAAGTATCATCTGATTCGAGAGATTGTGCAAAGAGGAGATGTGGTCGTGACCAAGATCGCTTCCGAGCACAACATTGCTGATCCATTTACGAAGGCCCTTTCGGCTAAAGTGTTCGAGGGTCATCTAGAAAGTCTAGGTCTGCGAGACATGTATATAGCGTAATCTAGGGCAAGTGGGAGATGTGTAATGGGTGTAAGGATGCCCTAGTTTATTGTATTTTGTATATTTACTATTCATGTAATGTACAACATACATGTACCATTTCCAGCTTTGGATTATATTGTATATACTTTCCCTGTAACTTGAGTTTTAGTTCAAGTGGGAGTTTGTTGGGTTTTATGCCCTAAAACTCGTAGATAGTAAATGTACATTTGACCGAACATTAATAAAAGTGATGTATTATTCAATGTTTGTATTATATTTTGTCTTAATAACCCTAATCCAATAAACTAAACATCCAAGGCTAATAGAATGAGGCTTGAACTAGTATGTAGGGACATACGGGGATCAATGTTCAAGTTTTAGCCTAAAGGGTCTGTAGTATAGGGATAAGGCTGGGTACCTTATCCTTGTGACACTATGGATACGGCCCGCTTTGTATATTGATACAAACCTAGTGGTCCAACGCGTGCATGTGGTTGACATGCGAGTGGGGGTATCCTGTGCAATGAGTTTGCACAAAGACCGGACGGCGAAATAGTTAACCACTAACTGTAACACCGTTAGTTAGCTCGGTTTATATTTCACTAGGATGACCTAGGCAACTTGGCCTTAATCCTGAGTGGATTATGGACTCCTGTCCATGAGGGATTGTCCTTTGATTTGTACGGGTGAGCGTGGCCTGCTCGCCGACTCAATAAACCTACCATTTTGGGGACAAGACCAAGTGGGGAGCTGGGAACGTAGTCTTACAAGATGGAATTCACTCCTTCCCGATATTAGGGTAAGTAGAGGTGTGTTCCCTTAAGTGGTGTCTCCGGGACTTGAACAATGGGCCCTACCCTCTTTATGGCACGAGAGGGGTTTCTGTTTGCTGGTTGGACCACAAACAGGTTGTTCATTAGAGGAGCACTGGAACTTAAGGACTAAGAGGTAGCCCAGGGGTAAAACGGTAATTTGACCCAGCTGGGGTACGAACACACGTGAAGGGCTAACTTGCTGTTGACGGTCGATATCCATGGACACAGAAATATGTCTGCAGTGAGAAGAGTGCAGTTGTGGTTCTTTAGTGGAGTGAACAACAGTTAACGAATATTGATTAACTTGGTTAATGAGTTTAATCAATTAATCTCATATCGTTGGAGCTTCTAATCTGTAGGTCCATTAGGTCCCACCGGTAGCTCACTAGGGGCGTTGAGGTAAAATTCTAAGGGAGGATTGAATATTCGAAGGTGTTCGAATATTAAACTTAAATATGAATTTGATTCATATTAAAACTATAGGATATAATCAATGCACATTTGATGTACATTAATACTATAGTTTAATTGAGAGAGATGTAGTTAAATATGAGATATTTAATCATTATATTAATTAATTGTTGAATTAATTAATATTTCGTTTAAATTAATTTAATCAAATTTGATTTGATTAAATTATTTTCAAACTTTGGGTTAAGTGGGGAAGTTTATGTAAAATTTAGTTTACATAAATAATAGTTAATTTAAATGTTAAATTAATTATCAATATTAATTTATTAATTAATATTGTTTTTTACCAATCAGTTAAAGTAACTGATAGATATTTTTCCCTTCCCACTACTCAGTACACGTTGGGACTGAGGGATTTTAGGGAGTTGGGTGACTTTTACGTGTGGACACGTGTGGACAGAATAACTCTCTAACTGCTCAACCCTAAGTTTAGATGCTCTCTCCATTCATTCTGAAAAATCAATTTTTTGCACTCTAGAAAACAGAGGCACTTCTCTCCCTAGATTTTCCTAGAGTCTTACCTTGCTCCCACAAGCAATCAACGATCTTTTCCCGTGAGAATATCGGTGCAACTTCGTGGTGGTGTTCAAGAGTAATTTGCAGCATTAAAAGGTTATGTTCTTGCTTCTGGAATTTTCGGATTCAAGGTGATTTTTTTGGCGAATCGATCGAGAACGACCTCTAAAGTAAGTTTTCTTGATCTCAGATCAATAGGGTCCTTTATAGATAAGATTTATAGCATTTAGAGGTGTTTTAGCATGCTTTATATGTAAAATTTCAGTAGTTTTCTTATGATTTTTACTGTTGCAATTTTGTTCCAACGTATTGGTATTTTGTTCTTAAATTAATCCGGGGTTAAAGGTTCTGTACGTCTTTCCGCTGCGCAAGGGCTATTATCCCTGCAATTTTATGATGAAGCTCACCTAAGACCTGGGAGACAGAAAAACTGCTGGATTATCATTCATCTTTCAAAACGTTTGCTCCATGAATTTTCTCAGCAAAATTTTCAACAATCGTTTTTTTCAGCAAATAATTTTTCTCATTTTTTCATATTTCCTAGGTTATCTTTTGACGCAAAGACAAACTGTGGGTATCACAAATGTTCCTGGTTACTCAACAACCTAACAAATTATTTAATGAAGGAGAGGAATGCTGGAGCAAAACAATTGGAGTAGCAAAAAGTCCCCCAAACTTGAATTATTCATTGTCCTCAATGAATCATTAACATTAAGAATTATACCCCCAAACTTAAATATTTCTATCTGAATTTTTAAACTAAGTGTGAGACTAGAACTAAGCTTAATGTGGATCAAATAAATAAACACTACCTTAGAATCTTCTTGCCGCAGCAACGACTAGGCTAGAAGAAATGCTCAAGCAAAAGGTTTCTAGAGATCAGAATACCTTAATCTAATTAATCTTAACCAGTCCAAGCTTCAAAAATTCAAAAGAAAATTATTTAAGTTAGAGTTACTTAGTGCCATAGAACAGAAACAACTATTGGAAATTTCAATGAAAAATAAAAGAAAGAAATTACATTAGCAAATATATTTTTTCGGTGATCCAGCAGTAAAAAAATTAAAAACAAGCAAAAACAACAAAACAAGACAAACATAAAAAGATATGGTTAGCAATGCGCAAGCAACAAAAATATTTCATAAAAAAGAAATGTGTGCCCAAATTTTAGAAAAAATCGATTGCAAGGCCCCCCCTCAACGTGGCATCCCTTCTCTTCACATAATTCCAGAAGGTTTGGAATTGCCTTTCAGCAAACTCCATCCTATTGGAATGCATCTGTAATTGCTTTTGGATTTGGTGGATGCGGCACACCAAACCACCTTGGCGTGCTTCTTGTGTCCTTTGAAGCCTAGCCAAGTTTGGTGTGTCGATTACTCCCTTGTCCATTAAAGTCACATCATCAACATTCATTGGAACCCCTGCCCTCTGGCATAACATTGTGATAGTGTTCGGGAAAAACAGTTTCCCAACCTTTTTCCGCCAGCAATCCATAATCTCGCTAGAAATAATTTTGCCCACGTCAATACTCATCGAACGAAGAATAGCAAACACAAGAAGTACCCGGCCTCGAGACACCATTGATTCGTGAGTTGTCGGCAGCAAGCACAACTTGATGAAGCCCATCCATGTATTGGCCTCACTCTTCAGATAAACAGCTTGAAATGTGCGCTTTTCCATCTTCGATAGTCTCCACTGAGCCCCCTCGATGCCAACCTCTCGGACAACCACATTTAACTGATCATTCGATGGTGCCACCACCATCTCATTGAAGCCTGCGTGTGGAAAGTCCTGAAGGTTGTAGATCTTGGGCTCCAGTCAATGGGCACTCCTCGAACGATAGCCTGAAATCCCTCTTGATCATCAATATTTGCATAAAACTCTCAAACAATGTTGGAATTGACCGGCTCCAGCTTTGCACAGAACTGACTCTAGCCATGGTTCGCTATTCCAGTCCTCAAGAACCGTGGCAAATCATCTCCAAATCCTCGTTCAAACAAAAAGTCTCTTCTTATCATCTCGACATACTTTGCTTTGGCAAGATTGTTGATGAAGCGATTGTACGGTAATCGTGGCTCCTTTGTTTCATTATCATCAGGTTCCGCCGATGCTTCAGCATTACCTTTGCCCTTGTCTTCCCTTTGTTTGGGCAAACTTTCTTCCTCCGTTTTTTTCTCTGCTTCCTCTCTTGCTTTGTCTTCGACCTCATTTTTCTCCTGTTCTTCTCTCTCTGCATTCTCTTTCTCAGAATCAGTTGTCAGCGGAGAAGGAGTATCAGTCTGGACCACCTTGACACGACTGACTTTTTGCTTCCGACGACGACAACGGGTACCTTCGGCATAATAACCTCGACTCGAGCCTCTTGGTCTTGTACCTCCTACTCATTGCCTTTTTCCTGCACAACCTCTGTCTGTTCTTCTTACGCAGCCTCTGTATAATTTTCTTGAACTTCTTGCGTATCCTCGACTATCGGGTCAGTCTGTTCAGGGTTTTGTCCTTCAGGTTCCTTCGGATTTTCTTCCTCAACTACCTCAGCAGCAACATCTTCCACTACCTTCTGTACAATTTCTTGATCCTCAATCCTCTGTTGCCTTCTTCGCCTCTTGGCTTCCCTTTCCTCTAGTGTTTTCTTTTTCTTTGCTTTCGTTTTTGGTACCTCAAGAGTAACTGCTACTTCTTCCTCCTCGTTATCCCTTTCCTTACTTCCTCTCGTTTTTGCCATTTTGGACTCAAAGGATTTACGGTAAATAGAAGCAAAAAGGAAAGACAAACACGACAAGGGATGAAAGCAAGAAGATGAAGTGAAAAGAAACTTACCGAAGGCTTTGAATAAATAGGGCTTCAGCAAATAGAATCCTAATTGAAAGATTTTTGCCCTTCATTAATTGAAATTACAGTAAAAATCTCATGCAATTGGAAAATTAAATCCATCAACGGTAATAATTTGAAGTTCAAACGACCCATGGTAAATGATGATGCGTTGTCCAACGGCTAAGCCCTTGGATTGTCCCTGCGCGACATGTGGCTGCAGCAGATCCCTCATGCAATTTACCTGCCCACAGGAAATTAAAAATCCAAACGGTAAAAATAATTAATCCACAACAACACCCCTTCTAATTCGGACGAAATATTTGCTATGGCCATAAAATTGTTGTAACAAACCTCTGCGCAAAGATTTCCTTCTAGAAGAATCTTGGATACGGAAGAATTCAAATAAAAATCAAGTCAGAAAATTTAGTTAAACCGCTTAAAGCAAATCTCTTTTATTTTTATTTGAAGCCGAATAAATCAGGAAAAACTTTATTAAAATCTAAACCTAAACAGAAATTTAAATAACCGAAAATACAACTGAAATAAAATCTAACTAAATCTAATCGGAATAAAAAAAACTAAACTGGCAAAAATAAAAATACTCCAAAAATAAAATCTACTGAATTAAAACTAACAACGAATTAAAATAAATCATGCAAGATTTAAACAAACCAACTCTAAAATAACTCAAATTAAAATCAAACCAAATCAGCAAGAAATAAAATCCAAACAACCATTGGGAGCTCAAAATATTGCACTACGAAAGGCTCCCGCAAAAATCTCACTCTCTCATTCATCAACCAACTTTAGGGAAGGATATTTCGACTGAAACTCCTCTCCCAATAATGTTTCACACGGTGTCCATTAACTTTGAACACTCTCCCATCTTTTTCATCCTGCAAAGTAATTGCTCCATGGGGAAAAACTTCAATCACAATAAATTGCCCTGACCATTTAGATTTTAGTTTCCTAGGAAACAATTTCAATCTAGGATTGTAAAGCAAGACCCTCTGACCTTTGACAAACTCTTTAGGTTTAATTTTCTTATCATGCCACTGCTTAGTCTTTTCTTTATACATTTTTTAATTTTCATAAGAAAATTGGAGAAATTCCTCAAATTCATTAAGTTGCAGCACTCTTATTGCCCCTACACGACTCAGATCAAAATTTAATTTTTTCAAAGCCCAAAACGTTTTATGCTCAAGCTCTAACGGTAAATGACAAGCTTTCCTATATACTAACTTATAGGGAGACATACCTAGAGGAGTCTTATAGGTTGTCCTATAAGCCCAAAGAGCCTAATCTAACCGAAAAAACCAATCTTTCCTAGATGGATGGACTACTTTCTCTAGAATAGATATGATTTTCCTATTACTAATTTCAGCTTGACCATTTGCTTCAGGGTGATAAGGGGTAGCTATCCTATGCTTGATTCCATACTTAACTAAAAGCTTAGTTAAGACATTATTAACAAAATGTGTACCCTCATCACTCACTAGAGCTCTAGGTATCCCAAACCGCGCAAAAATGTGCGATTGAAGAAACCTTGATATGGTCTTGGCGTCATTCTGATGGCATGCAATGGCCTCCACCCACTTAGACACGTAATCAACTGCCAATAAGATAAAAATATTACCATTAGAAGGGGGAAATGGCCCCATAAAATCAATACCCCACACATCGAATAATTCCACTTCCAAAATGTAAGTTCGAGGCATTTCATCTTTAGGCCAAACGTTTCCTCTTCTTTTGCAAGAATTACATTGCTTATAGAACCAATGGGCATCCTTAAATAAGGAAGGCCAGAAGAATCCACATTGCAAAATCCTCATAGTTGTCCTCTGTCCACTGAAATGGCCTCCATACAGCGAAAAGTGACATTGCTTTAGGATTTCCTTTGCTTCATCACCTGAAACACACCTACGAATAATACCATCAGAGCATAGCTTATACATAAATGACTCATCCCAATAGAAAAATTTTGCATCATGCTTAAACTTTTTCATCTGCCTCCAATCCATATCAATAGGAGTGACTCCTTTTACCAAAAAGTTGGCAATATCAGCATACTAAGGGATATCCTTGACTACCTTTACCTCAACAGCAAAAAGCTGTTCATCTGGGAAAGAATTCGAAATGGCAGATTGCTTTAGCAAAGATGATGTTGGAATTAGACGAGATAAATGATCTGCAATGACATTCTCCGATCCCTTCTTATCTTTTATCTCCAAGTCGAATTCCTGCAATAATAAAACCCAACGAATCAATCTAGGCTTTGCATCTCTTTTAGACATTAAGTACCTTATTGTTGCATGATCCGTGAAAACTGTGACTTTGGATCCAACCAAATATGGTCAGAATTTCTCAAAAGCAAACACAACTGCTAACAACTCATTTTCACTAGTTGTATAGTTAACTTGTGCCTCATTTAAAACACAGCTTGCATAGTATATAGGATGAATAAATTTTCCATGCTTTTTCCCCAACATGGCACCTACGGCAACATCACTCGCATCACACTTTACCTCAAATGGTAAACTCCAATTAGGTGCAATTAGGTGCACAAAGAATGGGTGCTGAGATTAAAGCATCCTTTAAAGTTTCAAATGCCTTCCTACAATCTGCATTAAAGTAAAAATCCAGCATGACCTAAAAAGCTCTGAATCCCTTTCACTGAACTCAGTGGTTTTAATCTCTCAATAACCTCAATTTTTGCTCTATCAACTTCTAGACCGTTCTTTGAAATCTTATGACCCAACACTATGCCCTCTTTCACCATGAAGTGGCATTTCTCCCAATTAAGAACTAGATGGGTATCCTCACATCTCTTTAACACCTTACCTAAATTATCCAAATAACTTTGAAAAGACCCTCAAAAAACTAAAAAATCATCCATAAATACCTCAACAGTAGATTCAATCATATCAGAAAAAATTGCTAACATACACCGCTGAAATGTTTCTGGAGCATTACAAAGGCCGAAAGGCATTCGCCTAAAAGCAAACGTCCCATAAGGGCAGGTGAAAGTGGTTTTTTCCTGATCCTCATGAGCAATGATAATCTGGTTATACCCAGAATAACCATCTAAGAAACAGTAGTAGGCCCGACCAGCCAATCTATCCAACATTTGGTCAATAAATGGTAAAGGGAAATGGTCCTTTCGGGTGGCTCTGTTAAGCCTCCTGTAATCCATGCAAACCCTCAAGCCAGTCACTGTCCTGGTTGGGATCAACTCATTGTCTTTATTGGTTACTGTTGCACGATTTTAATCCACAAGCGAACGGGTCGTCACAAGTAATATAGTGATTTTGAGTATAGAGTATCGTCTCCACAAGGATTGGATTTATTCAATTAATTACCACGAATAATCTTGCTTAGCTTTATTTAGAGAACAAAATCTAATGCCGAAAAGAATAACAAAAAGCTAAACTAGAAAGCAAAAGATAAATGGTGACACAATTTGGAGGGATAATTCTAGAGTTGTTGATTTTATCAATTGGACCTTTAATGCTTAATCAATTAACTAATATGGATTAACTAATCATTCAATTCATAAGTCTAGAAGCCTAATCACAAGGACTCTCCTGTCGGTCTCCTCCTATCTCATACCTTTCAATAAAGAATCTCCTTTCAGTCTCATCTTTATTTACTTAGAATGGCATTACGACCCTTCAGTACAACCTCTAACGTTATTTATTTTGTCCTGTGTCACCCGGGTAAATAACCGTTAGTCATGCATTCAGTTCTAGTCTACGCTTCTCTCCGTCGAGTTTCCACATAGTAACAATTCATTTAATCAGTGATCAGTTGATTAAAAGCATTACGGACAAAATGCACAAATGAACAATAATGACAATTAAACCACATCAATTCATTAATTCAGCAGAGGTTCAACATCTAAATCAATCTCATAGAATTTAGGAATTTACTACTCATAATCACTAAAATTCAATAATTCCTAATCACAACGATTCTAGAAACTAAAACATAAAGGAAAAGGGAAGAGAAATGCTCATATAAGTGTCGATCTCCTCGATCCCGCGCCGACCTCCTTCGATCCCGAGCTCCAAAGATCTTCAACAAAGCTCCAAAACTCTCCCAAAAATCCCAAATTTTAGTGTGGATTCTAGAATGGGGTGAAAACCCACAAATTGGCACACCAAATATGGATGCAAAAGGCTCCTTTTATAGGATCCCAACAGGCACAGCGTCGAGACGCTACAAGGACAGCGTCGAGACGCTCTGACGTCATCTTTTCTTGGGCTCCAAGATGTCGCAGCGTCGAGACGCTACATAGACAGCTGATAGCGAGCATAACTAGCTATATTTACTTATTTAATTTAGCTAGTCTTTTATAATGTTTGGGCCGTTTTATTGTGCTTTATTGTTTATTTTGTAGGAAATTGTTGATTGGAACTATAATGCAATATCAGAGTTAATTGGGTGCTCGGGGCGTGAAAAGATGCAAAGGAATGAAAAGAGTAAAAGTGGAAAAAAGTCAAATCTCAGTCAACAGCAGGCTAGCGTCGAGACGCTAGCTCTTGAGCGTCTCGACGCTCACATTCCATATCAGATTAGGCGCGTAAAGCTTACAGCGTCGAGACGCTATGATAGGAAGCGTCCCGACGCTTCCGTTTTTCCTTATTCAGAACGCGCGTATAAGAGGCAGCGTCGCGACGCTGTCTTAACAGTGTCTCGACGCTAAGACGAAAAATCAGAATAAAAGCTTATTTTCGGCTAGGTTTTTTGGAGATCAATTTGGGACCTTTTGGAGCCGTAAAGAGGACAGAATAGAGGATTTTTTAGGCTGCAAACAAAGGAGGAACTTGGAAATCAACCCATTATTCGTGGGGATCGTGACGGGGACGTCGGGACTCGGCCTACATTGAGTTTTCTTTTCCCTTTTCTTTCTTTAGTTAGATTTATGGCTTTCACTTGTTTAGTTGAGCTTGTATTTGCATTCATGAGTAGCTAAACTTGTAGCTTAGGGATTGATGTAGTTGATTAAGTTTATGGATTGATTTATGGTTTAAGTTGTGCAATGTTATTGTGTTTGTAATCTTGATTTAATGCTTTCAATTAATTGGCCATTAGTTGGATGATTTAAGTTTCGAATCTAGCTCGGGAGAGGGGATTTGATCTAGACTTACTCAAGATTGCATGAATAAAGTTTACTTTCTAATTCTTGACGGTTTTAGATTAACTTTAGAATTGGTTAAAAGATCTCATTGCCTTGCTTATTAATAAACTTAGATAGGGATATCAAGTTGGTTAATTTGCATGAGAATCAATTATACTCGGGAGAGGTAGTTGTGATTAAAGGGTCTTTGGCTCATAATTTCATTGTGCATAATAACTTATTCTTTAAAATCAATCCTAAACATCGGCGAAATCAATTCCCTAAGTAGTTTTCCCAATTGAATTTCCATTCTTTTTACTTGCTTTGATTTGTTTTTATCATCACCTATTCATCACTTTTTGATCCCTAAATAAAATTGGGCAAGATAATTCACAATACTTGATTTGCTTACAAATCCAATCCAGAGGACGACATTCGAATTTACTATTCACTATATTATTACTTGACCCGTGCGCTTGCGGTTAGGAAAAGTCCACATCAACAGCGTCGCGACGCTCTCGCGATTCTGGATCTTTCCACCCAGCTGCCTAGCGTCGAGACGCTCCAAGCTTAGCGTCGAGACGCTAGGCCCTGAATCTTCAATAAAGGCCCGATTTTGACTCAATTTTTGGGCCTCCAACTTTCTTTTGGCCCAAATACTTCTTGTAATGGATTTTGGACTTTTTTCTTGACCCAACTTGATACTTTAAGACTTGAAATTCATGAATTTGGGCTTCTAATTCATTCTTGGCTTTTTGGACTCCAATCTTCAATGGAATTCTCCAAATTGCTCAAAAAGCCTCCAAAATCATCTAAATTCTCTCAAAAATCCGGTTTTGCTTCCTTGACTCGGTTTTCTGAAATTTAAATAGAAAATAGCATTAAAGCACACAATTCAAGCACAAAACTAGCTTAAATTAATAGGAAAATGATGACATTTTTGCATGTCATCAGTTACCACCGTGACACCTCCTTTCTTAGAACACATTGGACAGGGCTTACCCAATTGCTATCTGCAATTGGATAAATAATGCCAACGTCCAACCATTTAATCACCTCCTTCTTAACAACCTCTTTCATTGCAGGGTTAAGCCTTGTCTATTGCTCAATACTCCTAAAGGATCCCTCCTCTAGAGTGATTTTGTGCATACAGAAAGATGGGCTAATTCCCTGAATGTCAGCCAATGTCCAACCTATTGCCTTGAGATATTGCTCCAACAACTTTATTAAGGGCTCTTCATGCTCCGGCATTAAATCTGATGCAACAATAATGGGCAACGTCTCACCTTCCCGAAGATACACATACTTTAGATGATCAGACAAGGGCTTCAAATCTAAAGTGGGTGCCTCAATTAGGGATGACTTAATTGGAGGAGCCTTCCTTTCATCTAACTCTAAAGACTCAAAAACATCCTCACACCTAGACACTTCTTTTTCATTTTTTCTTTCTAAAGAACAAACTTCTAAATCCTCTACACTAACCTCTCCATGATCTTCCAAATGCTTGTTTGTCGAATCCTGCATTGTTGTCTCAACAATTGTGTTCTCCAGAATCCTAATGAAAGAACAATCTTCCATTTCGTCTGGATACTTCAAGGCCTTAAACACTGTAAAAAATTTCACTTCCTCATTATAAAACCTCATTGTTAATTTCCCTTTTTGAACATCTATCAATGCCCTACCAGTAGCTAAAAATGGACGACAAAGAATAATTGGGACATCTTTATCTGCCTCATAATCTAAGATAATGAAATCAACAGGAAATATTAATTTATCTACCTTCGCTAAGACATGCTCAATTTTACCCTCTGGATATGTGATAAACCTATCAGCTAGTTGAAGTGTGACTGTGGTGGGCCTTGCTTCACCAATACCTAACTTTCGAAAGACCGAAAGATGCATTAGGTTAATGTTTGCACCTAAATCACAAGGTGCTCTACCTAACTCTTTTCTACCTATAGACACAGGTATAGTAAATGATCCTAGATCCTTAGCCTTGGTTGGTAGCCCATTCTTACGAATAACACTACATTCCTCAGTAAGAGACACAATTTCAAACTCACCTAACCTGTTCCTTTTAGTTAAAATATCCTTAAGCAATTTAACATAATTAGGCATTTGCTCTATAGCTTCTACTAAAGGGATAGTTATATGTAATTGCTTCAGAATCTCTAAAAACTTCTTAAATTGACCATCCTGATTCTTAGGCCTTTGCCTTTGTGGAAAAGGTAGAGGTGGTACATAAGGTGGGGGCGACACATAAGGAGGTTCCACATATGGAACAGAACCAGATGCTCCAGCATCATTATTGCTGCCTCCAGCACCCTAACCAGTATCCAAATCTTTCTCAACGACAACATTTTTATCACAATTATTTTTTACATTCTGGGGTTTACTAGGCTCTTTTCTCTCTTCTAGTGGCTTACCACTCCTTAGAGTCACTGCCTGTACCTGCTCCTTACCTTCCCTTCTGGGGTGTTCAGTATCTGAAGGAAGTTTCCTTTGAGGCATTGCCTTCAGCTCATTAGCTAGCTGGCCCATTTGCAATTCCAGGGCTCTCATCGAAGCTTGATCACTTTGAATTGTGGCATCTGTACGATCCATATATTCTTTCATCATTGCCTCAAGAGAACTCTCTAAATTTTGCTGGGGCAAAGCCTGCTTATTTTGCTGGGGCAATACCTATGCTTTAGCAAATCCTGATTGGTTCCCCTTTTGCTGTGCTTGCACATTACTTCCTTGTCCTCCCCATGCGAAGTTGGGGTGGTTGCGCCAACCTGGATTATAAAAGTTAGAATAAGGGTTATTCGTACGATTACCTACAAAAAACACAGAAGCTGGATTGCTGGGGCAAAACTCGTAGTTGTGCTCTTGACCACAATAGATACATGCTTCCTCTGCAACTTGGTTCACCACTGCAGCAGGCTCCAGAGCTGGCGGCTGCTGATGACTAACCACTGTCACATTTTGAAGAGCGTTAGCTAACATTGCAATATCATCCCTAATGGTTGACACACCATCAACCTCTAACACACTCTTCGCCTTTTTATTTGAGGCTCTAACATCTGACCACTGACAACTATTAGTTGTTATTATTTCTAAAATTTCATGGGCTTCATTAAAAGTTTTTGCCAAAAGGGCTCTCCAGCCGAAGCATCAACCATACCTTGACTTGCTCCAATTAACCCATTGTAAAATCTTTCCATTTGGATACAATGAGGTAAACCATGGTGGGGACACTTTCACAAAAGCTCCATAAACCTCTCCCAAGCCTCACTAAAAGTTTCATCTTCAAGTTGCCTAAACCCTACTATTTCGCTCCTCAATTTAGCATTCCTAGTTGGTGGAAAATATTTACTAAGGAATTTTTCCGCTAACTTATTCCATGTCCTAATTGATCGTGGAGCAAAAGAATTTAACCATGCCTTTGCTCCATCTCTAAGAGAATACGGAAACAAAGTTAATCTAAGGACATCTCTAGACACTCCTTGAATTACAAAAGAATCACTAACTCCTAGGAAAGACTTAAGATGTAAATGATGGTCTTCAAATGAAAAACCATGGAACTGACCCACGATTTGCATCATCTGAAACATTACCGGTTTCATTTCAAAATTTTCTGCCTCAATTTGGGGACGTGCAATCCCTGGATTTAACTCATCAAACATTGGAAAAGCATACGCTCAAATGGCTCTAGCCCTATCATTTGCTACCAAGATAGGATTCTCAGCCTGATTATTTTGCTGTCCATTTTGCTCCAGCGGTGGATTTTGCTGCAACACATGATGCGCAATTTGCTTACCGCAAGTGTACGTGTCAAGTAATAATATAGTGTTTTCGTGTAAAACGAGTGTCGTCCTCTGGATTGGATTTCTAGCAAATTAAGTACTGTGAATACTTTTGTTCAATTTTATTTAGGGAGCAAAACTCAAAGATAAAGATAAAAGTAAAGACAAAAAGCATAAAATAAAGGTGGAGACTCAAATGGAAAGACTCTTAGGGAATTGATTTCATTGATTAAGATTGAGGATTGGTTAATAGGAATGAATTGACCGTGCAATTATTCTACAAGCCAAGGAAAGTTTTATCACGATTACCTCTCCCGAGTATAATTGATTCTCATGCATATAAACAACTTGATATCCCTATCTAAGTTCATTAACATGCAAGACATTATTCGGTTTAGTCCTTGTTATACTTCTAGAGATATTCCAAATCTCGTCACAAACTTAGAATTTCTACTCTAGTCATGCAATTAAACAAGGTAAGTCTTAGGCCAAATCCTCCATCCCGAGTTAGATTCAACACTTAAATCATTCAATTAGTGATCAAGTAATTGAAAGCATTAAACAAAATTGCATGAATAAAATAAAAACACATTCATACCTAAAATCAATTCAACAACTAAAACAATTACATCAAACCCTAAGACAAACAACTAGCAATTCATAGTCTTTAAACTACAAACACTAATTGAAAGAAAAACCATAAAAACTACAAGAGTTAAGGGAAAGAGAAAGGAAAGCTCGAATCCGCCAACACCGCACGTCCCCGTCACGATCTCCACGTCTTCTCGCTTGATTCCCGCTCCTTGGCCTTGCCTTTAGCTCCCACAAAAGGTCTCTAGTCGAAATTAGGGCTAAAATCTCACCAATTGGACTCCCCTTGGCCGTAGCATGAAAAGAAGATTAAATAGAAAATTTGTCGATAGTGTCAAAACGCTAGTGTCACAGCGTCGCGACGCTATGACATTTGGCCGCCTGAATCAAAAAAAGGAAAGGCAGCGTTGAGACGCTCCAAGAGCAGCGTCCCGATGCTGGTCTGCGGATGGCTCTCTTTTGGCTTCTTCTAACTTGAATCTTTTTCGTTCTTTAGCCAATTTTCATGTCCCGAACACATATTTAGCTCCAATTTCCTGATTTAACTCCAAAAAATGATTCCTACAAATAGAACACAAAAATGCATAATTTTGGCCAATTAAATATAAAAGACTAGCTTGATTAATTAGGGAAAAATAGCTAGCTATGCTTGCTATCAAATACCCCCAAACTTAAGCTTTTGCTAGTCCTCGAGCAAACTAAAAATCAAACATACAGTGGAAGAATGGATGCAACAATCATGACTCAATCCTCAAGGCTCAAAAGTCAATAGTCAAGCAATCAAGAGACATGCACATAAGGACCAATGAGGGAGACAAATCAAAAGTTTTCCAAAATTAACTTGCACAAGCGAGATCTAACTCAACGAGATCAGACTCTACTAGCTCGGGATTGGATTATTAAACTCTCAACTCATCTTTCCTCTACACTGGCACTAAGGATTCACTAACGAGTCAATGGAACAAATTAGTTTGTTTTCATCCATACTTAGGTGCTTATAATTGAAAATTTAATCAAGCATTTATATGTGGCACTAGCTTTCACACACCTATTGCAGGGACCCTTAACCTGAGTTTTCTCTAGTTGGCCTAACTCATCACAACAGGGGTAGCTTTTTTTGCCTAAATCTTTATTAACCATTGCATTGCGCGCATAAGTCATGACTCTTTTTTTTTTCAAACTGTAACAACAAGAATGATTTTTCTTTATGAGCATGATAAGCATATATTCTTTTCTTTCCTCCTAAGGAAGATCAAACATGCTAATTTGCAAAAAATTAACTCTTTAGCTCTTCCCTACACCTATCGAGGTGACAACAAGCATATGAACCTAATAATTTGTTCCTAATCATTCAAATCCAAATCTAGCCAAGACAAATACTCTACTTATGCAAGACATCTCCTAGAAAAAGTTTAAAATGTTTCCCTTTTTGGGAACTCATGCTTACAACTCATCGAAAGCTTGAAAATTGACAAGAAAGCCTATCGTAGGAAATCATAATCATGCAAAAATAGCATCCAGAAAGCAACTATATGCTCAATTCAAAGAAAGCTCAAAACTATAGCCCGAACTCAGATGCTCAAGGGCTCCACAAACATGATATACCACCCCCAAACTTAAAGCATGCATTGTCCTCAATGTATGAATCAATAAAGCATAGTCTAGCATGAGAACAAACAAAAAATGGAAGGGGTGAATCATACTGTCCTATAACAAGCATACACAATCTGCAGGAAGTAACAAGTATTTATCGAATCCAAGGTCTGAATTAGCTCTCACTTTATCTATTTTGTATAACTTTTCAATGGTTTCGAAGGTGGTTAAAATGATTTATTTTTATAGAATGCTGAAACAAAAGAAATGACAAAACAAAAAGTAAACAAATAAAGCAGACATATTAGAAACAGACGCTGGTCAGGAGTTAGTAATTGTTTTAAAAGATGCTCTAGCAATATTATTGATCAAGAAAAACTCTTGCAGTCTTATTAGCAGGATCCTCTCAGAACTCTGGATTTTTTAGAATATGTTTCAACTCCAATGACACACTACCGATCAAGCATTAGGCAATTGGCTATCCCTAGCTCAGTCACTGTCGTTCACCAATAGATAATGATCTAGTGTGATTAAATGTCACACACTCTCCAAATCATCCCTGAAACTAGGAAGTGATATTTATATCGGCTGGCCAAGCAGGCACAAAATATAAATAAGCACAACAAATAATCAAGTTGCATCAAATTAACATATATTGCATAGAGATTAAGCACGACAATTACATATTTCCTAACCAACACCTAAGTGAATTTAGTTCATAGAGCTCATGGCAACACGTTACAATATGAGTAAGTGCATCCATAATTACAAAATATTACAAGAAAATACTAATTCCCTTGGTCAAATCCGTAATTAATAGTCTTCTTGTAGTCTCCAATCTTTCTCCTCTATTCGGTTCCCAATGATGGAAATGAGAAATGATCTCTTCCCCAAGAGTGGAATGCATTTGACTTGGGCGACTTTTCCCTTTTATAGAGTGAAGACAAGCTTGAATTAGGCTGACCTAGACACGTGGATGGCTCTCATTGCTCCTTAAATCCGAGAATAGCTTAACTAATTTCAGTTCATTAAATTGGCTAACAAGCTGTGACGTGGCAGTTTTGCTCCCTACTTTGCTGCAGCACTAATGTTGCTCCCTCAAGTCGCTCAACAATATATTCTGCACAAAATAACTTTTAAAGCATCCATTCTTCCAAATGGGTTAGAACATGCAATATTCATCTAAAAGCAACCCTATTTAGCACAAATGACTCACAAATCACTATAAAACTTAGGCCTAAATAACTCCCTTTTGGAGAGTTATCACCTGCCGGATCATCTCTTCGAACACATCCTGAGGGGTTCGGTGATCAGAGGCTTTTCGGGTGCAACCTTCTTGGAATCCTTCTTCCTTGCACTGTAAGTCACAAAAGTTTTGTCCCTACAAGAAGAAGTTGGATTAATAGAAGTCTTGGAGGTCTTACCTTTTTTAGTCTCTCATTGTCGAGAGTTCTCTCCCATGTTGGGATCCCATCTCATGAATCATTGCAAACCTTTCCCTCAAGCATTTTCTCAGCTATTGGCTCTCGAGATGGTCGACATTGTTGAGGAAGAGGGAGTTTGAGCAGTGGTTTTTTGGTCCACAATCGCCGGCGAAAAACCCGTGGGTCTCGTTCCTCTTGTTCCATGCATGCTTGCTTCGGGTTGATCTTCTTGGTGTCGAGCACTTGGTTCAGCGTTCTGAGCAAGTTGATTACTCTGAGATCGAGTAATCTTGCGAGATGTGGATGATTTCGGCGTGTTCTTCACGGTTCTTACTTGTGGGTTTCGGTTTCAAGAGAGTGAAGGTGGAGAGTTGGTGAAGTTGACTTGAAGGCAAAAGGTCTAAGTGTTTGGTGAAGAAGAAAAGCACTTAACTCAGCTATTTGTAGGTTTCTCAAAATTAGGTCACATTTTCGTCATTTAAATGATGTCACTGCCCTTGAGCATCTAGGAAATGCAGTTGCATTTCCAAATGCACTGGGAAGAAATGCGATCGCATTTCCCCCAGTGTCTGCCTTCTTTAGTTTTTTTTTTCTAAGTTCTTTTATTTTTCTTGGTTTTTCTTTCATTCTTTCATTGGCTGAGACAATAATAAACTTGTTAGAAAGTTCACATACTTAAACATGATTATTCATTTATTTTTCTTTAGATAGACACAAAATAACTTGGACTTTTAGAACTCCCAGGTAAATCCCTAGGAAAAGGTGTTCCCTACGATCAACTTAAGTAGCTTTTCCTAGACAGAGTGTTACTCTTGTCCATATATTTTGTTATCCTATCTATTTTATTGTTTTTATTTTTATTATTTTATTTAATACAAATTGACATAATGTACAAAAAGTTAAATCTTCAGAGATAGTAGTCATACCAGATAAATCACAGTTATGGGGGCTTCTTCGGCCCCAAAATTCTTCCCCCAATAGGTTTTAATTCTTTGTCCATTCACCTTGAAATGATGCCTTGATTATCCATCAGCTTTACGGTTCCATAATCAAAGATTCTGACGATCTCGAATGGTCCCGACCATCTTGATTTCAGTTTTCCCAAAAATAACTCAAGTCTGGAATTAAAGAGTAGCACTTGCTGACCCTTGTGGAACTCCTTTGGATGAATTCTTCTATCATGTCATCTTTTGACCTTTTCCTTATAGAGTTTTGCACTCTCATAGGAGAAGTGTCGGAGTTCTTCAAGTTCATTCAGTTGTAACTTTCTCTTGATTCCGGCTAAGGGCGCTTTGTATGAAGTTCTGTGAGCCCATAACACCTCGTTAAGTCGTAGTGACCAATCCTTTTAGAAGGGTCTACCGTCTTTTCCAAAATAGCTTTGATCTCAATGTTAAAGAGCTCTACTTGTCCATTCGTTTTAGGATGGTAAGCAGTGGCTACTCTATGCCTGATATTGTATTTGGAAAATAGGTTGGCTATTATCTTGTTTAAAAAGTGAGATCCTTCATCGCTTATGATGAAACGAGAGGTTCCGCATCTTGTGAACATATTCTTCATGAAAATTTTCATTACCACCTTTGCATCAATTGTTGTTGTAGCTATGGCCTCGATCCATTTTGATACGTAGTCAACTGCAAGCAAAATGTAAATGTTTCCAAAGGACGGTGGGAATGGGCACATAAAGTCTATCCCCCATACACCAAAGATTTCTACTTCGAGTATGAAATTTAGAAGCATTTCGCTCTTGGCTGTCAGATTACCGGTTCTTTGACATTGATCGCAGTTCTTTGTGAAGAGGTGTGCATATTTGAAGAGACTTGGCCTAAAGTACCTAGATTGGAGGACTTTGGATGCAATCTTTAGTCCGAAAAAGTGTCCTCCATATGGAGCTGAGTGACAGGCTTCCAATATGAGTGGTACATCTTCTTCTGTTACGCACCATCTAAGTATTTGATCTGGGCCTAGCTTGTACAAGTATAACTCATCCCAGTTGTAGTCCTTGACATCTTTCAAAAACTTCTTAGGCTTTTGAGCAGTTTCTTCCGGGGGTTTTAGTCCACTGACTAAGTAGTTCACATAATCTGCAAACCATGGAAGTTCAACTGCTCTTACTTCCAGAATTTGCTCATCTGCAACCAATTCTTGAATATCCAGCCCTTTCTTCACTTGTGCTTCCTCTCCAAGTCTTGATAGGTGGTCTGCTACTTGATTCTCGGTTCCCTTTTTGTCTTGGATTTTGATGTGCAATTTGCTTACCGCAAGTGTACGGGTCAAGTAATAATATAGTGTTTTCGTGTAAAACGAGTGTCGTCCTCTGGATTGGTTTTCTAGCAAATTAAGTATCACGAATACTTTTGTTCAATTTTATTTAGGGAGCAAAACTCAATGATAAAGATAAATCTAAAGACAAAAAGCATAAAATAAAAGTGGAAACTCAAATGGAAAGATTCTTAGGGAATTGATTTCATTGTTGAGATTGAGGATAAAATAATGGGATGAATTTAACATGCAATTATTCTACCAAGTCTAGGAACCTTTTATCACAACTATCTCTCCCGAGCATAATTGATTCTCATGCATGCAATCAACTTGATATCCCTATCTAAGTTCATTAACATGCAAGGCTTTGAGTTTAGTTCTTCAAGCAACTTCTAAAGTTATTCCAAATCCCGTCACAAACTTAGAATTTCTACTTTAGTCATGCAATTAAATAAAGTAAGTCTTAGGCCAAATCCCCTCTCCCGAGCAAGATTAAACACTCAAATCATTCAACTAGTGATCAAGTAATTGAAAGTATTTAACCATAATTGCATAGGTAAAATAAATGCATATTCATACCACAAATCAATCCAACAAACTAAAACAACTACATCAATCCCTAAGACAAACAACTAGTAACTCATAGTCTTTAAACTACAAACACTAATTGAAAGAAAAGCCATAAAAACTACAAGAGTTAAGGGAAAGAGAAAGGAAAACTCGAATCCGTCGAAACCGGCACGTCCCCGTCACGATCTCCACGTCTTCTCGCTTGATTCCCGCTCCTTGGCCTTGCTTTAGCTCCCACCAAAGGTCTCTAGTCGAAATTAGGGCTAAAATCTAACCAATTGGGCTCCCCTCAGTCGTAGCATGAAAAGATGAATTTATAGAAAATCTGGCGACAGCGTCGCGACGCTGTCGCGATACCGCATTTTTGGAAAATTTGTCGATAGCGTCGCGACGCTATGATTTTTTTTTTTTTTTTAAGATTGGAAGCTCCATTTGACTCCAATTGATGAATTAAGCTTCAAACACATACTTCCTACAAATAAAACATAAAAATCCATAAATTTGGGCAAATAATTGTAAAAGACTAGCTTAATTAATAAGAGAAAAATAGCTAGCTATGCTTGCTATCAGATTTCAATGTCAAACTCCTGCAAAAGTAAAATCCAACGGATTAATTGGGGCTTGGCATCCTTTTTAGAAAGAAAATGTTTGAGAGCTGAATGATCAGTATGAATTATGACTTTAGTTCCCACTAGGTAGGATCTAAATTTGTCAAAACCAAATACTACTGCAAGTAATTCCTTCTCCGTGATAGTATAGTTCAATTGAGCTTCGTTGAGCGTTTTGCTTGCAAAATAAATAGGTTGCACAGTTTTTCCTCCTTTCTAACATAATACTGCTCCAACTGCAAAATCGCTAGCATCGCACATCAACTCGAATGGTTGGGTCCAATCAGGTTCAATTATGATCGATAATGTACTGAGTGCATTCTTTAAAGTTTCAAAAGCTTTCTTACAATTTTCATTGAATTCTAACGGTCTATCTACTTCAAGTAACATGCACAACGATTTAGAAATTTTAGAGAAATCTTTAATGAATCTTCTGTAAAAACTTGTGTGGCCTAGAAAGCTCCTGATATCTCGAATTGTTTTTGGAAAAGGCAACTTGTATATGATCTCCATCTTTTCCTTGTCTACCTCAATTCTATTTCTGGAAATTTGGTGTCCAAGGACTATGCCTTCGTGTACCATGAAATGGTACTTTTCCCAGTTCAATACCAGGTTTGTTTCTTCACATCTTTCCAGCACTTGGTCTAAATTCTATAAACACACTACAAACGTTTCACCAAAGACAGAGAAGTCGTCCATAAACACTTCCAATGTTCGTTCTACCATATCGGAAAATATAGCCATCATACACCTTTTAAAGGTGGCTGGTGCATTGCATAATCCAAATGGAATTCTTCGAAAGGCAAATGTCTCGTACGGACATGTGAATGTGGTCTTCTCTTGGTCTTCTGGGGCTATTGTTATCTAATTGTAATCTGAGTAACCGTCTATAAAGCAATAATAATCCTTCCCTGCAAGTCTGTCCAACATTTGATTCATAAATGGTAACGAGAAGTGGTCTTTCCTGGTTACTTTATTGAGGCAGTGATAGTCTATGCAGACTCGCCATCCTGTGACTATCCTTGTCGGAACCAATTCGTTTTTCTCGTTCTCCACTACAGTTATCGCACCCTTCTTGGGGACGCATTGCACTAGGATGATCCAGCTACTGTCTGAAATTGGATAAATGACTCCTGCATCCAACCATTTTAAAATCTCTTTCCTGACAACTTCTTTCATAATGGGATTTAGTCTCTGCTGACTTTCAATGGAATTCTTGGCTCCTTCTTCAAGGTCGATCCTATTGATGCAAAATGATGGGTTGATTCCTTGAATATCGTCAATTGTCCAACCTATTGCCTTTTTATGTCTAGATAGGACATGCAACAAAGACATTTCATCCTTTTCAGTGAGATAGACTGATATAATAACTGGTAGTGTTTTGTTTTCTCCAAGGAAACTATATTTAAGATGTTCAAGTAGAGGTTTGAGTTCTAGATCCAGAGGGTTGATCATAGATGTCTGCAGCGGCTTCATTTCTTCCTGGTTTGATTCTAAGGAATCTCTCAACGCTTCCATCCTTGCTACTGTAGAACCATTTGTGGCCGGTTCTTCTACTCCTTCAATCTTTTTCCCACCTTTTTCCTCTTGTTCTTCCTCTTTAAGCATGTCTTCCAGCGTCCCTCCCTTTAATAATTCCTGCAAGGCAGATAAATAAAGTTCGTCAATCTCATCAATCACTGAACATTCTTCAAGATCTCCTGGATATTTCAGTGCGTTCATGACGTTGAAGGTGACTTGTTGGTCATTGACCCTCATAGTAAACTGTCCTTTTTGAACGTTGATCAAAGTCCTACCAGTTGCTAAGAATGGTAGACCTAATATAATCGACACCTCTTTATCAGCTTCACAGTCTAATATGATGAAATCTGCTGGGAATACAAACTTATCAATCTTGACTAACACATCCTCAATCTTGCCCATGGGTTGTGTTAGTGATCTGTCGGCTAACTGCAAAGTTACAGTTGTTGGACAGCTTCTCCTATACCTAGCTGCTTGAAAGCTGAGTATGCCATCAGATTTATGCTTGCTTGATGTGGAATTTTCCTACCGCAAGCGCATGGGTCAAGTAATAATAAAGTGTTTGTATAGACGAGTGTCGTCCTTTGGATTGGATTTTTAAGCTAAGTCAAGTATTGTGAATTATCTTGCTCAATTTTATTTAGGGAACACAAAGTAGTGAGTGATAGATTGAAAACTAAATCATAATAAGCAAATAACAAACAGTGGAGATTCAATTGAAAGAACACTTAGGGAATTGATTTCGCCAATTTAGTCTAGGATTGATTTTAGGGAATAAGTTATCATGCACAATGGAATTATGAGCCTAAGAACCTTTAATCACAACTACCTCTCCCGAGTATAATTGATTCTCATACACATTAACCCACTTGATATCCCTATCTAAGTTTATTAACATGCAAGGCATTGTGTTCTTTTGACCAATTCCAAAGTAAATCTAAAATCCTCACGAGCTTAGAAAATATACTTTAGTCATGCAATCTTGAATAAGTCTACATTAAATCCCCTCTCCCGAGCAAGACTCAAAACTTAAATCATTCAACTAATGGCCAATTAATTGAAAGCATTAAATCAAGATTGCATACATAATAACCATTGCACAACTTATAGAGTAAATCAATCCATAAACTAAAACGACTACATCAATCCCTAAGCCACAAGTGTAGCTACTCATGCATGGCGTTACAAGCTCAACTAAACATGAAAAAGCCATTAAATCTAGCTAGAGATAAGGAAAAGAAAAGGAAACACTTCATGTCGTCGAACCCGACACGTCCCCGTCTCGATATCCACACCACCAAGTGAGATTCCCGGTCCTCGTCCTTGCTTCAGCTCCCACAGTAGTAGGTCTCTAGTTGAAATTAGGGCTAAAATCTCTCAATTTGGCCTCCTCTAATCCGTAGCATGAAAAGAAAGTTAAGTAGGAAAATCTATCGATAGCGTCTCGACGTTGCCTCTTTAACACGCGTTCTGGTTATGGAAAAATCGAGAGCATCGAGACGCTCTTGTCACAGCGTCTCGACGCTGTGAGTCTGTCGCCTATTTTAATTAAGGAAAATCAGCGTTGAGACGCTCCAAGAGTGGCGTCTCGACACTAATAGGCAGATTGCCCTGTCTTGGCTTCTTCTAACTTGAATCTTTTCAGTTCTTTGACATATTTTCGCGTCCCGAACACCTGATTGACTCCAATTCCACGCTTAAGCTCTAATCGACACTTCCCTACAAAATAAACAATTAAGTGCAATAAAATGGCCAATAAATCATAAAAGACTAGCTAAATTAAATAGGGAAAAATAGCTAGCTATGATCGCTATCAAATACCCCCATACTTAAGCTCTTACTAGTCCTCGAGCAAACTAAAAATCAAGCATACAGTGGAAGAATGGATGCAACAAACATGACTCAATCCTCAAGGCTCAAAAGTCAATAGTCAAGCAAACAAGAGACATGCACATAAGGACCAATGAGGGAGACAAATTAAAACTTTTCCAAAATTAACTTGCACAAGTGAGATCTTACTCAACGAGATCAGACTCTACTAGCTCGGGATTGGATTATTAAACTCTCAACTCATCTTCCCTCTACACTGGCACTAAGGTTTCACTAATGAGTTAATGGAACAAATTAGTTTGTTTTCCTCCATACATAGGTGCTTATAAATTACAATTAAATTTAGCATTTATATGTTGCTCTAGCTTTCACACACCTATTGCAGGGACCCTTAACCTGAGATTTCTCTGGTTGGCCTAACTGATCACAACAGGGGTAGATCTTTTTGCCTAAACTTTATTAAACATTGCAAACTGTGCACAGGCCATGGCATAATTTAATTTATTTCAACAGTAACAACAAGAGTGATTTTTCTTTCATGATCAAGATAAGCATATATTCTTTTCTTTCCTCCTAAGCAAGATCAAACATGCTAATTTGCAAAAAAAATTAACTATTTAGCTCTTCCCTACACCTATCGAGGTGACAACAAGCATATGAACCTAATAATTCGCTCATAAGCATTGAAATCCAAATCTAGCAAAGATAAATACTCTACTCATGCTCGCCATCTCCTAGAAAAAGTTTAAAAACTCTCCCTTTTTGGGCACTCATGCTTACAACTCATCGCAAGGTTGAAAATTGACAAGAAAGCCTATTCTAGGACATCATAGTCATGCAAAAATAGCATCCAAAAAACAACCATATGCTCAATTCAAAGAAAGCTCAAAACTATAGCCCGAACTCAGATGATCAAGGGCTCCACAAACATGCTATTCCACCCTCAAACTTAAAACATGCATTGTCGTCAATGTATAAAGAAAATAAGGCATAATCAAGCATGAGAACAAAGAAAGAATAGAAGGAGTGAACAATACTGCCCTGGAATGATGATGACCTTTCTCATGGAAGCTTGAAAGCAAAGGAGAAACTGGAACCAAGACCTACAACACAAAAACAAACAATAAATCAAAAGTAAACAGAAAAGCACAAGTAAACTTACTTGGGTTGCCTCCCATAAGCGCTTGTTTAACGTCATTAGCTCGACATGTTGATCGTGCTTCAAGGAGGCTTCTTTTCTGTGAATCTAACAGAGGTGCTCTTTCTTGCACCTTTCTTGTAGCCCATGACAAGCACTTCAGAGTGTCCCTTAGAGTCTTCAACTGCTTTAAATATTTCTTTTTCGTTCCGGACTCTAACAGTGAGCTCCCTACGCTCAATATCAATAATCACTCGCCCAGTAGCGAGGAATGGTCTTCCTAGTATGACAGGCATTGAAGGATTTTCCACCATATCCATAACATATAAATCAATAGGGAGGAAAAATCTACCTACTGTGGTTAAAACATTTTCTATAATGCCAACTGGTCTAACCACAGACTGGTAAGCCAATTGGAGCCTAACAGGAGTAGATTTCATCTCACCTATATCTAACTTTTTGCACAGAGATATAGGAATAATATTAATGCTAGCACCTAAATCACATAATGCTCTAAAAGAATAAGTACCAAAACTGCAAGGAACAAAAAAACTCTCTGGATCTGCTACTTTTTCAGGTACCTTCTGTTGTACTCTGGCGCTACGTGTGGAAGCAAGGTATACAGTGTCAACCTTCTTTTCCTTTCTCTTCTTTGCTAACCATTCCTTCATGAACCTGTTGTACTGGGGCATCTCTAATGCTTCTGCAAAAGGAATGTTAATGTTCAGACTCATAAGAGCATTCATAAATTTATCAAACTGAACATGATTGTTCTTTTTCTTCTTTTTCTTTTTCCTGTCTTTGAGGACCATCAAGGTGGGAGAAGGAATAGGAGGCTCGGGTTCAGGCTTTTCAGCTTCATCAGATGATGTGTCTTCCTCAGCTTCCTCAGTAGGAGTGTCATAATCCTCAGACTCAGGCTCCTCTTCAACCTCCTCCTGCACAGTGATTGCCTTAAAGTACTCCATCTGGGTTTTCTCTTGCTTAGCTGGGGCCTTACCTTTATTCATGGTGCTCACAACACTTACCAACTGTCCCAGCTGAGTGTCAATATTCTTGATGGTTGCACTGTGGCCATTCACCGTGGTGTTGATGGCAATGACTGCCTCCTCTAATTTGGTTGTCCTGTTACTCGACTCTGCAATAAAAGCTCCAACAAGATCCTCTAACCTTTTATTTTCTTGAGTTTGAGGGGCAAAACCAGGAGGATTAAGAACATTCTTAGTATTGACATAAGAGAAATTTTCATGGTTCCTATTGTTAGGGTGATAATGTGTAGGTGTAGAATTATTATTATATCCCCTAAAATTAGAATTTGATACATACTGAACCTGTTCAATGATCTTCTCCTGAGATCTAGATGTTAAAGCAGCAGTTGATTCAATTGACTGTGCACTCCCTGTACCTTAAAATTTCATAAAAGCATTAGCAAGGGAGGTCATCTGGGCCTGGAGTGCACTTACCTTGTCAACCTCAAAAACTCCAGCAGCAATCTTTTTAGGTGCAGACCGCTCAGATGGCCACTGATAGCTGTTGGTGGCCATATCCTCTAGAAGTGTGCGAGCATTTTCCACGGTCTTGGACAACAGAGTCCCACCTGCAGCTGCATCAACAATCGTTTTTGAACTAGGAGTTAAACCATTATAAAACAATTGAACCTGAAGCCAGTCGGGGTAGCCATGCTGAGGGCACTTCCTCAGCAACTCTTTAAATCGCTCCCAAGCCTCGAATAGCTGCTCATCATATTGTTGTTGGAACGTCCCAATCTCGGTCCTTAGTTTGACCGTCTTTGCAGGAGGGAAAAATTTCTTCAAAAAGGCCTAAACCAAAGAATCCCAGGTGGTGATGCTCCCAAGGGGAATAGACTGCAACTAATCTCGTGCTTTATCCCGCAAAGAAAAAGGAAACAAGCGTAAGCGAATGGCATCCTCAGAAACTCCATTAATTCTTACTGTCCCACAAATGTCCAAAAATGATTTTAGATGAGAATTTGGATCCTCGGTGGGCGATCCTCTATATGCACAATCTCGAGCCATCTGAATGAGACCGGTCTTTAGCTCAAATTTGTTGGCATTGATCGGGGCATAGACAATCCCCGATTGTTGCCCCTGAAACACGGGCTGAAAGTAGTCTCTAATAGGCCTAGGCTCCTCATGTGGATTTTGGTCAGCCATTTGAATAATTTCTCTATTTTCCCTTCGAAGCCTATGAATTGTTCTCTCGATCTCTGGATCTAAAGGTGCCAAAATTAAATCTTTATTCCTATGCATAAACAACCTACACTAACCTAAAAAGGAAAAGAAAACAAATAAGGAAAGAAATAAAGAAAAGAGAACAACTAATCTAAATATGGAAAATATAATCTAGAAAAGGAAAATACTATCTAATTAAGGAAAACATGAAACAAATATGGAAAATTACAATTAAGGCAAATTACTAACAAGGAAAATATCTAACTAAAGAGAAAAGGAAAATCAAAGAAAAATAAAAAAAAAAATAAGGAAAAGATTACACAACTAAAAAGAAACTAAACTAGAAAAACAAATATGGAAAGAAAAACAAATGAGGAAAAAATGCAATCAACCTAGAAAAGTAAAAATACACCCTAAATTAAGACCGAACAATTTTTTCACAATATCAATCTGCAACGGCGCCAAAAACTTGATGTGGAATTTTCCTACCACAAGCGCACGGGTCAAGTAATAACAAAGTGTTCGTATAAACGAGTGTCGTCCTTTGGATTTGATTTTTAAGCTAAGTCAAGTATTGTGAATTATCTTGCTCAATTTTATTTACGGAACACAAAGTAGTGAGTGATAGATCGAAAACTAAATCAAAATAAGCAAGTAACAAATAGTGGAGATTCAATTGAAAGAACACTTAGGGATTTGATTTCGCCAATTTAGTGTAGGATTGATTTTAGGGAATAAGTTATCATGCACAATGGAATTATGAGCCTAAGAACCTTTAATCACAACTACCTCTCCCGAGTATAATTGATTCTCATACACATTAACCCACTTGATATCCCTATCTAAGTTTATTAACATGCAAGGCATTGAGTTCTTTTGACCAATTCCAAAGTAAATCTAAAATCCGTCACGAGCTTAGAAATATACTTTAGTCATGCAATCTTGAATAATTCTACATTAAATCCCCTCTCCCGAGCAAGACTCAAAACTTAAATCATTCAACTAATGGCCAATTAATTGAAAGCATTAAATCAAGTTTGCATACATAATAACCATTGCACAACTTATACCGTAAATCAATCCATAAACTAAAACGAGTACATCAATCCCTAAGCCACAAGTTTAGCTACTCATACATGGCGTTACAAGCTCAACTAAACATGAAAAAGCCATTAAATCTAGATAGAGATAAGGAAAAGAAAAGGAAACACTTAATGTCGTCGAACCCGGCACGTCCTCGTCTCGATATTCATGCCACCAAGTGAGATTCCTGGTCCTCGTCCTTGCTTCAGCTCCCACAGTAGGTCTCTAGTCGAAATTGGGGCTAAAATCTCTCAATTTGGCCTCCTCTAATCCGTAGCATGAAAAGAAAGTTAAATAGGAAAATCTACCGATAGCATCAAGTCTCGACGCTGCCTCTTTAACGCGCGTTCTGGTTATGGAAAAATCGAGAGTGTCGAGACGCTCTTGTCACAGTGTCTCGACACTGTGAGTCTGCTGTCTATTTTAATTGAGGAAAAGCAACATCGAGACGCTCCAAGAGTGGCGTCTTGTCGTTGATAGGCAGATTGCCCTCTCTTGGCTTCTTCTAACTTTAATCTTTTCGGTTCTTTGGCATATTTTCGCGTCCCGAACACCTGATTGACTCCAATTCCACGCTTAAGCTCTAATCGACACTTCCCTACAAAATAAACAATTAAGTGCAATAAAATGACAAATAAATCATAAAAGACTAGCTAAATTAAATAGGGAAAAATAGCTAGTTATGCTCGCTATCATTGCTCCTATATCGCATCCCTGCCAACATTCTGTCCTCCAATGGAGCATGGAATGGTGAAACTTCTTGGATCCTTTAACTTGGGAGGGATCTTGTTCTTGACCAATGCACTAGAGCATTCGGTAAGTGCAACTGTTTCATACTCTTCCAATCTTCTTTTCTTTGACAGAATGTTCTTTAGGAATTTCACGTAATTTGGGATGTGTTCAAGCGCTTCGACCAACAAAATGTTGATGTGGAGCTGCTTGAGGATATCTAGAAACTTTTTAAATTGTGCGTCTTGTGAGGCATATTTGAATCTCTGAGGATATGGAGGTGGTGGTCTGTAATCGGGATCTATAATAAACTTTTTAGGTTTTGTGGTCGCATTTTCCTGCTTTTTCTCTGAACTTGAACTTGAACTTTTTTCTTCCAAGGCTTCTGCTTCCTTCGTCTTTTCTTTATTTTCATTATTCTGACTAACTTTTGTGGTAACTTCTGACTTCTTTTATGGAACTTCTTACAGAGCTTTTTCTGGGATTTTCCTTACTTCTTGATTCACGGGGTATTTGAAGGTGTTCATATAACACATGCGGAAGAAATTGAAGATCGAAAGCACTTAAGACATTCAATTTTGCTCCTAAAACATGCATGTTCTATAAAAGACAGAATAGAGAGTTTAGAGAACACCAATGATATGAACTCTACCAATAAAGAACTCCAATAGAGTTGAAAGTGTTGATTTCTATTATGTGTTTGAGCTTCAAGATGGAACACATTAAATGCACTCCGGGTTCATGAAAGCTGCATTTAATGCAAATCAAGCATAAATTGATGGAACTATACTTTAAGCTACTTCAAAGGGAAGCTTAATTAATTCATGGAATGTTACACACAAAATGAAGGTTGACCAAGACTTCAATTCTCGGATTTATTGAGTCCATCATGTAATTTTTCAGTTTTTTGAGTCTTTTCAATGTTACATAGGTTACTTTTGTTAGTGGCTCTATAATACATTAAAGTTAGGAAGGTTACACACTTTAAGGTGACCTAGTAGCTGAATTTAGGTTATATTTTGGAGGCTATAAAAAGCCATCTTTGATGTAACACAAAATACGATTTTGATGATGTTTCAATGAAATTGAGTCTTTTGAGCCTAAAGGCCATGAGCAACTTTCTTTGCATATCTTATGTTTAGATTTGCATGTTAGGATCATTCAAGTAGCTTTGATCGAACTACTTGTGGAGTGATTCGAATCTCGAGTTTAGAAACGAGTTTTCTCTACTCTTGATCTTGATCATCAAGGTAAATCTGTTTCTATCTTCTTCCTTGGGATGAAATCATCTTGGTTTTGGGGTTTTTGATATTGAGTTCTATGGGTCTTGTTTGCTAGCAAGGTTTTTAGATCCAATCATCAAGGGTTTCTTATCATTTGGTATCAGAGCTGCTTTGATTCATATCATTTGGTATCAGAGCTTTAGGCTCTAGATCGGATATATGTTTCCGTTGTTGCATTTCTTTTCTTGTTCTTCATTCTGAATTTTTTTTCTCTCACTGTTCATGTTCTTGCATTCTGTCCAGAAATATAAAATTGAAAAAAAGTTTCACTTCCATTTATCGTTTCATATTTTCGTCTTCTGCAATCTTATAGATCCTCTTCTGATCTACAACTTTGTCTCCTATGAGATCTTGAGATTCGGCTTGCTTCATATAAAAATTCCGTCATTTTGATAGTATATCTGGAAAACCGAGAAAACTGTGATTCTGCAACTTGTTGTTCTTAATGGTTTTTTTTTTGTGTCAAAGTGTATTGAATCTGAATTTTCTGGTAATGACACTCTCATTTGTGTTAAATTTGACCGTTTTCTATTTATTGGTTTCAGTTTCATGTTTAATTTTTTGAAATTAAACAACCAATTGCAATAGATTTAGCGGTTACAGTTTTGCACACTTAAATTTCCAGCCACTTAGTGTCAATGCCCATGATCTTTCTCATTTGTGTAACTCCTATTGTTGTAAAGGCTGATTAAAACTCCATAATTCTTATTGTTAGCCTTTAGATATTTAATTGTGAAGAGTTACAATTCAGAGTTTGTTCTTTCCATCTAGCAATTAATATTCAAATCTGTCCATCATTCTTTCTTGACTTGTTTCTTATTTGATTTTCGTTTTGCTCCATATTTAAGCTATTTGAATAGATTTTTATGTGTGTTGTCTAACACTTGATTGCAAAAACTTGCTCATTGGCTCCTGTGATAGAGAACGTGCATTTGCTGAGAGTGTGTTTTGATTCGAGTGTATACACGAGTGACTATACCTTTACGAGTGTAAACACGTGAGAGAGTGCTTGTGAGGTCCATTATTTTTTTTTTTGTTACGTTACTTAGTTTTGCAGAAATGTCTCAAGAGGATTTTGCAAGACTTCATCGAAGCATGGAGAAAATGACCATGCAATTTGAGAAATTAGATGCAAGGATCAAATCCGTGGAGAAACAACCAGCCTTTCTTATCCGAAAGGAGAGATCTAATCCAATGCACCATAAGGAGTATTGGGAGGTCAAAGGAAAAGAATATGGTGGAGGTTTCCAAGCTGTCCAACGGAGAAATTCAAGAGACATTTATAAAGTTGATCCCAACTTGCGCATGAAGCCTAAACTTCCTAAATTCTATGGAAGTACATACTCAAAGGAGTACATTCAATGGGAAAGGCAAGTTGATCATGTCTTTGATTGTTGCACTTTAAGTGAGGAGAAAAAGGTAAAACTTATTGTTTCTCATCTTAGAGATTATGCCATTACTTGGTGGGATAAATTGTTTTTGGGTAGGAGGAACCTTGAACATCCAATAGATTCATGGAATGATTTGAAGCAATTAATGCGAGAGCACTTTGTTCCTAAGCTTTTCTATAACTTGCGGACTTTGAGACAAGGGAGCAAAAGTGTGGAGGCTTACTACATGGAGATGCAAAAATTGCTTGATGAACTTGATCTTTATGAGGATGAGATGACTACCATGGCTCGTTTCTTTAGAGGACTTAATAAGGAGATTGCCACCCTACTTGATCTTCAACTTTATGGGGATTTAGACGAGATGGTGAACTTAGCCATAAAGATTGAAAAACATCTCCAAAGGAAGTCAACAAGGTACACTAAACCTAAACCAATTTCCAATATTCATTCATCTTTGGAAAAGGTTAGTTTACCTATTAAAATACAGCCTAATATTGAGGTAGAAAGTGGTGAAATTAAAATTGAAATGCAACCAACTCATGTTAATGATTTCTTGTCTAGTAGGCAATTAGATTGCAAAGACTCGTTTGATTGTAACCCTTCTACTATTGTTACACTTACTCATGATGAAGTACATGTTGATGTGTGTGAGTTAGGGAAAAAGGCACAAAAGGCCAAGACAAAAGCATGTGAATTGATTGAAAAAGATTCTTGTGAGAAAATGAGTGAAAGAGAAAAGCATGAGATTAGTTTATGGCCTAAAGAGAAAAATGAGAGAACAGCCAAGAATATGAGTTTGTGTGAAACAATTTGTGAGGTTAAATCTGTTTTGTTTTCAAAACAAAATATTTTTGATCTTTTATACAAAGGAACTTGTTTTCTCACCGGTGAGCTCAAACCGTGTTTTTCTAGTGTTTCTCTTGAGTTCTTACAGGAAGCCAAAACAATCATTGAGAAGCTTGATTCAAAGTTACCTTCTAAAGTCAACAATGGCAACCAACACATGAACATTAATGCCGATGCATTTCTTGAGAGGCAAAACTCCAAATTTGCTTCAAAGTTCATCCATGGCAGCACGCATAAGGTGTTCAAACCGGGTGATTGGGTTTGGAAACACTATTCGAAGGATCCTTATTCTTTTAATAAGAAACCCAAGTGGAGATCCAAAGGCGGTTTACCAATCAGATCCGGGTTCATGAAAGCTGCATTTAATGCAAATCAAGCATAAATTGATGGAACTATACTTTAAGCTACTTCAAAGGGAAGCTTAATTAATTCATGGAATGTTACACACAAAATGAAGGTTGACCAAGACTTCAATTCTCGGATTTATGGAGTCCATCATGTAATTTTTCAGTTTTTTGAGTCTTTTCAATGTTACATAGGTTACTTTTGTTAGTGGCTCTTTAATACATTAAAGTTAGGAAGGTTACACACTTTAAGGTGACCTAGTAGCTGAATTTAGGTTATATTTTGGAGGCTATAAAAAGCCATCTTTGATGTAACACAAAATAAGATTTTGATGATGTTTCAATGAAATTGAGTCTTTTGAGCCTAAAGGCCATGAGCAACTTTCTTTGCATATCTTATGTTTAGATTTGCATGTTAGGATCATTCAAGTAGCTTTGATCGAACTACTTGTGGAGTGATTCGAATCTCGAGTTTAGAAACGAGTTTTCTCTACTCTTGATCTTGATCATCAAGGTAAATCTGTTTCTATCTTCTTCCTTGGGATGAAATCATCTTGGTTTTGGGGTTTTTGATATTGAGTTCTATGGGTCTTGTTTGCTAGCAAGGTTTTTAGATCCAATCATCAAGGGTTTCTTATCAACCAACCTTTGTAGCTCACTTATGTGGAACTCCTTGTGGTGTTTACCTCTCCTATGCTCCTTGGACAACCTCTAGAGTCTTCCCTACTATTCTCTAGGGCCTATAAAGACTTGTGGGAGTCTATAGTAGTAAGAAATAGGAAGGGAATGCTTGAAGGTACAAGCTTTAGGAAGAAATGAGATGAGAGAGTGTTTGAGGGAGAAATTCTGCAGCATAACACTAAGATGAATGCTCTCTCTCTCTTGAATCAAATTCAAGCTCCTTATATAGACCTCTCCCATGCAAAGATAAGCTTCATGACACTAGACACATGGTGAAAATGCAACTTAGCCCGATAGTTGCACTCCCCTCACTATAGATATATTTCCGTCCACTTGATTTAACCATGTTTAGTAAGTCGTTCCTTAACAGGTTGTTCGTAGCTATAGCTAGGTGAAATAACCGTTTCACCCCTATAGTACTTCTTGTTCCTTAAGTTCCACTAATCCTCTAATGAACAATCGGTTTGTGGTCTAACCATTAAACCTAAGTCACTCTCGATCCAGCGAGAGGGTGGGGCCCCTTGTTCAAGTCCTGGAGTTAGTACTTAAAGGAACAACCTTTCTGCTATCCCTGAAATGGGTAGGAGTGAATTCCGTCTTGCGAAACTATGTCCTCAGCTATCTATTAAATTTTATCCCCAAAATGGTAGGCTTGTTGAGTCGACGATGCTTGCCACTCTCACCCATGCAGATCAAAGGATAATCTCGTATAAACAGGAGTTCATAGTTAGCTCAGGATTAAGAACGAGTTACCTAGGTCATCTATGAGAAATAGTCAGTTTCTTCAGTAAACGACATTATAAAGAGAAAGTGACTTATTTCGTTGTCTTGTCTTATGCAAACTCATTGCATAGGACGCCCCCACTCGCATGTCTCCACATGAACGAATTAGGATCTCATCGTTTGTACTTAATACAAAGTGGGTCGCGTCCATAGTGTCCCCAGGATAAGGCACCCAACTGTATCCTTATACTATAGACAATTTTGAATATAAACTTGAACTTGATCCTATGATATGTCTCTACATATAGTTCGAGTATTCATTTTATAGCCAAGGATCTTAGTTTATTGGATTTAGGTTAATCATTTGCAATTTACATATTCAATAACATCTTTTACGTAATAACCTCAATAACGTCTTTATTGGAAATAGAATATGTTTAATGATTTACAAACTACGAGTTTATAGGACATTATACCCAACAAACTCCCACTTGGACTAGAAACTCTAGTGGGGTACATGAAGTTAGGTGTGAGAGAAATTTAAAGACAATAAACTAGGGCATCATCTATACCCTTACATTTCTCCCACTTTCCCTAGTCTAACAAAGCTCGTAATCCTAAATTAACTAGGTGACCCTAAAAAACTTTAGCCGTGAGGGGTTTTGTAAACAGGTCAGCCATGTTGTGCTCCGAAGCAATCTGCGTGACGATCACATCTCCTCGTTGCACGATCTCCCTGATGAGATGGTATTTGCGCTCAATATGCTTTCCTCGCTTGTGACTCCGAGGTTCCTTAGAGTTTTCAACTGCACCACCGTTATCACAATAGAGGGTGACAGGCAGTTGCATATTTGGAACAATTTCCAACTCTGTTAGGAATTTTCTTAGCCATACTGCCTCTTTTGCTGCTTCACAGACGGCTACGTACTCTGCTTCCATGGTGGAGTCAGCAATGCAACCTTGCTTAATACTCCTCCATACTATTGCTCCTCCATTTAGAGTAAACACAGATCCCGATGTTGATTTTCTTGAATCTATATCGGTCTGAAAATTTGAGTCAGTGTATCCTGTAAGGATCAGATCCTTAGCTCCATACACGAGCGTATAATCCCTAGTTCTCCTTAGATATTTAAGGATATTTTTAACGGCAGTCCAATGCGCATGTCCAGGATTAGACTGTTATCTGCTGACTATTCCTACGACATAACATATGTCGGGTCTGGTACACAACATTGCATACATCAAACTACCAACTGCTGATGCATAGGGAATACGTCTCATTTCCTCAACTTCTTGACAGGTGAACCTCATGCCTAAAAGGTAATAACCCTTTCTTGGAGTTCTACATCGATTATCGTACCAACATTTTGTCGATATATGATGATTGAGACAATACTAGCATTTTTTTTCTTTCTATTTCTAATGATTTGAATGCCTATAACAAATTGAGCCTCACCTAAATCTTTCATTTGGAATTGAGTCGCTAGACAATGTTTTACGTCAGTCAGGAATTCTACATTATTCCCAATAAGTAGGATATCATCTACGTATAGAACTAGAAAAGCTACAGTGGATTTGACGATTTTCTTGTAAACACAAGGTTCGTCAACATTCTGCTCAAAGCCATACGTTTTGATCGCAGTGTCAAAACGTATATTCCAGGATCTTGATGCTTGTTTTAATCCATAAATGGATCGTTTAAGTTTACAAACCTTTTGCTCATCACCCTGGATTATGAATCCCTCTGGTTGAGCCATATAAATAGTCTCTTCAAGATTGCCGTTCAACAAGGCTGTCTTGACATCCATTTGCCATATTTCATAATCATAATATGTGGCAATGTATAAGAGTATTCTAATCGACTTAATCATGGCAACAGGGGAAAAAGTTTCTTCATAATCCACTCCTTCCTGCTGTGTAAAACCCTTTTCCACAAGTCGAGCCTTAAAGGTTTGAACCTTACCAGCTTGGTCTCGTTTTCTTTTGTAGATCCATTTACAACCAATAGGTTTTACCCCATCCATCTATTCTACAAGTTCCCAGACTGAATTGAAGTACATTGACTCCATTTTGAGATCCATGGCTTTGATCCACTAGTCTTTATCAACATACTTCATTGCCTGATTAAAGGACAATGGATCCTCTACACCATCATTAGATATAATGGTTTGAGTTTCTGTTAAACCCATGTAGCGGTCGGGTTGTATTATAACCCTCCCACTATGTCGAGGCTCTCTCATTATTTGAGATGGATGTGTTTGATAAACAACTTTTGATGGACCAGCTTGATCTACAACTTTTGTAGATTCTTTTGTAGTTTTTCTTGAAATCTCATCTAATACTAGTTTACTGCGAGGTCGATGATCTTTTATGTGATCTTCCTCAAGGAATGTAGCGTTTGTCGATACAATCACTTTATTATCCTGAGGGTCGTAAAATAGACCACCTTTCATTTCTTTAGGATATCCTACAAACAGGCAAAGTTTTGAACGTCGTTCCAATTTCTTTGGGTTTTGCACCAACACGTGTGTCGGGCAACCCCAAAATTTTAAGTGACGTAAACTACCTTTACGCCATTTCCATAGCTCATAGGGTGTTTCAGAAACACTCTTAGAGGGAACCACGTTCAAAATGTATACGGCAGTTTCAACTGCATATCCCCAGAATGAATCAGGCAACTGAGCATAGCTCATCATTGATCGAACCATGTCTAACAGAGTTCGGTTTCTCCTATCTGATACACCATTTTGTTGTGGTGTAGAAGGGGCTGAGAGTTGAGACGTAATTCCATTTTCTATCAAATAGTCTTGGAATTGTAAGTCCATATATTCTCCACCTCGATCAGATCGTAGTGTTTTAATCGTTTTACTTAATTTGTTCTCAACCTCGGTCTTGTACTCGTTGAACTTTTCAAGGGCTTCAGACTTATGATGCATTAGGTAAAGGTAGCCATACCTTGAATAATCATCAATGAAGCTGACAAAATATTCATACCCTCCTCGTACTTTGACATTCATAGGACCACAGAGATCCGAATGCACGAGTTCTAAGGGTTCTTTGACCCTATAACCTTTTTCCAAAAAAGGTCGTTTGGTCACTTTTCCCTCGAGGCAGAACTCACATGGTGGTAACGAGTCATCTTCTAACTGATTTAGTAGTCCACTCTTTACCAATCTTTCAATCCTATTGCGATTTATGTGGCCTAATCTCATGTGCCAAAGATAGGTATCAGGAGAAACTTTTCGCCTTTTCTTTTGAGTTTGCGCTACTTTAAACTTTTCCGTATTAAAAATAGCTTTAACTTGAATTGGCCTTAACACGTATAAGTTGCTTTCAAGTTTTGCAGAACATATATGCATACCTCTTTTGTTAACAAACACTGTATTAATATCAAAAGATACTTGGTATTCATGTTCAATCAAACAAGAGATAGAAATTAAGTTCCTTTTTATATCGGGAACGTACAAGACATTTTCAAGTAGTAAAAATCTATCTCCAAAAGACAACTTGAGAGTTCCTGAAGCTCTGACTGTGACGACCTCTCTAGTTCCAACTTTGAGAGTTACTTCGCCGTCTTCCAGCATATGCCAGGAACTAATTTCCTGTAAAGAAGAGCATACATGGTTAGTCGCTCCTGAATCTAATATCCAGGCAGAGCTATCTTGCTCAACTAAACATGTTTCAATAACGAGAAAATCATATTTACCTTGTTTTTCCTTTTCAGCCTTCTTTTCTGCAAGGTACTTGGGACAGTTGTGTTTCCAATGTCCGTCTACATTACAATGGAAACACTTTCCTTTATCTGCAGCTTTAGTTTTTGCCTTGCTTCCCATAGGAGCTTTTCCTTTCCCTTTATCCTTCTTTTTCTTCATTTGAATACTCTTATTCTTTGATGTGGAAGGTCCAGACTTGGTTCCCGAGGACGATCCCTTTTGAAACCTCTTGGTTGTAGCAACGTTTGCTTCCCCTTCATGTCCCCTCTTAGTGAGACTTTGGTAGGTCTGGAGCTCGTTTAGCAAGGTAGTCAGGTTATAGTCTATTTTGTTCATGACAGCATTTGTCCTAAACTGAATGAAGCTCTTCGGAATAGACTCCATTATAAAACTTACTTGACTATCGTCGTCAATAGTAGCACTGTTTACTTCAGCGATGTTAAACTGAACCATCATGTTCAAAACATGTTCCCTAACTGAAGCACATTCCTTCATTCGGGAATTGTAAACATTCTTGAGAGTTTCGTGCCGGATTTGCGAGGACGATTGTCCAAACATACCCTGCAACGAAGTCATGATCTCCCTTGCGGTGACCATCCTCTCGTGCTTTTTAGACAAGACATCCGAGATGCTTGCTAAAATATAGACTCTTGCTTTATCATTTGCTCGAGTCCATTTCTCATATTTTTCCCGAACAATTCGGTTTGTTGACGAGCCAGGGTTAGGTGGACACTCTTTGGTAAGGACAAATCTAAGATCCACGATTAGTAGTATTGTGTTCAAATTAGACTTCCAAGTCCCATAGTTATCCCCGTTAAGCTTATCCGAAGCAAGTAATTGTACTAGTGAGCTAGACATGCTGAAAAATTAAACAAAGCTATTAGTAATTGCTTATTAACCTTTTTATACAAAATCCAATAAGGTTTTAGCAAAAGTAATAATGTACCCAGGATTATTATTTTGCAACGACACTTTAGTGAGTTAGAGCAACCGCTACCGAGGGGCAGTCAATTACTCCTTCACTAAATCAAGATGTTCTTGACTAAATACTAATCCTAGAATAACTCTTATTCCTATAGTTGTTTAGTTATCGTTACGTTTGGTCAAGAATTTACTAACACTTATTAACCCTTGTAAGTGTGACCGTTTTAAGATTACAGAGAACGACCCCAACAATGCTACCGAATGGAAAAGCTAATGTTGGAAATGGTCCTAAGTAATCCTATCCATCTCTGGAGTTTGCGTTGTTCTGATCTCCATGTTACAACCCTCTGAATGGTTAGTATCTCCAGGGCATACAAGCAGGCGCAACATGGAAATCTCACGGTGCAACCTAACAGAGTTGACCGCAGGATGTGTTGACCCACTTCCTTCACTCACTTACTATAAATACTTTCTCCATTCACCTTGTTATTGATTTATGCAAACACCTTCCGAATGGAGCAGTTGAGGTATAATCAACACGAGGCCAAGCATAAATCTCACCTTGTGAACAAAAAGGAGAGTGTGAAAGGGAAATGGGTTTGATATATCTCTCCCCTCCCACTAAGTATTTTAAACGGTTTTGGGTATACTTATACTTAGGAGAATTTCAGCTAATTGAATAGCCCTAAGTCTAAGTTCATTTAATCTTACGATGTCTAGGTGATGACGATTAAAACCTCACATCACACACGTGCATGCTCATAAATCTGGGTTAACTTTAACTCAAGAACCGACTCGATGCCCAGGTAGGAGGTGTTCCGTAAACCGTCAACTTAAATACCTCCAGCCTTAGACAACATCTCCTTGGGTGAGTTCTCTTGTAACCTATGTTTTACAAGCTTATCGACCTATTTGAATCTAATTGAAATCGATCGAGAGTTGGATTCAATTTAACCCTAAGTGAGCAAGCACCTTTTCTTTGTTATAGATTTTAGATTTCTAAGTGATTTATAACATTTATAAATCTAATCTAAAACATGCTTTCCAATTTGATTATAACACTTTATAAACAAACACTAAGGAAATTTCATGCTTCATGCTAGGTTAATTTTATCTTTTAATTAATATAACTTTTATATCAATTAACCAATTTTAATTAACCATTCAAGCATGAATCTCCCTAAATTAATACAACACTTATATCAATCAAACATTAAATTTCCATCATGCATTTAGGAAAAATTAATAACACGTATTAAAATTAAGAAATGCATGATCATGCTTTCCTATGGTGGGATTTTAAACTATATGCCTTGCTCATAATGCACATACAACCATTTAATTAAATCATACATTCATAATGCATAAAGAAATTAAATCAAGCTAAAATGGAATGGTTTGGTAATTTAAAACAAACAATTAACTAATTATTACAATAATAATCAATAAAAATTGTTTGTGGAGATCCCGAGCTTCACGAACCAACTCGAACCAACCCTCCATGGAGTGAACCGGCCTTAAAAAATGTGCTAAGAGGCTGAACCGGCTGCAGGCAAACCGAACCGAACCAAGGACAGCAGCTGGAAAAATGCAGATTCTGGAATTTTTCTTCAACAACGTCGGGACGCTACATTAAGAGCGTCCCGACGCTCTTGCGACAGCAACCCACTACTGCTGTTTTTCTGCTGCGTCTTCTCCCGTTTCTATTCGATTTAACAGCCTATATGGACTCTAAGGACTCTATAAAAATTACAGACTCTAGTACACACATTAACACTCTTACATTTCCGAGCAATTACAATTTCATGAAGATTTAAAGGCTCAAAAAATTGGCAAACCAGAACATTTCCATTTTAGCACACAGAAAAATCAATTTCAAAATGGTACCCACCACAGTAAAATTAAAACGACTTAAGTGCTCTAATCATGTTCTGATACCAATTGAAGGTGTTCATATAACACATGCGGAAGCAATTGAAGATCGAAAGCACTTAAGACATTCAATTTTGCTCCTAAAGCATGCATGTTCTATAAAAGACAAAATAGAGAGTTTAGAGAACACCAACCTTTGTAGCTCAGTTATGTGGAACTCCTGTGGTGTTTACCTCTCCTATGCTCCTTGGACAACCTCTAGAGTCTTCCCTACTATTCTCTTGGGCCTAGAAAGACTTGTGGGAGTCTATAGTAGTAAGAAATAGGAAAGGAATGCTTGAAGGTACAAGCTTTAGGAAGAAATGAGATGAGAGAGTGTGAGGGAGAAATTATGCAGCATAACACTAAGATGAATGCTCTCTCTCTCTTGAATCTGATTCAAGCTTCTTATATAGACCTCTCCTATGCAAAGACAAGCTTCATGACACTAGACACATGGTGAAAATGCAACTTAAAGTGGATTCTAGGTGTTTAATTCAGAACACATGCATCTAGTGCATGGTTGTGTTGTTTTCAACTATGCATCATCATGCAAGAGTGGGAATGCCACTAAATCCACTATGATTTGAATCCTAATTGTGAATTTTCAGCTTGCAATTCATTTCAATTTCAATTCCAAATTGAAATTGATTTTTAGGCAATTAATTGGGACATTTCCAAGTAATTTTGATATGATTAATCCAATTAATCTTTATCACCGAGTGCCATGATTCCTAATACATATATATGATATTTAAAACACTTTTAAATACCTTATCTCTCAATTCCCAATTTAATTCATAATTAAATCATTGTGTCGAACACGTTTTACGATAAAACCCTATTTCCCATTTTTTAACGATTCAAAGATTCCTATCAAAATATTCATGGCTTTAATCTGATATGAGCTAGTAGGGGGACCTAATGGACCTATAGATCATGGGCTCCAACGATTCGAGACTAACCGACTAATCTCATTATCTAAGCTAGACAAAATTCATTAACTACCAGAACACTCCCCCGATAGTTGCACTCCCCTCACTATAGATATATTTCCGTCCACTTGATTTAACCATGTTTAGTAAGTCGTTCCTTCATAGGTTGTTCGTAGCTATAGCTAGGTCAAATAACTGTTTCACCCCTATAGTACTTCTTGTTCCATGTGTTCCACTAATCCTCTAATGAACAATTGGTTTGTGGTCCAACCATTAAACCTAAGTCCCTCTCGATCCAGCAAGAGGGTGGGGCCCCTTGTTCAAGTCCTGGAGTTAGTACTTAAGGGAACAACCTTTCTGCTATCCCTGAAATGGGTGGGAGTGAATTCCATCTCGCGAAACTATGTCCCAAACTATCTATTCGATTTTATCCCCAAAATGGTAGGCTTGTTGAGTCGACGATGTTGGTCACTCTCACCCATGCAGATCAAAGGATAATCTCATATAAACAGGAGTTCATAGTTAGCTCAGGATTAAGAACGAGTTACCTATGTCATTTATGAGAAATAGTCAGTTTCTTCAGTAAACGGCGTTATAAAGAGAAAGTGACTTATTTCGTGGTCCTGTCTTATACAAACTCATTGCATAGGACGCTCCCACTCGCATGTCTCCATATGAACGACTTAGGATCTCATCGTTTGTACTTAATACAAAGTGGGCCGCGTCCATAGTGTCCCCAGGATAAGGCACCCAACCGTATCCTTATACTATAGACAATTTTGACTATAAACTTGAACTTGATCCTATGATATGTCTCTACATATAGTTCGAGTGATCATTTTATAGCCAATGATCTTAGTTTATTGGATGTAGGTTAATCATTTGCAATTTACATATTCAATAACATCTTTTACTGAATAACCTCAATAACGTCTTTATTGGAAATAGAATATGTTCAATGATTTACAAACTACGAGTTTATAGGACATTAAGCCCAACAGTATTCTGGTCCATCATATTCTAATCCACTTCTAAAGGTGACGGTCTTGCATTGCTCCTTACCTTCCCGGTGAGGGTTTTTAGTCTTGTTGGGCACTATCCCTTGTGGTCTGTTTTTGATTTCTTGAGCGATCTGTCCAATATGTTTATGTGCATCTTCACTCAGAAGTCCAGAAATCTGGCCCATGGTATTGAGCATTTGAAACATCACTGGTTTCAGCTCAAATTTTGGAGCTTCTATTGGTGGCTCTTGAATTCCTGGATTCAGAGTTTGAAAAACGGGTAAGGCATAGTCCCATATTGCTCTATTGCGATCTTCAACAATATAAATTGGATTTTCATGAGTTTAAAAAAAAAATAAATTGGATTTTCATGTGGTGGCATCGGTGGAACTGGGGGTGCTAGAGGGATTCTCCCACCATTTTGCTCCCTTCCACGATTCTGTGGGTAAATTTGAGGATCGACTCCAGGTTGGTCCATCAAAAAATCTTGTATATAAGAAGCTTCTTCAAGAGGTTCCTGTGCGTTCAACTCATGTTGTTCCCTTCTCTTTTTTCTTTTTTCTTTCCGACGATGACGAAAGGTTCTTTCTATCTCAGGATCTATATCAAGGAGTGGACGCCCCTTGTTCATGCATTAACCTTAACCTGCAAGAAAACATTGCAAATCAAAGTCAAATCCTTCTTGAGATAGAAATGTGGTCGCAATCGAATCACAATCTCAATAAACAAAAACTGGTTTCACTTTTGGTCCCCGACAATGGTGCCAAAAACTTGATGCGGCGTCGGGCTGAAATGTGGATGTAAGAAAAGATGGTAAATAATGATTAAGATAAATTCAGCCAACCTTGTGCAAGTATACACTATCGCATGCAGTAATAAAAACCTTAAGTATTCCAAGGGTATCGTTCCCATGAGAACTAAATTGGAAACACAAATTTGAAGTAGAAATTGTTCAAAGATTTCTTGGATAAGGTAACCAAAGAAATAGTTGATGATGATTTTTGAAAAATAAATAAAATAAACAAGTAAAGAAAACAATGATAAGTAAGCGAGGTGCTCAATATAGTTTCAACCCTAAGGTAACATAACTCTAATCATTGTTTATTAAACCTAAGTCTATTCATGCATTGGATCAGATTTAACTTCTATTTAGTCTTGCTCCCAAGAACCGTTAGAAGGCAAAGCGACTACCGTTAAACACATGTCTGTGACTCGAATCCAACATAGATAATTCAAGCAATCAATCTATAACCCTATAGTTTTCATAGGGTACCGTAGGCAACGTCACCCTATAACACCGAATACACTCTTTCGAGCCATTTCTCCTATATCACCTTTTTTACAACTGATATTGTTCGTCCCTTTCGAGATCAAACTCACATAGCATGCAAAGTCTAAGTGATCAATTCAAACTCAGCAAGATTCAGAATGATATTCAATAAAGAGTGACATGCAATGAGTAGAACTTAAGCAAATAAACACATTCAAGATAAGTTAACCATAAGGGAATTCACTATATTGAACCCCTCAATGGGATTTAGCTACGCATGATGGAATAAGATGCACAAGAATAACTTTTCAATGACATAATGAATGTAAGAATACAGAAATAATGAAAATAACAATTGCTGGAAATATGGTGCAGTAGCTAAAACTAGGGTTTTTTCTTTTATCCAATCCTTCTAGAGTTCGCTCGACACTTTACTCTCCTTTACAAATGGGAATAGGGTGAAAATCTCTACAAACACTCAAGTTTGATGTCTAACTAAAGGTTAGAATTCAGTCATCTAAGAAGGACCACGAGCATCCCTACTCATGGGTGTTTACTAGGGTTTTGTCACCACCCTCTTCTTCCCAGTGAGTTATTGTTGCATTTCTCTTCGAATCAAGACCTTATATAGTGTGGGGAGTAGTTGAGAAGCCACGAAATAGGTGTTGGTAGGTAGCCCAGTCAGTTTCGGGGTAAAAACAACCGGTTAGGTGCACAAAACTCTCATTCAAAACGACCCGCGACAGACTCGGAACTGCCTCTGTCTACCCAGAAATGCGGTCGCATTTGGATTTTGCCTTCCTAGAAATGTGGTCGCATTTCTGGAAAATTCCAACTTTCCTCTGCTTTCCACACAACACCAAATTAAGTCAATTTTTTTTCAAAATAGGTCTTTTTAAGCTCTTTTAAGCATTATTTGACATATGAGACTCTCAAGTCCCTAACTCATCAACTTTAACACTTTTAGAGCTCGGGAATAGTAAATTTGATCTAAAACATGCAACTTTGACAAGGAAATGAGCTAAATATAAGTGTAAAATAGGTATATTTTTTACCCCTACCAGTTTTGGATCAATACGTCTGTATCAAATACAAAGCGGACCGTATCATATAGTGTTACCAGGATAAGGTACCCAACCTAAATATCCTTGGATCTTAGTTTATTAGATTTGGGTCAAATTGTGCAATAATTAACAATAAAACTTTATTGTAGAAACTGAATAACACTTTATTGAAACAAGTATACAATTTGTTTACATTCAATATCTACGAGTTTTAGGGCATAAAACCCAACAAAGGTGTCTACCTATGACCAAGAGTTGCATCCATTCAGTCTTATCAATTAGATTGTGAAGAGTTTGAAATCTTGAAGTTAGGAACGAGTTCTCCTTTCTTTTTTTATCATCGATCATTTTTCCAAGTAAAATATATTTAACTTTCTTGGGGTTTTCATATCATTTTTTTAATGGAGTTATTCTTATTACTGTTGTGGGGATTCACCTGGAATAAGGGGAGTTCTCAAGCATAATTGAGGTTGTTTCTTTTAAGAGCCATGTTTTGCCAAAGAAAAAGAGGTCATGAAACCTACAAAATTGATGCTCAATTTTTTAACAGTGTTCGAGATAATTTGGTCGAGCTACATGAATCCATGAATGATTATATTGAAATATGCAAAGAGAAGAATTTACGAGACCAAGCCATCATGGCTCAAGCTGTACAATCCAATAAAAATGATGAAGATTGTTCAACACCTCAAGATGATGGTGACCAACAGATGCAAAATGATGATAATCATCAAAGTTCAGAAGAGAAAGAGAAAAATGATGAGGTTAGTATAAAAGACTAGGACATGTTTGACAAATGTCTAGTGAATGAGATTGAGGTAAAATCTCAAGAGAAAACTGAGGTGAGTCAAGAGAGTGAGAAAATCAAGAAAAGTGTGAAAAGTAGGAAAAAAGAGAAAAGTGAAACGAATGGAGAAAATGGAGGAAACTAAAAAAAATGAGACTGTGAAAAGAAGTGTTCAAGTGAAAAAAAAAAACATGAGAGTTGGGTTTGTTTTCCAAGTGTTTTTTGATGATTCAATCAATACACGTTGGATAATCAAGTCTCAAATTTGTTATCAACAACAATGGGAGAGGAATGTTCTACACAAAATGTTTACATTTGATCCAAGAGAAGTCATTCCAATCCAAGTGCTTGGACAAGCGCGAGACGATAACTACAAAGCTGCTTTGCAAGGAGAGTGTTTAGATTCGAGGATGAATCCTTTTGAAAAGGGGAAGATGATAAGAATCATGAAGATCTACACGTCACAATTGGACCTATTACACGAGCCAAGGCTAAGAAGCTTCAATAAACATTTCTTATTCACATACGAAATTCGATAGGTTCAGCTCAACCTCCATTTCATATGCTGCAAATTAATCCAAGAGAGGGTGATGTTGTGAAGGTCAACATTTGCAAGATTGACGTTGCGCCAACATTTTGAAGACTCATTTGTTATTTTAAGTCATCAACTTTTGCTTGTAATTTTTGAACTTTTGGATTTCCAAAATATGGTTTCAAAGTTAGAAATCAATTATGGGGAATTACTAAGTAGGCCAACTATGGTCATTAATAATTGTAGGTTTTATTTTTGGGAACTGAAAGGTTGGGGGTTTCATTCACATAAAGGTTATAAAAAGCCATAACAAATCCATGTAAAACTCAGATTATGATGAATGAAAATTGATCTCTCAAGTTAGAGACATTTTCTTAGAAATCTGTGATATGCAATTTAGCTACTGCAAGTGTACGAGTCAAGTTTTAATATAGTGATTTCGTTGAAAACGAGTGTCGTCCTCTGGATTGGGTTTCTAGTCAAATTAATTATCATGAATACTTTTGTCCAAATTTATTTAGAAAGAAAAACGTAATGAGAAGGATCAAATTAAAGCAACAAGATTATAAAGTGGAAATTCGAATGGAGAAGATTCTTAGGGATTTGATTTCATCAATTTAGATTTAGGATTAATTAATGGGAATGAATCTTAGCGTGCAATTATTTTATAAGTCAAGAAAACTTAATTCACAAATATCTCTCTCGAGCATAAATGATTCTCATGCAGACAATAAACCCAATATCTCTATCAAAGTTCATTAGCTTGTAAGGCCTTAAGTCTAGTCCTTTTTACAACTTCTAAAGTTATTCTAAATCTCCCGATCTTAGAATCTTACTTCAGTCATGCAATCAAGATCTAAGCTAAACCCTCTCTCCCGAGAAAGATTCAACACAAAATTATTCAATTAATGGCCAATAAATTGAAAGCAATAGGAATATAATTGCATGAATAAAATAAAGGCACAATCATCCCATAAATCAATCCATAAACCTAAAAGACTACATCAATCCTTTAGACAAAAAATTTAGCTACTCATAGTCTTAGAACTACAATTGATAGCGGGTAGAAATGTCGTTATTTTAGTCCTAAATTATCAAGCTTTTGAGTACTTTTATTGTGTTTTTATTGAGAAAATCTAATGTAATTCATTATTTTGTCCTAAGGAGCAAATTGTGGATTTTTGGTGAAAAAAGGCCCAAAAATGAGCATATCAAGCCAAATTTCCAAGCATGGGTCAAAGGGGGAGCCCAAAAGTCAACAATCCAAGTGAAGATCCAAAAAGAACGAAGTTGGCCCAAGTTTCAAGCCCAGCCTACGCGGAGAAGTTCTGGAAGCCTCACAGAGTCGAGACGCTGTCCCATTTCTTGTCGGGCAAGTCGAGTGACGTCACAACGTCGCGACGCTGTGCCCTTAGCGTCATGACGTTGTCCCTATTCTAGGCCTATAAAAAGGACCCCTTGGTACCCAATTTAATCATCAATCATTCCATCCTTCATTCCTTCCTTCCTTTCCTTTGCTCTCTTTGAGCATTCTCTCAAGGCTTTTTAGCCTTTTTTAGAGTCAAGAGTGGGAAATTTTGTGGGGAGCTTGTAGTGAGCACTCTAGGAGGCTTGGGGCGTGTTCGGAGGGACTCTAAGCGCAAGTGACGAGGTTCTCGACGGTCATTTTCTTTACTCTTATTTTGCTCCAATTTATGCTTTTTATTGTATACATTGTGGATATTATAGCCATGTATAGCTAAACCCATTTTGGGGTCTTGAAATGAAAATTCATAGTTAAATATTATTAGGATTACCTATCTCTGGTCCATTTAACTAATTATTTTGTATGGATATTCGTAATCCTGTATATGATCTGGCCAATTATATATTGATTCGATTCTGATCGATTGTCAGTATGCTTAACAAATTAATGCAAAGTTTTCGCAGATATATATCAATTCAAGTATAAATTGATGAAATCAAGTAATACCTAGTGAGTCTAGGATCGAATCCATAGGGAAAGGCTATTTGCGAGCAAAACAATACATTCTGCAATACATCGCAAATGCAAGTCTACTCTTAATCACAACTTTCTGTGACTTCTCTTTCTCCTTGTTGCTTTGATCTTCGTCTCTTCCCTTTCGTCTCTCGTATATCTTTCCTTTGAGCAGGTGGCTTCTATTTATAGGCGAAGGAAACTAACTTCTCCAAGGAATTAGAAAAATTGCTTCAATCATCTTTAGCCCACTTGTGCGTCAGTGTGTCAGCATGGTCTTTTCATCAATCTTGTCTGTCTCATGATCGTCTTGGGATGTGTGCCTGCATTGAGAGAAACTTGGGCCACCAACAACTGAATTAATTGCGTTAGCACCTTTTATTTTTATAATTTTGCATCGCATACATAAATATATCCTACCGCAAAGAATCATCGCATTTTCCTTTCTTATTGTGTTGAAGTAACGCATCAATGTATCTTTTTGCAAGTTATCAAGGGGTGATAAGCTGTTGCGATATGGTGCTTGACATTGTATTTTTGCAACAGCTTAGTCATGACCTTGTTCACGAAATGGGTTCCTTCATTGCTGATAAGTCTTCGTGGCACTTCAAATCTTGTGAAAATGTTTTCTTAAGGAACTTTGCCACGGTTGCTGCATCATTTTTAACGCAAGCAATTGCCTCTACCCACTTAGTGACATAGTCGACTGTGATGAGGATGTAGTGGTATCCTTGCAATGATGGAAATGGTCCCATAAAATCGATTCCCCAAACATCAAATGGTTTAATTTCCACTATATAATTTTGCGGTATCTCATTTCTTGTGCTGATGTTACCGGTGGGGATATCAGACGCATCCACTTTTTCAGGGTTTTCCAACCACGATAGATGATCTGCCACTAGGTTTTCACTCCCCTTTTTGTCCTTGATTTCTAAATCAAATTCTTGCAACAAGAGAATCCACCTAATCAGCCTTGGTTTTGCGTCCTTTTTAGTGATTAGGTATTTGATTGTCGCATGATCAGTGTAGACAGTGACTTTGGAGCCAATCAAATAAGCACGAAATTTATCAAAAACATAAACAATCGCTAATAATTCCTTCTCGGTTGTTGTGTAATTATTTTGTGCTTCATTCAATGTCTTGCTGGCATAATAAATAAGGTGAAGTGACTTCTTCTTTTTCTGTGTCATAACTGCCCCTACTGCCACATCGTTCGCATCACACATTAGGACAAATGGTTCTTTCCAATCAGGGGCTGTGACAATGGGCGCAGTAACTAGCGCATGCTTAAGATCATTAAACTCCTTGGCACATTCTTCTGAAAATTCAAATCTTCTATTTGCCTCCAACAATGCGCATAATGGCTTGGTGATATGCGAGAAGTTCCTTATGAATCTGTGGTAGAAACCTGCGTGACCCAAGAAACTTCGAATTCCTTTCACAGAGGTGGGTGGTGGCAACTTTTCTAACACTAGGTTAGTCTCTTCGCATCGCTCCAAAACACGTTCCAGCTGCGTTAGGCAATCTGCGAAAGACTTTCCATAAACTTCGAAGTCATCCATGAAAACTTCTACTGATTTTTCTAGCAATTCTGAAAAAATGGCCATCATGCATCTTTGGAATGTCTCTGGCGCATTGCATAGCCCAAAAGGCATTCTTCTAAATGCAAAGGTTCCATATGGGCAGGTGAAAGTTGTCTTCTCCTGATCCTCTGGCGCAATGGATATTTGGTTATATCCTGAATATCTGTTAAGAAAATAGTAGTATGTTTGTCCCGCAAGTCTATCAAGCATTTGGTCAAAGAAGGGAAGAGGGAAATGATCCTTCTTCGTGATTGCGTTGAGCTTGCAGTAGTCCATACATATGCGCCACCCAGTAGTGGTGTGTGATGGGATTAATTCGTTGTTTGCGTTGGCTACCACCGACATTCCTCCTTTCTTTGGTACGCATTGCACCAGACTTGCCCATCTATTGTCTGCGATAGGGTAAATTACGCCTGCGTCGAGCCATTTGATGATCTCTTTTCGCACAACCTCCATCATTGTTGGGTATAATCTTCTCTGTCACTCAATAAATTCATTTGATTCGTCTAACAAACGAATTTTGTGCATGCAATATGAGGGGATGATTCCTTTGATATCTGCGAGACTCCATCCAATAGCATTCTTGTGCCTTATTAGTACCTGCATTAGAAGGTTTTCTTGTGGCTGATCAAGCTTTGACGAAATGATTACAGGCAGAGATTTTTCTTCTCCCAAAAACTTAAACTTCAGATACGCTGGAAGTGGTTTGAGCTCTAGCGTAGGTGGTTAAACTATGGAAGGTAAGGTGGGAATTCTTTCTTTGAGATCTTGCACATGAATTCTTCTGGGGGTTGTGCCAGGATGAAATTATCGTCTTGTTCTTCCTTTGTTTCTTCTTGTGCAGTTCTGAGCGTATTTAATTGCACCATTTCAAGTGGGGAACATACATCTATGCGTACCACCATGTCTCATTCCTTGGTGTCGTCTGGGTATTTTAATGTGGTGAACACATTAAAACCCCTTTTTGATCATTCATGTGCATGGTGAGCTCTTCTTTTTGCACATCAATTAATGTTTGGCTAGTCGCAAGGAACGGTCTTCCCAAAATAATGAGAACTTCCCTGTCAGCTTCGTAATCGAGTATAATGAAATCTTTTGGAAAAATAAAATTGTCAACTTTTACCAGAACATCTTCAATTTTTCCTTCAGGATGTACCACTAGTCTATCTGCCAGTTGAAGCGTGACAGTGGTTGGGCGTGCTTCTCCAATCCCTAGGCGCTTGTATACTGACAAAGGCATGAAATTGATGCTTGCGCTTGCATACATGATTCTCCCACATGCAATTGAACTTGATATCCCTATCTAAATTTATTAACATGCAAGGCTTTGAGTTTAGTTCTTCAAGCAACTTCTAAAGTTATTCCAAATCCCGTCACAAACTTAGAATTTCTACTTTAGTCATGCAATTAAATAAAGTAAGTCTTAGGCCAAATCCCCTCTCCCGAGCAAGATTCATCACTCAAATCATTCAACTAATGATCAAGTAATTGAAAGCATTTAACCATAATTGCATGGGTAAAATAAATGCATATTCATACAACAAATCAATCCAACAAACTAAAACAACTACATCAATCCCTAAGACAAACAACTAGCAATTCATAGTCTTTAAACTACAAACACTAATTGAAAGAAAAGCCATAAAAACTACAAAAGGTAAGGGAAAGAGAAAGGAAAACTCGAATCTTTCGAAATCGGCTCGTCCCTGTCACGATCTCCATATCTTCTCGCTTGATTCCCGCTCCTTGGCCTTGCTTTAGCTCCCACCAAAGGTCTCTAGTCGAAATTAGGGCTAAAATCTAACCAATTGGGCTCCCCCTTGGCCGTAGCATGAAAAGAAGATTATATAGAAAATCTGCTGATAGCGTCGAGACGCTATAGACAGCATCGCGACGCTGTCACGATCTGCAATTTTGGAAAATTTGTCGATAGCACGACGCTGGTCCTAGCGTTGCGAGGCTATGAATTTTTTTTTTTTTTTTAGATTGAAGACTCCATTTGACTCCAATTGCTGAATTAAGCTTAAAACACATACTTCCTACAAATAAAACATAAAAATGCATAAATTTGGGCAAATAATTTTAAAAGACTAGCTTAATTAATCAGAGAAAAATAGCTAGCTATGCTCGCTATCAAATACCCCCAAACTTAAGCTTTTGCTAGTCCTCGAGCAAACTAAAAATCAAGCATACAGTGGAAGAATGGATGCAACAAACATGACTCAATCCTCAAGGCTCAAAAGTCAATAGTGAAGCAAGCAAGAGACATGCACACAAGGACAATTGAGGGAGACAAATTAAAATTTTTCCAAAATTAACTTGCACAAGCGAGATCTAACTCAACAAGATCAGACTCTAGTAGCCCGGGATTGGATTATTAAACTCTCAGCTCATCTTCCCTCTACACTGGCACTAAGGTTTCACTAACGAGTTAATGGAACAAATTAGTTTGTTTTCCTCCATACTTAGGTGCTTATAATTGACAATTAAATTAAGCATTTATATGTGGCACTAGCTTTCACACACCTATTGCAGGGACCCTTAACCTGAGTTTTCTCGGGTTGGCCTAACTGATCACAACAGGGGTAGCTCTTTTTGCCTAAATCTTTATTATTCATTGCAAACTGTGCACAGGCCATGCTATAATAATTTTTTTTTCTTTCAAAATTAACAACAAGAATGATTTTTTCTTTCATGATCATGATAAGCATATATTCTTTTCTTTCCTCCTAAGCAAGACCAAACATGCTAATTTGCAAAAAATTAACTCTTTAGCTCTTCCCTACACCCATCGAGTTGACAACAAGCATATGAACCTATTAATTCGCTCCTAAGCATTCAAATCCAAATCTAGCCAAGACAAATACTCTACTCATGCAAGTCATCTCCTAGAAAAAGTTTAAAAAGTCTCCCTTTTTGGGCACTCATGCTTACAACTCATCGCAAGCTTGAAAATTGACAAGAAAGTCTATCCTAGGAAATCATAGTCATGCAAAAATATCATCCAGAAAACAACCATATGCTCAATTCAAAGAAAGCTCAAAACTATAGCCCGAACTCAGATGCTCAAGGGCTCCACAAACATGATAATCCACCCCCAAACTTAAAGCATGCATTGTCCTCAATGTATAAAGAAAATAAAGCATAATCAATTATGAGAACAATAAAAGAGTAGGAGGAGTGAACGATACTGCCCTGGAATGATGACCTTTTCATGAATGCTTGGCATAGACAAGAGCACGGGAACTCCTACGAAACAAAAACAACAAGACATAAAAACAATAATGAAGTAACTTGGGTTGCCTCCCATAAGTGCTTGTTTATCGTCTTTAACTCGACGTGCTCGTGCAGTCTGTCAAGGCACATAAAAATTATCGTATTTCTTTGGGTCCTTCTTCCTTGAATCAATATAACCAACAATCGCTAGCAAACTGACTAGCTTCTCATGGGCCCCTGAAACAGAATTATTTTTTGTATTTTTGAATAAAAGAAGCATAAAAGGAGAAATATCAAAATAAAGAGACTCTGACTCTAAAACTGACTCGTGAGAATAGAAAAGAGAACAATCAAAATCTACAAAGGATGGAGAAGATAAATCAGAAGGCTTTTCAACCTCAAACTCTACCTCTTGAACTTCCTCTGTCACTGCAAGCTCATTTTCTTTTTCTTCCTCACAAACATGTTCTTGAAAGGTGCTACAACTCCCCAATTCTTCTCCACTATCTATGCAACTCACCTCCAAATGCTCATCCTTTGCAAGATTGAAAGAAATAAGCTCATGAATGGGTGCCAACGAATCATCGGCCACATGACTCACTAGACATCCTATGGAAGTGGATCCCACCTCACTAACTTCCTTTGGGGTTTGTAGTCCTCTTATGATTTCATCAAATTTTAGACTCCTCGCTCCAGGCTCCTCAATATAATTTTGAACTATACTTTCCAAGGAAGACTTTTCTTTTAAATGGGTAAAACTTGAAGATGAAAAATTGGAATATGGTGTTGAATAAAATAATAACAATGATAATCATGCTTCCAATCAAATAATAACCCAATAAGAACAAATGACAAAGACTCAAACAAAAAAGGAAAGAAAAATAAGAACAAAGAAAACAAAATAGAAAAGAGAAAAAAAAAACAAAAAAGGAAAAACTAAATATGGCAAGAAAGAAAATATGGAAAAAAATTAAATATAAATATAATTTACAAAAGGAAAAGATAAACAACTAAAGAATGAAAAATCAAATATGACAAAAAAAAAATTAGAAAACTACCAAATAAGGAAAAATTAATCTACAAAGGATAAAACTAAAAAGGAAATTCTATCTATGGGAAATTCAAACAAATATGGAAAAATCCAAATATGGAAAACAAAATCAATAAAGGAAAGAAATGCAATCTACCTAAAAACAAAAATAACAAAAATAACAAAAAAATAAAATACAATCTAATTAAGGAAAACAAAAACAAATAAGGAAAAAAAATACAATCAACCTAGAAAAGTAAAAATACACCCTAAATTAAGACCGAACAATTTTTTTCACAATATTAATCTAACTAAATGTGTCAATCCCCGACAACGACGCCAAAAACTTGATGTGCAATTTGCTTACCGCATGTGTACGGGTCAAGTAATAATATAGTGTTTTCGTGTAAAACGAGTGTCGTCCTCTGGATTAGTTTTCTAGCAAATTAAGTATCGTGAATACTTTTGTTCAATTTTATTTAGGGAGCAAAACTTAATGAAAAAGATAAATTTAAAGACACAAAGCATAAAAATAAAAGCGGAGACTCAATTGGAAAGACTCTTAGAGAATTGATTTCATTGTTGAGATTGAGGATAAATTAATGGGGTGAATTTAACATGCAATTATTCTACCAAGTCTAGGAACCTTTTATCACAACTATCTCTCCCGAGCATAGTTGATTCTCATGCATGCAATCAACTTGATATCCCTATCTAAGTTTATTAACATGCAAGGCTTTGAGTTTAGTTCTTCAAGAAACTTCTAAAGTTATTCCAAATCCCGTCACAAACTTAGAATTTCTACTTTAGTCATGCAATTAAATAAAGTAAGTCTTAGGCCAAATCTCCTCTCCCGAGCAAGATTCAACACTCAAATCATTCAACTAGTGATCAAGTAATTGAAAGCATTTAACCATAATTGCATAGGTAAAATAAATGCATATTCATACCACAAATCAATCCAACAAACTAAAACAACTACATCAATCCCTAAGACAAACAACTAGTAATTCATAGTCTTTAAACTACAAACACTAATTGAAAGAAAAGCCACAAAACCTACAAAAGGTAAGGGAAAGAGAAAGGAAAACTCGAATCTGTCGAAACCGGCACGTCCCCATCACGATCTCCACGTCTTCTCGCTTGATTCTCGCTCTTTGGCCTTGCTTTAGCTCCCACCAAAGGTCTCTAGTCGAAATTAGGGCTAAAATCTAACCAATTGGGCTCCCCCTTGGCCGTAGCATGAAAAGAAGATTATATAGAAAATCTGCTGATAGCGTCGAGACGCTACAAACAGCATCGCGACGCTGTCGCGATCCGCAATTTTGGAAAATTTGTCAATAGTGTCGCGACGCTATGAATTTTTTTTTTTTTTTTAGATTGAAGACTCCATTTGACTCCAATTGCTGAATTAAGCTTCAAACACATACTTCCTACAAATAAAACATAAAAATGCATAAATTTGGGCAAGTAATTGTAAAAGACTAGCTTAATTAATCAGAGAAAAATAGCTAGCTATGCTCGCTATCACCTAGGTCGCGTAGGGCTCTGCCAACATCAATCCTTCCTATTGAACAGGGAATAGTGAAGCTTCCAGGATCTTTCAATTTAGGTGGGAGTTTGTTGGCGAGTATTACGCTGCATTCACTTGTCAACGCAACTATCTCGAACTCTTTCCATAGTCTTTTATTTGTCAAGATGTCCTTCAAGAACTTTGCGTAGCTAGGTATTTTTTCCAAAGCTTCCACGAGTGGAATGTTGATGTGAAGTTCTCGCAAGACATTCAAGAATTTCTTGAACTGGGCTTCGTCATTCTTCTTTCTTAATCTTTGAGGAAAAGGGATTGTGGGCTTGTATGCGTCAGGCTCTTTCTCTGCTTGTGCCTCTTTCTTCTTGGGTTCTTCTTCAGCTGTTGCGGTTGCAGTTTTAGTCAAATTTTCCTGCGCTGACACAGGATCATTTGACTGCAGTTGTCTTCCACTGTGAAGAGTCAGTGCGTGGCAGTGCTCCTTTCCTTTCGGATCTTCGTATTGCTTGGTAATGTTCCCACAGGTCTATTTTTAAGTTCTAACGCAAGTTGTCCTACCTGAATCTCCAGATTTCACAAGGATGCGGCTTGGCTTTGAACCACCGCATCATTCTTTGCCATTTATTCCTTTTGACTTGCCAAAAATTCTTTCATCATTGTTTCTAACGCATTTGAAGATGATGCTCTTTGGTTTTCGCCTTCTGGGTTAATATTGAGCTGAAATTGGCCCTGCGATGATTGCTCACTGTTAGAGTTAAATAATCTTGGCGCAGAGTTTGCATTACCTTGTTTCGGCTGTTTGTTTACGCCACCATTCCATGAGAAATTTGAGTGATTCCTCCATCCTGGGTTGTATGTATTCGAGAATGGGTTGTTGCGCATAGCTCCTTGAGGTTCCATGTAGAAAACATATTCTGGATTTGAAGGATATTGGTCATGCGTGTGTCCCTCTCTGCAGATTCTGCATCCCACTGTGTTGAGTTGCGCAATCAATGGTGTTGTGCTTGTTGTTAGCGCATCCATCTTGGTAGTCAACACATCAATCTTTGTGTTGACTGAAGTCAATGGGTCAACCTCAAAACTTCCAGAACTGGTCTTTATAGGTCTTCTCCTTTTGTCTTCTGTGGTGCCCCACTCATAATTGTTCTGAGCAATTCAATCGAGGATTGCGTGAGCTTCATCATAAGTTTTTTTGAGGAGCGCACCATTACCAGATGAATCTACTAATACTTGTGAATTTTTGTTGAGTCCCACATAGAAGGTTTCTAGCTGAATGCATAGTGGTAGTCCGTGTTGCAGACACATTTGCAATAGGCTTTTAAAACGTTCCCACGCCTCACTGAGTGTTTCATCTTCCATCTAAGCAAAAGTCATGATTTCCTTCCTTAGTCTTGAGTTTTCGGTGGGTGGAAAGTATTTTTCTAGAAACTTCTCGGCTAAATCATTCCATGTCGCAATGGAATTTGTTGGTTGCTGATTTAGCCATACTTTCGCCGCATCTCTTAGTGAATAGGGAAATAGGATGACTTGCAGCTGCTCATGCGTTACTCTAGGAGGTTCAGGGCATGTTCGGAGGGACTCCAAGCGCAAGCGACGGGGTTCTCGACGGTCATTTCCTTTACTCTTATTTTACTCCAATTTATGCTTTTTATTGTATTCATTGTGGATATTATAGCCATGTATAGATAAACCCATTTTGGGGTCTTGAAATGAAAATTCATAGTTAAATATTATTATGATTACCTATCTCTTGTCCATTTAACTAATTATTTGTATGGACATTTGTAATGTTGTATATGATCTGACCAATTATATATTGATTCGACCTAATGGAAACTCGACGGAGAGAAATTAGGATGGATCATAATCCATGCAACTAGTTTAGATGCTTGTAGTGACAACGGGATTAGTTGGTTAAACTTAAATTTCAATAATGAATCAGAGCGTATTAATTAATGAATTTTAATGGCGCTAAGGACACTTAGGTTGTTAATTTTGGTTAATTATAATTAGGGGAGACCGACAGGAGAACCTATGTGATTAACAGAGATTCTAGGATTATAATTAGTCGGGCAATGAGATAGGATAATTGTAGTAATTAATTCGCTATAAATTGATTTTCAAGACCCCGCTTCTCACTCAAAAACTCTTTCTCCATATTTTTTATTTCTTTGATTGATCAATTTGATTTCTTTAATTGCTTTAATTTTTAATTCATTTTAGTATCAAGATTAGGTCCCTAAATAATATTTCTCCCAAGTGCTTTTAGTGATCAAGAATTAATTGCTTTGCTTAATTATCGTTTCACCTCCCTGTGGATTTGATACTCATAATACTTTCGTTTTATTATTACTTGCGGCCCGTGCACTTTGCGATCATCAACAATCACTAATTGAAAGAAAAACCAAAAAAACTACTAGAGATAAGGGAAGGAAAGAGGAAAAAAACTTGAATCCATTGAAAACCGCACTTCCTCGTCATGATCTCCATGCTTTCTTGCTTCGTTCCCGCTTCTTATCCTTGCTTCAGCTCCCACAAAAGGTCTTCAATCGATTTTAGGGCTAAAAACTATCCAATTGAACTCCCCTTGGTCGTGTAGAATCTCATTCTTTTTATAGAAAAAATCTTGATAGTGTCGAGACGCTAAGGGCAACATCTCGACGTTACCCCTTTGTTGCGCAAAAAGATTAGGGAAAAAATTGACAGCGTCGAGACGCTCTAGGACAACGTCTCAACATTGTCCTCTCAGGATTCTTGGCATGGACATCTACTGCAACAGTGTCGAGACGCCACAAGCTAGCTTTTCGACGCTATACTCTCGGGTTGTTTGTTTGTTGCAACTCTTACTTTCATTCTTCTTCACTTCCTTTGCCACTTTTTAGGTCCCGGACACTCAATCAACTCCTTATTTCAACAATTCATCCCAATACTTGTTTTCCTACAAAATAAACATAAAATGCATAAAAATGACCAAGTATATCTAAAAGACTAACTATAATTCATTGGGAAAAATAGCTTGTTATCCGCGTTATCAATTCTTTTTCCTATTCTAAGGTTTCTTGCAATTTTTGTGATAGATTGCATTTTGAGCCATTCAATCGAGTCTTGATCACGTTTGATTGTGGAATGACTCGATCTAGAACAAGATTTCAAATCTTGCTTCTAGATCTTTGATCATGAGAGGTAATCAATTTCTAGCATTTTCTCTTGGTTAATTCTATTTGTTTAAGGAGGGGTTAATTTCTTTGAGTTAAGGGTTCTTACTCCACAAAAGCTTGGATCTTTTGGGTGAGAATTAGGGTTGCCTTATTGAAGGGATTGAATCCCCAGTGTAATTCTACCTATACATAGTATAAGAAACTATAATTTACAGAACTGTTCTGGTAAATGCTACAGGTTAAGCATGCTTCTTAAGGGAAAAAGGGAACTTACTTTTGAAGACCAAAATACATCAAAATTCTTTCTCCCTTGTACAGGTGGTCACGAACAGACAACAAACACGGTATCCAATTGAACACCATCACCAAAGTATCTGGGATTGGGATTGTGTTTGTGGGAACACCTTTTCTTGAATACAGGGGAAGATTTACAGAAGAATGGTTCTTGAGAGATGTGCTTGAGAGATATTTCACATAGAGACCAAAAAACACACTACATCCAACCTTCTACAGACATTCTGTAGTGGGTTTTGAAAAGAGAGGGAGGGAGTCACGTAACTCCCTCCACATCCCCACTTGTTGCAAAACTGTAGGGAGTGTGTTTAGTTTAATTATAATTAAATTAAAAACAATTTTCAATTTAATATTAGTTAAATTAAAACAGTTTTGATTTAATTAATAAATAATTAAATAAATCATATTTATTTAATTAAATTTCATCATTAAATAATTAATCTCATATGAATCATATTCAATGAAACATCTCTCTTATAATCTAAAGTATTAAGTTAATTTAAATAAATCATATTTAACTAAATTAAATTAAATTTAGGGGAAAATACATTTTTGGTCCCTGAGGTTTGGGTTAAGTGACACTTAGGTCCCTGAGTTTTCAAACTCAACAAAAATACCCCTGAGGTTTGAGATAAGGAGCATTTTAGTCCCTGCCGTTAATTTTTCTGTTAAATCTTAACAGTTGCTGACGTGGCACTATTATTTTAATAAAAAAAATTATTTTGTTTTAATTTTTTAAAATAAAAATAATAAAATAAAAAAATATTAATATTTTTTTATTCTTTTATTCTTTTTTCTCCCTTTCTCTTTCTTCTTCTTCTCTTTCTCCATATCCTTCATCTTCCTTCTTCTTCTTCCTAACTCCGACGACCGCCCGCCGCCCACCGCTGCCGCCCGCCGCCGGCGACTGTTTTTTTTTTTTTTTTTTCTTCTTCTTCTTCTCTTATTCTCTTTTCTTCCCCATTTTTCTTTTTTTCTTTTAAAAAAAAAAATTCAAGAGGGAGGAGGGAGACCCCTCCTCCCTCCCTCCTCCCTCCCTCCTCCCCTCCTCCATTCCGGCCGGAAACGGAGGAGGAGGGAGGCCCCTCCTCCTCCTTTTCCGGTTGGAAATGGAGGAGGAGGGAGGTCCCTCCTCCCTAAATTTTTTTTTTAAAAGAAAAGAAGAAAAAATGGGGAAGAAAAGAGAAGAAGAGAAGAAGAAGAAGAAAAAAAAAAACAGTCGCCGGCGACGGGCGGCGGCGGCGGGCGGCGGCCGGTCGTCGGAGTTAGGAAGAAGAAGAAGGAAGATGAAGGATATGGAGAAAGAGAAGAAGAAGAAGAAAGAGAAAGGGAGAAAAAATAATAAAAAAATAAAAAAATATTATTATTTTATTATTTTATTATTTTTATTTTAAAAAATTAAAAAAAATAATTTTTTTTATTAAAATAATAGTGCCACGTCAGCAACTGTTAAGATTTAACAGAAAAATTAACGGCAGGGACTAAAATGGTCCTTATCTCAAACCGCATGGGTATTTTTGTTGAGTTTGAAAACTCAGGGACCTAAGTGTCACTTAACCCAAACCTCAGGGACCAAAAGTGTATTTTTCCCTTAAATTTATTTATTTAGTTATAAATTAATTAATTCCTTAATTAAATATCATATACTTAATTAACCTTATATTTGAATCATATTCAAATGTATATCTCTCTTATAACCTATGGTTTTAATATGAATCTAATTCACATTAAATTTAACCGATAATTTAATATGAATCTAATTCATATTAAGCTTATATTTGAACCCTTCAAATATATTATTCTCTCATAAATTAATTTTGAATCATATCCCAAATTAATTTTATCTTACAAAGTTTAATTCTAAATTAACTTTATATTATAATGTATCACCATACATTAATTAATTGTATCACATACAATTAACCTAAATTTCCTTAATGAATTTAAACAATTCAAATTCTTTTCAAGATTAAATGATCCTAATTACCCTTTACGAGCTAGCAGGACCTAATGGACATACAGATCAGAAGCTCCAACGATAAAAGATTAATTGATTAAACTCATTAACCAAATTAATCAACATTCGTTAACTATGGATGTTGCAATTCTGAAGTGGTTAAAAATATGAGGTAAATTAACTCCAGAATACTGTGCAAGTATACACAATCCGCAGCAAGTGATAAGTATTTATCGTATCCAAAGGGTCTTGAAATGCCTACCTCTATTGATTTAATTTGCCTTTTTAGTGATTTCAAAAGGTTGGTTAAATTGATTGGGTTTTTAAAATGCTGAAACAAAAGAAATACGAAAGCAGTAAATGATTACGACTAGAGAAAACATAATGGAAACAGACACAGTTTAAGACTTCTGTAATTGTTATAAAGATGCTCCAACAATTCTTTTGATCCGTCAATCTCATGCAGTATTATCAGTGGGATCGTCCCGGAACTCGGGATTTTTGGGAATATGTTTCAACTCCAATGAAGCTCTACCGATCAAGCACTATGCAACTGGCTATCCCTAACTCAGTCACTGGCGTTCACCAATACACAATGATCTAGCGTGAATTATCGCCAGACATACTGGCTAGCTAGGCAGACACATAATGAAATTAAAGATAAAAAATAATTCAAGATGATCATGGTCAAATAGAATTTCCAGATTTATAAATATAACAATCACATAATTCTTAACCTATGCCTACAAAGTAATTAGTTCATGATTGAAAACATAAAATACGTTACAATCTCGGTAAGCACATCCATAATGCGAAATACACAAGAAATACTAATCCTTTTAGTAATTGAGGAGATGAAACAGCTGCTCCAAAACCACCAAGAACATGGAAGAACTTCGTCTTCTTGAGAGAAATCGCAAATGGTCTTCTTAGATCTCCATTCTGCGGTCAATTCGGCCTCCCGCCGATTGATTCGGTCTCCCAATCGTGAATGCCTTTATCTTTGACGGCTCCCTCCTTTTATAAGATGAGATTCAACCTAATTAGGTTAATCTAGACACGTGGAGGGCTCTCCAAGCTTCTTAGATTCGTAATTAATTCAGCTAACGCCACTTTATTAAAATGGATTACGAGATGTGACGTGGCAATTTTGCTCCTTGCTTTGCTGCAGCACAGATTTTACTCCCTCATGTCGCTCAGCAATATATTCTGCACAAAATAACTTCCAAAGCATCCACTCTTCCAAATGGGTTAAAACATATAATATTCATCTAAAAGCAACCCTATTTAACACAAATGACACATAAAATACTATAGAACTAAGGCCTAAATAACTCCCTTTTGGAGAGTTATCATACCCCCGAACTTTAACTATTGCACGTCCCGAGCAATACTAACTCACCTTCCTTGGAAAACTCAAAACATTAGTCATAGCACAACTCAAACAAAACAGATATTCCAACACTACCTTCAACCTTTACCTGAGCATCCTGCAAAACCAAGTACTGCTGCAACAAAATAATTCTTTCAGCTTTGAACAAATAATCACCACCTTTAACTCAATCTTAAGAACTTGCCACAACTTAGCTCTATTATCAGACATATTTAAACACATTTGTAAGGGGTTTATAATTTTCTTTTTCAGACTTAATGCAGCCCTATAGTCATAAGCTCTTAAGAATGGGATGACCCACTTTATGGTGCAGTATACCCTTGCCTCAAACTCATCACCAACTAGGCTAAATACTCATTGTTAAGCTAAAAAATCCTTAGTTATTCTATCCCTTGCTTCTCAGAATGACTACATTTTATGATGAAACTCACCTATGCCCTGGGAGACAGAAAACTACTAGATTATCATTCATCCTTCAAAACTTTTGCTCTATGAATTTTCTCAGCAAAATTTTCCAAAATTCTTCTTTCTAGCAAATAATTTTTATCATTTTTACAATCTTCTCTAGGTCATCTATTGACGCAAAGACAAACTGTGGGTGTCACAAATGTCCCTGGTTACTCAATAACCTAGAAATATTTATTATGAAGGAGAGGAATGCTCAAACAAACCAAGCGGAGTAGCTAAAAGTCCCCCAAACTTAAATTATTCATTGTCCTCAATGAATTAGCAACATGATAAGTATACCCCCAAACTTAATTTTTTTCTATCTGAATTTTAAACTAAGCGTGGGACTAAGATTAACCTTAAGGTTGATCAAATAAGACAATGCTACCTCAGAACTTTTGCTGCAGTCATGACAAGGCTAGAAGGAATGCTCAAGCAAAAGGTTTCTGGAGATCAAAACACCTTGATCTAATTAAGCTAACTAGTCAAAGCTTCAAAAATTCAAAAGAAAAATAAGTTAGATACTCAGATGTGCCAAACAAAACAATATTTGATTTCTTTAAAGATCAAGATCAGAGATTTACGTAATCATGACAGAGATAGATTTTAAAGCAACAGATAAAAACAAAGAAACGGAACATAACATAAGCAGAAAGAACACAACACATGCAAGGCGAGCACAAAAAATAATTCATCAAAATATTTGCTCGAAGAAAATGAAACTTCCCTTTAATTCTTTTTTATGTTCAGGCTCTAGGTTTTCTCAAATGATGGGCAGGGGTGGAATGCATTCATAAGATCATCAGGGAAAATTGGGAAGGCTTGATATGACTTTAGAAAAATTTGCTTGAATAACCTTCTTTAATGTGGTGTCCCTTCTAAGATCATACCTCTAGTAGGTTTGAAGTTGTCTCTTAGTGAATACTAGCCTACTAAACATCCTCTCAAGTTGTTCCAACACTCTATGGACACCTCACAACAAACCACCCTGGCGCACCTCACCTCTCTAAAGTCTAGCCAGATTGGCAGTGTCAATAGTCTCCTTGTCAAATAAGTTTATATCATTGAAGCTCTTTGGGACTCCGACCCTTCAAGTGCACTCGATCATGGGGAATAGTGAAGTCGTACGTTGTAGGCAATAATCTCTGCTTGACAAAGCTTAGCCAAGTGTTAGCCTCACATTTCAGATATGCTGACTCGAATGTTTTTGCCCTCGTCTTAGACAACCTCCACTAGGAATTTAGTTGCATAGAACTCCCGTTCTAGTTGATCAACAGTGGGATCCGGCTTTGCGCACAATCGTTTCCAATCGTGATTAGTAATGTTTGCTCAAGGAAAATGTGGGAGTTCTTTGCCACCATCAAAGCCACGCTCCATTAGAACATCTCGCTTCAGGACTTCTTGATATTTTACTCTTGCCTCTTCATGGATAAATCTCCCGTACTGAAATCTTTCATCAAGCTCAACTTCTATACTCAGTTCCCTTCCAATCTCAACAGTCTCAACATTTTTTCCTTGCTCGTGTTTTTTCCTCGTAATAATAATACACACAGAGAAAAAAATCTCATCAGTAGTAATAAAAGATAAGAGTGAAAAACGTACCTGATGGGAGATCGTATAAATAGGGCATTAACTCAAAGATCTTCAACAAATAATTAGCCCCTAATTATCTCCTAATTAATTTAAGTTACCGTTTTAACTTCATGGTTTCATGGAAAATTTTTATTATCTGTCATACAGTAAGATCTTCCATTTATTGTGCTCCCTCTGTGTGTAACAACCATAACGCCAGCTGCCATCTGCTCAACACATGACATCTTTGGTAATTAAATGCATGCCCACTTAATTATCCTGCTAACAACAATAAAATCTCAAGGGTAAAATTATAATCTTATCTCACAAAATCTTAACCGAATAAAATCTCTGATCATCTCAACAAAACTATGAAATCAAATCTTTTTTTTTTAAATAAAATCCACAAGATATATTATTTTAAATCTAGAAAAATCTTCGATTTATTAAATCTTAAAAATAAAATCTAAACTAACCAACACAATAATAATAAAATAAAAATCTAACCGAATAAAAATCATATCAAATCAAAATAATATCAAAACATAAAATAAATCAAAATTAACATAAAAAAATACGAAATCAAATAATGGGAGCTTCTGATTAGAATGCTGAAATTTTGCTCCCTCAAAACCTGTGCTCCCTAAATCTGTCAGCAACTCTAAAGAAGAATATTTTAGAATTCAATCAGGACGATATATTATTAAAAATCTAATCTAAACAGAAATTAAAAATTCAAACTGAAATTAAATCTAAACGAAACTAATCTGATTAAATTAAGAATTAAATCAACCAAAATAAAAATAAATAAATAAAACGAACATAAAATCTACGAAAATACCAACGAATTAAAATAAATCAGATAAATTTAAAATCAATCAAATATAATTCAAATTAATTCAAACCAGAATAAAATCCACGAGATAAAATAAAATCGCAACAACACTGGAAGCTAAAAATATTGCAATATGAAATGCTCCTGCAAAACTCTTGCTTTCTCATTCATCGACCAATTTTAGGGAATGATATTTCGAATGAAACTCCTCTCCCCATAATGCTTTATTAGTTGCCCTTTTACTTTAAACTCACAATCATCATCAACACATTGTCTAACCATAGATGCATCATTCGATAAATAAAACTTCACCCCATGGAAAAATTCTTTCATCTGTTCTTTTGATAAACCAGGAGGCAAATTTCCAAAATCAAGGTAATTGGAAAATCATCATACCAAGGTGTTTTCACTACCTTAATATGAGCTACAGTAAATAACCGCTCATCAATGAAGGATTTCCTAATCTCAGGTTGCTAGAGCAATGTCAATGAATTATAAGGTTCAATAGGCTTGGATTTCTTATCTATTGGCTCTAAGGATTCAAAATTTCTCTCAAAACTAGAAATCTCACCTACAAATTTTTGCTCATGCTCCAATCCCTTATTTCCAAATCCTCAATTTGGATTTCTCCAAATTTTTCGGTATGGTACTCCATCAATTCCTTCTGAAAGTGGTCCTCGGCAAACTCATCCAACACCTGAATGAACAAGCAATCCTCAAGATCATTAGGATATTTCATTGCATCAAACATATTAAACTTCACCTTTTGATCATGCACCTTCATTGTAAGCTCCCCCTGTTGGACATCCATCAATGATCTACCATTTGCCAAAAATGGACGACCAAGAATAATTGGGACATTCTTATATGCCTCATAATCTAGAATAATGAAATCGACAGGAAAAATAAATTTATCTACCTGGACCAGAACATCCTCAATTTTACCTTCAGGATATGTGATAGACCTATCTGCCAATTGGAGTGTGATTGTTGTAGGCCTCGCTTCACCTATACATAACTTTTGATAAACCGAAAGAGGCAAAAGGTTTATGCTTGGACCTAAATCACAATGTGCTCTCCCCAACTCCTTTCCACCTATAGAGACAAGAATAGTGGATGATCCTGGATCCTCAACCTTGGAAGGTAGCCCATTCTTAAGAATAACACTACATTCCTCAGTAAGAGCCACAGTTTCAAATTATCCTAACCTTTTCTTTTTAGTCAAGATGTCCTTAAGAAATTTTGCATAATTTGGCATTTCTTCTAAAGCCTCCACTAGGGGTATATTTATATGAAGCTGCTTAAGAATCTCTAAGAACTTCTTAAATTGAACATCCTGGTTCTCAGGTTTTTGCCTTTGTGGAAAAGGTAAGGGTGGGTTATAGGGTGGGGGTGGTACATAAGGTGGGGGTTCTACATCTAGAACAAAACTAGTTGCTCCAGCATCTTTGCTGCTGCCTCCATCATTTTTACCAAACTCCAACTCTTTTTCGACAACATTACTATCACTACTCTTTTCTACTTCCTAGGGTTTACTAGGCCCTTTCCTCTCTTCTAGTGGCTTACCACTCCTTAAAGTCACTGCCTGCACCTGCTTCTTACCTTCCCTTATAGGGTGTTCAATATCTGAAGGAATGTTCCCTTGAGGTCGTGCCTTCAGCTCATTAGCCAGCTGACCCACTTGCAACTCTAGGGCTTTCAATGAAGCTTGCTGACTTAGGATTGCGACATCATTTTGAGCCATATAATCCTTCACCATTGTCTCTAGAGAATTACCCAAATTTTGATGGGTAGCCTGCTTATTTTGCTGGGGCAAACCTTGCTGATTCTGCAAAACAAATCTTGGCTGACCTGCCACCTTTTGTTGCGCATGGGGGGCTTGCGAATTACTTCCTTGCTCTCCCCACGCAAAGTTGGGGTGGTTATGCCAACTTGGATTATAAAAATTTGAATATGGGTTATTCCTCTGATTACCTGCAAAAAACACAGAAGCTGGATTGTTAGGACAAAACTCATAATTATGTTCTTCACCACAATAGACACAAGATTCAGCTGCCACTTGACTCACAAATGCAACAGATTCCACCACTGGTGGTTGCTAAACATTGCTTACCACAGTTATGTTTTTAAGAGCGTTAGCTAATGCTGCAATATCGACCCTAATGGTAGACACACCATAAACTTCTATAACACTCTTAACTTTCTTACTAGAGTCTCTAACATTTGACAATTGACAATTGTAGGTTGATGATCTCTCTAAAATCTCATAAGCTTCATTAAAGGTTTTTGTCAAAAGAGCCCCTCCTGCATAAGCATCAACCCTACATTGTGTTGCTATGTTTAACCCATTGTAAAATATTTCTATTTGAATACAATATGGTAAACAATGGTAGGGACACTTTCGCAAAAGCTCCTTAAACCTTTCCCAAGCCTCACTAAAAGTTTCTTCCTCATTCTGCCTAAGTTCCACTATCTCACTCCTCAACTTGGCACTCCTAGTTGGTGGGAAATACTTACTACGAAATTTCTCTATTAGCTCATTCCAACTACTTATTGTTCTTGGAGCAAGAGAATTCAACCACATTTTTGCTCCATCTCTAAGAGAATAAGGGAATAGGGTTAATCTAAGGGCATCTCTCGACACTCCCTAGATAACAAATGAATCACTAACTCCTACAAAAGATTTAAGATGTAAATGGGGGTCCTCAGATGATAAGCCATGGAATTGGCCAACCATCTCTAACATGTGAAACATGACCGGTTTAATTTAAAAGTTTGTTGCCTCAATAATTGGACGCACTATCATTGGATTTAACTCGTCAAATATTGGAAAAGCATATGCTCTAATGGTTCTGCCCCTATAATTTGATACAATGATAGAATTCTTAGCCTGATTATTTTGTTGGCCATTTTGCTCCAGCGGTGGATTTTGCTGCATCGCATAGTTCCTCTTCGAGATTCACTGGAATTTTTTGAAAATCTAATCCCAACGGGATCGCTCATACACCAAAGTAACACCTACAAAACAAAAAGAAACAATAAAAAAGTTCACGCACCAAATCACCAAAAATACACAAGAAAAAATCAATCTAATAAAACAATTTCAAGTCCCCGGCAACGGGCCAAAAACTTGTTGCAATTCTGAAGTGGTTAAAAATAAAAGATAAATAAACTACAGAATACTGTGCAAGTATACACAATCTGTAGCAAGTGATAAGTTTATCGTATCCACAGGGTCTTGAAATGCCTACCTCTATTGATTTAATTTGTCTTTTTAGTGATTTCAAAATGTTGGTTAAATTGATTGGGTTTTTAAAATGCTGAAACAAAAGAAATACGAAAGCAGTAAATGATTACGACTAGAGAAAACATAAGGGAAACAGACACAGGTTAAGACTTCTGTAATTGTTATAAAGATGCTACAGCAATTCTTTTGATCCGTCAATCTCATGCAGTATTATTCGTGGGATCCTCCCGGAACTCCAGATTTTTTTGAATATGTTTCAACTCCAATGAAGCTCTACCGATCAAGCACTAGGCAACTGGCTATCCCTAACTTGGTTACTGGCGTTCACCAATACACAATGATCTAGCGTGAATTATCGCCACACAACTCCTAAATCATCCCTGAAACTAGGAGAAGTTATACATACCGACTAGCTAGGCGGGCACATAATGAAATTAAAGATCAACAATAATTCAAGATGATCATGATCAAATAGAATTTCCAGATTTATAAATATAACAATCACATAATTAATCTTAACCTATGCCTACAAAGTAATTAGTTCATGATTGAAAACATAAAATACGTTACAGTCTCGGTAAGCACATCCATAATGCGAAATACACAAGGAATACTAATCCTTTTAGTAATTGGGGAGATGAAACGGCTGCTCCAAAACCACCAAGAACATGGAAGAACTTCGTCTTCTTGAGATGAATCGCAAATGGTCTTCTTAGATCTCCATTCTACCGTCAATTCGGCCTCCAGCCGATTGATTCGGTCTCCCAATCGTGAATGCCTTTATCTTTGACGGCTCCCTCCTTTTATAAGATGAGATTCAACCTAATTAGGTTAATCTAGACACGTGGAGGGCTCTCCAACCTTCTTATATCCGTAATTAATTCAACTAACGCTACTTTATTAAAATGGATAACGAGATGTGACGTGGCAGTTTTGCTCCTTGCTTTGCTGCAGCACAGATTTTGCTCCCTCACGTCGCTTAGCAAAATATTCTGCACAAAATAACTTCTGAAGCATCCACTCTTCCAAATGGGTTAAAACATATAATATTAATCTAAAAGCAACCCTATTTAACACAAATGACACACAAAATACTATAGAACTAAGGCCTAAATAACTCCCTTTTGGAGAGTTATCAGTGGGTCACTCCACTAAAGACCAACGACTGCACTCTTCACACTGTAGAATATTTATGTATCCACGGATACTGACCATTAACAATAAGTCAATTCTTCACGAGTGTTCGTAACTCTAGCTAGGTCAAATTATTGTTTTACCCCTGTGTTACCTCTCTCTCTTTAAGTATCAGTGATCCTCTAATGAACAAGTTTTTCATGGTCCTACCAATAAAATGAAGTCCCTCTTGGGCCAGTGAGAGGATGGGCCCCTTGTTCAAGTCTCGGAGTCACCATTTAAGGGTACACTCATCTACTTACCCTAAAGTCAAGAAGGAGTGAATTTCATCTTGTGTTGTTATGTTCCTAGCTCCTCACTCGGTCTTGTCCCCAAAATGGTAGGTTTATTGAGTCGGTGAATCTGGTTATTCTCACCCATACAAATCAAAGGACAATCCCTCGCAAACAGGAATTCATAATGAAGGATTGGAATTCCTAAATTCCTAGCGAAAGCGTACAAGACCAATTTGTATTTTAATTTAGTTACCTAAAATACTGATACATTGGCAATCAACAGAACAACTCTTTGAATTTCTTGGCTAAGCATGTAGTTTAAGGTCAGTTAGATATAATCTAATGGGAAGAGAAACATTACTTACTTGTTGGAGACCGTCTTCAATGTTCTCCAAGAACACCAAAAATTGGGACACACTACCACAAGTTTCTTCTCTGTTATCCTCTGGGATTAGGAATCTAGTTGTGGGACCGTCTTGATGAATATGGAATACACAAAAGAGGAATATATTTCTGTGTTAATTGGGAGGAGAGTTTTTGGAGAGAGCTATTAAGAGAGAAGCTTTTGTGAGGGAGATTGTTTTTTTTTCATTGAATGAACTACAGGAAGAACTTCCCTTTCATGCCATCTGTAGGAAGGGGGGTTATTATATAACTCCCCTGAACCAACCAATTATATTTAAATTTAAAAATTAATTAAATTATATAATTTAATTTAATTAATTAATTAATCACATGTGCAGTTAAACCATATTAAATGCACATCCCTCACAAAACCTATAGTTTAAGTTAAATTTTATTAAATCCCGTTTAATTAAATTAATTAAACTAAACAATTAATTAATTCAATGATTAATTAAATATCACATATTTAATTAACTCAACCTTTGAATCATATTCATATACACATCTCTCTTATAACCTATAGTTTTAATATGAATCCAATTCATATTAAAATTAATCTATAGATTTAATTTAGTTAAATCATATTTAACTAAATTAATTAAATATCACATATTTAAGTAATTAAATGTTAGAATCATATTCTAATTTATCTCTCATGTAATATAGTTTAATTTAATTAAATCATATTTAATTAAACTTAACTAAATCGACGAATTAATTAATCCATAATTAATTAATTTATTTACTAATTAAATATCATATATTTAATTAGTTATATATTTAAACTCCTTCAAATATATTATTCTCTCAATTAATAAAGTTTAATCTCAAATCAAACTTTATATCATAATGTATCACATACATTATATTAATTGTGTCTCATACAAATAACTTAATTTCCATAATTAATTTGAAATATTCAAATTCTTTTCAAAACTAATTGTTCCTAATTCCCTTTTACGAGCTAACAGGGGGACCAAATGGACCTGCAGATCAAAAGCTCCAATGATATGAGGCCAACTGACTAAACTAATTAATCAGGTTAACCAATATTCATTAACTGTGTGCCACTCCACTAAAGACCCACAGTTGCACTCTTCTTACTGTAGAATGTTTTTGTGTCCACGGATATAAACCGTGTAAGTCGGTCTTTCACGATTGTTCGTAACTACAGCTAGGTCAAATTATTGTTTTACTCATGAGTTACCTCTATCTTCTTACGTACCAATGCTTCTCTAATGAACAACCTGTCGATGGTCCAACCAATAAACAGAAAGTCCCTCTCGAACCAGTGAGAGGGCGAGATCCCTTTGTTCAAGACCCAAAGTCACCACTTAAGGGAACACTCATCTACTTCACCTAGATGCGAGAAGAAGTGAACTTCATCTTGTGTCATTATGTTTCCAACCTCACTCGGTCTTGTCTCCAAAATGGTAGGCTTATTGAGTTGGCGAATCTGGCCACTCTCACCCATACAAATCAAAGGACAATTCCTCTTGAAAAGTGAAGGTGTGTAAGAGACACTAGCAGAAGCAATTTGGATATAGAACCTCTCAATTTCATTAATTTTGTTTTAAAAACCATGTTGAAAATAAGAACGAAAAACAGAGTTCAATTTTACCAACCTTTTGGAAGCAAATCTGTGAGCTACTAAGTGTAATTCTTGGCACGAACTCGATGTGGACGACCACCGTGATCTCCCCCGCTATCCTCCAGCGCTAGAACAAGTTGTGGGACTCGAATTTGTGATGAATCCAAAGGGAAAATACTGTGTATCCAAGCTAGAGAAATATGGCTTTTTGAGAGAAAATGAAGAACACACCAGAAGCTCTCAATACCTCACTTTCAGCCTTTTAAACTCCAAAAATGGCTGAAGATTTAAGCCACTCAAACTCTGTAATTTAGACAGCAATAGAGGATTGTAGATTACTCAAAGGCTAGGTGTCATGAGGTCATAATTTGCCTCTTGGATTTAAGTCAAATTAAAATGAAAATTGAAAAACCATTTTTCCATTTTTCAAAAATTGAATTTCTTAAATTCATTTAATTTTATATTTCAATTATTCTGAATAATTAATATAAGATTAGATTGTGTAATTAAACTTTTTAATTAATTATTATTTATTCAATTTAATACCAAATATTAATTTGAACAAGTACAACAATCCAGACACCAATATCGTCCTCTTTCATAATCAAAAGTTTTTTAATATGAATCCCTATTCAAATTCAAAACGATATGTGTATCACATACACGTTTATAATATCCAAATTACAATTCTCTCATATAATTTAATTATCATTAAACTATAACACGTTAATAATATCATATATAATCAACGTTAATTCCCTCAACTGAATTTTGAACGATTCAAATTCTTTTATCACAATGTTCTGAGGTATATTCCGTATGAGCTAGCAGGGGGACCTAATGGACCTACAGATCATGGGCTTCAACTATCCGAGATTAACTGGTTAAACCCTTTTAATCCTAGTTAACCAAGTTAACAACCGGGACAATCCACTATAGCCCGATAGTTGAACTGCCCTCACTATAGATGTATTTCTATCCACCCAATATAACCATGATTAGTAAGTTGACCCTTCACAGGTTGTTCATAACTACAATTGGGTCAAATGTTCGTTTTACCCCTGAAGTTACATCTTGTTCCTTAAGTCTGTAGGTGAGTCCCTAATGAACAATTGGTTTATGGTCCAATCACTAAACCTAAAACCTCTCGGGCCAATGAGAGGGCGGGATCCCTTTGTTCACGTTCCGGAGTCAGCACTTGAGATCAACCTCTCTACTATCCCTAGATAGGGTAGGAGTGAATTCTATCTTGCAAGACTATGTCCCCAACTATCTACCCGATCTTATCCGCAAAATGGTAGGCTTATTGAGTTGACGATGATGAGCCACTCTCACCCATGCAGATCAAAGGATAATCTCGAATAAACAGAAGTTCATAGTTAGCTCAGGATTAACATCGAGTTACCTAGGTCATGATTGTACATGAACGATTCTGGATCACATCGTTTGCACTGTGTACAAAATAGGACGCGTCACATAGTTTTCCTTGGATTAAGGTACCCAACCTTATCCCTATACTATAGACCGTTTAGGCTATTACTTGAACTTGATCCACTTTTATGTCACTACATAAAGTTCAAGTTTTCATAACATAGCCCGGGGTTACTAGTTTATTGGATGTGTGGTTATTTAGGCAATACTAATCATTTAAAATCAATAACACTTTATTGAATGGAAATAACTCTTTATTATAAAGAGTCGTCAAAATGTTACATTTACTATTGTTGGGTTCCTAGAGTGAGTAAAAATATAGTATAAAATACTCTAGAATTCCTGTGCAAGTATACACAGTCTGCAGCAAGTAATATTATCAATCCAAGGTCTGAATGAGCTTCCACTTTATCTATTTTGCGTAACTTCCTAATGCTTTCCAATATAATAAAAATGATTTGGTTTTATCTGAATTAGGCTGGAGCAAAATAAATGACAGAACAACAAGTAAACAAATAGATAGACAGATTAAAGGCATCATTAATTTTGCAAATTATACCCCCAAACTTAAATTTTTCTAACTGAATTTTTTAAACTAAACATGGGACTAGGATTAAGCTTAAAGTGGATCATATAAGTCAATACTACCGTCAAAATCTTCTTTGCCGCAGCAATAGTCCAGGCTAGAAGAAATGCTCAAGCAAAAGGTTTCTGGAGATCAGAATACCTTAATCTAATTAAGCGTAATCAGTCCAAGCTTCAAAAATTCAGAAGAAAAATTAGTTAAGTTAGAGTTACTCAGTGCTCATGGAATAGAAACATCTAGAAATTTCATTTAAAAACATAAGAAAAGAAATTACACAGCAGAGATATATTTTTAAAGCAGAAAAATTAAAAAGGAACAAGCAAACATATTTAGCAAACGGGGTCAGATATGCGCGAGCAAACAAAATGATAAGAACAAAAATAATGCTCGCTGAAGATCATTCCATCCATCAATCTTCCTGACCCTGCTCTTCATCAACATCCTCTTCTCGTTCAACAGGCGGGGGTTGTATCCAAAGATTAAACAAATCATCGGGAAACACTGGAAAGGCCTGATATGGTCTTGAGAAATTGGTTTGCAAGCCCCCCCTGAGCGCATCATCTCTCCTTTTAGCATAAGTCCAATAGGTCTGAGCTTGCCTTTCAGCAAATTCTAACCTACTGGTCAACACTGTCAGATGCTCTAGGATCTGATTAACGCCATACACCAGTCCTCCCTGGCGAGCCTCTTGCGTACGCTGAAGCCGCGCCAGATTAGGTGTGTCAACGATTCCCTTATCAGTCATGATCATATCTTCTGGAACCGTGGGCACTCCTGCCCTGCTGCATAACATTGTGATAGTGTTTGGAAAGAACAGCTTCCCCACCTTCTTTTTCCAGCAATCAACAATCTCAGAAGAAATAATTTTTCCTACACAATACTCATCGAGCGAAGAATGGCAAAGGCAAGCAATACCCTGTCCCGAGATACTGTGGAGTCGTGTGTTGTCGGCAGCAAGCGTAACCTGATGAAACCCATCCAAGTGTTGGCTTCACTCTTCAAATAAGCAGCTTGAAACGTATGCTTCCGCGTCTGCGACACCCTCCATTGAGCCCCCTCAATGCCTACCTCCCGGACAGCCGCACTCAGTTGATCACTAGATGGTGCAACCACCATCTCATTAAAAACGGCATGCGGAAAATCCTGGAGATCGAACAATTCATTAATGGCCTCAGGACTCCACTGCACAGGCACTCCTCGAACGATAACCTCAAAATCATTCTTAACGTCAAGATTGGCATAAAATTCTCGAACAATGTTGGAATTGATAGGTTCTGGTTTCGCACAAAATTGCCTCCATCCGAGGTTCACTATTCCAAACTCCAAGAACCTGGGCAAATCACTACCAAATCCTCGTTCGAACAAGAAGTTCCGTTTCAGCACCTCCTGGTATTTTGCTCGAGCAAGATCGTTGACGAAGCAAATGAATGGTGCCCTCGGCTCCTCAATTTCTCCCGATGCTTCGGCAATTCCTTTGCCCTTGCCTTCTCTCTGTTCGCGCAAACACTCTTCTTCTGCCTTTCTTGCCTCTTCTTCTTTTTCCTTATTCTCAGCTTCCCTTTTTTCTTCCTCAGAGTCCGACGTCGGAGGTGATGAAGTGTTCCGAATCACCCTCACGCGACCCGCCTTCCTCTTGATGCGGCGGCGCTTGGGCGGTTCAAGCATAATGATTTCAACATGAGCCTCCTGCACCGGCTCTGGTGTTTTCTCTTTTTCAGGCATACCTGCGACTTGTCATTCGACCTCTGTCTCATGTTCCTTCTCAGTATTCCCTTCCTGAACCGTAGCAGAAACTATCGGTTCTGTCTCAAGATTCTGAACAGCCTCTGTTTCTTGGATGACTTCTTGTTCTGCAGCCCTCTGGTGCCTCCGTCTTCGCTTCGCCTCCTTCTCTTCTGGCGTTCTTTTCTTCTTAGTTTTCCCTTTTTGCACTTCCGGTGTGACCGGTACCTCCTCCTCTTCACTCTCCCTCTCTTTCCTAGATCTAGTCTTAGCCATGGAGGTATGAACGGTTTTGACAGAGAAAAAAGAATGCAGATGGCAAAAAAAATGGGATTAAGAAGACGAAGTGAGAGAAGCTTACCAGCGTTTGTGAATAAATAAGGCTCCAGCAAATTCAAATCCTAACGAAAAATATTTTCCACATTAATTATATTACCGTTTAAATTTAAGAATGAAAACCTGAAATTCAAAGATTATCAACGGTAAATTCGTGGATTCCAAACGCCCATGGTAAAAATCAATGTGCTGTCATCATTGAAGCCTTCGGATAATTGCTCTGCGACACGTGGCCTCATCAGATGATGCACGCACATTTACCTGCGAGAATTCAAAACCAAATCCAACGGTAAAAATAATAAATTCCAACGGAAACCCTTTTAATTCGGAATATTTTGCTCCAGCCATAATCTTGCTGCAACAACCTGAAGAATCTTGGATATGTTATTTGAATTTCAAAATTAAATTTTTCAAATTTATCTAATCAAATCAAATTTAATCTTTTATTCTCAAAAGAAGCCGAATAAATTAGAGAAAATCTCTATTAATTAAAACTAGATTTCAAATAACTGAAAATAAAATCTAGATAAAATCTAATAAAATCTAACTAATTAAAAGATAATTGAAAGATAATTTAAATAAATAACCCGAAAATCAAATCAAATTCAAAAATAGATAAGATCTAATCAAATATTTAAAGACAAAATCTAATAAATCTCCCAAAATAAAATCTAGCCTAACCGCAATTAAAATTAAATCAACGAAAAATAAAATCAATACAAATCCTGGGAGCTCAAAATTTTGCTCTGTTAAATGCTCCCGCAAAAATCCTGCTCTCTCAAACATCGACCAATCTCAGGGAAGGATATTTCGCCTGAAATTCCTCACCCCAATAATGCTTCACACGTTGTCCATTCACCTTGAACACTCTCCAATCTTTTTCATCCTGCAAAGTAATTGCTCCATTGGAGGAAACCTCAATCACAATAAACGGTCCTGACCATTTAGATTTTAATTTTCCAGGAAATAATTTTAATCTAGAATTATAAAGCAAAACTTTTTGACCCTTGACAAACTCCTTAGATTTAATTTTTTTGTCATGCCACAGCTTAGTCTTTTCCTTATACATTTTCGCATTTTCGTAAGAAAATTGACGAAATTCTTCCAACTCATTAAGCTGCAGCATTCTTACTGCTCCTGCACGACTCAGATCAAAATTTAACTTTTTCAAACACCAAAATGTTTTATGCTCAAGCTCTAATGGTAAATGGCAAGCTTTCCCATATACTAACCTATAGGGAGACATACCTAGAGGAGTCTTATAAGCTGTTCTATAAGCCCAAAGAGCCTCATCCAACCTAAATGACCAATCATTTCTAGATGGATGGACTACTTTCTCTAAAATAGCTTTAATTTCCCTATTACTAATTTCAGCTTGACCATTCGCTTGTGGGTGATAAGGGGTAGCTATCCTATGCTTAATCCCATACTTAGCTAAAAGTTTAGTTAAGATATTATTAACAAAATGTGTACCCTCATCACTCACTAGAGCCCTAGGTGTCCCGAACCGCGCAAAGATGTGCGATTGGAGAAACCTTGCTACTGTCTTGGCATCACTCTGATGGCATGCAATGGCCTCCACCCATTTGGACACGTAATCAACTGCCAATAAGATAAGAACATTGCCATTAGAAGGGGGAAATGGCCCCATAAAGTCAATACCCCATACATCAAATAATTCAACTTCTAAAATGTAAGTAAGAGGCATTTCATCTCTAGGCCCCAAGTTTCCTCTCCTTTGACAAGCGTCACATTGCTTGTAGAACTAGTGGGCATCCTTGAATAACGTAGGCCAGAAAAATCCGCAATGCAAAATCCTCATAGCCGTCCTCTGACCGCTGAAATGACCTCCATACGGCGAAGAGTGACATTGCTCCAGGATTTCCTTTGCTTCAGCACCTGAAACACACCTACGAATAATAGCATCAGAGCATTGCTTATACATAAATGGCTCATCCCAAAAGAAAAATTTCGCATCATGCTTAAACTTTTTCTTCTGCCTCCAATCCATGTCAATAGGAGTGACTCCCTTTACTAAAAAGTTGGCAATATCAGCATACCAAGGGACATCCCTGACTACCTTTACCTGAACAGCAAAAAGCTGTTCATCTGGAAAAGAATCGAAAATGGCAGATTGCTCCAGAAAAGATGATGATGGATCAAGACGAGACAAGTGATCTGCAATGACATTCTCTGATCCCTTCTTGTCTTTTATCTCCAAGTCGAATTCCTGCAGTAATAAAACCCAACGAATTAGTCTCGGCTTTGCATCTTTCTTTGACATTAAATACCTTATTGCTGCATGATCCATGAACACCGTGACTTTGGATCCAACCAAATATGGCCGGAATTTCTCAAAAGCAAACACAACAGCTAACAACTCCTTTTTAGTAGTTGTGTAGTTGACCTGTGCCTCATTTAAAACCTTGCTTGCATAATATATAGGATGAATAAATTTACCCTGCTTCTGCCCCAGCATTGCACCTACTGCAGCATCACTCGCATCACACATTACCTCGAATGGCAAATTCCAATTAGGTGCGCAGAGACAGTAATCAGCCAATGTCCAACCAATAACCTTGCGGTATTGCTGCAGCAACTTTATTAAGGCCTCTTCATGCTCCGGCATTAAATCTGATGCAACAATAATGGGCAATGTCTCACTTTCCCCAAGATACACATACTTTAGATGATCCGTTAAAGGTTTCAAATCTAAAGTGGGTGCCTCAATTAGGGATGGCTTAATTGGGGGAGCCTTTCTTTGATCTAAATCTAAAGACTCAAAAACATCCTCACACCTAAACAATTCTTTTTCATTTTTTCTATCTAAAGAACAAAATTCAAAATCTTCTACACTAACCTATCCATGCTTTTCTGAATGCTTATCAGCTGAATCCTGTATTGCTGTCTCAATAACTGTGCTCTCCAGAATCCTGATGAAGGAGCAATCCTCCATTTCGTCTGGATATTTCATGGCTTTAAAGACATTAAATTTCACTTCCTCATTACAGACTCTCATTGTTAATTCTCCTTTTTGAACATCTATTAATGCCCTACCAGTAGCCAAAAATGGACAACCTAGAATAATTGGGACATCTTTATCAGCCTCATAGTCTAAAATAATAAAATCAACAGGAAATATGAATTTATCCACCTTTACTAAGACATCCTCAATTTTACCCTTTGGATATGTGATAGACCTATCAGCTAGTTGGAGTGTAACTGTGGTAGGTCTAGCTTCACCAATACCTAACTTCCGATAGACCGAAAGAGGCATAAGGTTAATGCTTGCACCTAAATCACAGAGTGCTCTACCTAATTCCTTTCCACCTATAGACACAGGTATAGTAAATGACCCTGGATCCTTAGCCTTGGGGGGTAGCCCATTCTTAAGAATAGCACTACACTCCTCAGTAAGAGATATAGTTTCAAATTCACCTAACCTTTTCTTTTTAGTCAAAATATCCTTAAGAAATTTAGCATAATTAGGCATTTGCTCTATAGCTTCTACTAAAGGGATATTTATATGCAACTGCTTAAGAATCTCTAAAAACTTTTTAAATTGACCATCCTGATTCTTAGGCTTATGCCTTTGTGGAAAAGGTAGAGGTGGTACATAAGGTGGGGGCGGCACATATGGTGGTTCTACATCTGGCACAGAACCAGATGCTCCAGCATTTTTATTGCTGCCTCCAACACCCTGACCAGACTCCAACTCTTCCTCGACAACAATATTTCTATCACCATTTTTATCTATAACCTGGGTTTTACTAGGCTCAATTCTTTCTTCTAATGGCTTACCACTCCTAAGAGTAACTGCCTTTACCTGCTCCTTACCTTCCCTTCTAGGGTGTTCAGTATCTGATGGAAGTTTCCCTTGAGGCCTTGCCTTGAGCTCATTAGCTAACTGACCCACTTGCAATTCCAGGGCTCTCATTGAAGCTTGATTACTTTGAATTGCAGCGTCTGTGCGAGCCATAAATTCTTTCATCATCGCCTTGAGAGAATTTCCCGAATTTTGCTGGGGCAAAGCCGGCTTATTTTGCTGGGGCATTACCTGCGCTTTAGCTAATCCCGTCTGGTTCATCTTTTGTTGCGCTTGTACGTTATTTCCTTGACCTCCCCATGAGAAGTTGGGGTGGTTGCGCCAACCTGGATTATAGAAGTTAGAATAAGGGTTGTTCCTCTGATTACCTACAAAAAACACAGAAGCTGGATTGCTGGGGCAAAACTCGTAGTTGTGGTCTTCATCGCATAGACACATGCTTGGTCCGTGACTTGGTTCACCACTGCTGCAGGCTCCATAGCTGGTGGCTGCTGATGACTAATCACTGTCACATTCTTAAGAGCGTTAGCAATCATAGCAAGATCAGCCCTAATGGTGGACACACCATCAACCTCTAATACACTCTTAACCTTTTTATTTGTGCCTCTAAAATCCGACCACTAACAACTATTAATAGATATTCTTTCTAAAATTTCATAGGCTTCATCAAAAGTTTTTGCCAAAAGGGCCCCTCCAGCCGAAGCATCGACCATGCCTTGGGTTACTCCATTTAAACCATTGTAAAATGTTTCCATTTGAATACAATGAGGTAACCCATGGTGGGGACACTTTCGTAAAAGCTCCTTAAACCTCTCCCAAGCCTCACTAAAAGTCTCATCTTCAAGTTTCCTAAACCCTACTACTTCACTCCTTAATTTCGCATTTCTATTAGGTGGGAAATATTTACTCAAAAATTTTTTAGTTAACTCATCCCACGTCCTAATTGATCCTGGAGCAAAAGAGTTTAACCATGACTTTGCTCCATCTCTAAGAGAATACGGAAACAAAGTTAATCTAAGAGCATCTCTAGGCACTCCTTGAATTACAAAAGAATCACTAACTCCTAGAAAAGACTTAAGATGTAAATGAGGGTCTTCAGATGAAAAACCATGGAATTGCCCCACGGTTTGCAACATCTGAAACATTACCGGTTTCATTTCAAAATTCACCGCTTAGATTTGGGGACGTGCAATCCCTGGATTCAACTCATTAAACATCGAGACAGCATATGCTCGAATGGCTCTGGTCCTATCGTTCGCTATCAAGATAGGATTCTCAGCCTGATTATCTCATTTTGCTCAAACAGTGGGTTTCGCTGCAGCAACGGATTCTGCTGGGGGTTTGCTGCTGCTGGACCTTCATGAACCTGTGGAAGTTGCGGGGCGTTCTCCATCTGGTTTCTGCGCTGCTCCCTCCTTCTGTTCCTAAATGTCCTTTCAATTTCTGGATCAAGCTCAAACCGTACCCCAGGCGGATTGCTCATTCACCAAAATCACACCTCCAAAAACAAAAAAACAATCAAAAAATTCTAGCACCAAACCACTAAAACACATACACAAAACAGATCAGATAAAAACTTATTCAAGGTCCCCGGCAACGGCGCCAAAAACTTGTTGGGTTCCTAGAGTGAGTAAAATATAGTATAAAATACTCTAGAATTCCTGTGCAAGTATACACAGTCTGCAGCAAGTAATATTATCAATCCAAGGTCTGAATGAGCTTCCACTTTATCTATTTTGCGTAACTTCCTAATGGTTTCGAAGATAATAAAAATGATTTGGTTTTATCGGAATTATGCTGGAGCAAAATAAATGACAAAACAACAAGTAAACAAATAGATAGACAGATTAAAGGCAGGCGCTGGTTAGGTTTTAGTGATTGTTCTAAGATATGCTCTAGCAATATTATTGATCATGCATTTCTCGCAGTATTATTAGCGGATTCCTCCCGAAACTCCGAATCTTTTGGGATATGTTTCAAACCCAATGAAGTACGACCGATCAAGCACTAGGCAACTGGCTATCCCTAGCTCAGTCACTGGCGTTCACCAATACACAATGATCGTAGTGTGGATAATTGCCACACACTCTCTAAATCATCCCTGAAACTAGAGAGAGCTATCCATACCGGCTGGCCAGGCGGGCATAAAATAAGAATAAGCACAACAATTAACCAAAATGCGATAGTCAATATATTACTAGAGATGAAGCACAGTAATCACATTATTCCTAACCAACACCTTAAGCTACTTAGTTCATAATAGGCATAGGAATACGAATTACAATCTGAGTATGCATGTCCATAACCACAAGTTAATAAATAAAATAAACTCCCTAATCAGCTTGCGGTAGATGGTGTTCTTGATGATCTTCCATATCCCTATACTATTCGGCTTCCAAGGGAAAACATGGAATGACTTTGACTTTGACGGCTACTTCCTTTTATAGAAGGATGGGAGGCTTGAATTAGGTCAACTAGGACACGTGTAAGGCTCTCCTTGATCCTTTATCACGAAAATAACTCAACAGAAGTCGGTTCATGAAGTTGGCTAACGAGCTGTGATGTGGCAGTTTCTGCTCCAAGTTTTGCTGCAGCATAGAATCTGCTCCCTCCAGTCGTTCAGCAGCATAATCTGCACAAAATAATTTCCAATGCTTCCATTCTTCTAAATGGGTTAAATCATGTAATATCTCTCTAAAACCAACCCTATTAAGCATTAAAGACACACAACTCCTTATATAAATGAGGCCTAAATAACTACCTTTTGGGCAGTTATCAACTATCTACGAGTTTTAGGACATAAAATCCAACAAAAAGGAGTTCACAATACACTCAGAATTAAGATCTAGTTACATAGGTCATCCTATTGAAATAGAAACCTAATTACTTAACGGTGTTACATCTAATATGGTTACTATTTCGCAGTCTGGTCTTATGCAAAATCATTATATAGGATACCTCGCTCGCATGTCTACTGCATGGACGCTTTGGATCAATGTGTTTGTATCTGTAACGGCCCGACTTTTTAAAACTCATAGACTGACTAGCAATGTTACTACTTGCATGCTATAGACTTGAATGACTCAAAGAACTATGAGGTTAACATTTTCTAGGCGTCCAAAAAATGCGCAAAATAGACAAATAATTTCAGTAAACGTTTATTTGGGACCCAAGAAAACTTTGTAAAACATAAAAAATATTTGGAAGCCTCAAAAGCAACAAATTAAATAAATCTTTGAACAATTACATAGAAAATTCAAATAAAGGACACTTATATGCAGAAGTAAAAATATGCTGACATCGTCCACCATGGCGTCACCAGCAAGTGCTGTTGATGAGTCGCCTAACACATTTTTACCCTTGCCTAAAAAAAAATAAAATAAACAAAGAATGAGTATTAAAAATACCCAGTAAGTAATCCCTCGACCAGAGTTGGTTATGCAAGCACAAACATTTATGAGGGGACCTAAACTTTTCTTTATAATAACTTTATTTCTTGGCCATAACGTCAAATGTGACCTTATCGCTATGAAAACTGTATTGTGACCTTATCGTCACCAAAACTTTATTGTGGTCACATCGCCACCTGTCATCATGGTCATATCGCCAAGTTTTAAGAAAATTATTAAAAGCCACATGTCGACCATATCGCCAAGTTTTAATAAAACTCTTGGCCATAACGCCAAGTTTTCCAATGACAAAACTTTTAAGAATGTACGTCACCGTGAGTCATACATATGCATGTAAGTCCCCTAACTAACTTTATGATAATGTAGCACATGGAAATCCACATTTCATTCAAATAACTTTTTAATAACAAACATCAAATTTATAATTTCCATAATCAACACTCAAGATATAAAACATATAAATCATAGTAAATTTCACGTAATCAATTTCAATACAAGCATCACAATTAAAATCGATCAACACCCAACAATTTTACAATTATCATGACAACTAACAATTTTACATTTAAGAAATAAATTTCCAACATACTGATAGGGGAGCCACTTACAGAGTACTGCTCGAGAATTTTACTCAGAATTCTTACTCCAATGATTCTCGAAATCCTTAGCCAAAAATGCCCACAACTACGCATAAGAGGGTTTCCAAGATTAGAAATTTCAGTCTAACAATTTCTAAAACTCAAACATATTTAGGAGGGTTCTTTACTCATGAATACTCACTCGAAGAGGTCTAAACATCTACTGGACAACACCTAAAATTGTTGGATTTCGAAATTCTAATGTCAAAAAGAGTGAGAATACGCTGAAATGAGTTCGAATAAAAATGGGTTAACCTTACTTACAAAAATATTCGCTAATGGAGACTTAATCGAAGAAGAAACTCACCTAATTCGAACCTAAACCAAGAAGATGTCGCTACTGGCGACGACGAAGATGAACGAGCATGGATGACATCGTTGTGGTTGCTGTGTTTACGAGATCAGAGAGACAATTTAGAGAGAGAAAGCGAAAGAGCAAGGACGAGAGAGAGCAAGAAAGACATCTTACTGAGATTAAAGAGACACAGCAGAAGATCTGGGCGGCGCGACTAGCGATGGTGCGAGAGTGATCGGAGAAAAGAGGGAGAGTTGGGCGGCAGCTGTTGTTGTGTGCAGTCGAGGTAGAGAAAAAGAGGGATTAGAGGGAGAAAGAGTCGAGAGATAGGAGATAGGGTTCTTAAAAAATATATATTTTTTTAATCTCCAACTAACTGAACTGGGGTAGGCGTGAAATCAACCCCCCTCCCTCCCTCTTTGACTGATATATACTTTTTTACAAAAATATTTTCTTTTTTTGTAATTCTCCACGACTGTTACAATATACAAAGCGGGTCGTATCACAGTGTCACTAGGATAAAGTACCCAGACTTATCCCTATACTATAGACCTTTTAGGTTGTTACATGAACATTGATCCCCTGTATGTCTTCACATACTTGTTCAAGCTACATTAAAAAACCTTGGATCTTAGTTTATTGGATTTTGGTCAATAGTGCAATTTTAAACTAAAACATCAACAACAACTTAATAGGATAAACCTCAATAACCTTTTATTGAACAAGTATAATATTTGTTACATTCACTGTCTATAAGTTTTAGGGCATAAAACCCAAAACATAACACACTAAGGATTAAGATTGAGTTACAATTGAAGGAGTAAAGAACACTCGAGCGGAAGCGATTGATGATCTTAGGCACTGATTTTCATTAATTTCATAGATAAAGCATGCTGAAAAACTTAACAAAAACAGAGCAATACGTACTAACCTCTTGGAGATCCGAATTTGTGAAGGGATTGGAATTCCTTAATTCCGTACAGCAGAAGCATGATTGGGATCGATTCGTAGTTAATTTTGTTTAATCTAAAATACCAATACATTGGCAATAAACTTAGAACTATTCTAGATTTATACTAAGGCTAAACATACAAAATTATTAGATCTAAATCTAATTTATATAGTAACAAGTTACTTACTCTCGTTGACGACTCAGATTAAATTCACCAACTGCTTGTGAAATAATCATGAACTATTATGAACACTACCAATATGGCTATACCAGTATGACTCTGAGACTACTAGAGGCAGGAGACTGGTGGGAGCCTTTAGGAGAATTCTCTGAGAGTAGGAGAATGAATGGGATGTCTTTTACCCTGCCCCAGAGGTCCTATTTATAGAAAAATGTCATGAATAAGATCTAATAAAATCTATTATCTTATTCATATCTAATTTTAATAATAATTAATTAATTCTATAATTAATTAATTGCCCAATTAAATATTATATATTTAATTTTAGGGATTTTATTAAATTATTTATATTAATATGAATCAAATTCATATTAATTATTTGAACTCTTTCAAATATTTTCTCTCAAGAATAAATTTTGAAATTAATTCAAAATTATATTATAAAGTTTTTCATAAACTTTATATTATAATTTATCAATATACCTTATATGATTCTCCAAAATAAATTGAACACTTTCAATTTACAATTTATACTCAATTGCCTCAAGTCTCTTTACGAGCTACCAGTGGGACCTAATGGACCTGCAAATCAGAAGCTCCAACGATGTGAGATTAATTGGTCAAACTCATTAACCAAATTAATCAATATTCGTTAACTGTGTGTTCATTCCACTACAGACTCACATTTGCACTCTTCTCACTACAAACATATTTCTGTGTCCACGGATACAGACCAATAACAGCTAGTTAGTCCTTCACGAGTGTCCGTAACACCAACTGGATCAAATTACCGTTTTACCCCTGTGTTACTTCTATGTCCTTAAGTACCAATGCTCCTCTAATAAACAACCTATTTGTGGTCCAACCACCAAACAGAAACCCCTCTCAGGCCAGTGAGAGGGTAGGGCCCTTCACTCAAGACTCGGAGTCACCACTTAAGGGAACACTCATCTGCTTCCCTAAAACCGGGAAGGAGTGAATTCCATCATGTGTGATTATGTTCTCAGCTCCCCACTCAATCTTGTCCCCAAAATGGTAGGCTTATTGAGTTGGTGTACTGGTCACTCTCACCCAGACAAATCAAAGGAAAATACCTTGTGAATAGGAGTCCATAATCCACTCAGGATTCATACTAAGTTGTCTAGGTTGTCCTAGTGAAATAGAAACCTAACTAGTTAACAATGTTACAGCTAGTGGTTACAATTTCGCGGTTCGGTCTTATGCAAACTCATTGCATAGGATACCCCCACTCGTATGTCCCCTACACTAACGCGTTGGATCATTGTGTTTGTATCAAATACAAAGTGGGTCGTATTCATTTCAAAGTTTGTTGCCTCAATACTTGGACGCACTATCACTAGATTTAACTCGTCAACTATTGGGAAAACATACGCTCTAATGGCTCTATCCCTATCATTTGCTACAAGGATAGGATTTTTAGCCTGATTATTTTGCTGTTCATTTTGCTCCTGCGACGGATTCTGCTACATCGCACGATTCCTCTTCGAGTTTCACTTGAACTTCTTGAAAATCTAATCGCAAGGGGATCGCTCATACGCCAAAGTCACACCTACAAAACAAAAAGAAATTGTCAAAAATTTCTCACACCAAATCACCAAAAATACACACACAAAAATCAATCAAATAAACAAATTTCAAATCCCCGGCAACGGTGCCAAAAACTTGTTGCAATTCTAGAGTGGTTCAAAATATTAGATAAATTGACTCCAAAATACTGTGCAAGTATACACAATTTAGCAGCAAGTGATAAGTATTTATCGTATCCACAGGGTCTTGAAATGCCTACCTCTATTGATTTAATTTGCCTTTGAGTGATTTCAAATTGTTGGTTAAATTGATTGGGTTTTTAAATTGCTGAAACAAAAGAAATATGAAAGCAGTAAATGATTACGACTAGAGAAAACAGAATGGAAACAAACACAGTTTAAGCCTTCTATAATTGTTATAAAAATGCTCCAGCAATTCTTTTGATCCGTCAATCTCATGCAGTATTATAAGCGGGATCCTCCCGGAACTCCCGATTTTTTGGAATATGTTTCAAAACCAATGAAGCTCTACCAATCAGGCACTAGGCAACTGGCTATCCCTAACTCAGTCACTAAAGTTCACCAATACACAATGATCTAGCGTGAATTATCGCTACACAATTCCTAAATCATCCCTGAAACTAGGAGAAGCTATACATACCGGCTAGCTAGGCGAGCACATAATGAAATTAAAGATCAACAATAATTCTAGATGATCATGATCAAATAGAATTTCCATATTTTATAAATATAACAATCACATAATTCTTAACCCATGCCTACAACAATTAGTTCATGATTGAAAACATAAAATACGTTACAATCTCGATAAGCACATCCATAATGCAAAATACACAAGAAATACTAATCCTTTTAGCAATTGGGGAGATGAAACGGCTGCACCAAACCACCAAGAACATATAAGGACTTCGTCTCCTTGAGAGGAATTGCACTTGGTCTTCTAGATCTCCATTGTGCCGTCAATTCGGCCTCCGACCGATTGATTCGGTCTCCAAGTCGTGAATGCCTTTATCTTTGACGGCTCCCTCCTTTTATAAGATGAGATTCAACCTAATTAGGTTAATCTAGACACGTGGAGGGCTCTCCAAGCTTCTTAGATCCGTAATTTATTCAGCTAACGCCACTTTATTAAAATGGCTAACGAGCTATGACGTGGCAGTTTTGCTCTCAGCTTTGTTGCAGCACAGAATTTGCTCCCTCAAGTCGCTCAACAATATATTCTGCACAAAATAACTTTCAAAGCATCCATTCTTCCTAATGGGTTAAAACATGTAATATATATCTAAAACCAACCCTATTAAGCACAAAAGACACACAAATCCCTATAGAAATAAGGGCTAAATAACTACCTATTGGAGAGTTATCACACCCCAAACTTGAACTATTGCGCGTCCCGAGCAATACTAACCAACCTTTCCTTAAGAATTCAAAACATTAGATAAAGACTAGCTTAATCAAACCAGACAATCCATCACTACCCTCAACCTTCACCTGAGCATTCTGCAAAACCAAGTTCTGCTGTAGCAAAATAATTCTTTCGGCATGGACAAATAATCACCACTTTTAACTCAAATCTAAGAACTTGCCACAGCCTAGCTCTATTATCAGACATTTTACAACACATTTTTAAGGGGTTTAGATTTTTGTTTTTTGTTTTTCAGACTTAAAGCGACCCTACAGTCATAAACTCTTAAGCATGGGATGACCCACTTTATTGTGCAGTACACCCTTGCCTCAAACTCATCACCAACTAGGCTAAATACTCTTTGTAAAGCTAAAATATCCTTACTTATTCTATCTCTTGCCCCTCAAAATGACAACATTTTATGATGAAGCTCACCTAAGTTCTGGGAGACAGAAAAAACTGTTGGATCACCATTCATCCTTCAAAACTTTTGCTCCATGAATTTTCTCAGCAAAATTTTCAACAATCAACTTTTTCAGCAAATAATTTTTTCATTTTTTCATATTTCCTAGGTCATCTTTTGACGCAAAGACAAACTGTGGCTGTTACAAATGTCCCTGGTTACTCAACAACCTAGCAAGTTATTTAATGAAGGAGAGGAATGCTCGAGCAAAACAATTGGAGTAGCAAAAAGTCCCCCAAACTTGAATTATTCATTGTCCCCAATGAATCATTAATTTTGTGAAGTATACCCCCAAACTTAATTTTTTCTATCTGAATTTTAAACTGAGCGTGAGACTAGAACTAAGGTTAAAGTGGATCAAATAAATCAACACTACCTCAGAATCTTCTCGTCGCAGCAACGACCAGGCTAGAAGAAATGCTCAAACAAAAGGTTTATGGAGATCAAAACACCTTGATCTAATTAAGCTAACTTGTCCAAGCTTCAAAAATTCAGAAGAAAATTAAGTTAGATACTCAAATGTGTCAAACAAAACAATATTTGATTTCATTAAAGATCAAGATCACAGATTTAACATAATCATGACAGAGATAGATTTTAAAGTAGTAGATAAAAAACAAAGAAGCACAACATAACATAAGCAGAAAGAACACAACACATGAAAGGCGAGCACAAAAAATCATTCATCAAAATATTTGCTCGAAGAAACTAAAACTTCCCTTTAATTCTTCTTTATGTTCAGGCTCTGGGTTTTCTTCTTCCTCTCAAATGATGGGCGGGGTGGAATGCATGGGTTCATAAGATCATCAAGGAAAATTAGGAAAGCTTGATATGGCTTAGAAACATTTGCTTGCATAGCCCTCTTTGGTGTGGTGTCCCTTCTAAGATCATAGCTCTAGTAGGTTTGAAGTTGTCTCTCAGTGAATATTGGCCTACTAAACATCCTCTCAAGCTGCTCCAGCACTCTATGGACACCTCACAACAAACCACCTTGGCGCACCTCACCTCTCTAAAGTCTAGCCAGATTGGCAGTGTCAATAGCCCCCTTGTCAAATTAGTTTATATCATTGGAGCTCTTTGGGACTCTAACCCTTCAAATGCACTCGATCACGGGGAATAGTGAAGTCGTACGTTGTAGGCAATAATCTCTGCTTGACAAAGCTTAGCCAAGTGTTAGCCTCACATTTCAGATATGTTGACTGGAATGTTCTTGCCCTCATCCTAGACAACCTCCACTGGACATTCAGTTGCTCGTTTGAGGAAGCAACTAATATTGCATTGAAAATAGCGTGGGAGAAGTCTTGCAACTTAAATAGAGAATTAATCACTCCAGGGATCCAGTTAACAACAACTCTACAAACAATAACCAAGAATCCTTCATTCTCATCGATATTGATGTGGAACTCCCGTTCTTGTTTATCAACAGTGGGTTCCGACTTTGCGCTCAGCCGTTTCCAACTGTTATTAGTGATGTCCACTCAAGGAAAATGTGGGAACTCATTGCCATCATCGAAGTCGTGCTCCATTAGAACATTTCGCTTTAGGACTTCTTGATATTTTTGTCTTGCCTCTTCATTAATGAACCTCCCGTACTGAAATCCTTCATCAAGCTCAACTTCTTCACTCAGTTCTATTTCAGTCTTCTGGCTTTTCTTTTTCATAAACAAATGGTCAGGAGAAAGGGTTAGGTTAGGGGTTCTTACTTTTTTTTTTCTCTCTTAGACCTCTTCTCCTTTTCTTTTGTCTCTACGAAGCCTCTTCAACCCTCTCTTCCACCATATCTTCATCCATCGACACTTCTTCCTTTGTCTCACTTTCTTTCATTGCTCGTGCTTTTTTCCCTCACAATAATAACACACACAAAGAAAAAAAATCACATCAGTAGTAATAAAAGATGAGAGTGAGAAACGTACCTGGTGGGAGATCGTATAAATAGGGCACTAAGTCAACGATCTTCAACAAATAATTAGCCTCTAATTATCTCCTAATTAATTTAAGTTTCCGTTTTAACTTCATGGTTTCATGGAAAGTTTTATTATCTGTCAAACAGTAAGATCTTCCATTTACTGCGCCAGTTGCCCTCTGCTCAACGCATGACATCTTTGCCTCAATAACTGGACGCACTATCACTGGATTTAACTCGTCAACTATTGGGAAAACATACGCTCTAATGGCTCTATCCCTATCATTTTCTATAAGGATAGGATTCTTAGCCTGATTATTTTGTTGTTCATTTCGCTCCAGCGGAAAATTTTTCTGCATCGCATGATTCCTCTTTGAGTTTCACTTGAACTTCTTGAAAATCTAATCGCAAGGGGATCGCTCATACGACAAAGTTACACCTACAAAACAAAAAGAAACAGTAAAAAAGTTCACGCACCAAATCACAAAAAATACACAAAAAAATTTAATCAAATAAAACAATTTCAAGTCCCCAGCAACGACGCCAAAAACTTGTTGCAATTATGGAGTGGTTAAAAATATGAGACAAATTGACTCCAAAATACTGTGCAAGTATACACAATCTAGCAGCAAGTGATAAGTATTTATCGTATCCACAGGGTCTTCAAATGCCTACCTCTATTGATTTAATTTTCCTTTGTAGTGATTTCAAATGGTTGGTTAAATTGATTGGGTTTTTAAATTGCTTGATAGCGAGCATAGCTAGCTAGTTTTCCCTAATTAATTTAGCTAGACTTTTATGATTTATTGGCCATTTTATTGCACTTAAATGTTTACTTTGTAGGAAATTGTTGAGTTGAGCCAAAGCGTGAAATTGGAGTTAATCGGGTGTTCGGGACATGAAAAGATGCAAAGGAACCGAAGAGAATCAAAGAAGAAAAAGTAAATTAGAGTCAACCGCAGACGACCATTGATAACTGCCCAAAAGGTAGTTATTTAGGCCTCAATTATATAGGGATTTGTGTGTCCTTTATGCTTATTAGGGTTGGTTTTAGAGAGATATTACATGATTTAACCCATTTGGAAGAATGGAAGCTTTGGAAATCACTTTGTGCAGATTATGCTGCTAAGCGACTAGAGGGAGCAAATTCTATGCTGCAGCAAAACTGGGAACAAAAACTGCCACATCACAGCTCGTTAGCCAACTTCATGAACCGACTTCTGTTGAGTTATTTTCGTGATAAAGGATCAAGGAGAGCCTTACACGTGTCCTAGTTGACCTAATTCAAGCCTCCCATCATTCTATCAAAGGAAGTAGCCGTCAAAGTCAAAGGGATTCCAGGTTTTTCCCTTGGAAGCCGAATAGTTAGGGAGATTGAAGACTATCAAGAACACCATCAACCGCAAGCTGATTAGGGAGTTTACCTTCTTTATTAACTTGTAGTTATGGACATGCAAACTCATATTGTAATTCGTATTCCTATGCCTGTTATGAACTAAGTAGCTTAAGGTGTTGGTTAGGAATAATGTGATTACTGTGCTTCATCTCTAGTAATAAATTGACTATTGCATTTTGGTTAATTGTTGTGCTTATTCTTATTTTATGCCCGCCTGGCCAGCCGGTATGGATAACTCTCTCTAGTTTCAGGGATGATTTAGAGAGTGTGTGGCAATTCTCCACACTACGATCATTGTGTATTGGTGAACGCCAGTGACTGAGCTAGGGATAGCCAGTTGCCTAGTGCTTGATCGATCGCTCTTCATTGGGTTTGAAACATATCCCAAAAGATCTGGAGTTCCGGGAGGAATCCGCTAATAATACTGCGAGAAATGCATGATCAATAATATTGCTAGAGCATATCTTAGAATAATCACTAAAGCCTAACCAGCGCCTGTCTTTAATCTGTCTGTCTATTTGTTTACTCGTTGTTTTGTCATTTATTTTGCTTCAGCATAATTCTTATAAAACCCAACATTTTTATTATCTTCGAAACCATTAGAAAGTTATACAAAATAGATAAAGTGGAAACTCATTCAGACCTTGGATTGATAATATTACTTGCTGCAGACTGTGTATACTTACACAGGAATTCTAGAGTATTTCATATCATATTTTTACTCACTCTAGGAACCCAACAAGTTTTTGGCGCCGTTGCCGGGGACTTGAATAAGTTTTTATCTGATATGTTTTGTGTATATGTTTTAGTGGTTTGGTGCTAGAACTTTTTGATTGTTTCTTTTGTTTTTGCAGGTGTGATTTTGGTGCATGAGCGATCCGCCTGGGGTACGGTTTGAGCTTGATCCAGAAATTGAAAGGACATTTAGGAACAGAAGGAGGGAGCAGCGCAGAAACCAGATGGAGAACGTCCCGCAACTTCCGTAGGTTCATGAAGGTCCAGCAGCAGCAAATCCCCAGCAGAATCTGTTGCTGCAGCAAAACCCACTGTTTGAGCAAAATAAGCAGCGAAATAATCAGGCTGAGAATCCTATCTTGATAGCGAACGATAGGACCAGAGCCATTCGAGCGTATGCTGTCCCGATGTTTAATGAGTTGAATCCAAGGATTGCACGTCCCCAAATCCAAGCGGAAAATTTTGAAATGAAACCGGTAATGTTTCAGATGTTGCAAACTGTGGGGCAATTCCATGGTTTGTCATCTGAAGACCCTCATTTACATCTTAAGTCTTTTCTAGGAGTTAGTCATTCTTTTGTAATTCAAGGAGTGCCTAGAGATGCTCTTAGATTAACTTTGTTCCCGTATTCTCTTAGAGATGGATCAAAGTCGTGGTTAAACTCTTTTGCTCCAGGATCAATTAGGACGTGGGATGAGTTAGCTGAAAAATTTTTGAGTAAATATTTCCCACCTAATAGAAATGCTAAATTAAGGAGTGAAATAGTAGGGTTTAGGCAACTTGAAGATGAGACTTTTAGTGAAGCTTGGGAGAGATTTAAGGAGCTTTTACGAAAGTGTCCCCACCATGGGTTACCTCATTGTATTCAAATGGAAACATTTTACAACGGTTTAAATGGAGTAACCCAAGGTATGGTCGATGCTTCGGCTGGAGGGGCCCTTTTGGAAAAAACTTTTGATGAAGCCTATGAAATTTTAGAAAGAATATCTATTAATAGTTGTCAGTGGTCGGATGTTAGAGGCACAAATAATAAGGTTAAGAGTGTATTAGAGGTTGATGGTGTGTCCACCATTAGGGCTGATCTTGCTATGATTGTTAATGCTCTTAAGAATGTGACAGTGATTAGTCATCAGGAGCCACCAGCTATGGAGCCTGCAGCATTGGTGAACCAAGTCACGGACGAAGCATGTGTCTATTGCGGTGAAGACCACAACTACGAGTTTTGCCCCAGCAATCCAACTTCTGTGTTTTTTGTAGGTAATCAGAGGAACAACCCTTATTCTAACTTCTATAATCCAGGTTGGCGCAACCACCCCAACTTCTCATGGGGAGGTCAAGGAAATAACGTACAAGCGCAACAGAAGATGAACCAGCCGGGATTTTGCTAAAGCACAAGTAATGCCCCAGCAAAATAAGCAGGCTTTGCTCCAGCAAAATTCGGGAAATTCTCTCGAGGCAATGATGAAAGAATTTATGGCTCGCACAGACGCCGCAATTCAAAGTAATCAAGCTTCGATGAGGGCCCTGGAATTGCAAGTGGGTCAGCTAGCTAATGAGCTCAAGGCGAGGCCTCAAGGGAAACTTCCTTCAGATACTGAACACCCTCGAAGGGAAGGTAAGGAGCAGGTAAAGGCAGTAACCCTTAGGAGTGGTAAGCCACTAGAAGAGTCTAGAAAAACCCAGGATTTAAATAGTAATAGTGATAATATTGTTGTTATTGAGAAAGAGTTGGAGTCTGGTCAGGGTGCTGGAGGCAGCAAAGAGAATGCTGGAGCATCTGGTTCTGTGCCAGATGTAGAACCACCATACGTGCCGCCCCCACCTTATGTATCACCTCTACCTTTTCCACAAAGACAAAAGCCTAAGAATCAGGACGCTCAATTTAAAAAGTTTTTAGAGATTCTTAAGCAATTGCATATAAATATCCCTTTAGTCGAAGCTATTGAGCAAATGCCTAATTATGCTAAATTTCTTAAGGATATTTTGACTAAAAAGAAAAGGTTAGGTGAGTTTGAAACTGTATCTCTTACTGAGGAGTGTAGTGCTATTCTTAAGAATGGTCTACCCCCCAAAGCTAAGGATCCAGGGTCATTTACCATCCCTATGTCTATAGGTGGAAAGGAGTTAGGTAGAGCACTCTGTGACTCGAGAGAACTTCCCGAATTTTGCTGGGGCAACGCCTGCTTCGTTTGCTGAGGCAATACCTGCGCTTTAGCAAATCCCGGCTGGTTCATTTTTTGTTGCGCTTGCACGTTATTTCCTTGACCTCCCCATGAGAAGTTGGGGTGGTTGCGCCAACCTGGATTATAAAAATTAGAGTAAGGGTTATTCCTCTAATTACCTACAAAAAACACAGAAGCTGGATTGCTGGGCAAAACTCGTAGTTGTGATTTTCACCACAATAGACACATGCTTCCTCTGCCACTTGGTTCACCACTGCAGTAGGCTCCATAGCTGGTGGCTGCTGATGACTAATCACTGTCACATTCTTAAGAGCATTAGCAATCATAGCAAGATCAGCCCTAATGGTGGACACACCATCAACCTCTAATACACTCTTAACCTTTTTATTTGTGCCTCTAACATCCAACCACTGACAACTATTAGTAGATATCCTCTCTAAAATCTCAAAGGCTTCATTAAAAGTTTTTGCTAAAAGGGCCGCCCCTCCAGCCGAAGCATCAACCATACCTTGGGTTACTCCATTTAAACTATTGTAAAATGTTTCCATTTGAATACAATGAGGTAAACCATGGTGGGGATACTTCCGTAAGAGTTCCTTAAACCTTTCCCAATCCTCACTAAAAGTCTCATCTTCAAGTTGCCTAAACCCTACTATTTCACTCCTTAATTTAGCATTTCTGTCAGGCGGGAAATATTTACTCAAAAACTTTTCAGCTAACTCATCCCACGTCCTAATTGTTCCTGGAGCAAAAGAATTTGACCATGCCTTTGCTCCATCTCTAAGAGAATACGGGAACAAAGTTAATCTAAGGGCATCCCTAGGCACTCCTTGAATTACAAAAGAATCACTAACTCCTAGTAAAGACTTAAGATGTAAGTGGGGGTCTTCAGATGTCAAACCATGGAATTGCCCCACGGTTTGCAACATCTGGAACATTACCGGTTTCATCTCAAAATTCGTCGCTTGGATTTGGGGACGTGCAATCCCTGGATTCAACTCATTAAACATCGGGACAGCATACGCTCGAATGGCTCTGGTCCTATCGTTCGCTATCAAGATAGGATTTTCAGCCTGATTATTTTGCTGCTCAATTTGTTCAAACAGCGGGTTTTGCTGCAGCAAACGATTCTGGGGGTCTGCTGGACCTTCAGGACCCTCCAGAAGGCGCGGCACGTTCTCCATCTGGTTTCTGTGCTGCTCTCTCCTTCTTATCCTGAATGTCCTTTCAATTTCTTGATCATGCACAAAACGTTCTAGCACCAAACCACTAAAACACATACACAAAACAAATCAGATAAAAACTTATTCAGCTCCCCGGCAACGGCGCCAAAAACTTGTTGGGTTCCTAAAGTGAGTAAAATATAGTGTAAAAAGACTCTAGAATTCCTGTGCAAGTATACACAGTCTGCAGCAAGTAATATTATCAATCCGAGTCCTGAATTAGCTTCCACTTTATCTATTTTGTGTAATTTTCTAATGGTTTCAAAGATGGTAACAATAATTTGGTTTTATAAGAATTATGCTGGAGCAAAGTAAAAGACAGAACAAAGAATAAACAAATAGACAGACAGATTAAAGACAGGCGCTGGTTAGGCTTAGTAGTTGTTTAAAAAGATGCTCTAGCAATATTATTGATCATGCAACTCTCGCAGTATTATTAGCGGATTCCTCCCAGAACTCCGGATCTTTTGGAATGTGTTTCAACCCCAATGAAGTGCGACCGATCAAGCACTAGGCAACTGGCTATCCCTAGCTCAGTCACTGGCGTTCACCAATACACAATGATCGTAGTGTGGATAATTGCCACACACTCTCTAAATCATCCCTGAAATTAGAGAGATATTCACACCGGCTGGCCAGGCGGGCATAAAATGTAAATAGGCACAACAATTAACCAAGATGCAATAATCAATATATTACTAAAGTTTAAGCTCAGCAACTACATGTTCCTAACCAACACCTTAAACTACTTAGTTCATAATAGGCATGGAAACACGAATTACAATCTGAGCAGGGAAGATCAATTGGTGGTGTCCCAATTGTTGATGCTTGGTCCAAAATCAAGAAAGGTGTCTGTTGAAGTATTTTGAGTCGTCAACGACGGTATGTTTGCTTCTCCCCTTTAGATTTAGATCTAATAATTTTTTTATGTTTAGCCTTAAGTTTGTATAGAATTTGTTCTATGTTTTTGCCAATGTAATAATATTTTTGGATAAACAAAATTAACTACGAATCGGTCCCAATTACGCATCCGCTTTATCGAAATTAGGGAATTCCAAATCCTTACAATTGGTATCAGAGTCGATCGAAGATTTAATTTTGTTTCTCTAAAATTATCATTGGTTCAATGGTTGGTATTTTAATTTCATATATGTGATATGTAGTTTAATTTACAAAATTGATTATTTAGGCATATTTGTTGGGATTAGATTTATACTTTTGATTAGATCAATTGTAAATGCCAACAAAGAAATTATTTGAAGACCAAGATATGTCTTGGATTTAAATTACTTTTAATTTCTTAGGATATGTCAAATATGCCAGTCAATTTTGGTAGTTTTAATTTAATTTTGCATGATTGATTGTTGCATAAAGTATGTCATTTAGCTTAAAATCTCACCATAGGTTGAGCATATTCATGCATATTTATTATTATAAATGTTATAATTTATGAAATATGTATGTTTTTTATTTTCATGAGTATTTAATATAAATTGTTATGATTAAATGGATGAAAATTAAGAAGCATTGCGCATGAAATTACTTTAGTAAAACAAGTTATAAAAAAGTTATATTTATGAAAGTAATTTATATGCTTATTTATTTTCATGAGCAATTAATATAATGTGTTATGTTAATGTATGAAAATGTGAATTCTTATTTTAATATTCTTGGGTAATTAATTTAAGAGTTAGATTAATTTAAGAAAATTAATTTGAATTGAGCATGAAATTAGTTTAGTTTAATAATATATAAGAGTTATATTTATATAAGTAATTAACATGCTTAATTAATTTTCATGATATATTAATATAAAGTGTTATGTTAATGTATGAAAATGTGAATGCTTATTTTCTTGGGTAATTAATTTAAGAGTTAGATTAATTGAAGAAAATTAATTTGCATTGAGCATGAAATTACTTTGGTTTAAAAATATAAGAATATATTTATATTAGTAATTTACATGCTTAATTTCCATGAGCTATTAATATAAATGATATGTTAATGTATGAAAATGGTAATGCTTAATTTTAATTTTCTTGTATAATTAATTTAAGAGTTAGGTTAATTAAAAGGAAATTAAATTGCATTGAGCATGACATTACCTTAGATTAATATAATTGTTATATTTTTTGTATGTCATCTATGCTAATGTATGGTTTTATAAATTAATTAGAATTTGATTGTTAATTTATTCACCATAGTAGCATGTTATAGGGTTAATTCATTAAAATTTATAATAGTTATTAAATTAATGAATAGAAACCGTTAACCTATAACAAAGAATTGCATGCAAACATAGGATCTTAGGATAAATGAATTAATTTTAAAATTTTTAAAATTAATTAGACCTAAGATCACATTTCTAATAGGATTAGAATTATTCTTACTTAGAATTAAAATTAGTTTTAATTGACTAAGTAGGAAAAACATTGATATGATTATAAGGGAACTCCACCGGTAAAGTTCTGTCTAAGGCTGGGGGTATTTAAGTTGACGATTTATGGAACACCTCCTACTTGGGAACTGACCCGGAATACCAGAGTTGAATTAATCATAGTTAAATGTTAGCAGGCAATGTCACTAGGTCTGTTAAAAGTATTTAATACACCTAGATCTTTAGAGTAAAGACCTTACATTACTGTGGTTATAAGGGAACACTCTCGGTAAATTTCTGTCTAAGGCTGGGGGTACTTAAGATGACGGTTTACGAAACACCTCCTACCTGGGAACTAACCCGAACCTTGAGTTGAATTAACCATAGTAATGTTGACTTGCAATGTTGGGTTTATTAAAAGAAGTTTAATTCACCTAAAACATTGTGGTTGAATCCTTTCCATAATTGTTATAATAGGATCAGACTTAGATAGATTGACTTAGCCGAATTTTATCTAAGTTAGACAACCCTAAATTAACCTTAGGACATTTTCAGTGGGAGGAAAATTACAAAACGAGATTTAAATCAAGTTTTGCTCCTACGTCCCTATATTCACAACGTGAGGTTCATGCTCGGCTTCGAGTCGCCTTAAGAGCAGCCTCCCTTTGGAAAGTGTTTGCATGAATCAATAACAAGGTGAATGGGAAAAATGTCTAGAGTAAGTGGGAGCGGGACACATGTGTAACGCCCCGCATTTCCAGGTGCGAATAATTCTGTTAAATTTCTTTTTAATGCGGAGTTGTAGTACCTGTTGGCTGCTTAAGGTTGATTATTATTTATTTTTTTTGGTGGTTGCTTGGAGTGGGTAATTGTTTTTAAGCCAAGAAATTCTTTTCCTTCGGGAATTAAATTTAAAAATGTGCTTAGGTCCTTATAAGTTTATTAAGATTTGATTCGGGTTTTAGAGACCTTAATTAAGTCTTTAAATATGAGGCTTAGGTCATTTGTTTTAATTTAAGAAAAGAAAAGAAGGGAAGCCCTAAAAAAAAGAAAAGAAATCTTTCTCTCCCTTCCCCTCTCTCTCACGCAGCCGCAACCAGCCCCCCCCCCTCGCGTTTTTCTTCAGCCGGCAGCAGACCGTCGACGATCTCTCTCCCTCTCCTCCGCGCGCGCATCTCTCTCCCGTTTTCTTCACCTGTGTCGTCGCCCAGCCCTTGCTGTCGAGGAACGCCGCCGTGGGTTGCCGCCGCTCGAGCTCCAGCGTCGCCGTCTGAAGTCGCGCCGCCTCTGTCCGCGAGCTTTCTCTTCGCGAATCCCTCTCCTTGCGCCGTTCCCGTCCAGATCCAGCCGCCGGAAGCCGAGCCACCACCGTTTGAATCGCCGGCCGTCGTAGCCGAGCGTCGCCGCCACGTGGGTCTTGTGCTCCGCGCGATTCTGCTCGTTGGTCATCAGATCTGTGGTTTCTTTTCTCCTTCCTCTGTGATTCAGCCCTATAGGCTCGTGGGTAAGCCGTTTTCCTCCTCCTTATAGGTTGGTTAAGGCCTGATCTAAGAATCCTTGCGTGGTTTTGGTTAAATCTCGCGCAGGTAGCAGTTCGGGGCCCCGTCATTCGCAATTTCGCTGCTATCCAGTGGTGTTCGACCCCGTTTTGGGTCATTGCGGCATTGTTTAGCGTTTTCGGTAAGTTTTCATCGTGACCCATGATTGTTCGAATTTAAATTTGGATTACCCACTCTTATTCGACCTTGGAATTTAGTGTCGTGGTTGGTTTCTTGTTGTTCCAGCGCTGTTCGGAGTCGTCTTGGGTTCGAAATCATTCTTGCCTTGTGACCCATCGTCCGTTGAGCCTTAGACTTGAACACCCAGTGCTTAGGGCCTCTAAGCAAGTGATTTTAAACCTCTTCGCTTGCTGGACAGCACGTGTTCGAGGTCTTTCGGACGCTGAACGGTAAATTCCAGCATCCCTAGATCCTTTCCTCAAGTTTATTAGGTGCTCTAAGTTGTTTCCTAACCCTTGGTAATTGTTGCTTGTAGTTGGAGCTCTTTAGGCTCTTCCGGTTGTTTTCCTTAGTCCTTTAGGATTGTTTAGGAGCGTTTGAGCTTCCGGTAAGTAGTTCCTACTTGCTGAAGTCTGCTTGACTGTGTGTTGCATGCTGAATGTTTTCTTGTCTTTTAACTGTTCTTGTGTTCTTGTTCTTTGAATATATATATGAATGTATATGATTATGTGGAAAAGCATGACTTTTGTTGCTTAATGACTAGTTGTAAAGCATGACTGTTGTTGCGTGTTGATTGGTTGTAAGCATGTTGGTTTGTTGCATATGAGTTAAGCATGGACGAGAGCATGTGTAGTTGCACGTATATGCTTAGTGGGCATGATGCATGAGTCTAGAAGCATGTTGCAGGGCATATGCATTCTAGTAGATGTGAGTTATAGGTCAGGGACCTAAAGTGTGAAAGAAAAGAAAGTTAGGTGAGTGTCAGTGCACCTCGGGTACAAATGGTCGAGGGGTGGCACGTCACCATTGGTTAAGAGGAGCATCGAGGCCTTGGGTACAAATGGTCAAGGGTCGGTGTGATGAGTCTAGAGAGCATGTGTTGGGTGCCTGGAGAAAGGCCAATACTTTGCTAAGTCATCGGTGCGCCTTGGGTACAAATGGTCAAGGGGCGATGCACAGTTTGAGGCCTTGGGTACAAATGGCCAAGGGTCAAACGCCGAGCTCCGTAGAGAGCATTGTGGCCCTGGGTACAAGTGGTCAGGGGGCAGTGCGACTCGAAGGATCAGTCTTGGAGAGCCATGTGAGGGCTAAATAAGAGCGTTGAGCGAGCTCGTGGAGTTTGAGTGGTTAGCAAGTTGCATATAGAAAGATGCATGAGTTATGGCTTAGGAGAGTCATTTGTTTTACTAGCTTTTGAGCATGATATTATGTTTACCGCTTTGAAAAGCATGTTGTTTGCGCATGAAGAGCATGTCGTTTGTTGTTTGCTGTTTGATGGCTACTCAGGTAGGGGCTGCTTACCAGTACCTTAGTGTACTGACCCCCTCCTCTCTCCCCCCAACTACCAGATTTTGCAGGTTATGATGACTGCGTGGACCATGGTGATGCGGATGAGGCGTATGAGGAGGAACCATGATTAGTATCGATGTTCTTGCTTTTATTTTCCTTAGATTTTAGTTAGGACAGTTGTGTTGCTGTTTTTGAAAGTTGTTAGTTTGGTTAGTCCTGTTTCATTCTTGTTGATCCCTGGAATAAGTTATTTCCGTTTTAAAAGAACTCCATTGTTTCATTCAGATAGTGGTTTAATAAGTTGTTGCACATGAGGTGTCGTTTCAAGATTTTGTTTAAAGATGTAGTTGGTTTTAGCTAATACTTGTTTATGCGAGATCTGTTTGTCTGTTGGTTCTGTTTATGTTCTGCTGAGCTGTGAAGTGGGAAGTAGTTTAGTATTGCTTGTAGAAGTGTTTTTCTTGTTCAGCAGGTGTAGAAAAAATTTTGGGTTAGTCCAATGTACGCCGTTATGCTGCCGAAATTTTCGGTGCTCACGGTTTGTTTTGGTCTAGGAGTTAGTAATGTCGCTGGGTTAGCTTTTAAAATCCTGGGGTGTTACACATGTCAACGTATCCCTCTGTCTCCGCCCCTAGTTCGCACCGTGAGAGTCCTATGATCCACCTACAGGTTGTCCTGGCACAACCATCCCTTCGGAGGGCCTGATCATAGGATTCGGAACACCGTGAACTCCTGAATAGGATAGGGTCACTTAGGCTAATCACCAACAGTTGTCTTTCCCTTCGGTAGCCTGTTGGTGCGTGCCTCTGAGATCTAAAAGTGGGAGGGTTACACTTACGGGGATGAGTTAAATGTGTTAACTAACCCTTGACCGAACAACGGTAACTAAACGCTAACGGAATATGAGTTATTTTGGTGTTAGAGTTTGGTTGGGATTGTCTCAATTCAGAGTAGGAGTAGCTGACCACCCTTCGGTGGCTATTGTTCTAAACCTTTGAAGTATCGTTGCAAAAAATAAATCAATAGTTTTATAGGGTTTCTTTGATTGCTTATAACAGAATTTCTTTGGATTATTTGTAATGGGTTAGTGCAATTAATAATACAAGTAATTTGTTACTTCAGCAATTATATAATAATTTTATGTGTATTGTCTTATGTCAATTTATAAATAACGGCAATACAACAAGCTTAAACGACAAATGGTGGTAAATAAGTTTAGGATTATTCTTAACTAAGGAATGTCCTCATGCCCTATATGTTTAATTCATTAAGAATTGTTCTTGGTGAATATCACATAAAACCCTGCTTAGCAAAAAGAGAACTTGTTCAAGACCGTAATTTTCATTTGCCTATCTTGAAAACGTGATTAGTGAAGAATAGTGATTCTCCCTGAATACTTGATTCAGGGGCCACAAATCATGTGTGTTCTTCTTTTAAAGGAATAACTTCCTGGCAAGAGCTTGTTGCTTGTGTAATAACTCTCAAAGTTAGAATTAGAGATGTTATTTTGGCAATATCAGTGGGTAACATTAAGTTATTTTTCTCAGTGGGAGAAAATACATATTATTAGATAATGTGTATGTAATTCCTAAGATAAAAAAAAAATTGATTTCTATGTCTTATTTGCTGGAATAATGTTACTCTTTACCTTTCTCTGCTAATGCAGTTTTGTTTCAAGAAAGGGAGTTGACATTTGTTTAGCTTTACTAGAAAGTAACCTAAATTTTTTAAGACTAATCAATAGTAAAGAAGTAATGAACACTGGGTTGTTTAAGACTGCTACTACTCAATGTGAAAAGAGGCAAATGATTTCTCCTAAAGGAAAATATTTTTTTTTTTGTTTTAAGGTAGACCATATAAATCTCAATTTGATTGGGAGATTGGTCAAGAGTGAACTTCTAAGCGAGTTAGAAGATGACTCTCTACTACCTTGCAAGTCATGCTTTGTGGGCAATATGACTGATAGGTCTTTTATTGGAAAAGATCTAAGAGCCAAAGAGCCCTTGGAGCTTGTACATTTGGAATCCTTGTGGTTCAATATGTTAAAGCAGTGGGAGGGCATGAATAATTCATCTCTTTTGGATGATTTTCAAAGGTATGAGTATCTTTACCTAATGCAACTTAAGTCTGAAGCTCTTGAGATATTCGAAGGGGCTTAGGACTGAAATTGAAAACTTGTTAGGTGAGATGATAAAAACACTTCGATCTGATCAAAGTGTTGAGTATAGGGATTTGAGATTCCATGACTATTTGATACTACATGGGATCACACCCTAAATCTCATTTAGGAGAAATATAACCCTATTGGATATGGTTCATTTCATGTTGAGCTATGCTCAATTGTCTGGCTCGTTTTTGGGTCATGTAGTGTTGACTACATTGCATACCGTAGTAGGCAACCCCAAAGGAAACGAGAAGTGGATACGTCTTCAATTCACAAGAGAATAAAGAATTTGTATCGAGAAATGCTAAATTCTTAGAAGTCCACATCAAAAATCATAAACCACAAGAGTAAAGTCGGTTTAAGTAAGTTAACTAATGAAGCTACAGTAACATCCACAAGAGTTGTTGATGAGGCTGACTGTTCAACAAGATTTGTTGATGGATCAGTGCATCTAGTTAGTCACATCCATCTCAATAGTTGAGATTGCCTCAATGTAGTGGGAGGATTGTTTGATAACCTGAACGTTACATGGGCTTGTTTGAAGCCTAGGTCATTATACCTGATGATGGCATAGTGGGTTCATTATCTTTTAGAAAGAAAATGAATGATGTTGACAAGGACCAATGGATTAAAGTCATGGACCTAGAAATGAAGTCTTATGTATTTCACTTCCATCTGGGATCTTGTAAATCTGCTTGATGGGTAACACCTATTAGTTACAAGTGGATTTACAAGAGAAAACGAGACATTAAGGGCCCGTTTGATAACGTTCTCGTTTCTTGTTTCCGTTTCTTCATTTTTAATAAAGAAAAATATAATTTCATGACCCTAACACCTATACATTCAATAATAATAAACCTATACTCTTATTTATGTTTGGAAAAAAAATGGAAACAAGAACAAAAAATGAGAAACTAGTTTTAGTTGTTCACAAAAGTTTTATACAAATTTTGGGAGTGTTTCTAAAAAATGAGAAACAAGAAACATACATGGTTATTAAATGCTTAGATTTCTTAATAAAATTAGAAACAAGAAACAAGAAACGAGAATGTTATCAAACGGGCCCTAAAGGTCTTAACCAGAAGGGTTCATATAGCAAGATCGAAAGCAAAATGGTTTGCAAGCTTAAGGGATCCATTCATGGATTGACCTAAACATTTCGATCTTGAAATATAAGATTTGATATAGTGACCAAATCTTTTGGCTTTAATCAGAACATTAATGAGTCTTGTGTTTACAAGTAATCATCAATAGTTCAGTAGCTTACTTATTGTTGTATATTATTGATATCCTAATCATTGGGAATGATGTAGGTTATCTTACTGACATTAAAGGAGCTAGCAGCTCATTCCAAATGGAAATTTGGGAGAAGCCGAGTTTGTTCTTGGGATCCAAATCGTTAGGAATCATTAGAAAAAAAATCTAGCCTTGTCTCAAGTGACTTATATCTACAAGATTCCAGTTAGATATAAGATACATAATTCCAAGATGGGTTCACTACCTTTCAGGCGTGGAATTCTTTTTGTCTAAGAAACCGTTTCCTAAGACACCTCAAGAAGTTTAGGAGATGAGACGAATGCCCTATGCAACAGGGATTTTCAGTAAGTATCAATCTAATCCAAGATTTAATCATTGGAAAACCGTTAAGAATATCCTCAATTATTCGAGGGGAACGAGGAACTATATGCTCGTGTATGGGACTAAGGATTTGATCTTTATAAGATACACTGACACAGATTTTAAGACTGATAAGGATTTGAGGAAATCTACATCAGTATCTGTGGTCACTCTTTAGGATGGAGCTATAGTATGACATAGTTACAGTCTTGACCGTATAGGCCGAAAAAATAGTTGTTTGTGAAGCAGCGATAGAGACTTTATGGCTTAGAAAGTTCTTGATTGATTTGGAATGTGTTCCAAATGTGAACTTGCTCATCACACTTTATAGTGATATAGTGGTGTTGTGGCAAATTCAAAAGAACATCGCAGCCTAAGACAAGCAGACACATTAAATTGAATGAAATATTGCTGATTCATTTACAAAGACTCTCTTGGCTAAAGTGTTCGAGGGTCATCTAGAAGGTCTAGATCTACGAGATATGTACAAAATCCAATAAACTAAGATCCAAGGTTGTTTACATGTGACTTGAACTAGTATGTAGGGACATACGAGGATCGGTGTTCAAGTAACAACCTAAAAGGTCTATAGTACAGGGATAAGGTTGGGTACCTTATCCTGGTAACACTATGTGATACGGCCTACTTTGTATTCGATACAGACGTGTTGATCCAAGGCGTCCATGTAGGAGACATGCGAGCGGGGGTATCATATGCAATGAGTTTGCATAAGACCGAACTACGAAATAGTAAACCACTAGATGTAACACCGTTAACTAGTTAGGTTACTGTTTCAATAGGATGACTAGGTAACTCAGTCTTAATTCTGACTGTGTCATGAACTCCTTCTCACGAGGGATTGTCCTTTGATTAGTATGGGTGAGAGTGGCCTGCACGCCGACTCAATAAGCCTACCTTCTTGGGGACAAGACTGAGTGGGGGGCTGGGGACATGACAACATAAGATGGAATTCATTCCTTCCCGCTTCTAGGAGAAGTAGATGAGTGTTCCTTTAAGTGGTTACTCTGGGTCTTGAACAAAGGGATCTTGCCCTCTCACTGACCTTAGAGGGACTTTCTGTTTACTGGTTGGACCATAAACAGGTTGTTCATTAGAGGAGCACTGGTACTTAAGGAGCCAAATGTAACACAAGGGTAAAACGGTAATTTGACCCAACTGTAGTTACGAACAGTCGTGAAGGATTGACTTACCAGTATAGTCTATATTCGTGGACATAGAAATATTCTATAGCGAGGAGAGTTCAGTTGGTCTTTAGTGGAATGACCCACAGTTAATGAATATTGGTTAACCTGATTAATGAGTTTAATCGGTTAACCTCATATCATTGGAGCTTCTGATCTATAGGTCCATTAGGTCCCCCTACTAGCTCGTAAAGAGTAATTAGGAACAACTATATCTTGAGAGAATTTGAATAGTTCAAATTCATATTGGGAATTAAGTTAATTGTATGAGATACAAATTGATATAATGTATAATGATACATTAAAATGTAAAGTCTAATTTGAAATTAAACTTTATTATTATCAGAGAAATAAATATTTAAAGAAGTTCAAATATTAATATGAATTTGATTCATATTAAATTGATAGGATATAAGAGAATTGGAAGGAGTTCCAATTTTAATATGAATTAATTAATATAGAATTAATTAATTGAAGACTTGAAATTAAATATATGATATTTAATTGGGTAATTAATTAATTAAAGAATTAATTAATTGGAAATTAATGGATTATGGAAACGATTAATCATTTATGGAAGTAATTAATCATTTATGGAAATGATTTAATCACTTATGGATGTGATCAATCATTTATGGAAAAGATTAATCAATTATGAAATTGATTGGTTATGGAATTGATTAATTATGAAAAAGATTAAATCAGATATAGAAATAATTGATTTTAAATGAATATTCTATTCATGATCTTTCTCCTATAAATAGAACACTAGCCCTAGGGTTTAGGTACTACAACGTAAGGCCACAAGAATGCACTCTTGCATTCTCTCTAGCCTCACTCTCAGATTCTCTCAACCCAAGAACTCTAGGGAGAATTTTCTCTCTAGAGTTTTTCCCATTCAAGATTAGGTAGTCTCACAATTACGTTCTTAATCTCAGAGTCATAGCGGGGAAGATCAATCGGTGGTGTCCCAATTGTTGATACTTGGTCTAAAATCAAGAAAGGTGTCCGTTGAAGTGTTCAGAGTCGTCAACGACGGTATGTTTGCTTCTCCCCTTTAGATTTAAATCTAATAATTTTTGTATGCTTAGCCTTAAGTTTGTATAGAATTTGTTCTATGTTTTTGCCAATGTAATAGTATTTTTGGATAAACAAAATTAACTACGAATCTGTCCCAATTACGCTTTCGCTTTATTGGAATTAGAGAATTCCAAATCTTTACAATAAGGTGTTGATGTTAATTTCTAAGGACAAATTGAATATTCGAATGGGTTCGAATGAAAAGTTAAAATATGAATATGATTCATATTAAAACTATAGGTTATAATTAATGTGCATTGGATATACATTAATACTATAGTTTATATGAGAGAATTATAATTAAATATGTGATGTTTAATTATAATATTAATTAATTGGAGAATTAATTAATCATTGTTTTAATTTAATTTAATTTAATTTTTATTTAATTAAATTGTATTAAAACTATAGGTTAAGTGAAGAATAATCATTTAAATATAGTTTAAATGATTTGGTTATTTAAGTATGAATTAACAAACTTTTTTTTTATTTAATTTAATTAATTTTTTAATTAATTAAATTGAATTTAATTAAAATAACTGGTGAATGATCAATTATGAGGGAATGGGTGGTTGACCTATTTTCCCTCTCCTTCACGCCTACTAAGGAGGAGGTTACGGGGTCTTTTGTGAAGCGGTTCATTATCTAAGTGGTGTGGCTTTTCATTCTCAGAAAAACTCTCTCAAGAAACCTCCAGAAATCCTCCATTCTCTCAATTTTTCCCTTAGAGAAAGTAGAGTTCCCACTTACTCACTCAACTCAATCTTGTGAGTCCATTGGTGTAATCTTTTGGTGGTGTTCGTGGGAGATAAGCGACTATAAAGAAGAGTTCTTGCTGCTGGATTTTGGAGAAAATCCTAAGGGAATTTGGTGAAAACCGTTGACATCTTCAAGCTAAGTAAGGTTTTCCATTCCTTTGACCTTTAGGGCCCGTTTGGTTTAAGGTTTTATAGATGCTTGGGAATACATGATGCCTGGGAATACTATGCCTGGGAATATGATTGCTGGGAATCAAAGATAACTGTGTTTGGGAATACATGATGTCGTTATTTCCTAGGCCCACCACAGAAATCTTGAAACAAACAAGGGTATTAGAAACCCTTGCCCATTCCCATCTCCAAAAACCTTGTACAAAACAGGCCCTTAGGGTTTATTAGATTTATTTTTAGAGCATGATCTAATAAACCTAGCATGTTTTATAGCCATTGTACAACATGTTATTTTTCTGTGTTGATGTTGTAAATTATTATTTGTGAACCGTACCGGTATTTTGATCATGATTGAAAATCAGTGTGATCCTCTGACCGTTTCCGCTGCACTAGGGCTTTAATCCCTGCAATTGGTATCAGGGCCATCTCTGAATTTGTTTTCATTGATTGAAATTTGCGGATTCACTTTTTGGTGGGATTAATTCGCATTATGAATGTTAATTTGCATTGAACTAGTTAGGTTTAATTGGCCATAGAAATTCATGTTATTTTTTATACGATCAATTGTAAGGGCCCCTGCATTTTGGGCAATATTTCATGAATTTTGAGTCTGCAAAGTCCGGGTCTAGTTTAGGCTTGAAAATCGGTGAAGATCATGTTATTTTTTATACGATCAATTATAAGGGCCCCTGCATTTTGGGCAATATTTCATGAATTTTGAGTCTCCAAAGTCCGGGTCTAGTTTAGGCTTGAAAATCGGTGAAGAACGCAGCGAAATATGACCAAAATTATGAAGAACAGTCGCGATTCTATCTAGAAATCAGCTCCAAACGCTATAGCATCGGGACGTTTGGCGTATTGCGTCCTGACGCTGTCGCTATTTCACGCTTCGGATGGTTGAAATCGGGCCAGCGTCAGGACGCTATCGCTAAAACGTCTCGACGCTGTCACGATTTCACACGAGCAGCAGTTTTTCCGTGGAGACGTGAAGTTGCCCTATTTTTCCCGGTCTGGTTCGTGAACTTTGGGTTAGTTGGGACTGGTTTGGTCCGGTTTAACCCGGTTTGGGTGCGGTTCGAGTTTTTCAAGCCTGGTTCGAAGCGGTTCGGGTCGATTCAAGGCTTATAGACCGGATTTGGAGCTGCAGATTTATGTAATAGGATAGTTTTAAAGCTTTATTAGAGTAATTTTGCTTTAATTTATCCTAGGGGGCCAATTAAATCGGTTCAATTGCTATTTGCTTTGTGGATGTCATTTAAATAATAATCCCACCTTAGGTTATAAAGCATCCTCATGCATTATGTATGTTATAATATGATTATGATGTATGGAATATTGCATGGTTTTTCATGATTGGTTTATATATATTTGAGTTATATAATTATCATGAAAATGGGATAGCATGATGCATGCAATTACATAGTTTTTAATATAAAAATTATATTTAAAAATGAATTGTTTTCAGCATGCTACTATGATTTACCATTTTTTGCAATAATTAAGTGTTAATTTATTAAAAATGGAAATCAAGTTGTGTCGCAACGTCATCGCGACGCAGAGCGGCCGACGTCCTTCCCTAAGGGTCTCTTTTGAGGTTAAAGGTTTGGAGTCGCCACCAATCATCTTGGGGTGTGATTGGTCACCCATTTTAAAATAAAAAATAGTCTTTGAAAACCAAAAATTAGGTTCGGGAGTCGATTGAGTATAGGGAAGGTATTAGCACCCCTACAACACCCGTTTAAAAATGGTTACCATATTTTATTTTTAAATTATCCTTTTACCTTATCATTAATTGGTCATTTATTTTGAAAAACAAACAAATAAATAATTAAACGACAAATATCTCACTTTATCTTGCCTTAACTTTAAAAATAAAGAAAGGATAGGATATGGTGAGTGGGGTTATTCCCATCATTATTGTCCTGTTGAAATTTTCTTTTAACTAAAGAAAATTTGTCACCTCATAGGTTTTACATGATTTTTATTTTACTATAAATGTCTCGTGTTTATAGTAAAATAACAAAAAAAAAAAACAAACAAAAAAACAATTTTTTTTTGTTAATTTCCACAAATCAACTCCAATTAAAAGTTAATTAGAAAATTTCAAGTTGAAAATAAAACCAACTGAAGGAAAGTTTAAAATCATTTAAAAAATTTCGAGTTAAAATCAAATTGAAATTCAATTAAAAATCCTAGTTGAAAGGTCATTTTGAAATTCATTTGGCCATTTCAAACGCTTTGAGATTCACCTTGGGTATTCCAAATTTAAATCATTAAGGTAAAATTAACATTCAAATTAGGTCCAATTTGAATTTAATTTGAAAGAGGAATTGAATTTCAATGGCAAAGTAAAACCATTTTGAAAATCCAAATTAAAATCAAATTGAAAATTCAAATCTAAGGCAAATTGAAATTTCGAATTATAACTCAATGGAAACTAATTAGGGAAATACAAATCCAAATTTAAATTAGAAATTTGAGTTAAAACCCAATTGAAATTAAGTTAGAAATTAGATTGGGAGACTCTCAATTAAATTCCAATTAAAAACTAGATTTGGAAATCTAAAATAAATCAATTTAAATTTCAAATTAGACTTTTAAAATTAAAACCTAATTGAAGTTGATTTGAGGAAATGTGTGTAAAAAAAAACACTTACCACTTAAAATTTGAGAGGAAAAAAAAATTCTTTAAGCAAATAAAATAAAGGGTAGATAAATAAATTGAAAAAAAAAGAAAAATAAAAGAATAAATGACAAGATGGGTCCCACCAACTTTTCATCTTCCCCCTTCTTCTCCATTTGCTTTCTCTCTGTAACGCCACAGGTATTCCAACCCTTAGCCTAAAGCAACGACCTCAACTCCACCAACTTCATTTCAGATCCACAACCTACTTCTCTATACAAGTCAAATCTCGTTGCAACATGTCTTAACTCAAATCATGCAATGGAACACAATATTCACTAAACTCTTATTAACACCAGCTCTTAATCCAAAAGAGTGACAACTAACAATTTTATTTCAAAAATTTTAAAGCAATGGAACTAAACTTAGGTTCATAAACAAAACCACTAAACCAAGACTCACCAACAGATCCACAAACCACAAAACTAAACTAGTCTACTCCAGCATGGCAAAAATAATGGAAATTATAACCAACTCTAGCCTATCAACACAAAGGGAAGAAAGCCAAACGCCCTAGGGTTCTTCCTCGTAGTTCTCCTCTTCCTCATCAGGTTCCAGCTCATCAACGTAACCTGCAACATCTAAAATGTTGGGGAGAAGGTGGGGAAGGGGATATCAGTACAACCGTGGTACTGGTAAGCAGCTCACACTTACCAAACCATAAGCAAACAACCAAAACAAGCAACATACTCAGCACACGCATCCAATAGGTTATTGAACCAAAACAGACAACATGCTACGAAATAACAAGTTCTTTTAAGCTACAAGCTAACCACATGCTTAAAAACAACCAACCATGCCCATGCACCACACGCTATGCAACGCATGCACTAGACCCCACATGATTTCCGCGTCATGCTCCGCTACTACATGATTTCCGCGTCATGCTCCGCTACTACATGATTTCCGCGTCATGCTCCGCTACACATGAATTTCGCGCCATGTGCTGCACTACTCACATGATTTTCACGTCATGCTCCGCACCTAACCCACATGAATTCCGCGACATGTGTTGCACCACTCTTACGTGATTTCTGCGTCACGCTCCACACTCACAACCCACGTGATTTCTGCGTCACGCTCCGCTACACATGAATTACGCACCATGTGCTGTGCCTCACACCCAAGTCATGCTACACATCCCCCATGCAACATGCAAGCGAGACTCAAAAGCTAAACTCAACATTCACTATGCTTGACTCAACAATCATCATGCTAAAACACCTTAAGCATATACAACACAAGCAACAAGGTACAATTCATGCTTCATACAAAGCACTTCAAGGATCACAGCACAACAGATCATATATATCACATTTCATACAAGTATAAGAAAAGCTGATAAACAAGCGAGCATGCTTCATGCAGTCAAACAAGCTTAGTAAGTAGAAACTACTTACCTATAATGCTTCCAAAGCAACCTTAGTAATCCAAGGTAGTCCCAGAAAGCTCCTAAACACAAGGATAATTTCTACCGAATTAGAACCAACTCAACAATACTCTAAACAAGCTTAAAATGTCCAATTCAACTAAGAAAAGACCAATTTCCTTGTCGAACGGCCACTCAAAATTCCCAAATTAAAAACCCAAACCTTTAGACCATGGGCAACAATGTTTAAGGCTCAATGGCAATGGGTATTTACGGAATGACCATAATCAATGCTTTTTAGCCACTGGACAGCGAGCGAATATGACTTAAATGGCATACTAATAACACTTCAAAGATCGACAACATAACTAAGACCTAGATAACCAATAGGAAACTATTTGGCATGCTTCTAAACAACGGACAACAAGCAAACGACTCATTAATCCATGCTTTAAGAACCTATAAGGGTCGGGCAAAGCTATATGGAAGAAGAGACTAAATGGGCATAGACTTAATACATGCTCTTAACCAAAATAGCAATGAAGACCCATTTGAATGCATATTCTAGGACCTATAGCGGCTGGGCAACACTTAAAAGCCTAGATATGCAATGAGCATCAACTAACACATGCTTCTAAGGCTTAAAGAACTAATGGGTAGAAAACTACAACGCTAAAAACCATAGGACATGAAAGAAACTTACCCAAACGAACCCGTTTCCACGCTAGGCGGGTTATTCTAACCTCTATCAACGTGCTAGAACAATCCTTGGGTGGTGGGTATTCGAGTTAGAGTGTATCGAACTAAATCGAACACTTAGGCGACGCTGCAGATCAGAAAATCAACGCTAATATTAAAATTTCAGCACCTAAACCATTGGGCATTTGATTCTAACACAAACTAAACATGGGTAAGAGCCTAGACTTACCGGAAACGATAATTGACGTCGAACCGCTCACGAATTGAGCAAAGACGGCGCTGCAGATCAGAATTTTCAAGGCTACTTAGATTTTCCAGCACCTAAACATTATGGGTAATTAATTCTAGGCACCAATCGAACATGGGTAAGCGTTTAAACTTACCGGGGTTGTTAAGTGACGCCAAAAACACCCAGTAACGCTGCTGGACAGAGGCAAAAAACGCGAGAAAACGGAATCTCCGTTGTTGGATAGACACGAAACTTATCGAAGTAAGTGAAAGGGGTTAGATCGGGCCTTCAACAACTAGGAATGAGAAGGAAAGAGACTTACCCACGAGTTCTTTGGTCGAACAACACAAAAGAGAGGGAGATCCGAACCACGAAACCTACGGGGAGAGGGAACGCGGCGGCGGCAGCGCTCAGTCTGGCGGCGCGACAGGTTGCGACTCCATGGCCGACGCTTCCACGCGAGGAGAGGGAGAGGGAAAGAACTCGCGCGGAGAAGGAGACCAACGCTGCAGCGGCAACGTGATTGTTACGATGGCACTGCTAACAGAATGGGAGCGACGGTGGCGCACGAACTGGCGAGGGCGAGGTCAGGCAGCGGCGGGGCTGGGCGGCGTTGCACTCTCTGGTGGCGGCTGGGCTTTCACGAAAATGCAAGAAGAGGAGGGAGAGGGGCTTGCCTTGCGTGAAAGAGAGGAAAAGAGATGAGCTACAACTTTTTTTTTCCTTAAACCCACTTAATTCATTTTCTTTTCTTGTTTTTTCTTCCTTAAACCCACAAAACCAACACCCAATAATAGGATTCTAAGAATAGGACTCCAACTAAAACCCTTTTGATTAGCATAACCTTTTTTTGCAACCAACATTGGCTTTAAAAAAATATATCAAGCCTAAGAGAGATATTTAGTTTATGTAACGCTCATATCCCGAAAATAATTCTCTAATGCCTTGGTATTAAATTATAAATCCATATCAAAAGTCCAAATGATAAATATATTTTCATTCGACTTAACCCATGGAATTTATATAACACCCAAAAGCACGGGGCGTTACACTCTCTCCCCGATTCTCTTCTTTTACTTTCCTTTCTTCTTCCCTCCACTTTCCCTCTTATCTCTAATCTTGGGTCAGCATTCAATGGAGCTTAACACTCATGGGTCGCCAGAGATCGGATTCGACTAGCGTTGGGGATGTTCGAAGGGGTCATCGACGCTCAGTGTCAAAGCTGCGGATTCTGCGGCGGCTGGAGATGTTCGGCGTCGGGGCTTCGGACTCGAGCGACGACATGCAGGCTGTGTTTGTTGGGTGGCTGCGACAATGTTCATGAGTTGGGTGACAGATTTGAGATGTGAGTTTCTTGGATTCAAATGGGTCAGTAGCGTGGGTTTGTTGCAATGTTGCGGTGTTCGTCGAAAATAGGTGTTTGAGTGTGCTAAGTTTACGGTTGCTACCGTTCACTGAAATTCGAAGTGTGGGGGTTTTTTAGGAAGAAGAAAATGGGTTTTAGTGGAGGAATAATGAAATTTTCATGGAGGAAAGGAAAGGAGAGGAGAGAGAAAGTGGGGTTCAAAATCAAAATATCAATTTTGACCCAAATTTCCTCCCATTTCAACCTTTACAATCTCTCTTTTTATATTTCTATCTCCAAAACTCCTCCCCTTTCTTGCTTAGGCCTCCCCCATTTATAAGCATCATCACTCTCCAAACAGTACGGTGAGTAGAGAGAAAAGAGGGGGAACGTGGTAATGTGGGTGAGAGGGCTGAGATTTTGAGGGAGAAAGATACGTTAGTGGGGGAAGGATGAGAAAAATATGGGAGAAAAAAATGTTTTAAAAAGAAGGGTGGTTAGAAGATTTTTTTTAATTTGTTTTATTTTGATTTTAATTCACTTTTTTTTTTTTTTTTTTTGCTAACAATAACAAATATCAAAAATAAAAATATTCATGATAATAAAAAGCATAATATAAATAAAATAAATATAGCCGGACCAAATATGGTGTCTACAAGTTGCATTGAGCATGAAACATCTATAGATGTAAATGTTATATTAATTTTCATGCAATGCAAATAGTATAGTTTAAATTTGATTAATTTGAATATGATTGTTAATTGTTTAAACTATAGTATGCATGATTATAAGACTAATCATTAAAATTTTGAAATAGTTTAAAATTTATGATTAGATAAACCATCAATCTATAATCAAGATATGCATTCTCACATAAGATCTTAGGTTAAAATGAATTAATTTTAATGAGTTAAAATTAATTAGACCTAAGCATGCTGAAAAAATTAGATCTAAAACCTATTTAGATCTAGAAAACTTACTTGATTCAATGAACAAATACTGCACTATGCTCCTTTGATCAAGACACGACCACAAGTGAACATCGGCTATCCTCTTGGGCTATGAGAATAGGATTGTGGGATTCTCGTTGTCTTGAAGGGGAAAATTACAACAAAGAAACTTGTTGTTCTTGAGAGAAAAACTAGAGAGAAAAACTAGAGAGAAAAAATATGAAGAACTCTCTCTGTGTTTTACGTGAAGTTGAGAGAATGAGAGACCGTGGGGAAACTCCCTCCCCCCTCAACGATAAGTGGGGAGAGAGTTATTCCCTACTTAATCTCTATCGTTGATCATAATCAACGCGATCCAGACCGTCAATTAATTAAATAATAATTATAATTTATCATTTAATTAATTAAATAATTATAATTAATTTAATTAAATCAATATTAATTAAATCAATTATACCATAAGGTATTTAATTCAATTTGAATCATATCCAATTGAATTAAATTCGCCATTTAATTAATCTCATCAATTGAATCCACATTAATTAAATATCAAATATTTAATTAATTTTATAATTGAATCATATTCAATTTTATCTCTCATTTAACCTATAGTTTTAATGTGCATTGTACATTAATATAAACTATAGTATTAATTTGATTAAATCACATTTAACCAAATTAAATTAAATTAATTAATTCCCCAATTAATTAATTCATGAATTAATCAAATATCACATGTTTAATTAAATTCATTATTCTCTCAATAATCAATTTCGAATCATATCCAAAATTAATTATAAAGTTTAATTCTTTAATTAAACTTTGTACTATAATGTATCTCCATACATTATATTAATTCCCTTTAATAATCAAAACTATATTATCTCAGAACCCGTTATGAGCTAGCAGGTGGACCTAATGGACCTACAGATCAGAAGCTCCAACGATACGAGATTGATCAGCTAAACTCATTAACCGAGTCAATCAACATTCGTTAACTGTGGGTCACTCCACTAAAGACCCACAGCTGCACTCTTCTCACTGTAGAATATTTTTGTGTCCACAGATATCGACCAATGCAGTAAGTCAATCCTTCACGTGTGTTTGTAACACCAGTTGGGTCAAATTACCGTTTTACCCCTAGGTTACCTCTAGATCCTTAAGTACCACTGATCCCTCTAATGAACAACCTGTTTAGGGTCTAACCACTAAACAGAAATTCCTCTCAGACCAAGAGAGGACAGCGCGCTTTTGTTCAAGCCCCAAAATTAGCCCTTAAGGGAACACACATCTACTTGTCCCAATATGAGAAGGAGTGAATTCCATCTTGTATTGTCATGTCCCCAGCCCCTCACTCGGTCTTGTCCCTAAGAAGGTAGGCTTAATGAGTCGGCGTGTAGGCCACTCTCACCTGTACTAATCAAAGGACGATCCCTCGTGAGAAGGATTTCATGACACACTCAGGATTAAGACTGAGTTACCAAGGTCATCTTATTGAAACAGTAACCTAACTAGTTAACGGTGTTACATCTAGTGGTTTACTATTTCGTGGTTCGGACTTATGCAAACTCATTGGATAGGATACCCCCGCTTGCATGTCTCCTACATGAACACCTTGGATCAATACGTTTGTATCGAATACAAAGCAGGTCGTATCACATAGTGTTACCAGGATAAGGTACCAAGCCTTATCCCTGTACCATAGACCTTTTAGGTTGTTATTTGAACACAAATCCTCGTATGTCCCCACATACTAGTTCAAGTTACATGTAAACAACCTTGGATCTTAGTTTATTTGATCTGGGTCACATTGTGCAATTATAGACTTAATATGACAATAACACTTTATTGCATAAACCTCAATAACACTTTATTGACACAAGTGTATAATTTGTTAATCATTCACTATCTACAAGTTTTAGGACATAAAACTCAACAAACTCCCACTTGGACTAAAAATCTAGTTTAGTGGGAATGTACAATAATCTATCCCAGCAGTGGGTATATAAATACATGTAAAATACATAAAACGTATTTACAATGTACAAATACAATAAACTAGGGCATCCACTATACCCATTACATTTCTCCCACTTGCCCTATATTACATCTTTGTACATAACTCGTAGACCTAGACCATCTAGACAACCCTCATACACTTTAGCCGAGAGAGCCTTCGTGAATGAATCAGCAATATATCTTTTAGATTCAATGTGCTTGCTTGTCTTGGAATAGGCTAGTTCATATTTGGAACACCTTCCAAATTAGGCTTGAACTTCCTAAGTCATACAGTCTCTATCGGTGCTTCATAAGCAACTGTTTATCGGCCTATATGGTCGAGACTGCAGATAAGTCGTACTATAGCACCTTCATTTAGAGTGAACACAGATACTGCTATAGATTCCCTCAAATCTTAATCAGTTTAAAATCTGTGTCAGTGTATTTTAGTAAGGATCAAATCCTTAGCGCCATACACGAGCATATAGTTCATGATTCTCTAAAGATACTTGAGAATATAATTAACGGCTCTCCAGTGATCATATCCTTGATTAGATTGATATTCACTGACAATGCCTATGGCATAGGGCATTCCTCAACTCCTTGAGGTGTCTCAGAACACAGTTCCTTAGACAAAAGAATTCCATCCCTGAAAGGCTGTGAACCCTTCATGGAATTTTGGAGCTAATCAACATTTATAGATACAAGATGCTTGAGACATGACTAGCATTTTGTTCTTGTTGTTTTAAACAATTTAGAACCTAAGAACAAACTAAGCTTCTCCCAACTTTTATTTGGAAATGAGCTGCTAGTCACATTTAATGTCAATAAGTTAACCTACATCATTCCCAATGATTAGGATATCAATCATATACAACACTAAGTGAGCTACTGAATTATTGATGATTACTTGTAGACACAAGGCTCATCAATGTCCGTATTAAAGCCAAAAAAACCTTATCACCGTATCCAATCTTACATTCCAAGATTGAAATGCTTAGGTCAATCCATGAATGGATCACTTAAGCTTGCAAACCCTTTTTGTAACGCCCCAGGATTTTAATAGCTATCCTAACGACATTACTAACTCTTACCCCAACACTAACCGCGTGCACCAAAAATTTCGGCAGCATAACGACATACATAGGACTAACCCAAATTTTTTCTTTAACCTGCTAAACAAGAAAACACTTCTATATAACCAACTACTCATAATCGCACGCCACAACACCTTAAATTCGCAACAAAACTTCCACAACAAAGCGAGTCAGGTCTCGCAACATCATTAACCAAATAAAAAGAGTATTTACAACTAGCCACTCAACGATGAACAAACTAGCTTCAACTTCAGTTTATTCAAAACAACTTAATAATCATTAACTAAAAGAAGGGATAGAGTGCTCTAAAACAAACACAACTAGACTTAGAGTTTAACAAGAATAATTTCAGAACTAAACCTAATAGGACAACAACTGTCCAACCAAATTAAGCAACAACTATCCAATATGAAAAATAAAATGGAAATAACGCAACTAGCTAAGGTCCTCCCTCATACGCCTCCTCCGCATCACCATGGTCCACGCAATCCTCATAACCTGCAAATCTGGTAGTTGGGGGGAGATAGAGGGGAGGGGGTCAGTACACTAAGGTACTGGTAAGCAGCCCCTACCTGAGAAGCCATCAAACAACAAACAAGCAAACATGTTATTCATGCGCAAACAACATGCTTTTAAAAGCGGTAAACAGAACGTCACACTCAAAAGCTAGTAAAACAAATGACTCTTCTAAGCCATAACTCATGCATCTCTCTATGCAACTTGCTAACAACTCAAGCCCCACGAGCTCACTCAACACTCATATTTAGCCCTCACATGGCTCTCCACACGTGATTTCTGCGTCACACTCCGCAAAACTCTCCAAGACTGACCCTTCGAGTTGCACCGACCCCTGACCATTTATACTCAGGGCCTCGACACTTCTCTATAGAGCTCGGCATTCGAACCTTGACCATTTATACCCAAGGCCTCGAATTGTGCATCGACCCATGACCATTTACACCCAAGGCCGTGATGACTAAGCAACATATTGACCCTTGACCATTTATACCCAAGGCCTCAATACTTGCCTCAAGACTCATCACACCGACCCTTGACCATTTATACTCAAGGCCTCAATGCTCCTCTTTATCTAACATTGGCATATCGACCCTCGACCATTTATACCCGAGGCATCGACATCCAATAGTGATGTATCAGTCCCCGACCATTTATACCCGAGACCCTGATAATCACTTACTTTCCTCGAAACAATATCAGTCCTCGACCATTTATACCCGAGGCCCTAATATCTCAATCACAATGCTCCTCTTTAAACCCATGGTGACATGTCCCCCCTCGACTATTTGTACCTGAGGTGCACTGACATTCACCCATCTTGCCCTTGTGCACATTTTAGGTCCCTGACCTCTATCTCACCACTATCTAGAATGCATATGCCCTGCAACACTTCTAGACTCACGTACTATGCCCACCAAGCATATACATGTAATCACATGCTCTCAACTCATGCTTGTCTCACGAATACCTAACAGAACCAACATGCTTTACAACCAATCAACACACAACAACAACTCATGCTTTTCAAATATTTCATATATATATACATATTTATTTAGAGAAACAAGGAACAAGAGAACAGTTATAACGGGAAATCAATCAACATGCATCACACAGTCAAACAGACTACATCAGATAAGAACTACTTACGAATGAAGTGCTCCTAAGCGAACCTACAAACAAACAGGACGAACCGGAAGAGCCTAAGGAGCCTGAACTACAACCAACAACTCCTAAGGGTTAGGAAATAATTTAAAGCACCTAATAGACTTAATAAAGGAAACGAAAGGTGTTGAAATAAAGGAAACGAAAGGTGTTGGAATATATCGTTCAGCACCCAAATGGCCCCAAACACTTGTTGTCCAACAAACCAAGTGATTTGAAACCACTTGTTTAAAGTCCTTAGACAATGGGTGTTCGAGATTAAGGCTCAACGGACGATGGGTCACAAAACAAAGATGATTTCGAACCCAAGACAGCACCACACAACGCTGGAAAGACAAGAAATCAATCACGAAACTAAATTCTAAGGCCAAACAAGAGTGGGTAATCTAAATTCGAATTCGAATAAGCATGGGTGACGATGAAGGCTTACCGAAAGAGCCTAAACACGACGAAACGATCCTTAAATCAGCTCGAATGCACCTAAAACGCCAGAACAACGAGGCTTCGATCCTATACACACTATTCTTGTCGAAAAAAATAGGAAAATAAATCAATTCAGGTCGGCCTATTGAAATAAAACAAACATAGGGGAAAAAGGGAACCTTACGTCGCGAGTTTGAAGGAGTAAAACAGGAGTTGTGGGTGTTGGCCGACACATGCGAAGACAACGTCACTGGTCTGCTGTTGTCGGTGACAGAACACGAGAGAGAGAGACATCGGAGGATGAAGAGCTTGACGAAAAAAAACCCACGACCGCGACACCTGCTATACGCGGAATGAAGAAATTTGAAGGAAACGAAGAGGAAACGAGAGAGCGAGAGAGGTCGACAGAGACGAACCCACGGGTGCTGGTGGCGCAAGAAGAAACTGAAGGAACTCACTGCTTGGCTGCTGCGGCGACGCAACACACGACAGAGAGGGAGGAGACCCACCACTTCAGCGGCTGGAGAAGAAAACGGGAGAGAGAGATGCCGGAGATGGGTCTTCGGGTGCCTGACGGCTGAAGAGAAACACGCAAGGGGGGCTAGAGGCTTCACGAAGAAGGAGGGAGAAGGAGATTTTTCCTTTAGGGTTTTCTTTTTTTTTTCTAATAAGCTTTTCTTTTCCTTAAATAAACCCTAAGAAGAGAAATCCAATTTAAAAAGGAATTAGGATTTCAATTTAAATCCCCAATTTTAATTTTAATCCAAATCTTAGCTCCTAAAGAATTTGGGATTTAAACTGATTAGGAGGAGTTTGGGTCTTTCAATATTTAAAATAAATATCAATTTCAAAACCTCCAACTTCAGGGATTTAAAGATTTAATTAAAAATTCATTTTCCCTATATTGTCGAAATTTAATTTAACGACCCAAGGTTAAACTCTAATTCTAATTTTTTGAATTAGAATAAGAATGCCCAATAAATTCCAAAACGGCTCGATTTCGAAACGCGAGGCGTTACACTTTTGCTTTTGATCTTGTTGTATAAACACTTCTTGTTAAGACCTTAATGTCTCATTCCCTCTTGTATATCCACTTGTAACCAATAGGTGTTACCCATCAAACAGATGTACAAATCCCAGATGGAATTGAACTACAAAGACTTCATTTCCAGGTCCATGGCTTTAAACCATTGGTCCTTGTCAACATCATTCATTTTCTTTCTTAAAGATAATGAATCCTCTATGTCATCATCAAGAATGACGACTTGAGCTTCAAATAAGCCCATGTAACGGTCAGGTTATAAAATAACCCTCCCACTACATCAAGGCATTCTCAACTCTTAAGATGGATGTGACTGACCAAAAGCACTGGCCTTATCAACAACTCTTGTTGAATAACCAGTCTTATCAACAACTTTTCTTGATTCATCAACAACTCTTGTTAATTCACTTAAAACCGACCTTACGTTATGGCTTATGATTTCTCATATCTTCTTCTTCTGAGAATGAAACATTTGTCAATACAAATTCTTTATTCTCTTATGGATTGAAGAAGTATATTCTCCTCGTTTCCTTTGGGATTGCCTATAATTAGGCATTATTTTGAACGGTATTCTAATTTGTTTTGGGTTAGTCACAAGCACAAATGTTGGACACCCCAAAATTTAAAGGAACGTAAACAATCTTTACGTCCTATCCACAACACAAAAGGTGTTTCAGAAACACTTTTGATGGAACGTTGTTCAAAATACACGTTGCAGTCACACTGCATGACCCCAAAACGAGTTAGCAATTGAGCATAGCTCAACCTGGATTGAACCATATCCAATAGGGTTCTATTACTCCTAACTGAGATTTAGGATGTGATTCCATGAACTATCAAATAGTCCTAGAATCTCAAGTCCCTATACTCAACACATTGATTAGACCAAAATGTTTTTATTATCTCACCTAACAAGTTTTCAACTTCAGTCTTAAGCCCCTTCGAATATCTCAAGAGCTTTAGACTAAAATTTCATTAGGTAGAGATACTCATACCTTTGAATAATCATCGATAACACAGATAAATTATTCATACCTTCCCACTGCTTTAACATACTAGACCACAAGGATCCAAATGTACAAGCTCCAATGGCTCTTTGGCTCTTTAGTTCTTTTCCAGTAAAATATCTATCAGTCATATCGCCCATAAGGCATGACTTAATTGGTATTAGAGAGTGTTCTAACTAACTTAGAAATATACTCTAGACTAAGCTCCCAATCATATTGAGATAAAAAATAGTCTAACACCTTAAGAACCAAAGAAAGGTATTTCCTTTAGAAGATATCTTTTGCCTTTATTTTTCTGAGTATAAGCAATCTTAAACAACTCAGTGCTCATGACTTGCTTTACTCTCGATTAGTCTTAAAACACATAAGTTATTTTCCAGTAAAGTTGAACAAATGTTAACTCCATTTCTTAAAATAAAACTGCGATAGCAGAGAAAGGCATAGAGTAACATTGTTCCAGCATATACGTTATAGAAATCAAATTTCTGTTAATCTTCAGAAAATTCATACACATTATTTAATAATCTGTATTTTCTCCCACTAGATAAAATAACTTAATGTTCCCTCTTCCAAAGCCGAGAAATACTCTCCAGATCAAAATCTGAGAGTCATCTCACTTAATTGCAACTGTTGCCATGAGCTTATTCCTTAAAAGGAAAAACAAACGTGACAAGTGGCACCTGAAAAAAAAATTCAGGTCGTATCCTCATTTTCCACTATGCACGTTTCAATGACTAATAAATCATATTTATTGTCATTGGTTTTGGCTAGGCAGTTAATCATCATGAACGATTCAAGATGAACTAGACATTTGGGCCTGAGGACATTCCTCACTCAAGACTAATCTAATATCATTTACCACAGATTTGTCGTTTAAGCTAGTTGTATCTTAAACCCGTTATTAATAAAATGACGTAAGACAATGCACATAAAAATTTATATAATTCCTGAAGTAACAAATTACTTGTATTATTAATCGCACTAACTCATTACTAATAATCCAATCAAATTCTTCAAAAACAAACAACAATCAAAGAAACCCTATAAAACTATTGATTTAGTTATTGGAACGGTACTTCAAAGGTTTAGAACAACAGCCATCGAAGGGTGGTAAGCTATTCCTCCTCTGAATTGAGACAATCTCAACCAAACTCTAACACCAAAATAACTCATATTCCATTAGCATTTAGTTACGGTTGTTCGATCAAGGATTCGTTTACTCACTTAACTCATCCCCGTAAGTGTAACCCTCCCACTTTCAGATCCCAGAGGTACGGACAAACAGGCTACCAAAAGGAAAGATAACTGTTGGTAATTAGCCTAAGTGACCCTATCCATTTCTGGAGTTCGCGGTGTTCCGAAACCTATGATCAAGCCCTCCGAAGGGATGGTCGCTCCAGGATGACACGAAGGCGGATCATAAGAATCTCACGGTGTGACCTAGGGGTGGAGACCGTAGGATACGTTGACACATGTCTTGCTCCCACTTACTATAGACATTCTCCCCATTCACCTTGTTATTGACCCATGCAAACACTTTCCGAAGGGAGGTCACGCCAAAGGCGACACAAAGCCGAGCAAGGATCTCACGGTGTGAACACAGGGGGACGTGAGAGTAAAAACTCGATATGAAAATCTTGTTTTTATATTTTTCCTCCCACTGAAATGTCCTACTATATTTTAGGGTTATTCAACTTAGATAAACTTGGCTAAGTCAATCTATCTAAGCCTAGGCCTATTATAACTCTTATAATTAAGGCTTTACTCTAATGCCTAGGTGAATTAAACCTTTTTAATTACCTAGTGACATTGCATGCTAACATTAGACTATGATTAATTCAACTTAGGTTCCGGGTCAGTTCCCAGGTAGGAGGTGTTCCGTAACCGTCAACTTAAGTACTCCAGCCTAGACAAAACTTCACCAGGAGAGTTCCCTTATAACCATAGTAATGTTTTTCCTACTTAATGCATGAAAACTATTTTAATCCTAAGTAAGAAAATAATTCTAATCCTATTAGAATTAAAAATGAGCTCTGGGATCCAGTAAAAATGAGCTCTCCACCCCTAACTTTTTATTTTATTTAATTTAATTAATTTGTTAATTAATTAAATTGAATTTAATTAAAATAATTTATGAATGACTAGTTATGAGGGAATGGGTGGTTGACCTATTTTCCCTCTCCTTCACGCCTACTAAGGAGGAGGTTACGGGGTCTTTTGTGACCGGTTCATTCTCTACGTGGTGTCGCTTTTCATTCTCAGAAAAACTCTCTCAAGAAACCTCCAGAAATCCTCCATTCTCTCAATTTTTCCCTAAGAGAAAGTAGAGTTCCCACTTACTCACTCAACTCAACCTTGTGAGTCCATTGGTGTAATCTTTTGGTGGTGTTACTGGGAGATAAGCGACGATAAAGAAGAGTTCTTGCTACTGGATTTTGGAGGAAATCATAAGGGAATTTGGTGAAAACCGTTGAGATCTTCAAGCTAAGGTTTTCCATTCCTTTAACCTTTAGGGTTTACTAGATTTAATTTTAGAGCATGATCTAATAAACCTAGCATGTTTTATAGCCATTGTACATCATGTTATTTTTTTGTGTTGATGCTATAAATTATTATTTGTGAACCGTACCAGTATTTTGATCATGATTGAAAATCAATGTGATCCTCTGACTGTTTCCGCTACGCTAGGGCTTTAATCCCTGCACCACCACCATCTCATTGAACTCTACATGAGGAAAAACTTGGAGGTTGAAGAGAGAATTTATTGCTCCCGGGCTCCAATCAACGACCACCCCTCGGAGTATGGCCTAGAATCCTTCTTGATCATCTATATTTGCATAAAATTCGCTGGCAATATTGGAATTGACCGGTTCTGGCTTCGCGCAGAACTGACTCCACCCGTGATTTGCTATTCCAGTCCTCAAGAAATGTGGCAGATCATCACCAAATCCCCTCTCAAACAAAAAGTTTGTTTTCAACATTTCTATATATTTTTCTCGGGCAAGATTATTGATTCCTTAGTATCAACATCCTCAGCTTCAGTTGGCGCTTCAGCAATACCTTTGCCCTTGTCCTCTCTTTGCTTGGGCAAAATTTCCTCCTATTCTTTCTTTTATGTTTCTTCTTTCACCTGGTCCTCTGACCTCTTTTCCTCCTGCTCTTCTTTTTCTGTATTCTCTTTTTCAGAATCGGTTGTCGGCGGTGAAGGGCTATCCGTCTGAAATTCCAAATTACCTTGATGCGGCCGGCTTTCTGCTTCCGACGGCGACGACGGGGAACCTCCAGCATAATGACCTCAACCTGAGCCTCCTGCTCTTGAGCCTCCTGTCCATTTCCTCTTTCTTGCACCTCCTCCACTTGTTTTTCTTGAACTTCTTGCGGATTTTCGACTATCGGTTCATTCTGTCAAGGATTTTGTTCCTCAAGTTCCTTCGGGTTTTCCTCCTCAACCACCTCAGCAACAACGTCTTCCACTACCTTTTGCACTACCTCTTCAACTTCAGCCCTCTGTTGTCGTCTCCTTCTCTTAGCTTTTTTTTCTTCTGACATCTTCTTCTTCTTTATCTTAGTTTTCGGTGCTTCAGGTGTAACCTGCACCTCTTCTTCCTCAACATCTCTCTCTTTCCTTCCTCTCGTTTTCGCCAATTAGATTTGGAAAAATTTCACATGAATCAGAAGAAAAAGAGAAACAAAAGCAGCAAAGAAAAATGACAAGAAGATGAAGTGAAAAAACCCTAACTGAAAGATTCTACCCTTAATTAAATAAAATTACCGTTTAAGCACCATGCAATCGAAAAAATTAAATCCATCAAACTGTAATAAGTTGAAATTCAATCGGCCCATGGTAAATGTTGATGTGTTGTCCAACGGTTAGACCATTAGATTTCCCCTGCACGATACATGGAAGCTGGTGCGGCAGAGGCTGAATTAATAGATGTGAGATAATACAAATCACTTCAACTAACCCTAGTGCAAGTATACACTGTGGCACGTAGTAATAAAAAAGCCTTAGAAGTATTCCAAGGGTATTGATCCCACGAGGACTAAATTGGAAATTCAGATTTGAAGAAGAAACTACTCAAATGATTGCTTTTGAAAAAGGTAACCAAAGAAAATAAGTTGATTGATTGGGTTTTTGAAAAGATAAATAAACTAAGCAAATAAATAAAAGAATAACAATAAGAAATAGACAAGGTATTCAACATGGATTCATCCCTAAGGCAATAACCATAGTCATGCAATGTTTAACTTAAGTTTATTCAATGCATTGGGTCAGATTTAACTTCTATTTGGTCCTTGCTCCCAAGAACAGTTAGAAGGCTAAGCGAGTACCGTTATGCACATTTTTGTGACTCGACTTCGACATAGATAATTCACGAATGCAACCTATAACCCTATATTCGATATAGGGTGCCTTAGGCAGCTTGCCCTATACCGCCGAACACTCTCTTTCGAGCTTTTTCTCCTATATCACCTTTATGAGAACCGATATCGTTTGTCCCTTTCGAGATCAAACTCAAATAGCATACAAAGTCTAAGTGATCAAGTTAAACTCAGCAAGATTAGAGTGATAATCAATAAAGAATGGCATGCATTGAACAGAAACTTAAGCAACTAAAACATTTTCAAGCTATTGAACCATAAGGGAATTCACCATATTGAACCCCTCAGCGGAATGTAGCTACTCATGGTGAGATAAAGAGCAAATGAATATATTTCCATTGAAATAAGAATGTAAAGAATACAGAATAATGAAAAGTATCACAAGCTGGAAATAAAGGAGATAGCTAAATATTGTGGGTTTTCTATTTACTCAATCCTTCTAGAGTTAGCTAAGACACTCCACTCTCTCGCTTTTACAAGTGGGAATGGGTGAAAATCCCTACAAACCCTAAGGTTTGATGTCTAACTCAAGTTAGAATTCAATCATCTAAGAAGGACCTCGGGCATCCCTACTCATAAGCGTCAACTAGGGTTTTGTCACCATCTTCTTTTTCCAAATGAGTTCTGCTTGAATTTGACTTCGAATCTCAAGCTTTTATAGTGTGGGAGATGGTTGAGGAGCTGCGAAATAGGTGCTGGAAGGTTGTCCAGTCAGTTTCGGGGTCAAAACAGCCAATTATGTGCAAAGAAGACTTGTCAACAACGACCCGCGGATGACTCGGAACGACTTCAGTTTTTCTAGAAATGCGGTCGCATTTCATTTTTGCCTTTCCAGAAATGCGATCGCATTTCTGAGAAATTCCAACTTTTCCTCTGTTTTCTTGCACAACAACAAACTAAGTCAAATTCTCCTAAAATCAAGTCTTTTTACGCACAAATGAGTACAATTTGACAAAAGTGATTCTCAACACCCTGACTTAACAACTTAAGCATATTTTCAGCTCGGGAATAGTAAATTGATCACAACATACAACATTTGACCAAGAAATGAGCTAAATATAAGGGTAAAATAGGTATATTTTTTTACCCTTATCAGCAGCGTCAAATCTCCCATGCAATTCACCTGCCCATAGGAAATTCAAATCCAAATGGTAAAAATATTTAATTTACACCAAACGCCTTTCTATTCGGAAAAAATATTTGATCTTGCCATAAAATTGCCACAACAAACCTCTGAGCAAAGATTTTCTTCTAGAAGAATCTTTGATACGGAAGATTTCAAATTTAAATAAATAAATTAAAACCGCTTAAATCAAATATCCTTTATATTTTAAGTCGAATAACTCATGAAAAATATTTATTAAAACCTAAATCTAACAAAAATAACAACGAAAAATACAAACTAACATTAAACTAAACTAATCGGATTAAAAATAAATTAAACTGATAAAAATAAATATACTGAAAATAAAATCTACGAAAATTAAAAATACCAAAGAATTAAAATAAATAAGATAAGATCAGAATAAATCAGATAAAATTCAAACAAACCAAATCGAATTTGAAATAATCCAGATTAAAATCAAACTAATCAGTGAAAAATAAAATCACAACAAATCTTGGGAGCTAAAAAATATTGTTATACGAATTGCTCCCGCAAAACTCATGCTCTCTCATTCATCAACCAATTTTAGGGAAGGATATTTCGACTGGAATTCCTCTCCCCAATAATGTTTCACGCACTGTCCATTAAGTTTGAACACTCTTCCATCCTTCTCATCTATCAAAGTAATTTCTCCATGAGGAACAACTTCAATCACAATAAATGGCCCTGACCATTTAGACTTCAACTTTCAAGGAAACAATTTTAATCTAGAGTTATAAAGCAAAACTCTCTGACATTTGACAAATTCTTTAGGTTTTATCTTCTTATGATGCCACTGCTTAGTTTTTTCTTTATACATTTTCGCATTTTCATAAGAAAATTGACGAAACTCATCTAATTCGTTAAGCTGCAACATTCTTATTGCCCCTGCACGACTCAGATAAAAATTCAATTTTTTCAAAGCCCAAAACGTTTTATGCTCAAGCTCTAATGGTAGATGACAAGTTTTTCCATACACTAACCTATAGGGAGACATACCTAGAGGAGTCTTATAGGCTGTCCTATAAGCCCATAGAACCTCATCTAACTAAAAAGACCAATCTTTCCTAGATGGATGGACTACTTTTTCTAGAATAGATTTGATTTTCCTATTACTATTTTCAGCTTGACCATTTGCTTGTCGGTGATAAGGGGTAGCTATCCTATGCTTAATTTCATACTTAGCTAAAAGCTTAGTTAAAACATTATTAACAAAATGTGTACCCTCATCACTCACTAGAGCTTTAGGTGTCCCAAACCGCGCAAAAAAGTGTGATTGGAGAAACCTTGATACCGTCTTCGCATCATTCTGATGGCATACAATGGCCTCCACCCACTTCGACACGTATTCAACTACCAATAAGATAAAAATATTACCATTAGAAGGGGGAAATGGCCCCATACATAAAATAATTCTAATTCTAAAATGTAACTATGAGACATTTCATCTCTAGGCCCCAAATTTCCTCTCCTTTGGCAAGCATCACACTGCTTGTAAAATCAGTGAGCATCCTTAAATAAGGAAGGCCAGAAGAATCCACATTGCAAAATCTTCATAACTATCCTCTGACCGCTGAAGTGGCCTCCATACGGCGAAGAGTGACAGTGCTCCAGGATTTCTTTTACTTCATCATCTGAAACACATCTACGAATAATACCATCAGAGCATTGCTTATACATAAATGGCTCATCCCAATAGAAAAACTTTGCATCATGCTTAAACTTTTTCATCTGCCTCCAATCCATATCGATAGGAGCGACTCCCTTCACTAAAAAAATTGGTTATATCAGCATGCTGATAGTGAGCATAACTAGCTACTTTTACTTATTGAATTGAGCTAGTCTTTTATGATGTTTGGGCCATTTTATTGTGCTTTATTGTTTATTTTGTAGGAAATAGTTGATTGGAGCTATAGTGCAATTTTAGAGTTAATCGGGTGCTCGGGACGTGAAAAGATGCAAAGGAATGAAAAGAGTTAAAGAGAAAAAAAAGTCAAATTTCGGTCAACAATAGGCTAGCGTCGAGACGCTAGCTCTTGAGCGTCTCGACGCTCACATTCCATATCCGATTAGACGCGTAAAGGTGATAACTGCCGAAAAGGTAGTTATTTAGGCTTCATTTATATAAGGATTTGTGTGTCTTTAATGCTTAATAGGGTTGGTTTTAGAGAGATATTACATGATTTAACCCATTTGGAAGAATGGAAGCTTTGGAAATCACTTTATGCAAATTATGCTGCTGAGCGACTGGAGGGAGCAAATTCTATGCTGCAGCAAAACTGAGAGCAGAAACTGCCACATCACAGCTCGTTAGCCAACTTCATGAACCGACTTCTATTGAGATATTTTCGGGATAAAGGATCAATGAGAGCCTTACACGTGTCCTAGTTGACCTAATTCAAGCCTCCCATCCTTCTATAAAAGGAAGTAGCCGTCAAAGTCAAAAGCATTCCATGTTTTCCCTTGGAAGCCGAATAGTATAGGGAGATTGAAGATCATCAAGAACACCATCAACCGCAAGCTGATTAGGGAGTTTACCTTATTTATTAACTTGTAGTGATGAACATGCATACTCAGATTGTAATTCGTATTCCTATGTTTATTATGAACTAAGTAGCTTAAGGTGTTGGTTAGGAATAATGTGATTACTGTGCTTCGTCTCTAGTAATAAATTGACTATTGCATTTTGGTTAATTGTTGTGCTTATTCTTATTTTATGCCCGCCTGGCCAGCCGGTATGGATAGCTCTCTCTAGTTTCAGGGATGATTTAGAGAGTGTGTGGCAATTCTCCACATTACGATCATTGTGTATTGGTGAACGCCAGTGACTGAGCTAGGGATAGCCAGTTGCCTAGTGCTCGATCGGTCGCTCTTCATTGGGGTTGAAACATATCCCAAAAGATCCGGAGTTCCGGGAGGAATCCGCTAATAATATTGCAAGAAATGCATGATCAATAATATTGCTAGAGGATATCTTAGAAAAAAATCACTAAAGCCTAACCAGCGTCTGTCTTTAATCTATCTATCTATTTGTTTACTCGTTGTTCTGTCATTTATTTTGCTTCAGCATAATTCCGATAAAACCCAACATTTTTATTATCTCTGAAACCATTAGAAAGTTATACAAAATAGATAAAGTAGAAACTCATTCAGACCTTGGATTGATAATATTACTTGCTGCAGATTGTGTATACTTGCACAGGAATTCTAGAGTATTTCATATCATATTTTTACTCACTCTAGGAACCCAACAAGTTTTTGGCGCCGTTGCCGGGGACTTGAATAAGTTTTTATCTGATCTATTTTGTGTATGTGTTTTAGTGGTTTGGTGCTAGAACTTTTTGATTGTTTCTTTTGTTTTTGCAGGTGTGATTTTGGTGCATGAGCGATCCGCCTGGGGTACGGTTTGAGCTTGACCCAGAAATTGAAAGGACATTTAGGAACAGAAGGAGGGAGCAGCGCAAAAACCAGATGGAGAACGTGCCGCAACTCCCGCAGGTTCCTGAAGGTCCAGTAGCAGTGAACCCCCAGCAGAATCCGTTGCTGCAGCAAAACCCACTGTTTGAGCAAAATGAGCAGCGAAATAATCAGGCTGAGAATCCTATCTTGATAGCGAACGATAAGACCAGAGCCATTCGAGCATATGTTGTCCCGATGTTTAATGAGTTGAATCCAGGGATTGCACGTCCCCAAATCCAAGCGGCGAATTTTGAAATGAAACCGATAATGTTTCAGATGTTGCAAACCGTGGGGCAATTCCATGGTTTGTCATCTGAAGACCCTCATTTACATCTTAAGTCTTTTCTAGGAGTTAGTGATTCTTTTGTAATTCAGGGAGTGCCGAGAGATGCTCTTAGATTAACTTTGTTCCCGTATTCTCTTAGAGATGGAGCAAAATCATGGTTAAACTCTTTTGCTCCAGGATCAATTAGGACATGGGATGAGTTAACTGAAAAATTTTTGAGTAAATATTTCCCACCTAATAGAAATGCTAAATTAAGGAGTGAAATAGTAGGGTTTAGGCAACTTGAAGATGAGACTTTTAGTGAGGCTTGGGAGAGGTTTAAGGAGCTTTTGCGAAAGTGTCCCCACCATGGGTTGCCTCATTGTATTCAAATGGAAACATTTTACAATGGTTTGAATGGAGTAACCCAAGGTATGGTCGATGCTTCGGCTGGAGGGGCCCTTTTGGCAAAAACTTTTGATGAAGCCTATGAAATTTTAGAAAGAATATCTATTAATAGTAGTCAGTGGTCGGATGTTAGAGGCACAAATAAAAAGGTTAAGAGTGTGTTAGAGGTTGATGGTGTGTCCACCATTAGGGCCGATCTTGCTATGATTGCTAACGCTCTTAAGAATGTGACAGTGATTAGTCATCAGCAGCCACCAGCTATGGAGCCTGCAGCAGTGGTGAACCAAGTCACGGACGAAGCATGTGTCTATTGCGGTGAAGATCACAACTACGAGTTTTGCCCCAGCAATCCAACTTCTGTGTTTTTTGTAGGTAATCAGAGGAACAACCCTTATTCTAACTTCTATAATCCAGGTTGGCGCAACCACCCCAACTTCTCATGGGGAGGTCAAGGAAATAACGTACAAGCGCAACAAAAGGTGAACCAGTCGGGATTTGCTAAAGCGCAGGTAATGCCCCAGCAAAATAAGCCGGCTTTGCCCCAGCAAAATTCGGGAAATTCTCTCGAGGCAATGATGAAAGAATTTATGGCTCGCACAGACGCCGCAATTCAAAGTAATCAAGCTTCGATGAGGGCCCTGGAATTGCAAGTGGGTCAGCTAGCTAATGAGCTAAAGGCGAGGCCTCAAGGGAAACTTCCTTCGGATACTGAACACCCTCGAAGGGAAGGTAAGGAGCAGGTAAAGGCAGTAACTCTTAGGAGTGGTAAGCCATTAGAAGAGTCTAGAAAGACCCAGGATTTAAATAGTAATAGTGATAATATTGTTGTTATTGAAAAAGAGTTGGAGTCTGGTCAGGGTGCTGGAGGCAGCAAAGAAAATGCTGGAGCATCTGGTTCTGTGCCAGATGTAGAACCACCATATGTGCCGCCCCCACCTTATGTACCACCTCTACCTTTTCCACAAAGGAAAAAGCCTAAGAATCAGGATGGTCAATTTAAAAAGTTTTTAGAGATTCTTAAGCAGTTGCATATAAATATCCCTTTAGTAGAAACTATTGAGCAAATGCCTAATTATGCTAAATTTCTTAAGGATATTTTGACTAAAAAGAAAAGGTTAGGTGAGTTCGAAACTGTATCTCTTACTGAGGAGTGTAGTGTTATTCTTAAGAATGGGCTACCCCCCAAGGCTAAGGATCCAGGGTCATTTACTATACCTGTGTCTATAGGTGGAAAGGAATTAGGTAGAGCACTCTGTGATTTAGGTGCAAGCATTAACCTTATGCCTCTTTCGGTCTATCGGAAGTTAGGTATTGGTGAAGCTAGACCTACCACAGTTACGCTCCAATTAGTTGATAGGTCTATCACATATCCAGAGGGTAAAATTGAGGATGTCTTAGTAAAAGTTGATAAATTCATATTTCCTGTTGATTTTATTATTTTAGACTATGAGGCTGATAAAGATGTCCCAATTATTCTAGGTCGTCCATTTTTGGCTACTGGTAGGGCATTAATAGATGTTCAAAAAGGAGAATTAACAATGAGAGTCTGTAATGAGGAATTGAAATTTAATGTGTTTAAAGCCATGAAATATCCAGATGAAATGGAGGATTGCTCCTTCATCAGGATTCTGGAGAGCACAGTTATTGAGACAGCAATACAGGATTCGGTTGATAAGCATTCAGAAAAGTATGGAGAGGTTAGTATATAATATTTTGAGTTTTGTTCTTTAGATAGAAAAAATGAAAAAGAATTGTTTAGATGTGAGGATGTTTTTGAGTCTTTAGATTTAGATCAAAGAAAGGCTCCCCCAATTAAGCCATCCCTAATTGAGGCACCCACTTTAGATTTGAAACCTTTACCGGATCATCTAAAGTATGTGTATCTTGGGGAGAGTGATACGTTGCCCATTATTGTTGCATCAGATTTAATGCCGGAGCATGAGGAGGCCTTAATAAAATTGCTGCAGCAATACCGCAAAGCTATAGGTTGGACATTGGCTGATATTCAAGGGATTAGCCCATCTTTTTGTATGCACAAAATCACTCTAGAGGAGGGATCCTTTAGGAGTATTGAGCAACAAAGAAGGCTTAACCCTGCAATGAAAGAGGTTGTTAAAAAGGAGGTAATTAAATGGTTGGATGCTGGGATCATTTATCCAATTGCCGATAGCAATTGGGTAAGCCCTGTCCAATGTGTTCCTAAGAAATGAGGTGTCACTGTGGTGAGCAATAAAGATAATGAGCTGATTCCAACCAGGACAGTAACTGGCTGGAGGGTTTGTATGGATTACAGAAGGCTTAATAAAGCCACCCGAAAGGATCATTTCCCTCTACCATTTATCGACCAGATGTTGGATCGATTGGCTGGTCAGGTCTATTACTGTTTCTTGGATGGTTATTCTGGGTATAACCAGATTACTATTGCTCCTGAAGATCAGGAGAAAACCACTTTCACCTGCCCTTATGGGACATTCGCTTTTAGGAGAATGCCTTTCGGCCTTTGCAATGCTCCAGCAACATTTCAGCGGTGTATGCTAGCAATTTTTTCTGATATGATTGAGTCCACTGTTGAAGTCTTTATGGACGATTTTTCAGTGTTTGGAGGGTCTTTTCAGAGTTGTTTAGATAATTTAAGAAAGGTATTAAAAAGATGTGAGGATACCCATCTAGTACTTAATTGGGAGAAGTGCCACTTCATGGTGAAGGAGGGCATAGTGTTAGGTCATAGGATTTCTAAAAATGGTCTAGAAGTTGATAGAGCAAAAGTTGAGGTTATCGAAAGACTAGAGCCACCGAATTCAGTGAAGGGAATTCGGAGTTTTTTAGGACATGCTGGATTTTATAGGAGGTTCATAAAGGATTTTTCCAAAATCAGTAAACCTCTTTGTAACTTATTGTGCACTGATCATGTTTTTGTCTTTAATGCAGATTGTAGGAAGGCTTTTGAAACATTAAAGGCTGCTTTAATCTCAGCACCCATTCTCTGCGCGCCTAATTGGAATTTGCCATTCGAGGTAATGTGTGATGCGAGTGATGCTGCGGTAGGAGCGATGCTGAAGCAAAAGCAGGGCAAATTTATTCATCCTATATATTATGCAAGCAAGGTTTTAAATGAAGCACAGGTCAACTACACAACTACTGAAAAGGAGTTGTTAGCTGTTGTGTTTGCTTTTGAGAAATTTCGGCCATATTTGGTTGGATCTAAAGTCACGGTGTTCACGGATCATGCAGCAATAAGGTATTTAATGTCTAAGAAGGATGCAAAGCCGAGACTAATTCGTTGGATTTTATTACTGCAGGAATTTGACTTGGAGATAAAGGACAAGAAGGGATCAGAGAATGTCGTTGCAGATCATTTATCTCGTCTTGATCCATCATCATTTTTGCTGGAGCAATCTGCCATTTTCGATTCTTTTCCAGATGAGCAACTTTTTGTTGTTCAGGTAAAGGTAGTCAGGGATGTCCCTTGGTATGCTGATATTGCCAACTTTTTAGTAAAGGGAGTCACCCCTATTGATATGGATTGGAGGCAGAAGAAAAAGTTTAAGCATGATGCGAAATTTTTCTTTTGGGATGAGTCGTTTATGTATAAGCAATGCTCTGACGGTATTATTCGTAGGTGTGTTTCAGGTGCTGAAGCAAAAGAAATCCTGGAGCAATGTCACTCTTCGCCGTATAGAGGTCATTTCAGCGAACAGAGGACGGCTATGAGGATTTTGCATTACGGATTTTTCTGGCCTACGTTATTTAAGGATGCCCATTGGTTCTACAAGCAATGTGACGCTTGCCAAAGGAGAGGAAATTTGGGGCCTAGATATGAAATGCCTCTTACTTACATTTTAGAAGTTGAATTATTTGATGTATGGGGTATTGACTTTATGGGACCATTTCCCCCTTCTAATGGCAATGTTTTTATCTTATTGGCAGTTGATTATGTGTCCAAGTGGGTGGAGGCCATCGCATGCCATCAGAGTGATGCCAAGACAGTAGCAAGGTTTCTTCAATCGCACATCTTTGCGAGGTTTGGGACACCTAGGGCTCTAGTGAGTGATGAGGGTACACATTTTGTTAATAATATCTTAACTAAGCTTTTAGCTAAGTATGGGATTAAGCATTGGATAGCTACCCCTTATCACCCACAAGCAAATGGTCAAGCTGAAATTAGTAATAGGGAAATTAAAGCTATTTTAGAGAAAGTAGTCCATCCATCTAGAAAGGATTGGTCCTTTAGGTTGGATGAGGCTCTTTGGGCTTATAGGACAGCTTATAAGACTCCTTTAGGTATGTCTGCCTATAGGTTAGTATATGGGAAAGCTTGTCATTTACCATTGGAGCTTGAGCACAAAACATTTTGGGCTTTGAAAAAGTTAAATTTTGATCTGAGTCGTGCAGGAGCAATCAGAATGCTGCAGCTTAATGAGTTAGAAGAATTTCGTCAATTTTCTTACGAAAATGCGAAAATGTATAAGGAAAAGACTAAGCTGTGGCATGACAAAAAAATTAAATCTAAGGAGTTTGTCAAGGGTCAGAAAGTTTTTCTTTATAATTCTAGATTAAAATTATTTCCTGGAAAATTAAAATCTAAATGGTCAGGACCGCTTATTGTAATTGAGGTGTTCTCCAATGGAGCAATTACTTTGCAGGATGAAAAAGATGGGAGAGTATTCAAGGTGAATGGACAGCGTGTGAAGCATTATTGGGGTGAGGAGTTTCAGTCGAAATATCCTTCCCTAAGGTTGGTCGATGTTTGAGAGAGCAGGACTTTTGCGGGAGCATTTCACAGAGTAAAATTTTGAGCTCCCGAAGTTTGAATTGATTTTATTTTTCGTTAATTTGATTTCGGTTAGGATAGATGTAATTTTGAATGATGTATTAGATTTTATCTTTTAAGTATTTTTATATTTTTGGTAGGTTAGATTTGATCTAATTTTTTTTTATTTGATTTGATTTTCGGGTTCTTTATTTAAATTATCTTGCAATTATCTTTTAGTTAGTTAGATTTTATTTTATCTATATTTTATTTTCGGTTATTTGAATTCTAGTTTTAATTAATAGAGATTTCCTCTAAGTTATTCAGCTTCTTTTGAGAATAACAGGTTAAGTTTGCTTTGATTGGTTTAATTTGAAAGGATTTGATTTGTCTATTTTAAAATTCAAATTTCGTATCTAAGATTCTTCAGGTTCGGCAGATTGTTGCGGCAAAGATATTGCTGGAGCAAAATATGCCGAGTTAGAAGGGTTTCCGTTGGAATTTATTATTGTTACCGTTGGGTTTGACTTTGAATTCTTGCAGATAAATGTGCGTGCATCGTCTGATGAGGCCACGTGGCGCAGAGTAATTATCCAACGGCTCCAATGATGACAGAGCATTAATTTTTACCATGGCTGTTTGGAATTTGCAATTTTACCGTTGGTAATTTTTGAATTTCAGGTTTACATTTTTAATTGCAACGGTCATATTAGTTATGACCGGGCAAATCCTTTCGGTTAGGATTCTTGTTTGCTGCAGCCCTATTTATTCGCAATCTCTGGTAAGTACATTTCACTTCGTTTTCTTGATCAAATTCTTGTGCGTGTGTTATTCTTTCTTTCTTTGCAAAACCTTATTATACCTTCCATGGCTAAGACGAGAGCGCGAAAAGAAAGGGAGAGTGAGGAGGAAGAGATACCGGTCACACCGGAAGTTCAAAAAGGAAAGTCTAAGAAGAAGAGGACGCCAGAGGAAAAGGAAGCAAAGAGAAGAAGAAGGCAACAGAGGGCTACAGAACAGAAGGAAGTTCAGAAGGTGGCGGACGTTGTTGCCACTACTGCGGAGGAAGGAAGTACTCAAGAACCTGCAATACAAAACCCCGATACGGTTCAAGAACAGATTGCTGAGAAAAATCAAGAAACATAGAATGAAGGTGAGCATAACAAGAAGAAAACACCGGAGCCGGTGCAGGAGGACCATGTTGAAATCATTATGCCTGAACCGCCCAAGCGCCGCCGCATCAAAAGGAAGGCGGGTCGCATGAGGGTGGTTCGGACCACGCCATCACCTCCGACGTCGGACTCTGAGGAAGAAAGAAGGGAAGCTGAGAATAAGGAAAAAGAAGAAGAGGCGAGAAAGGCAGAGGAAGAACGTTTGCGCATCTAGAGAGAAAGCAGGGGCAAAGGAATTGCCGAAGCATCAGGAGAAATTGAGGAGCCGAGGGCGCCATTCATTCGCTTCATCAACGATCTTGCCCGAGCAAAATACCAGGAGGTGCTGAAACGGGACTTCTTGTTCGAACGTGGATTTGGCAATGATTTACCTAGGTTTTTGGAGTCTGGAATAGTGAACCTCGGTTGGAGGCAATTTTGTGCGAAGCCAGAACCTATGAATGCCAACATTGTTCGCGAATTTTACGCCAATCTTGACGTTAAGAATGATTTTGAGGTCATCGTTCGAGGAGTGCCTGTACAGTGGAGTCCTGAAGCCATTAATGAACTGTTGGATCTCCAAGATTTTCCGCATGCCGTTTTTAATGAGATGGTGGCTGCACCATCTAGTGATCAACTGAGTGCGGCTATCCGGGAGGTAGGCATTGAGGGGGCCCAGTGGAGGGTGTCGCAGACAAGGAAGCATACATTTCAAGCTGCTTATTTGAAGAGTGAAGCAAACACCTGGATGGGTTTCATCAGGCTACGCTTGCTACCGACAACACACGACTCCACAGTATCTCGTGACAGGGTATTGCTTGCTTTTGCCATTCTGCGCTCGATGAGTATTGATGTAGGAAAAATTATTTCTTCTGAGATTGTTGATTGCTGGAAAAAGAAGGTGGGGAAGTTGTTCTTTCCGAACACGATTACGATGTTATGCAGTAGGGCAGGAGTGCCCACGGTTCCAGAAGATATGATCATGACTGATAAGGGAATCATTGACACACCTAATCTGGTGCGGCTTCAGCGTATGCAAGAGGTTCGTCAGGGTGGGCTTGTGTATGGCGTCAATCAAATCCTAGAGCAACTGTCAGTGTTGACCAGCAGGTTAGAGTTTGCTGAAAGGCAAGCTCAGACCTACTGGACTTATGCTAAGAGGAGAGATGATGCGCTCAGGGGGGCCTTGCAAACCAATTTCTCAACACCGTATCCGGCCTTTCCAATGTTTCCCGATGATTTGTTTAATCTTTGGATACCACCCCCGCCTGTTGAACGAGAAGAGGATGTTGATGAGGAGCAGGGTCAGGAAGATTGACTGATGGGATGACCTGGAGCGAGCATTACTTTTGTTTTTCCATTTTTGTTTGCTCGCGCATATTGACCCAGCTCACAGTTATAACTGCTTATCTTGTTTCTTTCTAATCTTTTTAATTTTTACTTTGAAAAAAATATCTGCTTTGTAATATTTTTCTATGATTTTAATGAAATTTCTTAATGTTTCTATTCCATGAGCACTGACTGACTCTAACTTAACTATTTTCTTCTGAATTTTTGAAGCTTGGACTGATTACGCTTAGTTAGATCAAGGTATTCTGATCTCCAGAAACCTTTTGCTTGAGCATTTCTTCTAGCCTGGACTGTTGCTGCGGCAAGAAGATTTTTGACGGTAGTATTGACTTATATGATCCACTTTAAGCTTAATCCTAGTCCCATGTTTAGTTTAAAAATTCAGATAGAAAAATTTAAGTTTGGAGGTATAATTGCTTAATTGATGATTCATTGAGGACAATGAATAATTCAAGTTTGGGGGACTTTTTGCTACTCCAATTATTTTGCTCGAGCATTCCTCTCCTTCAAAATTAAAATTTGCTAGGTTATTGAGTAACCGGGGACATTTGTGATACCCACAGGTTGTCTTCGCGTCAAAAGATGACCTAGGAAATGTGAAATAAAAAATAAAAAATAAAAATTATTTGTTGAAGATTTTGCTGAAATATTGATGGAGCAAAAGTTTTTGAAGGATGAATAATGATCCAGCAGTTTTTCTGTCTCCCATAACTTAGGTGAGCTTCATCATAAAATGTCGCCATTCTGAGGGGCAAGAGATGGAATAACTAAGGATTTTTTAGCTTTATAATGAGTATTGAGCCTAAATGGTGATGAGCTTGAGGCAAGGGTATACTGCACCATAAAGTGGGTCATCCCATGCTTAAGAGTTTATGACTGTAAGGCTGCTTTAAGTCTGATAAATAATGTTATAAACCCCTTTAAAAATATGTTTTGAAATGTCTGATAATAGAGCTAGGCTGTGGTGAGTTCTTAGAATTAAGTTGAAAGTGGTGATTATTTGTCCCTGCTGAAGGAATCATTTTGCTGCAGCAGAGCTTGGTTTTGCAGAGTGCTCAGGTAAAGGTTAAAGGTAGTGTTGGACTGTCTGGTTTGATTAAGCTAATTCTTTGTCTAATGTTCTGAAATTCTTGAAGGAAGGTTGGTTATATTGCTCGGGACGCGCAATAGTTCAAGTTTGGGGGTATGATAACTGCCCAAAAGGTAGTTATTTAGGCTTCATTTATATAAGGATTTGTGTGTCTTTAATGCTTAATAGGGTTGGTTTTAGAGAGATATTACATGATTGTCATTTGGAAGAATGGAAGCTTTGGAAATCACTTTATGCAGATTATGCTGCTGAGCGACTGGAGGGAGCAAATTCTATGCTGCAGCAAAACTGAGAGCAGAAACTGCCACATCACAGCTCGTTAGCCAACTTCATGAACCGACTTCTATTGAGATATTTTCGGGATAAAGGATCAAGGAGAGCCTTACACGTGTCCTAGTTGACTTATTTCAAGCCTCCCATCCTTCTATAAAAGGAAGTAGCCGTCAAAATCAAAAGCATTCCATGTTTTCCCTTGGAAGCCGAATAGTATAGGGAGATTGAAGATCATCAAGAACACCATCAACCGCAAGCTGATTAGGGAGTTTACCTTATTTATTAACTTGTAGTGATGGACATGCATACTCAGATTGTAATTCGTATTCCTATGCTTATTATGAACTAAGTAGCTTAAGGTGTTGGTTAGGAATAATGTGATTACTGTGCTTCATCTCTAGTAATAAATTGACTATTGCATTTTGGTTAATTGTTGTGCTTATTCTTATTTTATGCCCGCCTGGCCAGCCGGTATGGATAGCTCTCTCTAGTTTCAGGGATGATTTAGAGAGTGTGTGGCAATTCTCCACATTACGATCATTGTGTATTGGTGAACGCCAGTGACTGAGCTAGGGATAACCAGTTGCCTAGTGCTCGATCGGTCGCTCTTCATTGGGGTTGAAACATATCCCAAAAGATCCGGAGTTCCGGGAGGAATCCGCTAATAATACTGCGAGAAATGCATGATCAATAATATTGCTAGAGCATATCTTAGAAAAAAATCACTAAAGCCTAACCAGCGCCTGTTTTAATCTATCTATCTATTTGTTTACTCGTTGTTCTGTCATTTATTTTGCTTTATCATAATTCCGATAAAACCCAACATTTTTATTATCTCTGAAACCATTAGAAAGTTATACAAAATAGATAAAGTAGAAACTCATTCAGACCTTGGATTGATAATATTACTTGCTGCAGACTGTGTATACTTGCACAGGAATTCTAGAGTATTTCATATCATATTTTTACTCACTCTAGGAACCCAACAAAAGGTCACAGCGTCGAGACGCTGCGACCTTAGCGTCTCGACACTGTGTTATTTCACGTACTGAAACCCGCGTTTTGAAGGCAGCGTCGAGACGCTTTCTTGACAGCGTCTCGACGTTAAGACGAAAAATCTGCTATATAAGCTTCTTTTCGGCTAGGTTTGAAGGGACTTCGATTTGGGGACTCTTGGCAGCCGAAAAACAGGGCAGAGCAAAGGCTTGGAAGGCTGAAACAGAGGGAGCGAAGTGGAAATCAACCCATTGTTCGTGGGGATCGTGACGGGGACGTTCAGTCTCGACCTACAACGAGTCTATTTCTCTTTTCGCTTACTTTAGATTGTTTTTATGGCTTATTTAGACTTAGTTTATATTGTAACGAGGATTATGTGTAGCTAAGTTTAATTCTTAGGGATTGATGTAGCCGTTGGGCACGTTTTGGATTGATTTACGGTATTTATGCTATTGATGTCATTTATGCATATGTTGTATCCTTAATGCTTTCGATTTACTGGCCATAAATTGATTGATGTTTATATTTGAATCTAACTCGGGAGAGAGGATTTAAATTAGTAATCAATATGCATAACTAGAATTGAGCTAAAAATCGGGAGATTAAGGTTAATTCTAGAAATTTTTTTAAAGGTTAGCCTAATTGCCTTGTATGTTTATTGGATTTAGATAGGGATATCGGGTTCAATTACATATGGGAGAATCATGTATGCTCGGGAGAGATATGTGTGATTTTAGTTGCCAAGATTTATGAATCATAGCATGTGTTAATTCGTTTATTAATCCATAACTCCAATTGGTGAAATCAAATCCCTAAGACCAATTATCCCCATTAGATTGTCGCTTTTAGCTTTAGTTTTGTATTTGATTAATTCATATTCTCATTCAATTTGATTCCCTAAATAAAATCGATCAAAAGTATTTTCGATAATTAAAATTTGGCTAAACACCAATCCAGAGGACGACATTCGATTGCAAAATCACTATATTATTACTTTACCCGTACACTTGCGGTTAGCAATTTGCACATCAAGTTTTTGGTGCCGTTGCCGGGGATTGGCATATTTAGTCAATTTTAATATTGAAGAAAAATTGTCCGGTCTTAGTTTAGGGTGTATTCTATTTTTTGTTATTGTTGTTTTTTTTTTAGGTAAATTGCATTCTTTTTTCTTTATTGTTTTCGTTTCCTATTTTATTTTTCCATATTTAGAGTTTTCTTTTTTTTGTTTGAATTTCCCATTGTTAGATTTTTAGTTTTTCCTTTTTAGATTAGTTTTTCCTTATTTAGATTTAGTTATTTTCCTTTTCTTGTTTCTTTCCTATTTTATTTTATTTCCTTTTCTTTGCCTTTTTAGGTTAGTGTAGTCGGTGTATGCGAAAGCTTAGGGAATTGGCCTTAGTTCCCTTGGATCCAGAAATAGAAAGAACATTCAATAGACTTCGAAGGTAAAATCAAGAAAACATCCAAATGGCCAATCCTAATCCTGAAGAACTTAAGCCCATCAGGGACTATTTTCAGCCGATCTTTCAAGAGCAACAGTCGGGGATTGTCTATGCCCCAATTAATGCTAATAATTTTGAGTTGAAAACAGGTCTCATTCAGATGGCTCGAGACTGTTCCTACAGGGGATCGCCCATGGAGGATCCAAATTCTCATCTGAAATCCTTCCTAGACATCTGTGGGACGGTAAAGTTAAATGGTGTCTCTGAAGATGTCATTCGCTTACGTTTATTTCCTTTTTCGTTGCAGGATACAGCGAGGGACTGGTTACAATCTATTCCACCTGGGAGCATTACCACTTGGGATGCTTTGGTCCAGGCATTCTTAAAAAAGTTCTTTCCTCCTGCCAAGACATGCAAACTGAGGACCGAAATTGGGACATTTCAGCAACAATTCGATGAGCAGTTGTTCGAGGCTTGAGAGAGATTTAAAGAGCTGCTAAGGAAGTGCCCTCAGCACGGATACCCTGACTGGCTACAGGTTCAATTATTTTACAATGGATTAACTCCTAGCACGAAAACTATTGTTGATGCAGCTGCAGGTGGGACTCTGTTGTCCAAGACTGTTGAGAGTGCTAGGACTTTGTTAGAAGATATGGCCACCAACAGCTATCAGTGGCCATCTGAGCGGTCGGGACCCAAAAAGATTGCTGCTGGAGTGTTCGAAGTTGACAAAGTAAGTGCACTTCAGGCTCAGATGTCTTCCTTGGCTAATGCATTTTTAAAGTTTTCAGGTTCAGGGAATGCTCAATCAATTGAGTCTGCAGCTGCCCTTGCATCCCAAACTCAAGGGGAAAATCTCGAGCAGGTTTAGTATGTTTCGAATTTTAATTCTAGGGGGTATAATAATAATTCCACACCTACACATTATCACCCTAGCAATAGAAATCATGAGAACTTTTCCTATGCTAATAATAAGATTGCTTTGAATCCTCCTGGCTTCACTCCTCAAAGTCAAGAAAATAAGAAATCTTTAGAAGACCTTGTTGGAGCTTTTATTGCAGAATCAAGTAACAGGTCAAATAAGCTTGAGGAGGTCGTGATTGCAATAAACACTACTGTCAATGGTCATTCTGCAGCAATCAAGAATATAGAGACTCAGCTGGGACAACTGGTAAGTGTTGTCAACTCTATGAATAAAGGTAAAGCCCCAGTTGAAAAGGAGAAATCTTCTTTGGAGTACTACAAGGCCGTATCTGTGCATTATGAGGAGGAGATTAAATTAGCTAAAGAGGAGAAAACTATTGAACCAGAGGAACTCACAAGAGGAGTTGAAGAAGGCACCACCTCAAACGAAGCTAAAAAGCTTAATCCTGAGCCTTCTATTCCTTCTCCTACTGTTTTAGTTCCTAAATCAAAGAAAAAGAAAAATTCTGAAGTTAAGTTTGACAAGTTTTTAGATGCTTTTATGGGTTTGCATGTTAATATTCCTTTTTCAGATGCCTTGGAGCAGATGCCTCACTACAGAAAATTCATGAAGGAATTGCTCAACAAGAAGAAAAAGGAAAAGCAGTTGGAGACTGTATATCTTGCATCGACGTGTAGTGCTCGTGTCCAACAGGGAGTACCAGAGAAATTGTCTGACCCAGGGAGTTTTACCATTCCTTGTAATTTTGGTACTTTTTCATGTAGAGCACTATGTGATCTGGGGGCTAGCATAAATATAATTCCTTTATCATTATGTAAAAAGCTTAACATAGGAGACATAAAATCTACTTCTGTTAGACTTCAGTTGGCTGACTAGTCTGTGGTTAGTCCGTATGGGATTGTTGAGAATATTCTGATTAAAGTAGGTAGATTTTTCCTTCCTGTTGATTTCTTTGTGCTAGATATTAAAGAGAATCCTGCTATGCCTATCATATTAGGGAGACCATTCCTTGCTACAGGGAGGGTTATAATTGATATTGAACGCAGGGAGCTAATCATAAGAGTCCAACAGGAGAAGGAAGTTTTAAAAGCTTTTGAGGACCCCAAGAACACATCAGATACAATGATGGTGGGCTACAGGAGAGGTGCTAGGAAGAGCACCAGTGATGGAAAATCTGACAGGAGACCACCCTGATGCATAGTTGGTCAACACGTCGAGCTAATGACGTTAAACAAGCGCTTATGGGAGGCAACCCAAGTGAGTTAGTTATTTCTTTATTTTGAGTTTTATTTATTTTTTGTGTCTTGTTTTGTAGGTCTTGTTTTCTTTCTCTCCTTTGCTTTCATGCTGTCAAGATTCCATGCATTCAGTCAAGAAGTCATCATCATTCCAGGCCAGTATTGTTCACTCCTTTCATTCGTTTATTGTTCTCATGCTTGTTTATGTTTTATTTTCGTTATACATTGAGGACAATGCATACTTTAAGTTTGGGGGTGGTTTAGCATGTTTGTGGAGCCCTTGAGCATCTGAGTTCGGGCTATAGTTTTGAGCTTTCTGTGAATTATGCATATGGTTGTTTTCTGGATGCTACTTTTGCATGATTATGATGTCCGAGGATAGGCTTTCTTGTCAATTTTCAAGCTTGTGATGAGTTGTAAGCATGAGTGCCCAAAAAGGGAGACTTTTTAAAATTTTTCTAGGAGATGGCTTGCATGAGTAGAGTATTTATCTTGGCTAGATTTGGATTTGAATGCTTAGGAGCGAATTATTGGGTTCATATGCTTGTTGTCACCTCGATAGGTGTAGGGTAGAGCTAAAGAGTTAATTTTTTGCAAATTAGCATGTTTGATCTTGCTTAGGAGAAAAGAATAGAATATCTGCTTATCATGTTCATAACGAAAAAATCATTCTTGTTGTTATTGTTGAGGAAAAAATAATAATGCCATGGCTTGTGCACAATATGCAATGGTTAATAAAGATTAAGGCAAAAAGAGCTACCCCTGTTGTGATCAGTTAGGCCAACCAGAGAAATCTCAGGTTAAGGGTCCCTGCAATAGGTGTGTGAAAGCTAGTGCCACATATAAATGCTAAAGTTAATTGTATTTTATAAGCACCTAAGTATGGAGGAAAACAAACTAATTTGTTCCATTAACTCATTAGTGAAACCTTAGTGCCAGTGTAAAGGGAAGATGAGCTGAGAGTTTAATAATCCAATCCCGGGCTAGTAAAGTCTGATCTTGTTGAGTTAGATCTCGCTTGTGCAAGTTAATTTTTGAAAAATTTTAATTTGTCTCCCTCATTGGTCCTTGTGTGCACGACTCTTGCTTGCTTGACTATTGACTTTTGAGCCTTGAGGATTGAGTTATGATTGTTGCATCCATTCTTCCATTGTATGTTTGAGTTGTAGTTTGCTCGAGGACTAGCAAAAGCTTGAGTTTGGGGGTATTTGATAGCGAGCATAGCTAGCTACTTTTACTTATTGAATTGAGCTAGTCTTTTATGATGTTTGGGCCATTTTATTGTGCTTTATTGTTTATTTTGTAGGAAATGGTTGATTGGAGCTATAGCGCAATTTTAGAGTTAATCGGGTGCTCGGGACGTGAAAAGATGCAAAGGAATGAAAAGAGTTAAAGAGAAAAAAAAGTCAAATTTCGGTCAACAGCAGGCTAGCGTCGAGACGCTAGCTCTTGAGCGTCTCGACGCTCACATTCCATATCCGATTAGGCGCGTAAAGGTCACAGCGTCGAGACGCTGCGACCTTAGCGTCTCAACACTGTGTAATTTCGCGTACTGAAACGCGCATTTTGAAGGCAGCGTCTCGACGCTAAGACGAAAAATCTGCTATATAAGCTTCTTTTCGGCTAGGTTTGAAGGGACTTCGATTTGGGGACTCTTGGAAGCCGAAAAACAGGGCAGAACAAAGGCTTGGAAGGCTGAAACAGAGGGAGCGAAGTGGAAATCAACCCATTGTTCGTGGGGATCGTGACGGGGACGTTCGGTCTCGACCTACAACGAGTCTATTTCTCTTTTCCCTTACTTTAGATAGTTTTTATGGCTTATTTAGACTTAGTTTATATTGTAACGAGGATTATGTGTAGCTAAGTTTAATTCTTGGGGATTGATGTAGCCGTTGGGCACGTTTTGGATTGATTTACGGTATTTATGCTATTGATGTCATTTATGCATATGTTGTATCCTTAATGCTTTCGATTTACTGGTCATAAATTGATTGATGTTTATATTTGAATCTAACTCGGGAGAGAGGATTTAAACTAGTAATCAATATGCATAACTAGAATTGAGCTAAAAATCGGGAGATTAAGGTTAATTCTAGAAATTTTTTTAAAGGTTAGCCTTATTGCCTTGTATGTTTATTGGATTTAGATAGGAATATCGGGTTCAATTGCATATGGGAGAATCATGTATGCTCGGGAGAGATATGTGTGATTTTAGTTGCCAAGATTTATGAATCATAGCATGTGTTAATTCGTTTATTAATCCATAACTCCAATTGGTGAAATCAAATCCCTAAGACCAATTATCCCCATTAGATTGTCGCTTTTAGCTTTAGTTTTGTATTTGATTAATTCATATTCTCATTCAATTTGATTCCCTAAATAAAATTGGTCAAAAGTATTTTCGATAATTAAAATTTGGCTAGACACCAATCCAGAGGACGACATTCGATTGCAAAATCACTATATTATTACTTGACCCGTACACTTGCGGTTAGCAATTTGCACATCACATGCCAAGGGATATCCTTGACCACCTTTACCTCAACAGCAAAGAGTTGTTCATCTGGAAATGAGTCTGAAATGGCAGATTGCTTCAGCAAAGATGATGTTGGATCAAGACGAGACAAATGATCTGCAATGATATTCTCTGATCCCTTCTTGTCCTTTATCTCCAAGCCGAATTCTTGCAATAACAACACCCAACGAATCAATCTAGGCTTTGCATCTTTCCTAGACATTAGGTACCTTATTGCTGCATGATCTGTGAAAACCGTTACTTTGGATCCAACCAAATATGGCCAAAATTTCTCAAAAGCAAACACAACCACTAACAACTCATTTTCAGTAGTTGTATAGTTTATTTGTGCCTCATTCAAAACCATGCTTGCAACTCTATTATCAGACATTTCAAAACATATTTTTAAAGGGGTTTACATCCTTGTTTATCAGACTTAAAGCAGCCTTACAGTCATAAGCTCTTAAGCATGGGATGACTCACTTTATGGTGCAGTATACCCTTGCCTCAAGCTCATCACCAACTAAACTCAATACTCATTATAAAGCTCAAAAAATCCTTAGTTATTCCATCTCTTGCCCCTCAGAATGGCGACATTTTATGATGAAGCTCACCTAAGTTCTGGAAGACAGAAAACTACTGGATCATCATTCATCCCTCAAAACTTTTGCTCTGTCAATTTTTTTCAGCAAAATCTTCACAAATAATCTTTTCAGCAAATAATTTTTCTTATTTTTTCACATTTCCTAGATCATCTTTTGACGCGAAGACAAACTGTGGGTATCACAAATGTCCCCGGTTACTCAATAACCTAGCAAATTCTAATTTTGAAGGAGAGGAATGCTCGAGCAAAATAATTGGAGTAGCAAAAAGTCCCCCAAACTTGAATTATTCATTGTCCCCAATGAATCATTAATTTTTGTAAATTATACCCCCAAACTTAAATTTTTCTATCTGAATTTTTAAACTAAATATGGGACTAGGATTAAGCTTAAAGTGGATCATATAAGTCAATACTACCGTCAAAATCTTCTTGCCGCAGCAACAGTCCAGGCTAGAAGAAATGCTCAAGCAAAAGGTTTCTGGAGATCAGAATACCTTGATTTAATTAAGCGTAATCAGTCCAAGCTACAAAAATTCAGAAGAAAATTAGTTAAGTTAGAGTTAGTCAGTGCTCATAGAATAGAAACATTCAGAAATTTCATTAAAATCATAGAAAAAACATTACAAAACAGAGATATATTTTTAACGCAAAAAAAAATTAAAAAGAAAGACAATCAAACATTTTTAGCAAAATGGGGTCAGATATGCGCGAGCAAACAAAATGATAAGACAAAAATAATGCTCGCTGAAGATCATTCCATCCATCAATCTTCCTGACCCTGGTCTTCATCATCATTCTCTTCTCGTTCAACAGGCGGGGGTGGTATCCAAAGATTAAACAAATCATCGGGAAACACTGGAAAGGCCGGATACGGTGTTGAGAAATTGCTTTGCAAGGCCCCTCTGAGCGTATCATCTCTCCTTTTAGCATAAGTCCAGTAGGTCTGAGCTTGCCTTTCAGCAAATTCTAACCTATTGGTCAACACTGCCAGTTGCTCTAGGATCTAATTAACGCCATACACAAGCCCACCCTGGCGAACCTCTTGCATACGCTGAAGTCGCGCCAGATTAGGTGTGTCAATGATTCCCTTATCAATCATGATCATATCTTCTGGAACCGTGGGCACTCCTGCCCTGCTGCATAACATCGTGATAGTGTTCGGAAAAAACAGCTTCCCCACCTTCTTTTTCCGGCAATCAACAATCTCAGAAGAAATAATTTTTCCTACATCAATACTCATCGAGCGAAGAATGGCAAAGGCAAGCAATACCCTGTCCCGAGATACTGTGGAGTCGTATGTTGTCGGTAGCAAGCGTAGCCTGATGAAACCCATCCAAGTGTTGGCTTCACTCTTCAAATAAGCAGCTTGAAACGTATGCTTCCGCGTCTGCGACACCCTCCATTGAGCCCCCTCAATGCCTACCTCCCGGATAGCCGCACTCAGTTGATCACTAGATGGTGCAACCACCATATCATTAAAAACGGCATGCGGAAAATCTTGGAGATCGAACAGTTCATTAATGGCCTCAGGACTCCACTGTACAGGTACTCCTCGAACGATAACCTCAAAATCATTCTTAACGTCAAGATTGGCATAAAATTCTCGAACAATGTTGGCATTGACAGGTTCTGGTTTCGCACAAAATTGCCTCCATCCGAGGTTCACTATTCCAGACTCCAAGAACCTGGGCAAATCACTGCCAAACCCTCGTTCGAACAAGAAGTCCCTTTTCAGCACCTCCTGGTATTTTGCTCGAGCAAGATCGTTGACGAAGCGAATAAATGGCGCCCTCGGCTCCTCAATTTCTCCCGATGCTTCGGCAATTCCTTTGCCCCTGCTTTCTCTCTGGACACGCAAACGCTCTTCCTCTGCCTTTCTCGCCTCTTCTTCTTTTTCCTTATTCTCAGCTTCCCTTCTTTCTTCCTCAGAGTCCGACGTCGGAGGTGATGGAGTGTTCCGAACCACCCTCACGCGACCCGTCTTCCTCTTGATGCGACAGCGCTTGGGTGGTTCAGGCATAATAATTTCAACATGGGCCTCCTGCATCGGCTCCGGTGTTTTCTCTTTTTCTGGCACACCTGCGACTTGTCCCCCGACCTCTGTCTCATGTTCCTTCTCAGCATTCCCTTCCTGAACCGTAGCAGAAACTATCAGTTCTGTCTCAAGATCCTGCACAGCCACTGTCTCTTGGATGACTTCTTGTTCTGCAGCCCTCTGCTGCCTCCGTCTTCGCTTTGCCTCCTTCTCTTCTGGCGTTCTTTTTTTCTTAATTTTCCCTTTTTGTACTTCCGGTGTGACGGGTATCTCTTCCTCCTCACTCTCCCTCTCTTTTCGCGCTCTTGTTTTAGCCATGGAAGGTATAATAGGGTTTTGCAAAGAAAAGAAAGTATAACACACGCACAAGGATTTGATCAAGAAAACGAAGTGAAATGTACTTACCAAAGATTGCGAATAAATAGGGCTGCAGCAAACAAGAATCCTAACCGAAAGGATTTACCCTGCCATAACTAATATTACCGTTGCAATTAAAAATGCAAACCTGAAATTCAAAAATTACCAACGGTAAAATTGCGAATTCCAAACGGCCATGGTAAAAATTAATGCTCTGTCATCATTGAAGTCGTTGGATAATTACTCTGCGACACGTGGCCTCATCAGATGATGCATTCACATTTACCTGCGAGAATTTAAAGCTAAGTCTAATGGTAACAATAATAAATTCCAACGGAACCCCTTCTATCTCGGAATATTTTGCTCCAGCAATATCTTTGCCGCAACAATCTGCTGAACCTGAAGAATCTCAGACACGGAATTCGAAAAAAATAGACAAATCAAATCTTTTGAGTTCAAATTAAACCGATCAAAGCAAACTTAACCTGTTATTCCCAAAAGAAGCCGAATAAATTAGCGAAAATCTCTATTATTTAAAACTAGAATTCAAATAACTGAAAACAAAATCTTCATAAAAACCAATTTAAAAGATAATACAAAGATAATCTAAGAAAATAAAATCAAATCAAATTCAAAACAAAATAGATAAGATCTAATCAAATATTCAAAAACAAAATTGAATAAATCACGCAAAATCAAATCTATCTTAACCGCAAAATCAAATCAACGAAAAATAAAATCAATACAAACTCTGGGAGCTCAAAGTTTTGCTCTGTGAAATGCTCCCGCAAAAATCCTGCTCTCTCAAACATCGACCAACCTTAGGGAAGGATATTTCGACTGAAACTTCTCACCCCAATAATGTTTCACACGCTGTCCATTCACCTTGAACACTCTCCCATCTTTTTCATCCTGCAAAGTAATTGCTCCATTGGAAAAAACCTCAAACACAATAAACGGTCCTGACCATTTAGATTTTAATTTTCCAGGAAATAATTTTAATCTAGAATTATAAAGCAAAACTTTCTGACCCTTGACAAACTCCTTAGATTTTATTTTCTTGTCATGCCACAGCTTAGTCTTTTCTTTATACATTTTTGCATTTTCGTAAGGAAATTGACGAAATTCTGCTAACTCATTAAGCTGCAGCATTCTTATTGCTCCTGCACGACTCAAATCAAAATTTAATTTTTTCAAAGCCCAAAATGTTTTATGCTCAAGCTCTAATGGTAAATGGCAAGCTTTCCCATATACTAACCTATAGGGAGACATACCTAGAGGAGTCTTATAAGTTGTCCTATAAGCCCAAAGAGCCTCATCCAACCTAAAGGACCAATCCTTTCTAGATGGATGGACTACTTTCTCTAAAATAGCTTTAATTTCCCTATTACTAATTTCAGCTTGACCATTTGCTTGTGGGTGATAAGGGGTAGCTATCCTATGCTTAATCCCGTACTTAGCTAAAAGCATAGTTAAGATATTATTAACAAAATGTGTACCCTCATCACTCACTAGAGCCCTAGGTGTCCCAAACCGTGCAAAGATGTGCGATTGAAGAAACCTTGCTACTGTCTTGGCATCACTCTGATGGCATGCAATGGCCTCCACCCACTTGGACACGTAATCCACTGCCAATAAGATAAAAACATTGCCATTAGAAGGGGGAAATGGCCCCATAAAGTCAATACCCCATACATCAAATAATTCAACTTCTAAAATGTAAGTAAGAGGCATTTCATCTCTTGGTCCCAAATTTCCTCTCCTTTGGCAAGCATCACATTGCTTGTAGAACCAATGGGCATCCTTGAATAACGTAGGCCAGAAAAATCCGCAATGCAAAATCCTCATAGCCGTCCTCTGACCGCTGAAATGACCTCCATACGGCGAAGAGTGACATTGCTCCAGGATTTCCTTTGCTTCAGCACCTGAAACACACCTACGTATAATACCGTCAGAGCATTGCTTATACATAAACGGCTCATCCCAATAGAAAAATTTTGCATCATGCTTAAACTTTTTCTTCTGCCTCCAATCCATATCAATAGGAGTGACTCCCTTTACTAAAAAGTTGGCAATATCAGCATACCAAGGGACATCCCTAACTACCTTTACCTGAACAGCAAAAAGCTGCTCATCTGGAAAAGAATCGTAAATGGCAGATTGCTCCAGCAAAGATGATGATGGATCAAGACGAGATAGATGATCTGCAATGACATTCTCTGATCCCTTATTGTCCTTTATCTCCAAGTCAAATTCCTGCAATAGTAAAATCCAACGAATTAATCTAGGTTTTGCATCTTTCTTTGACATTAAATACCTTATTGTTGCATGATCCGTGAACACCGTGACTTTGGATCCAACCAAATATGGCCGAAATTTCTCAAAAACGAACACCATAGCTAACAACTCCTTTTCAGTAGTTGTGTAGTTGACCTGTGCCTCATTTAAAATCTTGCTTGCATAATATATAGGATGAATAAATTTGCCCTGCTTTTGCCCCAGCATCGCTCCCACCGCAGCATCGCTCGCATCACACATTACCTCGAATGGCAAATTCCAATTAGGTGCGCAGAGAATGGGTGCTGAGATTAAAGCAGCCTTCAACGTTTCAAAAGCCTTCCTACAATCTGCATTAAAGTCACAGACATGATCAGTGCACAATAAGTTACAAGAGGTTTACCGATTTTGGAAAAATCCTTTATGAACCTCCTATAAAATCCAGCATGTCCTAAAAAACTCCGAATTCCCTTCACTGAATTCGGTGGCTCTAGTCTTTCAATAACCTCAACTTTTGCTCTATAAACTTCTAGACCATTTTTAGAAATCCTATGACCTAACACTATGCCCTCCTTCACCATGAAGTGACACTTCTCCCAATTAAGAACTAGATGGGTATCCTCACATCTTTTTAACACATTACCTAAATTATCTAAACAACTCTGAAAAGACCCTCCAAAAACTGAAAAATCGTCCATAAAGACTTCAACAGTGGACTCAATCATATCAGAAAAAATTGCTAACATACACCGCTGAAATGTTGCTGGAGCATTGCAAAGGCCAAAAGGCATTCTCCTGAAAGCAAACGTCCCATAAGGACAGGTGAAAGTGGTTTTTTCCTGATCTTCAGGAGTAATAGTAATCTGGTTATACCCAGAATAACCATCCAAGAAACAGTAATAGGCCTGACCAGCCAATCGATCCAACATCTGGTCGATAAATGGTAGAGGGAAATGATCCTTTCGGGTGGCTTTATTAAACCTTCTGTAATCCATGCAAACCCTCCAGCCAGTTACTGTCCTTGTGGGGATCAACTCATTATCTTTATTGCTCACCACAGTGACACCTCCTTTCTTAGGAACACATTGGACAGGGCTTACCCAATTGCTATTCATGTGGACTTTTCCTACCGCAAGCGCACGGGTCAAGTAATAATATAGTGAATAGTAAATTCGAATGTCGTCCTCTAGATTGGATTTTTAAGCAAATCAAGTATTGTGAATAATCTTGCCCAATTTTATTTAGGGATCAAAAAGTGATGAAAAGATGATAATAAAGCCAAATCAAAGCAAGTAAAAAGAATGGAAATTCAATTGGGAAAACTACTTAGGGAATTGATTTCGCCGATTTAGTTTACGATTGATTTTAGGGAATAAATCACTTTAATCACAACTACCTCTCCCGAGTATAATTGATTCTCAAGCAAATTAACCAACTTGATATCCCTATCTAAGTTTATTAACATGCAAGGCAATGAGATCTTTTAACCAATTCTAAAGATAATCTAAAACCGTCAAGAATTAGAAAGTAAACTTTATTCATGCAATCTTGAGTAAGTCTAGATCAAATCCCCTCTCCCAAGCTAGATTCGAAACTTAAATCATCCAACTAATGGCCAATTAATTGAAAGCATTAAATCAAGATTACAAACACAATAACATTGCACAACTTAAACCATAAATCAATCCATAAACTTAATCAACTACATCAATCCCTAAGCTACAAGTTTAGCTACTCATAAATGTAAATACAAGCTCAACTAAACATGTGAAAGCCATAAATCTAACTAAAGGAAGAAAAGGGAAAAGAAAACTCAATGTAGGCCGAGTCCCGACGTCCCCGTCACGATCCCCACGAACAATGGGTTGATTTCCATGTCTCTCCCTTAGTTTTCAGCCTCCAAATGCTCTGTTCTGTCCTCTTTACGGCTATCCAAGGTCCCAAATCGAACTCCCCAAAAACCTAGTCGAAAATAAGCTTTTATTCTGATTTTTCGTCTTAGCGTCGAGACGCTGTCAAGACAGCGTCACGACGCTGCCTCTTATACGCGCGTTCTGAATAAGGGAAAACGGTAGCGTCGGGACGCTTCCTATCATAACGTCTCGACGCTGTGAGCTTTACGTGCCTAATCTGATATGGAATGTGAAAGATCTAGCGTCTCGACGCTAGCCTGCTGTTGACCGAGATTTGACTTTTTTCCACTTTTACTCTTTTCATTCCTTTGCATCTTTTCACGCCCCGAGCACCCGATTAACTCTAATATGGCATTATAGCTCCAATCAACCATTTCCTACAAAATAAACAATAAAGCACAATAAAATGGCCCAAACACCATAAAAGACTAGCTAAATTAAATAAGTAAAAGTAGCTAGCTATGCTCGCTATCAAATACCCCCAAACTTAAGCTTTTGCTAGTCCTCGAGCAAACTCTAAATTAGACATATAATGGAAGAATGGATGCAACAGTCATAACTCAATCCTCAAGGCTCAAAAGTCAATAACCAAGCAAGCAAGAGATATGCACACAAGGACCAATGAGGGAGACAAATTAAAATTTTTCCAAAATTAACTTGCACAAGCGAGATCTAACTCAGCAAGATCAGACTCTACTAGCTCGGGATTGGATTATTAAACTCTCAGCTCATCTTCCCTCTACACTGGCACTAAGGCTTCACTAATGAGTTAATGCAACAAATTAGTTTGTTTATCTCCATACTTAGGTGCTTTTAATTAACAATTGAATTAAGCATGTAAATGTGGCACTAGCTTTCACACACCCATTGCAGGGACCCTTAACCTGAGTTTTCTCTGGTTGGCCTAACTGATCACAACAGGGGTAGCTCTTTTTGCCTTAATCTTTATTAACCATTGCATATTGCGCGCATAAGTGATGGCATGCAAAAATTTCATCATTTTCCTATTAATTTTAGCTAGTTTTGTGCATAAATTGTGAGCTTTAATGTATTTTTATGTTGATTTTATACAAAACCGAGTTTTGGCAACAAAACTGAGATTTTAAGAGAAGTTGGGTAAATTTGGAGACTTTTTGGGCAAATTAAAGAATAATCATTGAAGATTAAAAGCCCAAAAAGCCCAAAAAGTTGAAGAAAGGAGGCAAAATTCTGCAAATCAGGCTTCTAGAAGGCCTAGCGTCGAGACGCTAGGACCGTAGCGTCTCAACGCTAGGTGGTCAGAATAGCGCATACAAAAATCGCGACAGCGTCGCGACACTGTCTGCGTAGCGTCTCGACGCTGCGACAACTTCTGCCCCAAGACAACATGACGTCACAGCGTCGAGACGCTGTGACGTAGCGTCTCGACGCTGTCGACTTGTTCAGCAAGAAAATTCCAGCCCCTTGCACTATAAAAAAACCCCTTCCCTTTGGTTCAAATCATCCCAAATTTGGGGGAGCTCTCCCCTAGCTCAATAGAGAGAAAAAGTGAGAAGAATTGTGGAGAAAAAGTGGGATTTAAGTGGGATTCTAAGGCTCAAGATTCGAGATGATCGTGGCGGGAGCTTGGGATCAATTTATCGGTTATTTCTTCCTTACTTCTTTATAATTCCTTATTGTAATTTGAGTTAGGTCTATGGATCAAGATCATTTTGGCACAATTATTTCCATTTGTGAGTAGATATTGAGACCTAGGGTCGTTATTCTAGTTAATTGGATATTGTAGCGCAATTACTTGGATTATGTAATGAATGTCTTCATATTTCATCTATGCAATTCATGCTTAATGCCTTTAATCTCTTGATCACGGATTAATTGTTATGATGGTCTAAATTGATACTCGACAGAGAGAAATTAGATTAGATCCTAATTGCATGGCTAACGATTGCTTGGAACACGAGAGTGAAAGAGAATTGTTAGAAATTGATTATGAAGTTGCTTAATGCCATACTATGATTAACTAAGGAGATGGACAAATAAATTAGTTATGTTAGTATGAGATGTGGAGGAGCTTGAAAGAGAAATCCGCTTGTAATTACTTCTAGATTTATGGAATTGAAGATCATTAGTCACATACATCCATGAAATTGAGCTACAAATCCAAGAAAGCTAGATAACACCCTAGGTCAAGTTCCCTTATTTGGTTATTTTCATTTCATTATTACATGTTTATTTTTATTAATTCCTTTAATTTTCGCACTATCATTCGAATTGATCTTCTAAATAAAATTAAAACATGATGATTCTTGGTACTTAATGGAATTAATTCAATTTCCCTGAGGATTCGATACTCGGTATTACTACCGTTTTATATTACTTGTGACGACCCGTACGCTTGCGGAAAATCGCCCAACAATAAGTCATGACTTCTTTTCTTTTTCAATAATAACAACAAGAATGATTTTTTTGTTATGAACAAAATAAGCAGATATTCTTTTCTTTTTTCCTAAGCAAGATCAAATATGCTAATTTGCAAAAAATTAACTCTTTAGCTTTACCCTACACCTATCGAGGTGACAACAAGCATATGAACTCAATAATTCGCTCCTAAGCATTCAAATCCAAATCTAGCCAAGACAGATACTCTACTCATGCAAGCCATCTCCTAGAAAAATTTCAAAAAGTCTCCCTTTTTGGGCACTTATGCTTACATCTCATCACAGGCTTGAAAATTGACAAGAAAGCCTATCCTAGGACATCATAATCATGCAAAAGTAGCATCCAGAAAACAACCATATGCATAATTCAAAGAAAGCTCAAAACTATAGCCCGAACTCAGATGCTCAAGGGCTCCACAAACATGCTAATCCACCCTCAAACTTAAAGTATGCATTGTCCTCAATGTATAAAGAAAATAGGGCATAAACAATCATGAGAACAATAAAAGAATGACAGGAGTGAATAATACTGGCCTGGAATAATGATGACTTCTTGCTTGAGAGCTTTGAATCTTGAAAGCTTGAAAGCAAAGGAGAGGAAGAAAACAAGACCTACAAAACAAAAACAAACAATAAATCAAAAACAAAAAGAAAACACACTAACTTACTTGGGTTGCCTCCCATAAGCGCTTGTTTAACGTCATTAGCTCGACGTGTTGCACGTGCTTCAAGGAGGCTTTTGTTCTGTGAATCCAACAGAGGTGCTCTTTCTTGCACCTTTCCTGTAGCCCATGAAAAGCACTTCATCTTTAGAGTCTTCAACTGCTTTAAAGATTTCTTTTTCGTTCTTGACTCTAATAGTGAGCTCCTTGCGCTCAATATCTATGATCACTCGCCCAGTAGCGAGGAATGGTCGTCCTAATATGACAGGCATTGAAGGATTTTCTATCATGTCCATAACATACAAGTCAATAGGGAGGAAAAATCTACCTACTCTGATTAACACATTCTCTACAATACCAACTGGTCTCACCACAGATTGATCAGCCAATTGGAGCTTTACAGGAGTAGATTTAATCTCACCTATGTCTAACTTCTTACACAAGGACAATGGGATAATATTAATGCTAGCACCTAAATCACATAATGCTCTGAAGGAATAAGTACCAAAACTACAAAGAACAGAAAAACTCCCTGGATCTGCTACTTTTTCAGGTACTTTCTGTTGTACTCTGGTGCTGCATGTGGAAGCAAGATAAACAGTGTCAACCTTCTTTTCTTTTTGCTTCTTCACTAACCACTCCTTCATAAACCTGTTGTATTGCGGCATCTCTAATGCCTCTGCAAAAGGAATATTAATATTCAGATTCATAAAAGCATTCATAAATTTATCAAACTGAACCTGATTGTTCTTTTTCTTCTTTTTCTTTTTCCTTTTCTTGGGAACCAACGGTGTGGGAGAAGGAATAGGAGGCTCAAGGTTAGGCTATTCAGCCTCATCAGATGATGTGTCCTCCTCAGCTTCCCCTGTAGGCGTTTCATAGTCCTCAGATTCAGGTTCCTCTCCAGATTCCTCCTGGTGCACAGTGATTGCCTTACAATACTCCATTTGGGGTTTCTCTTGCTCAGCTGGAGCCTTACCTTTGTTCATGGTGCTTACAACATTCACCAACTGTCCCAGCTGAGTCTCATTGTTCTTTATGGCTGCACTATGGCCATTCACCGTGGTGTTAATAGCAATGACTGCCTCCTCTAACTTGGTTGTCCTGTTACTAGACTCTGCAATGAAAGCTCCAACAAGATCTTCTAACTTTTTATTATCTTGAGTTTGAGGGGCAAAACCAGGAGGATTAAGAACATTCTTAGTATTAGCATAAGAGAAATTTTCATGGTTCCTATTGTTAGGGTGATAATGTGTAGGTGTAGAACTATTATTATATCCCCTAGAATTAAAATTTGATACATACTGAACCTGCTCGATGGTCTCCTCCTGAGGTCTAGATGCTAAAGCAGCAGCTGATTCAATTGATTGAGCACTCCCTGTACCTGAAAATTTCATAAAAGCATTAGCAAGGGAGGTCATCTGGGCCTGGAGTGCACTTACTTTATCAACCTTAAACACTCCAGCAGCAATCTTTTTAGGTGTAGACCGCTCAGATGGCCACTGATAGCTGTTGGTGGCCATATCCTCTAAAAGTGTGCGAGCGTTTTCCACGGTCTTGGACAACAGAGTCCCACCTGCATCTGCATCAACAATCGTTTTTGTACTAGGAGTTAAACCATTATAAAACAACTGTACCTGAAGCCAATCGGGGTAACCATACTGAGGACACTTCCTCAGTAGCTCTTTGAATCGCTCCCAAGCTTCGAACAGCTGCTCATCATATTGTTGTTGAAATGTCCCAATCTCGGTCCTCCACTAAAATTAATTAATTTGCCCAAACACATTTTAGGCCTTAAATTAATTAATTCATTATTTGAACTCTTTCAAAACTTCCATAAATTTATATTTGAACTTTTCTAATATTAATTTCTCTCATAATAATATATCAATATATATTATATTTGTTTCCCTTAATAAATTGAACATTTTCAATTTACTTTTATTACTTAGTTGCCTCAAATTACTTTACGAGCTACCAGTGGGACCTAATGGACCTGCAGATCAGAAGCTCCAACGATGTGAGATTAATTGGTCAAACTCATTAACCACATTAATCAATATTCGTTAACTGTGTGTACATTCCACTATAGACTCACAGTTGCACTCTTCTCACTGCAGACATATTTTCTGTGTCCACGGATCTAGACCAATATCGACTAGTTAGTCCTTCACGAGTGTCCGTAACACCAGCTAGGTCAAATTACCGTTTTACCCCTGGGTTACCTCTATTTCCTTAAGTACCAATTCTCCTCTAATGAACAACCTGTTTGTGGTCCAACCATCAAACAGAAAACCCTCTCGTGCCATTGAGAGTGTAGGGCCCTTTGTTCAAGGCTCGGACTAACCACTTAAGGGAACACTCATCTGCTTCCCTAAAGTCGGGAATGAGTGAATTCCATCTTGTACAATTATGTTCTCAGCTCCCCATTTGGTCTTTTCCCCAAAGTGGTAGGCTTATTGAGTCGGCGTATTGGCCACTCTCACCTATACAAATCAAAGGACAATCTCTCATGAGCAGGAGTCCATAATCAATTCAGGATTAAGACTAAGTTGTCTAGGTCGTCCTAGTGAAATAGAAAACCAACTAGTTAACGGTGTTATAACTAGTGGTTACTATTTCGTGGTCCGGTCTTATGCAAACTCATTGCATAGGATACCCCCACTCGCATGTCTCCTACACGAACGCGTTGGATCGCAGCGTTTGTATCAAATACAAAGTGGGTCGTATCCATAGTGTTACCAGGATAAGGCACCCAGTCTTATCCCTATACTATAGACCCTTTAGGCTGTTTCTTGAACAATGATCCCATATGTCGCTACATATAGTTCAAGACTCATATTACAGCCTTGGATGTCTAGTTTATTGGATTAGGGTTATTATTAGGCAAAGACAAATATAAAATAACTAATAACAATTAATGGAAAAATATATCAATATTATTTCATTAATATCCGGTCAACGGTTACATTCACTATCTACGAGTTTTAGGGCATAAAACCCAACAAACTCCCACTTGAACTAAAACACTAGTTAGTGGGATGTAAGTGCAATAATCTAAAGCTGGAAATGTCATGTATATAATACAATGAACTAGGGCATCCTTATACCCATTATACATTTTTCCCACTTGCCCTAGATTAGATGGCATACATATCTCGTAGACCTAGACCCTCTAGATGACCCTCAAACACTTTAGCCGTGAGAGCCTTCGTAAATGGATCAGCGATGTTGTGCTCCGAGGCGATCTTAGTGACGATCACATCTCCTCGTTGCACAATCTCCCGTATCAGGTGATACTTCCTCTCGATGTGTTTACCCCGTTTTTGGCTTCGAGGTTCTTTTAAGTTGGCTACAGCCCCACTGTTGTCACAGTATAGTGTTATGGGCACGTTCATATTCGGAACTACTTCCAAATCAGTCAAGAACTTTCTATGCCATACTGCCTCCTTAGCTGCTTCGCAAGCTACTACATACTCAGCCTCCATGGTTGAGTCTGCTATGCATCCTTGTTTGATGCTTCTCCACACTACTGCTCCTCCATTGAGGGTGAATACTGACCCTGATGTGGATTTCCTTGAATCCTTTTCAGCTTGAAAGTCAGAGTCAGTGTATCCAGTAAGAATCAAATCCTTAGCTCCATACACAAGCATGTAGTCCCTCGTTCTCCGAAGATACTTGAGGATATTCTTAACCGCTCCCCAGTGGTCCAACCTCGGATTAGACTGATACCTACTGACTACTCCCACTGCATAACATATGTCAGGCCTAGTGCAGAGCATAGCATACATTAAGCTGCCACAGCTAAGGCGTAGGGAATGTGTCTCATGTTCTCAACTTCTTGAGGTGTCTTAGGAGAGTGTTTCTTAGACAGGTGTACCCCATGTCTGAAGGGTAGCAGTCCCTTCTTGGAGTTTTGCATCGAATATCGAGACAACATTTTGTCAATATACGTTGCTTGACAGTGCTAGCGTTTTGTTCTTATGATCCCTTATGATTTGGATTCCCAGAACATATTGAGCCTCTCCCAGATCTTTCATTTGGAATTGGGCTGCTAGCCATTTCTTGATGTCAGTGAGGTATCCTACATCATTCCCAATGAGTGTCTTACTTGACATTTGCAAATTTTGAATACTTGATGTTTTTATGAAAAAATGTCAAGTAACATTACTTTTTAATGAAAAAATGTCAAGAAAATTGAAAAAAACACAGAGATTGACGGAAATTTTCGGAAATTTTCACACTAACATAAAACTTGACATTTTAGAAATGTCAAGTTTGTTCATAATTTACTTGTCCCATTTTACATGTCAAGGATGTTTAAAATAACCCTAAAATCTCACATCCCTTCCCCACTTCACGCCGTTCAACCCCATTCGATTTCCTTCCTCGCACGAATCCAGCCGCCCATCTCTCTCCCTCTTTTGATTTTTCCTTTCCACCGACAGCCATTTGCGAGCTCTCCCTCTTTCGCTTCGTCTCTCCTCTCTCGCTCGGCAGGTTTCCACTCTGAGAGCTAGTCACTCGCATGAAGACTCGTTTTGCTCTCTATCGTTCTCCCTCCTTGCGCCGCAAGACCCACACGATTCAACAGTCGCACGCATCCTCTCCGGTGAATTCTCTCCTCCCGCACATAACAAGCACCCTCGCCGGCGTGAGCATCAAGTAGGTGTGATTTCCTCTTCTTATCCCTCATATTCTCTCATCATCTTCCTCCTTCTATCACATCCTTTCAAGCATGATGTCATAGTGACGATAGTTTTGTCGTTTTGGTCCCATCCTATAGCAATCGCTGCAAGGAGGTGGTGGAGGGTTCAAACATGGAGTGCTTGGCTGCCATAAAAAACTTCAAATTGAATTCTCTCCTGGTAAGTTCTTCTGTTTGATAGAATGCTTTGTGTCATATTGGCAATTTGTTTATAAATTTGCTTGTAACTACACTAATTTTAGTTGCCTCTTCCAATATAATTCTTATGTTGATTTTTGGAGTGTAAAACATAGAGTGATGCTTTTCTTAGAAGTTAGAATAGTGATCAATGTCTTTATAGGTTAAGGTTGTGATTTTCAAAGGAAGAACAACTTGGTTTAAAATATAGGCTACGTGGTAGTCATAGAACAAATTAAAGACAAATGAGTTGAAAACAACGTTTAATAAACAATTACTTGCACAAGTTTTCTTTAGTACTTGTCAAAAAACAGAATGCTTGAAAAGAGCTCCCAAACTGTTCCTATATGTTATCAATTATTGTGTTTTTGTTTTCATAGTTTGCATATGCTGGAATCATGATTTAGTTGATGAATAGCTGAAATGAATTGAAAACAAAGTTTAAAAAACACTGGCACATGTTTTTCTTTAATCCTTGTTAAAAACAGATTGCTCTCAAAAGAGCAGCCAAACAGTTCCTATATGTTATCTTCATAATCCTACATCTGCTGGAATCAAGATTTGGTGGATGAATAGCTGCAAGCCTACTATAAGTCACCGAATCTCTTCTTTAGGAAAAACAAGTCTTTGAATCTCTCTCTTTAGAGACTAAACTTTTTTTATATTATATTGGACTGGTCTTTTACTCATCTCTTGTGCGCATTGCATAAGTTACTGTATTAAATTTTATGATTTGAAGGAAGCAACATCAGACAACTTTTGCATCCTGTCACCACCAAATGTATCCTTGGACTAGCATCTGATTTTAGATTAAAATGAAAAATTATGGACCCAAGGAAACATATACTGGTGGCAGCTGGTCAGGTGTAGGGTGATAGATTTCTCCACTTTGAACTGCTTTTTGGTAAATTTTTTTCAGGAAGTTTCTATTCTAAGTAGCAATTTATGTTCTGTTAATTGTGTCGTTATTTCTGGGTGTGTGTGTTTCTGAAACATGCTTTAGTCTAGACTTTGTTTTAATGATTCGACCATCACCATGGAATGAGCTTTAAAGTTGCAGAAAAATGACTAGCGTTACAATTCTTTGGAACTATAGTCAGGAGTCCTCAGATATAATAGCTTGTTGATGACCAGTATGTTTCCAAGCTGATAAAAGCTAAACCCTTTAGCTTGGCAATCTCCTAAAGATCTCTATCCCAAAGGCATGTTTTTTCAATCTGTATTTACATTATAAAAATGAATGCTTGAGGTTTTAGATTAAAATGAAAAAAAATGGACTTGAGGAAACATATCGTGGTGGCATCTGGTCAGGGGTAGGGGTTGATGAAGGGAAAGGATCTCATCTTGTGAGTTGGAAGGTTATTGAGAAACCTTTGAGTCTTGGGGGTCTTGAGATTGGTAATTTGAGAACTCGAAACAGAGCCCTGCTTGCCAAATTGCTATGGCGTTTTCGCCTCGAATCTGATTCTCTTTGGGTTAGGATTATCGTGAGTAAACACGGTCAACATCCTTACATGTGGCTCTCGGGTGGGGTCAAATGCACCTTCAGGAATCCTTGGAGAGATATTTCCTTGGAGTTCCCCTCTTTCTCTCCTCTGGTCCAGTGCATTGTGGGGGATATGAGGGATATTTGTTTTTGGGAGGATTTGTGGGTGGGGGATCGTCCCCTCTGCTCCTTGTTCATGATAAGTGTAGTTATATTCCTAAGTTTTGATAAGTTTAGTTTAATTTGGTTATTATGTTTATAAATTTTGATAACTTAATTAACTTTAGTTGTTATGTTCTTAAGTTTAAGTTTTGATAACTTTGATAGTTCTTGTTAGTCATTTTAAAAAAAAAGTTCTTGTTAGTTTGATGAGTTTAATATTTGTGTTCATGATAAGTTTGGTTTATTTAATTTTGAGGTGAAGAAATTTTGATGATATTAGAAGTTATTCTGTGAACTGTTTGCTAAAGATGATCTATCTATGTTATGTTAATTTGTAAATCTCAGGTGATGGTCTAAAAATTTGAGTTGCTTTTGTAAGTATTTGTTTTTGAATCTCATTTGTTGAGAATCTCCACATGAATTGTGTTGTCTTATTTTTGCTGCTTGATATGCTTTTCACGCGAGTTCTACGGGTTTATTTCTCACAGTTTCTCCCTGATTTTGAATCCTTTGCTCCTTAGCCTCCTAATCAATTTTTTTTTTGTCTTCTTTTTAATGCCCAAGCAACGTGGTTTTCAAGCTAATAGGACCAAATTTAGAATGTAAACTACATTTCTCATTTTTCTGTTGTTGGAGTATGTGGTAGCTTTTATTCAAATTTGTCGGGTTTCTGTGTTGGTTCTGGATTGTCATGGGTTTTATGCTTATAGGTTTCAAGTTTTGTATTATGGATGAATTTTTATATCCTCGAATAATTTGAACTTTAATTTTGATCATTTGCTAGTGTGAAGAAGTTTTCTGCCTAGCCTTAAAAAGACGTTACCGCCTATTATCTTATTATGCACTTTTTCCTATATGGTTCATACAACTGGTGTGTCCCTATTGAAACTACTTTCTTTTTTCTTTTTTCATGTGTATTCACTTGTCTAACCTTGATATGTTCTCTCTGTGGTCCTAGTTTTCTTGGTGGTTGTAAACTTTTTGACTTTGAATGAAGTTGATATTCAAACTGTACCAGAGTTGACTAGCTTTAGGAAAATGCTTAAATGAATCATGCAATCACAAGAAGGAATGACTAAATAGGTATGAACTCTATACTTTTGTTAAATTATAATGGTAGTAAACTGTTTTGAGATTTGTTGTATGGCTATCATGCAGTTATGGTAGCCAATGATTTGCGTATAGGGTGGTGGGCTAGTGCTTCAAGATTGATTTGAGTACATGGTGGAGTTAATACATGCTTATATTTATGTTCTTAAGTTTAGATAAGTGTAATTACAAGTTTTGAGTTTATTTGGTTCGTTTGGTACATTTACGTTCATGGTAGTTGAGTTTTGAAAAGTGTAGATGCTACGTTCATAAGCTTTGAAAAGTTTTGGGTAAATTTAGGTTTTATGTTTTGTAACTTTGGTAACTTAGATAAGTTTTTGTGTTACGTTTATTTATGTTTATGATAGTTCGTTGATGTTACGTTCATTATTTTTTAAAGGCTTGAACTTTTTGGTTGTTTTAGAGGGATTGAGAGTTCAGGAGAGGAGATTTGGAAGTCGATTAGATTTAACACTTCCTTATGGGCGTCAGTTTGTCGACCTTTTCGTAATTTTGAGTAGGGGTTGATGTTTAGAGGTTGATTTGAGGAGGGGTGAGAAATTGCTTTGAATATAGGGGGTGGGTTGTTGCTTAGAGATCAGATTGTTCATAAGTTTAAGTTTACTTAAGTTTAGTTTATTTGGTGGTTGTTTAGTTTAGTTTGTATCGATAAATTAGTTCGATTTACCTATTTAGTTATGTTATTCTTTTTAACATGTTTTTCTTTTTTGGCTCAAGGCTAGCTCTTGAAATCTCGGAGGATCTTTACCATCTCATCAAGAAAGTTGTTTCAATCAAAAAGCATTCGGAGAAAAACAGGAAAGACAAGGATTCCAAGTTCAAGTTGATTTTGGTGGAGAGCAGGATCCATCGCCTAATCCGGTATTACAAAAAGACAAAGAAGCCTCCCCTTGTTTGGAAGTAGTAAGTATTTTAAGGCACGGAAGCACATGAATTATTTAATAGGTAGTTTGTGATTTTGAATATATGGTGGCGATAGGTATTATGTAATTTTGAATATACGGTGGAAATGAGTGTAAAGTTCTTCATTTTGGAATTGTCCAAATGGAGTTGATAAGTCCTGTAATTTTGTAATTGTTCATGTGGGTCGATAGGTCTTGTAATTTTTGGAATTGTTCATATGGGTTGATAATTGTAATTTTGGAATTGCTCATATGGAGGTTGGATACTTTTGTAATGTTGAAAATATGAATTTTATTGAAGTTATTGGAAGAAATTTGGTTGATGGATCTTGGATGTGTATTTGTTTATTTGGTTGATCAATATATCAAATTGTTGGAATGCAATGCAGGAGATTAAAAATAATAGGGAAACAACTATTATAATTGAAAAAAAAAATTACCAACAAACTTGACATGTAAAATGTGTCAACAACATTTTAAATTGATATTTCTGAAATGTCAAGAGAAAGTATCATTTGACATGTTTTTGCTGTCAAGTTTTAACAAATATGATATTTAATAACTATCAAGAAATCTATATACATGACGCTTTATAAGTATAAAAAAATTAATATTCTTGACGTTTCATATATATCAAGTAAAAGATGTCTTGACGCTTCTCGTTTGTCATATTTTCGATACCTTATTCTTGACAGTGGTTCTCTCGATGCTTTTAAAAGCGTCAAGAGTATTAACAGTTGACATTCCAAAAGCGTCAAGTAAGTCATTTTTTCTTGTAGTGGTACCCCATGTCTGAAGGGTAGCAGTCCCTTCTTGGAGTTTTGCATCGAATATCGAGACAACATTTTGTCAATATACGTTGCTTGAGACAGTGCTAGCGTTTTGTTCTTACGATCCCTTATGATTTGGATTCCCAGAACATATTGAGCCTCTCCCAGATCTTTCATTTGGAATTGGGCTGCTAGCCATTTCTTGATGTCAGTGAGGTATCCTACATCATTCCCAATGAGTAGGATATCGTCTACATAAAGTATTAGAAAATCTACTTTCCTTTTGTTGACTTTCTTGTACACATAAGGTTCATCAACGTTTTGGTCAAAGCTGCCAAAAGATTTGATTGCAGTATCAAATCTAATGTTCCATGATCTGGATGCTTGTTTCAATCCATAAATGGATCGATTGAGCTTACAAACCTTTTGTTCCTGACCTTGGGCTATGAACCCTTTGGGTTGAGACATGAAGATATTCTCTTCAAGATTAACATTCAGAAAGGCAGTCTTGACGTCCATTTGCCATATTTCATAGTCATAATATGTGGCTATGGATAAGAGAGTTCTTATGGACTTTAACATGGCTACAGGAGAAAAGGTTTCCTCATAGTCAACCCCTTCCTTTTGGGTATAACTCTTTGCCACTAGTCTAGCTTTGAAGGTCTGTACCTTTCCAGCTGCATCTCTTTTTCTCTTATAGATCCATTTGCACCCTATGGGTTTTACCCCATTTGGTAGATCTGTAAGTTCCCATACAGAATTGGAGTACATTGACTCCATTTCCAGGTTCATGGCTTTGACCCATTCATCCTTATCTTCGTCATTCATTGCCTGTCGATAGGACAATGGATCCTCAATGCCATCATTAGGTATGACAACCTGAGTTTCAGTTAAACCCAAGTAGCGGTCAGGTTGTAATACAACCCTCCCACTGCGTCGAGGCATTCCCAACGTTTGAGATGGACGGGGATGGATCTGAAGAACTAGTTCCTTCATCAACCCTTGTTGAAGGTCCAACTTCATCAACAACTCTTGATGATTCTTCAGTAGCTTCTTCTAATATTATTTTGCTGCGTGGTTTATGATCTCTCATGTGGTCTTCCTCTAAGAAAGTGGCGTTTGTCGATAAAATCACCTTATTTTCTTGTGGGTCGTAGAAATAACCACCTCTCGTTTCTTTAGGGTAACCAAAAAATTGGCACAGTTTTGAACGAGGTTCCAGTTTCTTAGGATTTGTCACAAGCACGTGTGCTGGACAACCCCAGATGCGAAAGTGATGCAAACTAGGTTTACGCCCCTTCCATAATTCGAAAGGTGTTTCATAAACACTTTTCGAGGAAATATTGTTCAAGATGTATACTACAGTCTCTACTGCATACCCCCAAAACGAGCTAGGCAATTGAGCATAGCTCATCATTGATCGAACCATGTCTAACAAGGTTCTATTTCTCCTTTCTGACACACCATTCTGTTGAGGTGTACTAGGGGCTGAGAGTTGAGATTGGATTCCATGTTCTATCATATAATCCTGGAATCTTTGATCCATATACTCCCCTCCTCGATCAGATCGAAGTACTTTAATAGATTTACCTAATAGGTTTTCAACTTCAGCCTTAAACTCCTTAAGCTTTTCAAGGGCTTCAGACTTATGTCTCATTAGGTACAAGTAACCATATCTTGAATAATCATCTATAAATGAGATGAAATATCCGTACCCTCCTCGAGTTTTTACATTCATTGGACCACATAGATCCGAATGTATTAACTCCAAGGGTTCTTTGGCTCTGTAACCTTTTCCAGTAAATGGTCTCTTGGTCATTTTTCCTTCGAGACAAGATTCACAAGGTGGTAGTGAATCATCTTCTAACTTGCTTAGAAGTCCATTCTTTACCAAACGACCGATCCTATCGATGTTTATATGACCAAGTCTAAGATGCCAAAGATGAGTATTGTTACTTGATGGAGAAATCTTTTGCCTTTTACTTTGAGTTTCAGTAGTTTTAAATAATTTGTGATTTAAAAGTGCTTTGTTGTCAGTTGGTCTTAAAACATACAAGTTATTTTCCAATTTGGCTGAACAAATAAGTACACCATTTTTGTAAATGAACGCTTCATTCATATCAAAAGTAACTGTATACGATTGTTCAATCAAATATGAAATAGAAATTAAGTTCCTCTTAATCTTGGGAACGATTAACAAACTTTCTAAAAGTAAGAATCTATTTCTAAAAAATAACTTCGCAGCTCCCACTGCTTTAGCTGAAATGACTTCTCCAGTTTCGACCCTGAGTGTCATTTCCCCATCATTCAACTGCCGAAAGGAACTATTTTCCTGAAAAGAAGAGCAAACATGATTAGTTGCTCCTGAATCAAGTATCCACGTAAACTCATCATGTTCTACCAGGCATGTTTCTAAAACAAGTAAATCAAATTTACCTTCCTTTTCCTTCTTTTTCTCTGCAAGGTACTTTGGGCAGTTTCTCTTCTAATGTCCATTTACATTGCAGTGGAAACACTTGCCCTTGTCTGCCATAGCTTTGGCTTTTCCCTTGCTTTTAGCAGCAGTACTGGGAGCTTTCCCCTTGTTTCCTTTCTTCTTCTGAGTTTTCTTTGAAGAAGTGGCTACAGATTTAGTTCCAGAGGATGAACCCTTCTCGAACTTTCTTTTAGAGTGAACAACGTTTGCCTCTCCTTCTATCTGTCCCTTGTTCTTAAGAAGAGACTGATAGAGTTGTAGCTCATTCAGGAGGCTAGTCAAGTTGAATGTTATTTTATTCATCATTGCATTGCTTCGAAACTGTAGAAAACTCTTCGGAAGAGATTCTAAGATAAATGCAACCTGACTACGCTCATCTATGACAGCCCCGTTTGCGTCTGCCACGTTGAATTGGACCATCATATCCAGGACATGCTCCTGAACAGACGTGCCCTCTTTCATGCGACAGCTATAAACGTATTTGAGAGCGTCATGGTGGAGTTGGTAGGACGGTTGTCCAAACATCTCCTGGAGAGAGTTCATAATCTCCCTCGCTGTTACCATGCCCTCATGCCTTTTAGCCAAAACTTCAGATAAGCTGGCTAAGATATAGGTGCGAGTCTTATCATTGGCCTTTGTCCAGTGGTCATAAGCATCCTTAACTGCTTGGGCTGCATTACGAGTAGGGGCTGGAGGACAATCCTCCGTTAAGACGAACCGCAGATCATCGACAACAAGAATCGTATTCAGGTTCGACTTCCACGTAGCATAATTTTCGCCGGTTAATTTCTCATTTTTAAGCAGAGAGACAATTGAGGAAGACATTGCTGAAATTTAAACAAACAATGACCGTATTAGTTATCTTTGCCTTAACCCACCATACAAGCAAACAATTGCACACGATCCAATCAATTTAGCAAAACAGACAATCACAGAACCCTAAAACTATTGATTTAGTTTTGCAACGATGATTCAGAGGTTTAGAATATCAGCCACCGAAGGGTGATCAGGTACTCCTCCTTTGAAATGAGACACCTCTCAGCTAATTCTAATTCCAGAATAACTCATATTCCTATAGACATTAGCCACCGTCGTTCGGTCAAGGATTTGTTAACACTTTTAACTCATCCTCGTAAGTGTAACCCTCCCACTTTCAGATCTCAGAGGCACGCACCAACAGGCTACCGAAGGGAAAGACAACTGTTGGTGATTAGCCTAAGAGCTCCTATCCTTTTCAGGAGTTCACGATGTTCCGAATCCTATGATCAGGCCCTCCGAAGGGATGGTTGCGCCAGGACAACCTGCAGGCGGATCACAGGACTCTCACAGTGTGAACTATGGGCGGAAACCAAGGGATACGTTGACACGTGTCCCGCTCCCACTTACTCTAGACATTTTTCCCATTCACCTTGATATTGATTCATGCAAACACTTTCCGAAGGGAGGCCGCTCCTAAGGCGACTCGAAGCCGATCATGAATCTCACGTTGTGAATATAGGGACATAGGAGCAAAACTTGATTTAAATCTCGTTTTGTAACTTTCCTCCCACTGAAAATGTCCTAAGGTTAATATAGGGTTGTTTAACTTAGATAGTATTCGACTAAGTCAATCTATCTAAGTCTGATCCTATTATAACAATTATGGAAATGATTCAACTGCAATCTTTTGGGTGAATTAAACTTCTTTTAATAAACCCAACATTGCAAGTCAACATTACTATGGTTAATTCAACTCAATGTTCGGGTCAGTTCCCAGGTAGGAGGTGTTCCGTAAACCGTCAATTTAAATACCTCTAACCTTAGACAGAACTTTACCGAGAGAGTTCCCTTATAACCTCAGTAATGTAGGGTCTTTACTCTAAAGATCTAGGTGCATTAAACACTTTTAATAAACCTAGTGACATTGCATGCTAACATTTAACTATGATTAATTCAACTCCGGTATTCCAGGTCAGTTCCCAAGTAGGAGGTGTTCCGTAAACCGTCAACTTAAATACCCCCAGCCTTAGACAGAACATTACCGGTGGAGTTCCCTTATAATCATAGCAATGTTTTTCCTACTTAGTCAATTAAAACTATTTTTAATTCTAAGTAAGAAAAGATTCTAATCCTATTAGAAAACGATCTAGGTCTAATTAATTTTAAACAATTTAAAATTAATCCAATTTATCCTATGATCTTATGTTTGCATGCAAATCTTGATTATAGATTGACGGTTTCTAATCATTAATATTAAAGAACTATTTCAAATTTTAATGATTAATCCTATAATCAAGAATCTAGGGTTTAATTCATTCAACAATCTCATTCAAATTAAATAATTAAACCATACTAATTGCATGAATAATATAACAATTATATTATTAACTATGGATGTTTCATGCTTCATGCAATTTTGATTTTCTTTTATTATAACAATTATAAGCCAATCAAGAAAATCAATCAAGCATGCTTCATTCATCACATTAAACATAACTATTTATATTTAATTTAAGTAATGATATGCTTCATGCTTTCCAATTTTTCAAATAATTAATATACACTTATATTAAAAAATATGAAAACAAATCCATGCATTTAAACATACACTATAACATTTTATAATATATAAAAATGCATGAGCATGTTTATAACCTAAGGTGGGATTAAATATTCTATATGACATCCATAAAGCATATAAATAGCAATTGAACCGGTTAATTTTGGCCCCTAGGATAAAATAAAGCATTAAATTACATTAATTTAGCTAAATTCTATCCTAAAAAATCATTGTACAGCTCCGGAATTGGTCTAGACAGCACGAACCGCCCCGAACCACCTCGAACCAGACTCCAAAATCACGAACCATGCCAAAAATTGGCTGAACCGGACCAAATAGGTCCCAGCCCAACCAAACCGGTCCGAATCGGACCGGCCACGCCTTGAACTGCACCTTTTGAAACCCTAATGCACGCCTCCATCGTGACAGCGTCGAAACGCTGTGTTGATAGCGTCCCGACGCTGTGCGTTTTCCATATCTGGCGCCTGCATAATCGAGACAGCGTCGAGGTGCTGTTGAGGTAGCGTCCTGACGTTGTGTGCTTTCCTTACCGAGCGCCTTTGGTATCGAGACAGCGTCGAAACGCTGTTGAAGTAGCGTCCCGACGCTGTTGCATCTGGAGGCAGAATCTGGGCAAAACAGCAGCGATATCTTCGGTTTTGGCCTCGATTTCAGCGGCCATTGCTTCTATTTTTATCTCATAAAAACCTATTCTAGACCCAGACTTACATAGGACTCGATTTTACATAATATACCCGAAACACCGGGCCTTATATGATCAAAATCACATAAAAATAAAATCTATGGCCATAAAATTAACCCAAACAGTTCAACGCAAATCGAATATACATTATGCATAAATCCCACCTATTAGAGCCTATCGCAACTTTTAAAATTAATTAATAGGGACAGCGATGGCTCTGATGCCGATTTAAGGGAATAAAAGTCCCCACGCAGCAGAAGCGCATCGATTGGACCTTACACCGTATATTAATTAACATTAAAATATCGTTACGAAAACTCAAACAAACTTTAAACAAACATTAAAGCTGCTGTAAAATTGGTTTAAACATGCTTAAAAATAAATCTAAATTTATTTTCATGCTTTTCTAAAGAAAAGGGAAAGAACCGTCACATACCTTCGTTGAAGACTTGACCGTTCTTCGCCAACGACGCTCCACGAACGAAAACGCAGCAGCCGCCTTTGTTTTTCTTCGCTGGAAATTCCTTCTTGATTGACACAATAACCACAAAGGTTACACCGGTATGTCTCTAAGTCTAGGAAGTAAAAGACTTGTGGGAGTCTTTCTCTAAGAGGGAGGCTAGAGAGAATTCTAGGTCTTGTCTTTCAAGAGTGTTAAGTATCATGACCAATTAGGTCTAGTGTTCTATTTATAGAAGAGAGACCATGAATAAAATATTCAATTAAATCAAGCTTTTCCAAAATTGATTCAATCTTATTCCTTAATTAATCAATCACGATCAATCAATTCCATAATTGATTAATCTTTTCCACAAATGACTAATTACTTCCATAAGTGATTAGATCATTTCCATAAGTGATTAGATCATTTCCATAAATGATTAATCACTTCCTTAAGTGATTAATTATTTCCATAATTGATTAGTTCCCGATTAATGAATTCTTTAATTAATTAACCACCAATTAAATATCACATATTTAATTGGGGCATTTGTATCAATAGCAAAAAAAAAATCAATAATTGCAGGCGTGTCTTTGATTTATTGGGTTTGCAGATATAGCAAAAAATGTTTGGCCCGGCCCAGACAATAACGCAAAAAGACTAAAATAACCTCAGCTCGTCGTCCACCGATATACCAAATATCTAGTATATTAAACCCTAAAAATATATTAGATATTTGGTATATCAATCAACTGATATACTAAATATATAGTAAATATATAATATATCATATGTATATTTATTAGATATTTGATATATCAATCAATTAATATACTAAATATATAGTATATCAGATGTATATTTCGTGAATATAATATACTTTACACATGAGCTTTCATTAGTTTAGATATTTTTTATATACTTCATCAATAAATAATTAGATATATTAGCTTTATTTTGGGACAATATGTGTGGTAGATGATTTAAACATCTAACCTCAATGTGTATATATCAATGATTTTTTTTAAAATAACAAGTCTATCATTGATGTATTTAGCTACTCATAATTAGGTATATTTATTAATTATTTGACTAGTAAAAAAAAATGAGGTATATCCACGGTGTATCAACTTTCATAACAGGTATAGAAGACAAACATTTATCTTATAAAAGACAAACATTTCATTTAAAATATGTAAATAATGCAGCATAATTCAATAAAGAGAAAAGAAAATATAACAAATATAAGTAAAAAAAGTAACATATCAAGTATATCATTGGTATATAAAAATATATTATATTAGGTATATCATTGTATTCATTCGAGTATATCAAATTTGGTATACTTTATATTTCGTATATCAGTAAATATAAAATATATCAGATATACTACTAATATACCTATTGATATACCAACAAGGGTAAAATTGGAATAATAAAAAAAACGGAAACCAAATTTTTAAAATTTTGCTATATTTGCAAACCTAATAAATCATAGTTAAATTTGCAAATATCCTAATATTTTTTGCTACCCATTGCAATTCCCCTATTTAATTCCCGGCCTAGAATTAATTAATTTGCCCAAACACATTTTAGGCCTTAAATTAATTAATTCATTATTTGAACTCTTTCAAAACTTCCATAAATTTATATTTGAACTTTTCAAATATTAATTTCTCTCGTAATAATATATCAATATATATTATATTTGTTTCCCTTAATAAATTGAACATTTTCAATTTACTTTTATTACTTAGTTGCCTCAAATTACTTTACGAGCTACCAGTGGGACCTAATGGACATGCAGATCAGAAACTCCAACGATGTGAGATTAATTGGTCAAACTCATTAACCACATTAATCAATATTCGTTAACTGTGTGTACATTCCACTATAGACTCACAGTTGCACTCTTCTCACTGCAGACATATTTTCTGTGTCCACGGATCTAGACCAATATCGACTAGTTAGTCCTTCACGAGTGTCCGTAACACCAGCTGGGTCAAATTACCGTTTTACCCCTGGGTTACCTCTATTTCCTTAAGTACCAATTCTCCTCTAATGAACAACCTGTTTGTGGTCCAACCATCAAACAGAAAACCCTCTCGTGCCATTGAGAGGGTAGGGCCCTTTGTTCAAGACTCGGAGTAACCACTTAAGGGACACTCATCTGCTTCCCTAAAGTCGGGAAGGAGTGAATTCCATCTTGTACGATTATGTTCCCAGCTCCCCATTCGGTCTTGTCCCCAAAGTGCTAGGCTTATTGAGTCGGCGTATTGGCCACTCTCACCCATACAAATCAAAGGACAATCTCTCATGAGCAGGAGTCCATAATCAACTCAGGATTAAGACTAAGTTGTCTAGGTCGTCCTAGTGAAATAGAAAACCAACTAGTTAACGGTGTTATAACCAGTGGTTACTATTTCGCGGTCCGGTCTTATGCAAACTCATTGCATAGGATATCCCCACTCGCATGTCTCCTACACGAACGCGTTGGATCGCAGTGTTTGTATCAAATACAAAGTGGGTCGTATCCATAGTGTTACCAGGATAAGACACCCAGTCTTATCCCTATACTATAGACCCTTTAGGTTGTTTCTTGAACAATGATCCCATAAGTCGCTACATATAGTTCAAGACTCATATTACAGCCTTGGATGTCTAGTTTATTGGATTAGGGTTATTATTAGGCAAAGACAAATATAAAATAACTAATAACAATTAATGGAAAAATATATCAATATTATTTCATTAATATCCGGTCAACAGTTACATTCACTATCTACGAGTTTTAGGGTATAAAACCCAACATATAGTATATGGATAAGGTTGGGTACCTTATCCTGGTGACATGTTGTGATACGATCCACCTTGTATTCGATACAGATGCAATGATCCAAAGCATCCATGTAGGAGACATGCGGGTGGGGGTATCCTATGCAATGAGTTCGTATAAGACCGGACCGCGAAATAGTAACCACTAGATGTAACGTCGTTAACTAGTCTAGGTTTCTATTTCAATAGGATGGCCTAGGTAACTCAATCTCAATCCTGAGTCTGTTATGAACCCCTTTTAGGAGGGATTGTCCTTATATTTGTATGGATGAGAGTGGCCAATTCGCCGACTCAATAAGCCTACCATTTCAAGGGCAAGACCGAATGGGGGCTGGGAACATAACAGTACAATATGAAATTCACTCCTTCCTCTATTGGGGTAAGTAGATGTGTGTTCCCTTAAGGGCTGATTCCGGAGCTTGAACAAAGGCGCGTCGTCCTCTCCTAGCCCGAGAGGAACTCCTATTTAGTGGTTGGACCCTAAACAACTTGTTCATTATAGGAATCAGTGTGGTACTTAAGAAACCAGAGGTAACCCAGGGGTAAAACGGTAATTTGACCCAACTGGTGTTACGAACACACGTGAAGGATTGACTTACTGCTTGGTCGATATCCGTGGACATAGAAATATTCTATAGTGAGAAGAGTGCAACTGTGGGTCTTTAGTGGAGTGACCCACAGTTAACGAATGTTGACTAAACTTGGTCAATGAGTTTGACCAATTAGTCTCGTATCGTTGGAGCTTCTGATCTGTAGGTCCATTAGGTTCCACTGGTAGCTCGTAAAGAGACTTGAGGCAATTAAGTATAAATTGTTAATTGAAAGTGTTCAATTTATTTGGGGAATCGTATAATGTATATTGATGCATTATAATATAAAGTTTATGAAACTTTATAATATAATTTTTGAATTAATTTCAAAAGTTAATTCTTGAGAGAAAATATTTGAAAGAGTTCAAATAAATTTAATATGAATTGGATTCATATTAATTTTAATTTTAATAAAATCCCTAAGATTAAATATATGATATTTAATTGGGTACGTTAATTCATTATGGAATTAATTAATTATTTATTAAAATTAGAGACCTTTTTCCTATTAGGAAAGAAAATATTCGAAAGAGTTCAAATAAATTTAATATGAATTTCATTCATATTAATTTTAATTTTAATAAAATCCCTAAGATTAAATATATGATATTTAATTAGGAAAATTGATTAATTATGGAATTAATTATTTATTTATTAAAATTAGAGACATTTTCTTATTAGGAAAAGGTCTTTTCCTATTAGAAAAATGGTCTTGGCCTTTACCTATAAATAGGACCCCTGGGTGGGGTAAAAGACATCCCATTCATTCTCCTACTCTCAGATAATTCCCCTCAAGGCTTCCTCTAGACTCCCACCAGTCCCCTGCCTCAAGAAGTCTCAGAGTCATACCGGTGTAGTCATAGTGGTGGCGTTCGCACTAATTCGTGATTAATTCACAAGTAGTTGGTGAATTTAATCTGAGTCGTCAACGAGAGTAAGTAATTTGTTACTTTATAAATTAGATTTAGATCTAATATTTTTGTATGTTTAACCTTAATATATATTTAGAATAGTTCTAATATTATTGCCAATGTTTTGGTATGTTAGATTAAACAAAATTAATTACGAATCGGTCCCAATCACGCTTCCGCTTTACGGAATTACGGAATTCCAATCCTACAACAACAACTGAAAACGATGTTGGACAGAGGCGAAATCGTGCGAAAGAGACACTCTAAGATGCTAGACACGCGATATCTGACCAAAACAGATTCAAAGGGACTTAGATCGAGCCTTAACAACTACAAATGAGGGAATATGAGACTTACCCACGATTTTCTTACCGCATGAAACCAAAATCGCGCAAATCTTCGCGTGGGTTTTGATTTCTAGCGAGAACTGACTGGAGAGGGGCAGCGGCTGGCTTCATAGCAAGAAGAAGGAACCAAGAGAGAGGGAGATTCGCGAGGAAAAATGCGCAGAGAAGAAGGGGTGACGGATTGGGCTGCGTGACGGGTTGCACTCCATGGGTCGGCGATACACACGACAACGACTGGGACCCAGACGGCGGCAACGCGACAAGGAACACCAGCGGGGGAGATGGGTCTCACGGCGGTTGGAGCAAAACAGAAAAAGGGGGGTCTTCCCACGCAAGAGAGAAAATATGGAGAAAGAGAGAGAGCTTCTAGGGTTTTTTTTCCTTAATTCATTTTCTTATTTTTTAATTCTTTTCTTTTAACAAAACCAACCCAAAATCGAACCCCCAAAATTAGCCAACCACTAGTTTAATTTTCTCAATAAGCGTGGAAGTTTCAGCGCCTTGGACTGACCTTAAAAAGCAAACTTAGAATTTTTAACAAGCTTTTAGGGAGGAATCAATTTAATGTCATTCTTATACTTCAAGAACAAATTCCCAAGTGCCTTGGTGCAAATTTAATACTTCCATAAGTACAAGCCACACAAAAAATTACACTTCATTCGGCTATATTCATGAAATTCATTACATTGAAATGTGTGGGGCGACACAAGTCTTATACAAACTCTTTTGCATAAGACGCCCCCACTCGTATGTCTCTACATGAACGATTTAGGATCACATCGTTTCTACTAAAAGAAACTGGGCCGCATCACATAGTTTTTCCTAGGATAAGGTACCCAGTCTTATCCCTATACTATAGACCATTTAGGCTATTACTCGAACTCGATCCACTTTTATGTCACTACATATAGTTCGAGTGTTTCATTTCATAGCCAAGGATTTTAGATTATTGGATTTGGGTTAATAAATGCAGAGTTAAACTAACCTTTCGACAACCAGAAATTGAACTATTTCAACAACGTTTTATTTTCAACTTTGTTACATTTACTATCCACGAGTTTTAGGACATAAACACTAAGCATTCATAAACGAAAAGATAAAACATCCAACATGCATCTATCATGAAACCTAACTTGCATTTCTTTTATTATAACCCTTATAATTAATTACTAATGCATGCAACATGCTTTCCTATGGTGGGATTTTAAATCTATATGGCATACATTATGCATATTCAATTCTAATTTAATTATAACATACATTCCTAATGCATAAATAATTAAACATACTAAAGCGGACCGGTTTTGGCATCCAAACAATCTAACAAAACCAAATTATTACATTAATAATTAAATAAAATAGTGAATCGCCTTGGACAGCTCCCGAACCGGCCCCAAACACCTTGAACCAGCTTGAACCAGACTCCATGGCATCAAAATGGGCTGAATCGGCCTTGAACCAACGTAACCGGCCGAGAAACGGTGAACCAGACCATGATTTAAACGCCTGAACTGAACCACCACCAAAATTCAAACAGTTTGAATTTCTTCAAGAGCGTCTCGATGCTGTTCATACAGCAGCCCAGTTTTTCATGTGCTCTGTTCTTTCGGCCATAGAGTATGTTGTCTTCTTCGATCGATTACAGGTTAATTACAACTCTAATGACTCCCAAATTTTTACAGACTCTAGTCAAGACATTAAAGCCCATATACATGTAGGCTATTACAATTTAAATCAACAATTGAAAGTTTAATTTGATGCCAAAACCGAGTTATCCATCTTTAGCAACCAAACACATTAAAGAATTGAAATTCACCTAGCAAACTCGAAATTAATGGAAATCAAGTGCCCAAACCACGCTCTAATACCAATTGAAGGAGTGAAAAACACTCGAGCGGAAGCGATTGATGATCTTAGACACCGATTTTCATTAATTTCATAGATAAAGCATACTGAAAAACTTAACAAAAACAGAGCAATACGTACTAACCTCTTCGAGCTCCGAATTCGTTGTCTGCTTTGGATGTTTCTCCACACAATCGAGTCATGGACTACAGCTAGAGTCTTCCCCGCTATTCTCCGACCTTAGAATGGGCTTGTGGGAACCCGAGCATGATGACTTAGAAGGAGAAAAGATATGGGTTTTGAGAGAGTTTTCCTTTTTGATTTTGAGAGAATTTTCAACACCAAGATTGCATGTAACATTCTGTTTTCTCCGTTACCTTTTACAAGAAGCATCATTCTTGCTTTTAAAGGTAATTAACATGCAATTCTGATAGCGAGCATAGCTAGCTATTTTTCTCTGATTAATTAAGCTAGTCTTTTTCAATTATTTGCCCAAATTTATGCATTTTTATGTTTTATTTGTAGGAAGTATGTGCTTGAAGCTTAATTCAGCAATTGGAGTCAAATGGAGCTTCCAATCTTTAAATAAAAAAATAAAAAAAATAAAAAAAAATCATAGCGTCGCGACGCTAGGAACAGCGTCGCGACGCTATAGAAAATTTTCCAAATTTGCGGATCGGGACAGCATCGCGACGCTGTCTTGATAGCGTCTCGACGCTACAACGAAAATTTTCTATTTAAGCATCTTTTCGGCTAGGTTTTTGGGGATTTCGATTTGGGGACTTTTGGAGCCGACAATAGGACAGAATTGAGGGATTTTTGAGCTGAAGCAAAGGGGACGAAGTGGAAATCAACTCATTGTTCGTGAGGATCGTGACGGGGACGTTCGGTCTCGGCCTACAACGAGTCTATTTCTCTTTTCCCTTACTTTAGATAGTTTTTATGGCTTATTTAGACTTAGTTTATATTGTAATGAGGATTATGTGTAGCTAAGTTTAATTCTTAGGGATTGATGTAGCCGTTGGGCACGTTTTGGATTGATTTACGGTATTTATGCTATTGATGTCATTTATGCATATGTTGTATCCTTAATGCTTTCGATTTACTGGCCATAAATTGATTGATGTTTATATTTGAATCTAACTCGGGAGAGAGGATTTAATTTAGTAATCAATATGCATAACTAGAATTTAGCTAAAAATTGGGAAATTAAGGTTAATTCTAGAAATTGTTATAAAGGTTAGCCTTATTGCCTTGTATGTTTATTGGATTTAGATAGGGATATCGGGTTCAATTGCATATGGGAGAATCATGTATGCTCGGGAGAGATATGTGTGATTTTAGTTGCCAAAATTTATGAATCATAGCATGTGTTAATCCGTTTATTAATCCATAACTCCAATTGGTGAAATCAATTCCCTAAGACCAATTATTCCCATTTGATTGTCACTTTTTAGCTTTAGTTTCGTGTTTGATTAATTCATATTCTCATTCAATTTGATTCCCTAAATAAAATTGGTCAAAAGTATTTTCGATAATTAAAATTTGGCTAGACACCAATCCAGAGGACGACATTCGCTTTAAAAATCACTATATTATTACTTGACCCGTACACTTGCGGTTAGCAATTTGCACATCAAATTCTAAATCACCTTTGATAGACAAATCATAAGAAAAGGTGAATGACTGAAGAGCATGGTGTCATTGTGTGGGAATTTCAACATTTAATTTTTGTTAATTTGAAAAACAATTTCAAATAAACTACCCACATTAATTGGAATAAAATTAATTCTTATAATTAATTTTAAATCAAATTTGTTTTAAATATTTAATCAAACTTATTGATTAAGTATAACCATTGATTTTAATATCAAATATTAAAATACTTGGATCAATTCCAATTTCTCTCAAAACAGATTTCGAATACGAATCGCTATTCATTATTCAAATCGAACATGTATCGAATACATTTTCCAATATTTAAATCATATTTAAATAACTATATCTCTCTTAAATTATGGCTTAATTAATAATTAAACCAATACGTTAAATTATATCAAATATAGTTAACGATATCTCCCTAAATCGAATTTGAACGTTTTCAAATTCTTTCATCACTTTGTTCTAAGGTTAATCCATATGAGCTAGCATGGGGACCTAATGGACCTACAGATCATGGGCTCCAACGATACGAGATTAACCGATTAAACTCTTTTAACCTAGTTAACCAACATTCATTAACTAACAGGACACTCCACTATAGCCCGTAGCTGAACTCCTCTCACTGTAGATATATTTCTGTCCACCCAATATAACTGCGATCAGTAAGTCAATCCTTCACAGGTTGTTCGTAACTATAGCTAGGTCAAAAGTTCGTTTTACCCCTATAGCACTTTTTGTTCCTTAAGCCCCCACTGATTCCCTAATGAACAGTTGGTTTGTGGTCCCACCACTAAACCTAAAACCTCTCAGGCCAATGAGAGGGCAGCGTGCCTTTGTTCACGTCCCGGAGTCAACACTTAAGGGAACAACCTCTCTACTATCCCTAAAGTCGGGTAGGAGTGAATTCCATCTTGCAAGACTATGCCCCCAGCTATCTACCTGGTTTTATCCCCAAAGTGGTAGGCTTGTTGAGCGGCGCTATTATACCATTCTCACCCATGCAAATAAAAGGATAATCCCGAATAAACAGGAGTTCATAGTTAGCTGAGGATTAAGATCGAGTTACCTAGATCAACGCTTGAAATTGTCAGTTTCACAGTAAACGGCGTTATAAAGTGAAAGTGACTTATCTCACGGTCCGGTCTTATACAAACTCTTTTGCATAGGACGCCCCCACTCGCATGTCTCTACATGAACGATTTAGGATCACATCATTTGTACTAAAACAATGTGAGCCGCATCACATAGTTTTTTTTAGGATAAGGTACCCAACCGTATCCTATACTATAGACTGTTTAGGATATCCCTCGAACGTGATCCACTTTTATGTCACCATATAAAGTTCGAGTGTTTCATATCATAGCCAAGGATTTTAGATTATTGGATTTGATAAATGCATAGTTAAACTAACCTTTCGACAACCAGAAATTGAACTCTTTCAACAACGTTGTATATTCAACTTTGTTACATTTACTATCTACGAGTTTTAGGACATAACCCCCAATAATAAGGTCATCATATGAAATAATAACCTAATTAGTCAACGGCGTTACATCAAATGACTATTATTTCGCAATCTGGTCTTATGAAAACTCATTGCATAGGATACCCCCACTAGCATGTCTCCTACATGAACGATTTGGATCAATTTGTTTGTATCAAATATAAAGTGGGTCATGTCCATAGTGTCACAAGGATAAGGTACTCAACATTATCCCTATATTATAGACCCTTTAGGTTATTACTTGAACATGATCCCTTGTATGTCTCCACATACTGTTCAAGCCTCATTAAACAACCTTGGATGTTAGTTTATTGGATTTGAGTTAATAATTTAATTCTTAAAATAAAATAAAATTCAATAACCACTTTATTGAGTAACCTTAATAACAACTTTAGATAAATAAAATTTGTTTACATTTACTATCTATGAGTTTTAGGGCATAAAACCCAACACTTATCACTCTCGTTCTCATTGTGTGCTCTTTGGAGAGAGAAAAAGGAGAAGAAAAAAAATTGAGCGAGAAACGAAATGCATGTTTTCATATCAGGAGTAAAATGGTAATTTTGTTAGGATGATGACGTAAGTAAAAGAACATATAACCTTAAAATAGAAAGGTAGGACGTTATTCATTTGGGTCTGTTTAAATAGGTCACCTGCACAAAATTCTCTAAATAGAAAGTAGCCCTAGCCTCATCCCAAAAAAAGAAAGAAATCCTAACATCGGTTTCTTCCTATCATTCCTTCTCCCTCGTGAAGCGCGATCACCCCCAACATCTCTTTTTCACGCGTGTCCCAGCCTCATTACCCAATGTCAATGTTTTTCTCCTCCGATCATCGACGACCAACTTCGGCGAATACTGTTGAATTGATACTTAATATTCAGAGTCAATACCGCTGAGGTGGTAGCCAGCATGGCAAATGAAGCCTTCCTTTTTCAGTTGGCTGAAGCTGAAGTAGCACGTGCCTATTACCTCATCTTAAGTACTCAGTTATGTGTATATATATCCCCCTGTATTTGAGCTCAAGGATTATCTAAAGATTGAGCTTTACTTTCATCTTGTAATCTTTGTATTACCTTCTAATAAAATCTCTCTCTCACTGGTTCCAAAAGTGGATGTAGACCATTGTGTCGAACCACTATAATCCCTTGTGTCATCTCTCTTTTCCTCTACCTCTATACTCTGTTTTTCTACTTGTGTTTGCAACTGTGAATGTACGTTTGGAATTGTTGATTGCTCGTACGACAACAATTGGTATCAAAGCCCAAATCGGAGGATTCTTGGAAATTAAAGTCAGTTCGAGGCCTTCTTGAAATCAAGATCGGACTGATCGAGTGAAACTCTTGAAAACTTGTGAAGATCGCTGAAGCAGTCTTGGAAAACTTGCATTGATTCCACTTAAAGTCTTAAAGAAGACCGACTCTGCCCTTTTCGCTCTGAAAAGATGGCTGTGACAGTCGAATTGGAGAAATTCGATGGAAATGGCGACTTCAATTTATGGAAGAAGAAGATGAAGGCTCTTCTTGTCCAACAAAAGGTATCGAAAGCACTCCTAGATCCAAGTAAGTTGCCCGATACTCTGTCTAAACAAGATAAAGAAGAAATTTATGAAATCGCTTACAGTTTGATTATTCTTCATTTAGCTGACAACGTTTTGCATAGGGTTAGTAAAATTGAAAATGTCAGTGAATTGTGGGAAAAATTGGATGAACTGTATATGCCTAAAACACTAACTAATCAAATTTTTTTAAAGGAGAGACTCTTTACTTTTAAAATGGATTCTTCAAAATCTTTAGAAGAAAATCTTGATGACTTTAACCTAATCTGTACTCAATTAGCTAATGTTGGTGATGAGGTAAATGTTAAAGATCAAGTTGTAATCCTCCTTAATTAATTACCTGGGGCCTATAAAGAGGTAAAATCTGCCATGAAATACGGTAGGGAGAAGATGACCTTAGATCAGATTTTAGAAGTCCTAAGAATGAGAGATCTTGAAATAAAACTTGAGAAAAAGGAATCTGAGGCTTTGTTTGTAAAAGACAGACAAAAACACAATAAAGGGAAGTTTCAAAATAATAAAAATTCTGGAAATCAAGGCCATAATAATCAAAATAACAATCATTACAATCAAAGACAGTCAAACTCTAATAACCAGAACAGAGGCCAAAGTTCACATCAAAGGAATAATAAAATTTTTAACAAGAATCATCAGAATTCAAACCAATACTCTTCCTCTAATGATAACTCTCAGCCTAAATGTGCTTATTGTCATAAAGATGGTCATACAAAATGGGATTGTCCCCAACTAAAAAGAAAGGCCAATAGGCAGAACAAAACCGATAATAAGACCACAGTGAATTTACATGAAGGTTATGAGTCAGCTGAGGTTCTAATGGTAATTGACAAAGAGAGTTTAAATGAATGGATTTTAGATTCAAGATCCATATGACACCTTGTAGACATTTTTTCTTTGAACTCAATGAACTTGAGGGAGGAAAAGTAGTAATAGGAGATAATCATCAGTGTTACGTAAAAGGTGTAGGCTAAATTATCTTAAAACTATCTGATTGTTCCCAAAAACTCTTATCATCTGTAAGATTTGTTCCAGGCCTTAAAAGAAATCTAATTTCCTTAGGAACCTTGGATAAAGCATGTTTTAATATTTAAATGAAAAGTTCATAACTCTTTGTAAAAATTCAGGCATAACTAGACATTTGACCACTCCTAGAACCCCCCAACAGAATTGCTTAGCTGAATGCTTTAACAGAACATTACTTGAAAGAGTGAGATGTATGTTGTCTAATGCAAATCTTCCTAGAGTTTTTTGGGGTGAGGCCTTAAATATTGCTGCATATATAATTAATAGAAGTCCCTCAACTGCATTAAAATTTAAAACACCCCAAGAGTTGTGGACAAGTAGCCCTTCGAGTTTAAAACATTTAAAAACTTTCGGTTGTACCGCTTCTGCCCATATTAGGCAAGATAAACTAGAACCAAGAGCCTTAAAATGCATGTTTTTAGGTTATCCAAAGGGTATTAAAGCCTATAGACTATGGTCTTTAGAAAGAGGAGATAAAAAATGCTTGGTTAGCCGTGATGTAACCTTTAATGAAGAAGAAATGCCTTGGAAAAACTCAGATAATAAAACTACTGAAACATATTCGTTTGAAATAGAACTACAACCGGTGTATCCTAACTATGCTCCCAAAGTTACTAAGGAGTCTGTTTTGGAGGAACATGAGTTGATTACTGAACAGCATGAAGATCCTATTGTCGAGCCTGAGCAAGCTGAAGAAAGCACTGATCAAATGGATCACCAGCTCACTCGAGATAGACCTAGGCGCACAATCAGGAGACCAACTAGATACGAAAGCTCTGACTTTGTAGGGTATGCTTTCAACTGCTACACCGAGAGTTTTAGTGCTGAACCATCTACTTTTAATGAAGCTGTTAAGTCCAAAGAAAGTAAATACTAGCTGACTGCAATGGAGGAAGAACTACAGTCTTTACATCTTAATAAAACCTGGGCTTTAGTTGAAAAACCTGAGAATAAAAGGATTATAGACTGTAAATGGGTCTTTAAGATAAAACCTAGTTTGAATCCATCTGATAAACCTAGATATAAAGCCCGCCTGGTAGCAAAAGGTTTCAGTCAAGTGGAGGGTGTAGATTATACCGAAGTGTTTTCTCCAGTAGTTAGGCATACATCCATTAGAATCTTGCTCTCTATTGTCACTCAATACAACCTTAAACTAGAGCAAATGGATGTAACCACTGCTTTTCTTTATGGAAACCTTGGTGAAACTATCTTTATGGAGCAACCTCCCGGCTTTGCAGAAATAGGCAAACAAAATCTGGTTTGTCTTTTGAATAGATCAATCTACGGCCTCAAACAGTCCCCTAGGCAACGGAACAAAAGATTTGACACCTTTATACTCTCTCAAGGTTTTGCAAATGGATCCTATGATAGTTGTGTATACCGCAAGCATCTTTCAAACAAATTTTTGTTCTAACTCTCCTTTATGTTGATGACATTCTGATTGCCTCAAATGATAAGACTCAGATCAATAGACTAAAATTAGCTTTGTGCAAAGAGTTCAAAATGAAGGATCTTGGATGTGCTAAAAGAATCTTAAGCATGGAACTTTACAGAGACAGAAGCAGGGATTTTCTCCTTATATCACAGCCCGATTATTGCCATAAAATCATCAGGAAATTTCATATGGATGAATCAAAGGCAGTTAAAACACCCTTGGCCCAGCATTTTAAGCTGTCGGCCTCTCAGACCCCTGTTACAGAAGCTGAACTACAGGAAATGGATAGAATACCTTATGCTAACCTTGTTAGAAGTTTAATGTATACCATGGTTTGTAGCAGGCTAGACATAGCACACTCATTAAGCGTGGTTAGCAGGTTTATGAGTAACCCAGGAAAGTCTCATTGGGAGGCTTCAAAGTGGATTCTCAGGTATCTACAAGGTACTAAAACTAAAGGGCTTGGTTACACTAAAACAGACCAACTTGAAGATTATATTGAAGGGTATGTAGATTCGGATTATGCAGCGGATCTAGACAAACGAAGGTCACTAACAGGATACCTATTTACCCTCTATGGAAACATTATTAGTTGGAAGTCCTCTTTACAGTCGGTTGTGGCTCTTTCCTCCACAGAAGTTGAATATATAGCTTTAGCAGAATCGGTCAAAGAAGCAATATGGCTTAAAGGAAGTATTGAAGAAATATTTTCAAGAGGGTTCAAAGTGAGAATACACTGTGACAGCCAAAGTGCAATCTCTTTGTCTAAGAATCCCACCTTTCATGATCGAACCAAACACATCGACGTCCGCTTCCATTTCATAAGAGAAGTTCTTCAAGAAGGCAAGGTTCAACTTCAAAAGATTGCATCAGAACATAACCCAGCTGATATGCTAACTAAATCCTTACCAGCAAATCGATTGGAGTATCTGTGCAAACGAGTGAAGCTCGAAAATGGATAACAAAAGGTTGTCTTAAATACCAGTTGAGAGGGTGGATACTAGATTCTTCTTTCCTTAAGTATCAAGAGGGTGATTGTTGAATTGATACTTAATATTCAGAGTCAATACCGCTGAGGTGGCAGCCAGCATGGCAAGTGAAGCCTTCCTTTTTCAGTTGGCTGAAGCTGAAGTAGCACGTGCCTATTACCTCATCTTAAGTACTCAGTTATGTGTATATATATCCCTCTGTATTTGAGCTCAAGGATTATCTGAAGATTGAGCTTTACTTTCATCTTGTAATCTCTGTATTACCTTCTAATAAAATCTCTCTCTCAATGGTTCCAAAAGTGGATGTAGACCATTGTGTCGAACCACTATAATCCTTTGTGTCATCTCTCTTTTCCTCTACCTCTATACTCTGTTTTTCTACTTGTGTTTGCAATTGTGAATGTACGTTTGGAATTGTTGATTGCTCGTACGTCAACAAATACCCAACACTCACATGTGCGAAAATCTTCCCCTCACTCTCCTTCTCCGACGCGAACAAGGGCACGTAAGCTTTCTGTGGTCGATGGCCTTTCACCCTTCAGCGTGCTTCAGCTTAATCTCCAGCATTCCTTTTCATTTTCTCCAGCAACCCTACGACGGCGTGCACGAACTCGAGGCCACATCAGCTCTAGTGCCCTCTCCAACTCCGTCCCTGGCGAACTAGTTCAGCAACTCGCGGATCGATCCTCGACGCACGCATTCCATGTGTGTTTAGCAAGCAGCAGGCATCAATTTCCTCATTTTGGTAAGATTTAACTCTAACCCACATTTCACATGGCTTTAAATCAAAATACCCATAACTCGAAAAACTTTCATTTGGTTTACCTATTCCTTAACCACTTCAATTTCCCAGGTTCAAGCCTTCTTGAACGCCAAACAGGAAGCGTTTGATTAGGCTCAAAGTTGGTTTATGGAAATTACCCATAGTCCAGTAGCTTCGATTACACATTATCGAACACCTTTGGTCACTGACCAACAAGGATTCATGCCATTTCGGTAAGTTTCAACACTTTTTTAGTCATTTCAGATTCAAGAAGATCAGTTTAATTTAGTTCTTAATACTTGGGAGTCTCCTACATGCAGTTTCGGACCAATCTGGACTCATTCGAACACATTTCAATAGAGATCCAAGTCTTTTGATAAGGTTTAGTGGGTAACTGTTCTGTTCGAATTCAGTCTCTAACCCCTGAAACTGTTATTCAGAATCTTAATGAAGAAGAATGAATTTCTAACCCCTAAAGTGATCGCAAAAAAAAAAATCAAGGTGAAACGGCTCTAGAAGCTTAGATGGTATTACCATATGTGTCAAAAGCAGTGTTGGGATGAGAATAGCTTCAAATGCCACTGTATGAGTGAAAGCCACCAATGCCAAATGCAGATCTTTGGCAGAAATCGACGTTGTATTTTTTAAGGTTACTACGAAGAGTTTGAGAGATCTGTTATAAATAACAACTTGTTTCTTCATTTGAATCATCTCATTCCAATTTGGAGCATTCTTCTTTCTTTTTTTTTTTTTATCTTGAGTCGAGTTGAGAACAAGTATCCAAGAGTTCTGCCAGATCCAAGTAATTCGAGGTTGTTGTTCTACCGAAATTAGTAGTTGTATCCTGTTGAGACGATCGTTGTAGTCTGCTTGCAATCTGTGGAGAGCAAATAATTTTCTTCAAGACAACACTTTGTAAGCGTGCCTCGTCGATATTATTTTGCAATATTTGTTATATTACAGTATTATAATTGTTAGTATCCAATTAAGGTGCAATTAGTTTGATAGTGTTAATCAATTCTTATATTGAGCGTATCTCCAACAAAATTATATATATATTGTCAAGTTTTTTTAAAAAATAATTTACAAAAATAAAAATATTAAATATCATGGACTAAAATAAATTTAGCCATTAATCCCAAGATTAAAATAAATATCTAAAAAATAAGGACAGAAATTAAATAAAGAAACTTTTTAAAATGAGATTTTTAGAGATAACTTATTAATCTAATCAATGTGAAGCATGATAAACTAAAGGATCTTCCTTTCACTTTTTAGATTGATGATTAATCTCCATTGGCCATAACGACATGACCATAAGCTTCATCATAGTGGGTCGAGACAAAACTTCAGCCACAATGACATGGCTCTTTTGGCTACTCTCCCATCATCCCAACATCCAGAATCAATTCGTATAGGGGTGAGCATGGTAGACCGAAAAACTAATCCGACCGATCAAAACCGACCGAACCGACATCGGTCGATCGGTTTTCTAGAAGTTTCGGTCGAAGTCGATTTTTCTATAAGAAAAACCGACAAGTCGATCGGTCGGTGGGCCTAAAAGAGCCCAAACCGACCGAACCAACCGATATCCCTTAATTATATGAAAAAAAAAGTAAAGGATTGCACTCTGTCGCTAACACATCACACTATCACACATCAACCCTCATTTTATAGGTAATTATTATTTATTTTTTAAAAAAACCTTTTTATTATTTATTTTTCTCTCACGTGCAGATTTCTTCTTTACTTCTCATTCTCTCTTCTCTTCATCTTCATTCTCTTTCTCTCCTCCGTTCACTCTCTCCTTTTATCTTTGTTGGCAAAACCAGCGTCTTCGCCGTCGGAATTGCGCTTCTTCGCTGGAGCTTAAGGCCGCCACGGACTGTTATGTTTTTTTTTTTCTTCTCTATTTTTTCTTTCTTCTTCATCTAACTCTATTATTTGATTTTATCTAACTTTTCTTCGATCAACACATCCCTCTTTTGTATTTTCACAACTCCAGCGAACTTCCAAAACCGACCGAAACCGACCGATTTTTGTTTGGGGTCGGTCGGTTTCAAGTTCTGTAAAACTGACATCTATCGACCGACTAAAACTGACGTGTCGGTGGTTGACGTCGGTTTGAGTCCAAAACCGATGTCGGCCGATCGATGATCAAAATTCGTAGATGAGATAAACTCCAAATCAACCTAAAAAAAAAAAAAAAAATCAAGGAGCTCAAATTTCTACAGGCATTGCCTATGCGAAACCATGAGAATCTACTCACCTGTACCTTGGGATTCCAAGCATGCCATTGTCAACGACTACTTGCCCAACAGGACTCCAGTCCAAGCCGAAGACAGAGTGACATATTTCTCGTATGGGATGAGGCAAATGGAGGCTCTATGGGAAAAGGATTGCTTTGAGTTCAAGCCGAACTGATGGCTGCTAGAACCATACAGTCGTGCCCAAAGAAGAAGAGTGAAATTAGCGAGTTCATACAAGTTTCCAATATTTCAGGTGGGATCTAGGGTGTGTTTAAGAAAAGAGATGGCTTTCATTCAAATGAAGTATTGTGGCTGCAATTCTCAGCCAATTCAAAATCAAACCTATCCCCTCCGACCACCCTGTGTTTGTGTTGCTGTTGACGACGCACATGGCCAGCGACTTCAAAGTTTTGTTTCAGAAGAGAGAGAGTCAATTCAAGACAAACAAAATTCTCACTTTAAACAATCAGAAGAGTCAAGTCAACCATTTCAACACTGAATTGACAAACAACAGTGTTGAAAAACATCCATCCAACGGTGTCAACAACTGATTGCATGAATTCAGAAACCAAGAACACAAGACAGAAGCAGACAAGCTCTTGAGCATTCATATTCTTAATATTCACAATAATCATGAAATGAATAAAAAGTCTATTAACATAGAAGAAAAAAAAAAGCTCATTCAAGTTAGTAGTAGTTTTTTCTTTTCTGAAGACTCCTCACTGATATAATAAACAAAATCATAATCAATAGGCCTGAACTCATTGCAGGGGACATTGCTGAATCACCCTCATATGGGGGCCTCTCTATCTCAACTTTCAAAAAAGATCTCAGCTTTTAAATAAGCTAGAGAAAAATCTTCCCATCAACTAAAAAAATAGTCTTGGCCATTTAACTTTGTCAGCTCAACATTGCTTGATTTCTATAAGATAATAGTATTAAACTGTTTCGATCGGATCGAGAAATAGATTGACAAGCTCGAATTTTCCCAGTTGCACCTTCAAATATCACGAAAAACATGATATTTGGAAAAAGCTAATAAACCACATATTCAAGGAATAATTGTAAGAGTTCTAAGTGGAATTCAAATAACAAATCATCATGGACTTTCATCTTCACAAAGCTTTGTCAGAAAAAATCTCAACTTTATATGGTTACAGATTCTACTACAAAATATATTCCATACTACAATACAAGATGCTCTAAGAAAATGACTATGACAAAACCATATGTTGTTCATGAAGCATTCTCATCACCAGCTAATTGATGGTTAATGCTTGCTTGGACTTAAATGCATTTCTGTGGAATTCACATACCATATGTGTTAATAAAGTATTCGCATAGAGCATCACAATGATCGGGCGTTCGCTAATAAACTAAAGGGTGTCATACATGTATCTTAGCATGCTAATCCAATGAAGCTTCCAACAAAAATGGCAATCCATAGCAGCTCAACAAGATCCCAGTCATGTACTTCCAGGTGCATCACTTACTCCGGCTGGTTTTCGATTTATGTACCGGATGACAGCATCTTCAACCCTGTTTAATCAACCATGAATTTTAAAATCAAGCTCAAAATGATAAAAGGAATATAACAGGTAATCCACGTATTAGAATCTCTAACCCATTTGTTTCAAAAAAAAAAAAAATCTCTAACCCATTGAAAATTCTGTGCGAGGGCCAGCTAAAAGCTTGAAGAATAATCTCTTTATAGAAAAGAGAAATAAAGAACAAAATATAGCATAACTTTTGTCTATGACGCAAAAACAAAACAGCTACAGAGAAGGGGGGAAGTTAGGGATATATATATATATATATATATATATATCTTTTCAAGTCCAATCCAAACACATGGCCAGAAATAATAGATAGAAATTTGCAAATCTGCTAACCTAACCTATGAATTGATAATGAATGAATACAAGGATAAGTATAAACAATAGTTGGAGTTGAAAACAAACATACCATGGTTGATTGAAGAAATCTGACCGGCGCTCCTTTTCAGCATTTCGACTAGCTTCTCCTGCAAGAAGTTTTAGATCCTTGCTTTGAGATTCAATCAAGGCATCAATAAACTCCACTGGTGACTGACTGAACCCAAGGAAAAAAGCACGTCTTCGTCGATGTTCGTGAATTTTCCTTATTGCTGAACATATTGCTTCGTCACATGCATCAATCTCCTTGTTCTTCTCCGCATTGGCTAATAGAGCAGACAATTCCCTATGAATTGGAAAAGGTACATCAACCAACACATCATAACATGCTGTACCCGCTGGACTATTTCCTGAAAGCTTAACCTTATGCTCCAGATGTATAGGCTGTGGAGGGAACAAATGTTGTGATATTCTCTGTGAAACCATGGTGAATTTCAACCTGTCTTCCCCAAATATCTTCTGAAGAGGTGGATCACAATTAAAGAAAGAAGGATCATTGGGATTCTGAAGTTTCCTAGCCTTCACATAATGCCAGATTGCAGCAATTATTCTTGGGCGGGTATCAACTTCAATTCCAAGAACTTCCATTAAGGCGGGCGACAGCTTGAATTTTTCTGGAATATAATTCATTTCTAACCGAATGTTAACCGAAAATTCTTTATCCCCTTTTCTCTTCACCTCAAAGCCCTCATGAGGTGCAGGTGACCGAGCATTCTCCCATACTATGATGTGGCTATCTGGATATAACCTCTGGTCCAAGGAAATGGTTACTCTCTTGAAAAAAGATGAAAATTTTGGGTACAATGGGTTGGATCTTTGTACCACCCCAGGATGATCAGGATCTATCCCGTCTTCCAAGATTCTACCAATTATCTTAAGGGTCCAGGTAGGAGGATCGGCATTTGGATTTTTGGAAATTGTGTTAACTTGATTTGCAAATGTGTTGAAGACATAAATTCGAAGAGTTTTCTGAATGCAAGGTGGGTTCTTAAGCGCTTCATGGATGTCAACTTTCTTTCTTGCAAGAGCAGCATCAACACGAGATTCAAACTCAAGCAGCTGAGTGTAGAGAGCAGACTCAGGTAAGATTGCAGCAACTTTATCTTGAAGCTGCTTTTCAGGTAGCTTCTGCTTCTTCTTCCGAGCAGCAGGTGTGAGTTCCATTGTTTTCAAAGGCGAAAATGTGGTAGCAGGGGAAAGAATAGGAGGCCGAACTGGTGGTTTTTGAGGAATCCGCTTCACACCAGCAAGGCCCGGTGTGGAAAATCCGAGCGAAGGAGAACCCATGTTCCCAACACCAACAGTCTGGCTCTGAGTTAGCGACAGCCCTTGAGCTTGTAACTGAGCTTGAAACTGGGCATGAGCTGCTTGTGCTTGAGCTTGGGCATGAACTTGAGCCTTTAGCTGAGCTTGAGCAAAAGCCTGAGCAGGGGACAGCTGAAATGGAGTTTGAAACCCAACTCCTAATTGAGATTGAGCTTGGGGCTGGGAAAATGTGGAATTTGCAGCCATAGAAGGTGGAACTATCCCAGAATTTACAAAAGGCGACGAAGAGACCCCTCCAAGGCTCTTCGGCGGGTTATTATTGTTCATAGACATGACTATCTAACCAATTAGTCTAACCAGAACAGTTCATTGGACCCTCAAGTCCAGCCAAAAGAGAAAACCTCAAACCCCCCAAAGAATCAAGCGTATCTCAGACTTTTGATCCTATTACAGCATATCAATTCCATTATTCTTGCCATATTTTCAGCCCTGTAATTATAAAGATTGTATATATTTTCAGCCTTAAGTTTTGCCTTCAATTCATGTATACAAAAGGCATCATTCTGTATGAATCAAAAAATGTGAAATATTCAAAACACTTTCCTCTATTTTACATGGTATCAGAGCGTACCTGAATTTTTTTCCAAGTTTCAATGGCCTCCTCCTCAGAAACTGCCATTTTCTCAAACAGTTTTTCAATGACTTCTCTATTTCTTCTATCCAACATCTGCAACTTGTTGGCAAACTTCCAGCAGCCTCGCTTTCAATTGATGATGAGGAAATTTTAGTGCATACCTTAAATGGATTACCAGACGAATTCAATGCTTTCTGAACGTCTATTCGAACTCGCAGCGGCCGTCTGTCTCTCGAAGAACTTCACACCCTCCTTACCGCTGAAGAAAAAACCGTTCAAAAGAATCCAAGCGCCGACATCTTACCCACGGCCATGGCAGCGTTCAAAGCTTCCTCTTCAACTCCAGTCGGCGGTCGAGGGCGAGGAAGACGATCCTTCAATCCAGGGGACGTGCGGCGCAATCTTTCAACAGCCCTAATTTCCATCTCACGGCCCAAATTCAGCGGCTCTCTTCAATTTTGTCGACCAACCGACCTACCGGTTTGGTCGATTTAAACCACCATAATTATTCCTTTTTTCTTTTTTCTTTAATCCCTTTGTTTTTTTTTTTTTTTTTTTTTTTTGAGAAATTAATCCCTTTGTTTGTTTTCTTCCCCTTTTTTTAATTCTTACTATATCTCTTTTTCTTTCAAACGAGTTTGTCGTCTTTTTTATTGTTTTTTTTTTTTAGAAAATAACACAAATAGACAAACTGAAAAAAGAAATGGAAAGAAACTCACGTCAAACACATGCTTCTTCATCAAACTCGTTGTCTTCCTTCTCCCCAATTAAACCCGACGAACAACAGCGCCCAAGAGGGTCTTCTTCAATCCAGACGCCATCGACTCAATTGCTTTGAGCATGGGCGGCTAACGAGTTGGCAGCTTGATTCGATTCTCTAGAGGTAAGAAGCAGCCCTTTCATTTCCTCTAAAATTCTATAGAATTTGATGTCTTCAATAATATTCTGGGTTTCGTTCTCATAGCTTTCGATTCCTTGAAACAATTGTCACACTGGGAGCGAATCGGTTTCCACCCAAATTGGATGGATTCCCGTTGATTTTGCTAGTTCAACCCCTTCACGGATGGCTAGAGCTTTGGCCATTTCTATTGATCCCAGAAATGGACCCACGGACTGAGTTGCTACCATCACTTCTTCGTCTTCGTTCTGAATAATAACTCCTCTGTCGTGCACTCCATCTTTGACAGAAACATCGATATTAACCTTGTAAGTATTCCTTTCCGGCGTCAACCACCTTTCCTTCTGTTCTAGAATATTTCTTGTGCTGGTGAAGTCTGTTGCTTTTGGATTCCCTCTATTCTGATCTACGGTATTTCTTACTTGATTCTCCTTTATGCTTGTTGCTTTGAATTCATCCAGGTAGTTTAGAGAGTGGCGAGGTGAAGATGGTTGATGGTCGGTACTGAGAGAGTGAAAAGAGAAAGTTGAAAAAGAAAGAAGAAGAAGATGAAAAGAAAAATGAAGAATCTGAGAGGTTTGAAGAAAAGAAAAATAGAAAGAATGGTGCTTGCGAGAGAGAGAATCGGAGATACAAGAAATTGAAAAAAAATAAAAAAATAAAAAAGAAAGAATGGTGCATGTGAGAGAGAGAATCAGAGATACAAGAAATTGAAAAAAAAAAAAGAAGAAAGAATGGTGCATGTGAGAGAGATAATCGAAGATACAAGAAATTGAAAAAAAAAATAAAAGAAAAGTAATTATTTTCCTTGGGAAGACCATCGGTCATGGTCTTCCCAAGGGCTGCTGCAGGTAGCTCATTAATGTTGTCTGCAGCAGCGTCAGCCATCAACTCACGCGTTTTTTTTTCGATCGGTTCCATCGGTTCTCGCCCTTTTGGGCGAGTCGACCGACCGAAAGGTCGGTTTTTCAACCGACCCCGACCGAGTTTATGAAAAAACCGACCGACCGACGTCGGTTCGGTCGGTTTCGATCGTTCGGTTCGGTTTTTTGGCTTTTCTTGCTCACCCCTGGCATTTTGTCCAAAGCTTTTTGATTTTTTTGCAGCTCCAAAAAGTATGAATTTCTGTTTTCGTCTCCACTTTACACTTTGGGCAATAGGGTATAGTTTCCACTTGCTTCCGCTCTAGATTAGAGAATGTAGGCAACACATTAAGGCAAACTCTCCACATGAAAATTTAAACCTTATGAGGGATATGAAGATTCCAAAGAGTTTTCCACCATTCCAATCTTGAGGATGAATTAGATGAAGATGAAAGAATGTAAAACACTCATGCAGAAGCAATTAGGATATTAGGCACTTAAATTACGTCAATTTTGATTAAGAAAAACATGCTCTTTAAAAGGGAAAAACAGAGTGTGTGAGTACCAACTTTTTGTAATTCAAATTCACAACAACTTGATGGATGAATTGGATAATGAACACACCATGGACTACCGCTAGAGTCTTCCCCGCTATTCTCCAGCCTTAGAACGACTTGTGGGAATCAATTATGATGAGAATTAGGGAGACAAAAGAGAACTTGATAGAGTTTTGTGTGTTGGGTTTTATGCCCTAAAACTCGTACATAGTAAATGTAAATTATTGACTGTTATCAATAAAGTGATATTGATTATTATTCTATAAAGCGTTATCAAATTATTGTATTAGTTTTGTCTTAAATAACCCTAAATCCAATAAACTAACATCCTAGGTTGTTGCATGAGTCTTGAACTGTATGTGGAAACATATGGGGTGTTGGGTTTTATGTCCTAAAACTCGTAGATAGTGAATGTTAACGAATTATATACTTGTGTCAATAAAGTGTAATTGAGGTTTAAGCAATAAGTGTTATTGTTATATGAAGTCTAGAATTGCACAATATGACTCAAATCCAATAAACTAAGATCCAAGGTCTATAGTAGCAACCTAAAAGGTCTATAGTACAGGGATAAGGTTAGGTACCTTATCCTGGTAACACTATGTGATACGACTCGCTTTGTATTTGATACAAACATTGTAACGTCGAGAATTTAAGGTATAAACTCAATTTCTTAAATGTTGAGTTAATTTGGTTTAATTGGTGCAAATTTGGAGTTAAAAAGGAAATTTAAAGAATAGAAAATTGGTGAAATTTTAAAGTTATATCACTACATAATCAAAAGGGAAAATACACTTTTGGTCCCTGAGGTTTGGGTTAAGTGACACTTGGGTCCCTGAGTTTTCAAACTCAACAAAAATACCCCTAAGATTTGAGATAAGGAGCACTTTGGTCCCTGCCGTCAAATTTTCTGTTAACTTTTAACGGTTGCTGACGTGGCACTATTATTTTAATATAAAAAATTATTTTTGTTTTATTTTTTAATAAAAAATATTAAAAAATTAAAATATTAATATTTAATTACTTTTTTTTATTCTTTCTCTCTTTCTCTCTCATCTTCTTCTTCTCCATCTTCTCCCTCCTCCTTCTTCTTCTTCCTAAGTCCGGCGACCGGCGGCCACCACACGCCGCCGTCGGCCGCCGGCGATTGATTTTTTTTTCTTTTCTTCTTTCTTCTTCTTCCCTTCTTTCTTCTTCTCTTCTTTTTCTTCAATATTTAAAAAAAAAATAGAAAAGGGAGGGAGGAGGGACCTCCCTCCTCCTCCATTTCCGGCCGGAAACGGAGGAGGAGGGGCAGGGAGGTCCCTCCTCCCTATTTTTTTTTTTTTTTAAAGAAAAGAAGAAAAATGGGGAAGAAAAGAGGAAGAAAAAAAAAACAGTCGCTGGCGACCACCGGCGGCGGCGGGCGGCGGCGGGCGGCAGCGGGCGGCGGCGGCCGGTCGTCGGAGTTAGGAAGAAGAAGAAGGAAGATGAAGGATATGGAGAAAGAGAAGAAGAAGAAAGAGAAAGGGAGAAAAAATAATAAAAAAATAAAAAAATATTAATATTTTATTATTTTATTATTTTTATTTTAAAAAATTAAAAAAAAAATAATTTTTTATTAAAATAATAGTGCCACGTCAGCAACTGTTAAGATTTAACAGAAAAATTAACGGCAGGGACTAAAATGCTCCTTATCTCAAACCTCAGGGGTATTTTTGTTGAGTTTGAAAACTCAGGGACCTAAGTGTCACTTAACCCAAACCTCAGGGACCAAAAGTGTATTTTTCCCTAATCAAAATGTAGGATATTAGAAAGTCATTTTTGGTAGTTTAAAAAAAAAAAAGAAAAGAAAACCATTTTTGGTGTGTTTTACCCGAATTGAGAATTTGGATAAAGTTATTAATGTGATTTTTAAAAATTTAATAAAAAAAATATATGATTTATCTTTATTCTTACCATATTAAAGTGTGAGATAAATGAGAATTATTTTTGGGAAAAATACACTTTTGGTCCCTGAGGTTTGGGTTAAGTTACACTTTGGTCCCTGAGTTTTCAAACTCAACAAAAATACCCTGAGGTTTGAGATAAGGAGCAATTTGGTCCCTATCGTCCAATTTGCCATTAAATACTAACAGAATGCTGACGTGGCATTATTATTTTAATTAAAAAATTAATTTTTAATTTTTTTAAATAAAAATACATTAAAATAATAAAAATATTATTATTTTAATAATTTTTTTATATTTTTTTTCCCTTCTTTCTTCTCCAACTTCTTCTTCAACTCTAGTGGCTGGCGGCCATTGTCGTTCGTCGACCGTCCGCCGCCAGTTGCCAAATTTTTTTTTTATCTTCTTTCTCTCTTTTCTTCTCTATTCTCCTTCATTTCTCCACCTTTTATTTTCTTTTTTTTTTTTTATAACGAAGAGGGAAAGGGAGGAGGAGTTCCTCCTCCCGTCGCCGACATCGGAAAGGGAGGAGAGCCTCCTCTTCCCTTTCCCTCTTCGTTATAAAAAAAAGAAAATAAAAGGTGGAGAAATGGAGGACAAGAGAGAAGAAAAAAGAGAAAGAAGAGAAAAAAAAATCTTGCCGGCAGTGGAGAAGAAGTTGTAGAAGAAAGGGGAGAAAGAAAGAAGAAGGAGAAGAAAGAAGGGAAAAAAGAATTAAAAAACTATTAAAATAATAATATTTTTATTATTTTAATGTATTTTTATTTAAAAAATTAAAAATTAATTTTTTTATTAAAATAATATTGTCGCGTCAGCATTCTGTTAATATTTAACGGCAAATTGGACGGTAGGGACCAAATTGCTCCTTATCTCAAACCTCAGGGGTATTTTTGTTGAGTTTGAAAACTCAGGGACCAAAGTGTAACTTAACCCAAACCTCAGGGACCAAAAGTGTATTTTTCTCATTATTTTTACAAATATTAGCTTTCTATATAGTTTTTAAATTTCATATCTTCACTTAATAAACTTCAAACAATTCACGAACGAAATTGGTTGAACATGTCACAACTGGAAACAAAAAAAAATGAGGGAGGACATACATGTGTATATTTGAAAAAAATTTAAAAAAAACAAAATAACGTAAAAATAGCTTACAATAAAGCAACGAACTCAATTCCAGCCCAATTCCAACCCTACACTCCAAACACTGGCATCAGGTTCATTCCAGCCCAAATCTAGTGCACCAAACACAGGCATCAGGTTAATTCCAACCCAAATCCAGTGCACCAAACAAATGCATCAACATTCCCAGGAATCCAGTTTCCAGAAAAATATTCCCATGGGAATCACATTCCCAGGCATCCACATTCCATTCCGGTCCCTTAAGGTTAAACCATATTAATCTCAATATGATTGGGAACATGGTTAAGAGTGTACTTCTAAGCAAGTTAGAAGATGACTCTATTATAGATAAATTAATCTGGAAAAGAACTAAGAGCCAAAAAGCCCTTGGAGCTTGTACATTTGGATCCTTGTGGTCCAATATGTTAAAGTTGTGGGAGGGCAAGAATAATCAATCTCTATTATAGATAAATTATTCAAGGTATGAATATAGACCTAATGCAACTTAAGTCTGAGGCTCTTGAGAAATTCAAAGGGGCTTAGGACTGAAGTTGAAAACTTGTTAGGTGAGATGATAAAAACACTTCGATCTGATCAAAGAGTTGAGTATATGGACTTGAGATTCCAAGTCAATTTGATAGTACATGAAATCACATCCTAAATCTTAGTTAGGAGAAACAGAATCCTATTGGATATGATTCAATCCATGTTGAGCTATGCTCAATTGCCTGACTCATTTTGGGGTCATGCAGTGTTAACTGCAGTGTATATTTTGAACAACGTTCCATAAAAAATGTTTTTGAAACATCTTTTGATTTGTGGATAAGGCGTAAAGGTGGTTTATGTTATTTTAGTTTTTGGGGTGTCCATCACATGTGTTTGTGGCTAACCCAAAGGAAACTGGAACACCGTTCAAAATTATACCTACTTTGTAGGCTACCCCAAAGGAAACGAGAAGTGGATACTTCTTCAATCCACAAGAGAATAAAGAATTTGTATTGACAAATTTTACATTCTTAGAAGAAGACCACATGAGAAATCATAAGCCACAGAGTAAGGTCGGTTTAAGTGTATTAACTAATGAAGCTACAGGAACATCAACAAGAGTTGTTGATGAGGTTGGTTGTTCATCAAGAGTTGTTGATGGGCCAGTGCATTTGGTCAATCACATCCATCTCAATAGTTGAGAGTGCCTCGATGTAGTGGAAGGATTGTTCAACAACCTGACTATTACATGGGCTTAGTTAAAGCCTAGGTCGTCATACCTGATGATAACATAGAGGATTCATCGTCTTTTAGAAAGAAAATGAATGATGTTGACAACGATCAGAGGATTAAAGTCATGGACCTAGAAATGAAGTCTTTGCATTTCAATTCCATCTGGGATCTTGTAGATCTGCTTGATGGGTAACACCTATAGGTTATAAGTGGATTTACAAGAGGAAACAAGACATTGAAGGTGAAGGAACTAAATCCCAAGCAGATAAGTGGATTTACAAGAGGAAACAAGACATTGAGGGTGAAGGAACTAAATCCCAAGCAGAAGCGATTTTCATCGTTTGTAAACTAACTTCAATATCACAGAATACCAGTACATTGGACCAACAATTTAGAAACGATTTCTACAGATATAATCTTACAGATTAAGCATGTTTTTCAGTATTCTAAACTATTTAGAATTCAAGGAAACTTACGTGTTTGACGTGGTCAAACTCCTCAACACGATGCTCCTAAACACGTACAATTCGTCTATTGTAATCTCTTCCTTGAAGGACATCACCACAAGTAGAACACTCGCTATGACTCTTGGGTCTTGAGATCACCAGCTTGTGGGAATCCCAAAATATATCTTGAAGGGAAGAAAAAATTCAGCAACCTTTTACTGGTTTTTCTTTAGAGAGAATAGATGGAGAGTTGAGAAAAAACTCAAAGCATACACATAGCCTTTTTCCTTATGACCTTCTGTATTTATTTTTTTGGTGAGAGAGAAAAAGTGAATCATGAAACCACGATCCAACTCCCAACAATTGCTGGGAATTTTAAAACTAATTTTATAAAAATAAAATTAATTGTAGCTTTAATTAATTAATCACATATTAAATAATTAAACCATTAATTAAGTCACATTTAATTAATGTATTTATTTGAATCATATTCAAATAAATATCTCTCACATAACCTATAGTTCTAATGTGCATCAAATGAACATTAATTATAAACTATAGTTTTAATTTTGATTAAATCATATTTAACCAAATTTAATTTAATTAATTAATTCTCCAATTAATTAATTCATAAATTAATTAAATATCACATGTCTAATTATTTTCATTTTTCTCTTTTATACTATAGTTAAATATGAATCACATTCATATTATTTTTAACCTATAGTTTAATATGAATCTAATTCATATTTAATATTTGAACTCCTTCAAATATATATAATTCTCTCATTAATTAATTTTGAATCACATCCAAAATTAATTTTATTATAAAGTTTAATCCACTAATTAAACTTATACTATAACGTATCTCCATACATTATATTAATTGTATCAAATACAATTAACTTAAATTCCCTTAATATTCAAGACTTAATTAATCTCAGAACCCGTTATGAGCTAGCAGGTGGACCTAATGGACCTACAGATTAGAAGCTCCAACGATACGAGATTAACTCGCTAAACTCATTAACCAAGTTAATCAATATTCGTTAACTGTGGGTCACTCCACAAAAGACCCACAGCTACACTCTTCTCACTGTAGAATATTTCTTTGTCCACAGATATCGACCATAACGGTAAGTCAATCATTCACGAGTGTTCGTAATGCCAGCTGAGTCAAATTACCGTTTTACCCCTAGGTTACCTCTGAATCCTTAAGTACCACTGGTCCCTCTAATGAACAAGTTGTTTATGTCCAACCACTAAATAGGAGTTCCTCTCGGGCCAGGAGAGGACAACACGCCTTTGTTCAAGATCCGGAATCAACTCTTAAGGGGACACACATTTGCAGGGATTAAAGTCCTAGCGCAGCGGAAACGATTAGAGAACTAATTCGAATTAAACGCCGATTGGAATACCAATACGATGGAAAAACATATCACAGCAGTATAACAATATTTAATGTTGTTGTAAAGGTTATAAAAACATGCTTAAAAACATAAACTAACCTAGATTTAATCTAGATTAAAGATCATATTGATCAAGAGTTAAAAAAAACCTTACTTGCGTGTGAAGTCTTGACCGAAAAACAATATTTTTCTGTCTTGATCTCCAAAAAAAAGTGGCAAAAACCTTCTTTCTTTTGCTGGAAATATCTCCACAAACACCACCAATCGGCTACACCCATATACTCAATGGATCAACGGTTGAGGGGCTTGTGGGAGCAACTAGTTTCTAAGGGATTTGGAGAATTTTTGGTCTCTGTGATTCTTGGATGGAGAAATCGCAGAGAGTCTGTGAGAGAGAAAATGATATTTCCAAAATTGCACGCTAACATCTGAATGAGGAAGCCAGGGATCTTTCAGAAGAATAGAAACTCTTTCCTAAAAACCCTCACAATCGTGCAACACTCCCTAGGATAATGGGTTGACAATTTCCTTATCAGTTAACATAACTGATAAGATATTTAATTAATTATTAAATATAATTAATAATTAATTAAACAATTAGTTTATCAATTAATATTTTATTTACATAAATCACATTTATATAAATATCCCACATAACCTATAGTTTTAATGTAATTCAATTAAACCAAATTAAATTAAATTAAATTAAAACAAAAAATTAATTAATTCTCCAATTAATTAATATTATAATCAAATATCAAATATTTAATTATAATTCTCTCATATAGACTATAGTATTAATGTACATCTAATGCGCATTAATTATAACCTATAGTTCTAATATGAATCAAATTCATATTTTAACTTAACATTCGAACCCTTTCGAACATTCAATTCTCCCTTAGAAATTTACCTCAACGCCCTAAATGAGCTACCGGTGGGACCTAATGGACCTACAGATCAGAAGCTCCAACGATATGAGATTAATTGGCTAAACTCATTAACCAAGTTAATCAATGTTTGTTAACTATGGTTCACTCCACTAAAGAACTACAGCTGCACTCTTCTCACTGCATATATATTTCTGTGTCCATGGATATTGACCATTAATAGCAAGTCAGCCCTACACGTGTGTTCGTACCCCAGCTAGGTCAAATTACCGTTTTACCCCTGGGTTACCTCTTCATCCTTAAGTCCCAGTGCTCCTCTAGTGAACAACCTGTTTGAGGTCCAACCAACAAACAGAAGTCCTTCTCGTGCCATTGAGAGGGTAGGGCCCATTGTTCAAGACCCGAAGACACCACTTAAGGGAACACACCTCTACTTACCCTAGAGTCGGGAAGGAGTGAATTCCATCTTGTGTGATTATGTTCCCAGCTCCCCACTCGATCTTGTCCCCAAAATGGTAGGCTTATTGAATTGGCGTGCAGACCACTCTCACCCATACAAATCAAAGGATATCCCTCACAGACAAGAGTCCATAATCCACTCAGGATTGAGACCAAGTTGTCTAGGTCATCCTAATGAAATAGAAACCAAACTAACTAACGGTGTTACAGCTAGTGGTTAACTATTTAGCGATTCGGTCTTATGCAAACTCATTTCATAGGATACCCCCACTCGCATGTTCACTACATGAACACGTTGGATCATTGCGTTTGTATCATTATACAAAGCGGGTCGTATCCATAATGTCACCAGGATAAGGTACCTAGCCTTATCCCTATACTATAGACCCTTTAGGCTGTATCTTGAACATTGATCCTCATATGTCCCTACATACTAGTTCAAGCCTCATACTAACAACCTAGGATGTTTAGATTATTGGATTAGGGTTAATAAGACAAGATTACTCAATACAAACAAGATAAATAAACAATGCATCATTTTATTAATGTTTGGTCAAATGTTACATTTACTATCTACGAGTTTTAGGACATAAAACCCAACAACATCTACGTACCCCAATAAGGGAAGGAGTGAATTTCATCTTGTACTGTTATGTTCCCAGCCCCCACACGGTCTTGCCCCTGAAATGATAGGATTATTGAGTCGGCGAACAGACCACTCTCACCCATACAAATCTAAGGACAATCCCTCCTGAAAAGGGGTTCATAAAATACTCAGGATTGAGATTGAGTTACCCATGTCATCCTATTGAAATAGAAACCTAAACTAGTTAACGATGTTACATCTAGTGGTTACTATTTTGCGGTCCGGTCTTATGCAAACTCATTGCATACGATACCCCCACTCACATGACTCCTACATAGACGCTTTGGATCATTGCATCTGTATCGAATACAAAGTGAGTCGTATCTCATAGTGTCACCAGGATAAGGTACCCAGCCTTATCCCTATACTATAGACCATTTAGGTTGTTACTTGAACACTGATCGTCATATGTGTTGGGTTTTATGCCCTAAAACTCGTAGGTAGTGAATGGTGACAAATTGTTCACTTGTATCAATACGTCGTTATTGAGGTTTGTACAATAAAGAGTTATTGTTACTAAAATTGCACAATTTGACCCAAATCCAATAAACTAAGATCCTAGGTTGATTAGATGAAACTTGAACTAGTATGTGGGGACATACGGGGATTAGTGTTCAAGTAACAACCTAAATGGTCTATAGTATAGGGATAAGGTTGGGTACCTTATCCTGGTAACACTATGTGATACGACCCACTTTGTATTCGATACAGATGCAATGATCCAAAGCATCCATGTAGGAGACATGCGAGTGGGGGTATCCTGTGCAATGAGTTTGCATAAGACCGGATCGCGAAATAGTAACCACTAGATGTAACACCGTTAACTAGTTTAGGTTTCTATTTCAATAGGATGACCTAGGTAACTCAATCTCAATCCTGAGTCTGTTATGAACTCCTTTTCAGGAGGGATTGTCCTTAGATCTGTATGGGTGAGAGTGGCCAGTTCGCCGACTCAATAAGCCTACCATTTCAAGGGCAAGACCGAATGGGGGCGGGAACATAACAATACAAGATGGAATTCACTCCTTCCCCTATTGGGGCAAGTAGATGTGTGTTCCCTTAAGGGCTGATTCCGGGTCTTGAACAAGGGCGTCCATCCTCTCCTGGCCCGAGAGGAACTGCTATTTATTGATTGGATCATAAACAGATTGTTCATTAGAGGAATCAGTGGTACTTAAGGATCCAGAGGTAACCCAGGGGTAAAACGGTAATTTGACCCAGCTGGCGTTACGAACACTCGTGAAAGATTAACTTACTGTTATTGGTCGATATCCGTGGACACAAAAATATTCTACAGTGAGAAGAGTGCAGCTGTGGGTCTTTAGTGGAGTGACCCACAGTTAACGAATGTTGACTAATTTGGTTAATGAGTTTAGCCAATTAGTCTCGTATAGTTGGAGCTTCTGATCTGTAGGTCCATTAGGTCCACCTGCTAGCTCGTAAAGGATTCTGAGGTTAAATAGTTTTGAATAGAATTTGAAGTGTGTTCAAATTCATTAAGCGAATTATATTGTATATGATACAATTAAGATAATGTATGAAGATACATTATAATATAAGTTTAATTAGTGAATTAAACTTTATTATATAAAATTAATTTTGGATGTGATTCAAAATTAATTAATGAGAGAATTAAATATTTGAAGGGGTTCAAATATTAAATATGAATTAGATTCGTATTGGAACTATAGGTTATATTTAATGTGAATAAGATTCATATTAAAACTATAGTTTATGAGAGAATTATTTGAATATGATTCAAATAGTAAATTAATTAAATATGAGATATTTAATTAATGAGTTAATTAATTAGAGAATTAATTAATTTAATTTAATTAAATTTGATTTAATTAAATTAATTCTATAGTTCATAATTAATCACATTGGATGCACATTAAAACTATAGGTTAAGTGAGAGAGACATATTTGAGTTTAATTCAAATATAGTATTAATTAGATATATGATATTTAATTAGTTGGTTGAATTAATTCAGTTAAATATGATTTAATTGAATTTTAAAACTATATGTTATTAATCGATTTGGCTGAAATTAATTTGGTCAAATTAATTAGGTGTATAACATATAATATTAATAATTATTAAATTAATGAGATTAATTAATAATTATTATTCCCCAACAGTTATGTTGGAGAATGGGGAGTTGCCAGGTGTAAGGGGAGTTAATCGTGTAACTCCCCCTCACTCTCTGCTTTCCAACCAACGTGAATTCACACAGAGTGTGGATGGAGAACTGAATGTGAAGATCTCTCTCTCCCTGGATTTGCTATCCATCTCTCTCAAGTTCTCTCAAGAAATTACAGCAAGGTTGATGCTGAAATTTTCTTCCCTTTTCCAAGACAAACGAGATCCCACAATCTCTACTTCAGTAATCCCGAGGATAGTGGGTGCTCTTTGATGGTGGTGTTCGTTGGACGAATTGTTCATGTTTTTCGGAGCATAGTGCTGTGGAATCGTTCTACAACAAGTAAGTTCCTCAAACTCTAAATCGTTTAGAATTTAGAATTACATGCTTAATCTGTTTAGATTATAGAATTGTTCTGTAATTTTAAGGCCAATGTATCGGTATTTCTATGAAACCTAATTAAGAACGAAACAATCTGATACACGCTTCCGCTGCGTAGGATTTTCATTCCTTCAATATGTCCCCACATACTAGTCCAAGTTTCATTTAAACAACCTTGGATCTTAGTTTATTGGATTTAGGGTTTATTAATTGATACGAATCGAGACGCTTATTGACAAGCAAGATTCAAAGCTTGCTTCAAATATGAGTCAAAGTCGAGCACGAGGGAATTGAAGTACAAAAGGGCAACAAATGAAGCGACGTTGGTATTTTGCTTCATCATTCATTCAAGGACGATGGTCAAGCATGAAGAACTTAAGGTACAAGAGGCTTTCACACTGCATGTTCAAAAGCTAGCAAATGCACAACGAGAGGCCGAGAATTTTGAACCCAAATTTTTGTATAATGTTAGTTCAGCAAGTGAAGAAGAGAATGGAGTCAAGATGGCACGGGAAAAGTTGTGTAGTTTGGAAGATGGCACGGAGGACAAAAAAAGTGTGCAGAATTTGTGAAGAGGTGGCTGTCCAACTTGCATCTCTTGGGATTTCGTGATGTCAAAGGATGTCAAACGTTGCCATTATGAGGAGAGGATTCCATAGCACATATTTAAGACAATTTAAAGCAATTTTATCTTTTTAGTTTTGAGATCTGGCTGCTCGTTTGATGTGCAATCAAGTAATAAGTTCCTAGGTCTTATTTTCTACAATTTGCAATTACGTGTAGTTGAATGACTTTTGAGTTCCTTGGTCTACCCACGACCATTTGGCCTTTAAATGGCTTGTAATACTCTTGAAAACTCAGATTATGATTAGTAAAAAGCTTTTGCTTATTCAACCCCTTTGGTGTTGTCTTTTCTTTCAAATCTTGTCTTAGATTTGATCTTAAAAATCAATTCATTGGATTAGTCTTGATCAAGCTAATTCTGGAGTGAGTTGTCTTAGGATCTAGGAGTGACCATCCTTATTCTAAGTTTGATCTAAGAGTGATTCATCTTCTAGCTAAACTCTTGGTTGGAATCATTCGGTAAGTTAGTCTCGTTTGTGTCCGTTTACAAGGATCCTAGAAGGACCTCTAGCTTTGTAAACTTAAAGCATATTGGACGCTTATCATTTGGTATCAGAGTCTTGGTCAACATCCTTTGGCCGACTCTAGAAGTGAAGATTATGAATTATTAAGCTTTTGCTTATTACACCCTTTGGTGTTGTCTTTTCCTTCAAATCTTGTTTTAGATTTGATGTTAAAATCGATTCATTGGATTAGTTTTGATCAAGCTAATTTTGGAGTGAGTTGTCTTAGGATCTAGAAGTGACCATCATAGATTCTAAGTTTGATCTAAGAGTGATTCATCTTCTAACTAAACTCATGGTTGGAATCATTTGGTAAGTTAGTCTCGTTTGTGTCCGTTTACAAGGATCTTAGAAGGACCTCTAGCTTTGTAAACTTAAAGCATATTGGACGCTTATCATTAATGCAAACTCGATTATTCAATAACAAAGTACTGAATCACTCCAATAACGCTTTATTGAGATCGATTAATTTGTTTCATTTACTATCTACGAGTTTTAGGGCATAAAACCCAACAAAAGGTCTTAACTAGAAGAGTTCATACAACAAGATAAAAGCAAAAAGGTTTGCAAGCTTAAGTGATCAATTCATGGATTGACCTAAGCATTTCGATCTTGGAATATAAGATTTGATATAGTGTTCGAATTTTTTGGCTTTAGTTAGAACATTGATGAGTCTTGTGTCTACAAGATGATCGTCTATTGTTCAGTAGCTTTCTTAGTGTTGTATGAGATTGTTATCTTCATTATGAATGATGTAGGTTATCTTACTGACATTAAAAGAGGCTAACAACTCATTTCCAAATGAAAATTTGGGAGAAACTGAGTATGTTCTTGGGATCCAAATTGTTAGGAACCGTAAGAACAACAAGCTAGTCTCACTACAAGAAGAACAGTCTCTCCCGATGCCAAAAAGCGTCGGGAGAGACACCAAAAGGCGTCGGGAAAACCTCTCCCGACACGAAATGATACGTCGGCAAGATCGTAGGGAGATCCTGGTCGGGACTTGATCTCCCGATGTCCCGACAACAGTCTTGGTTCAGAAACTCCCGGCGCACTTTTACCAGGCGTTGGGAGAAATAATTTTTGCCGACGCTATGCATCCTATCGTTGGGACCGTAAGCTTTCTGACGCTGTTGTTTGGCATTGGGAGATATGGTAATTCCCGACGCCTGGTATGGTAGCGTCGGGAAATCCATGGAACAAATTAAGTTCAAAACACTGCGTGATTGCGTCGGGAGTTAGGGTAAATTCCAACGTTTTTTTTGCATCGGGAGTTCATTTCAAAATCATCTTCAGGCCACCCTATATTCAATATATACATGTCACCTGAAAATTGTTTTCATTATTAATTTTACTATTTGCATTCAAATATTCATATTTCCATTCGAAATATTACAAATATTTCATTTGAAATATTACAAATATTACATTCAAAATGTTTAAATATTTGTTCGTACAACAAAGTTCTTTAGTCAAGTTCAACATACACTTATCTTCATAAAAAGAAAAAAAGCTTGTAATTCTAACATAGTTCATCAGTCAGACTTCAAGATTGTAGCTCTTACATCGTCAACCAAAAAACAAAAGAGTTTGATCTTTCAAAAGTCAAAATCATCCCTCGACCCTACAAAAGAAACAAAGAACGATATAGTAAACCTTCGATCAACAACTATACTTTAATCAAATGAAATAAACACTTTAAACAACTGAAACAATCTTTAGCTATATATCCCTCAACAACTTAAACATGAATTTCAACACCAAAACAAGCCTTACCTAATATATAGAAACTTAACTAAATTTGTTTCAAGAATAAGATAACAAACTTTTGATCAAGATCTACACTTTAACCAAATGAATCAAGCAAATCAAACAAATACGTTTAAACAAATAAACCCTAGACCTTAACCAAATGAAACAAACTTAGCTATATGAATCCCTCACCCACCCCTTAACAACTCAACATGAATTTGCTCCCATACTTACTTTCATGCACCCCTCACCACTAATCTTAAACGTAACATGAAAGTTGTTGACTTAAGATCAAATAATTAAGCAAGTTTTTCGAACAAACTCAGTGGCTACCATAACTGCAGGATAGCCACATAAAAAGTTTCTCAATACTAAATCTTAAGTAACTGATTAAACAAACTTAGTTATATATATATATATATATATATATATATGTCTTTCACCCACCCCTCAACAACTTAACATGAATTCCAACACCGAAACAAACTTAGAAACATATATAGAAATGAGACCAACCAATTTCAACTCTCACCCACCCCTCACCACTTTGAAGGGAATAAAAGTCCCCACGTAGCGGAAGCGCATCGATTGGACCTTACGCCGTATATTAATTAACATTAAAATACCGTTACAAAAACTCAAACTAACTTTAAACACACTTTAAAGCTGCTGGAAAAATTGGTTTAAACATGCTAAAAATAAATCTAAATTTATTTTCATGCTTTTCTAAAGAAAAGGGGAAGAACCGTCACATACCTTCGTTGTAGACTTGACCGTTCTTCGCCAACAACGCTCCAACGAACAAAAACGCAGCAGCCTTTTCGCCTCTTGATCGCTGGAATTTTCTTCTTGATTGACACAATAACCACAAATGTTACACCGGTATGACTCTAGGTCTAGGAGGCAAAAGACTTGTGGGAGTCTTTCTCTAAGAGGGAGGCTAGAGAGAATTTTAGGTCTTGTCTTTGAGAGTCTAAGAGCAAGAGCAAGAATATCAAGTCTAATGACCAATTAGGTCTAGTGTTCTATTTATAGAAGAGAGGCCATGAATAAAATATTCAATTAAATCAATCTTTTCCAAAATTGATTTAATCTTATTCCTTAATTAATCAATCACGATCAATCAATTCCATAATTGATTAATCTTTTCCACAAATGACTAATTACTTCCATAAGTGATTAGATCATTTCCATAAATGATTAATCACTTCCTTAAGTGATTAATTATTTCCATAATTGATTAATTCCCGGTTAATGAATTCTTTAATTAATTAACCACCAATTAAATATCACATATTTAATTCCCTGCCTAGAATTAATTAATTTGTCCAAACACATTTTAGGCCTTAAATTAATTAATTTATTATTTTGAACTCTTTCAAACTTCCATAAATTTATATTTGAACTTTTCAAATATTAATTTCTCTCATAATAATACATCAATATATATTATATTTGTCTCCCTTAATAAATTGAACATTTTCAATTTACTTTTATTACTTAGTTGCCTCAAATTACGTTACGAGCTACCAGTAGGACCTAATGGACCTGCAGATCAGAAGCTCCAACGATGTGAGATTAATTGGTCAAACTCATTAACCACATTAATCAATATTCGTTAACTGTGTGTACATTCCACTATAGACTCACAGTTGCACTCTTCTCACTGCAGACATATTTTCTGTGTCCATGGATATAGACCAATATCGACTAGTTAGTCCTTCACGAGTGTTCGTAACACCAGCTGGGTCAAATTACCGTTTTACCCCTGGGTTACCTCTATTTCCTTAAGTATCAATTCTCCTCTAATGAACAACCTGTTTGTGGTCCAACCATCAAACAGAAAACCCTCTCATGCCATTGAGAGGGTAGGGCCCTTTGTTCAAGACTCGGAGTAACCACTTAAGGGAACACTCATCTGCTTCCCTAAAGTCGGGAAGGAGTGAATTCCATCTTGTACGATTATGTTCCCAGCTCCCCATTCGGTCTTGTCCCCAAAATGGTAGGCTTATTGAGTCGGCGTATTGGCCACTCTCACCCATACAAATCAAAGGACAATCTCTCATGAGCAGGAGTTCATAATCAACTCAGGATTAAGACTAAGTTGTCTAGGTCGTCCTAGTGAAATAGAAAACCAACTAGTTAACGGTGTTATAACCAGTGGTTACTATTTCGCGGTCCGGTCTTATGCAAACTCATTGCATAGGATACCCCCACTCGTATGTCTCCTACACGAACGCGTTGGATCACAGCGTTTGTATCAGATACAAAGTAGGCCGTATCCATAGTGTCACCAGGATAAGACACCCAGTCTTATCCCTATACTATAGACCATTTAGGCTGTTTCTTGAACAATGATCCCATATGTCACTACATATAGTTCAAGACTCATATTACAGCCTTGGATGTCTAGTTTATTGGATTAGGGTTATTATTAGGCAAAGACAAATATAAAATAACTAATAACAATTAATGGAAAAATATATCAATATTATTTCATTAATATCCGGTCAACGGTTACATTCACTATCTACGAGTTTCAGGGCATAAAACCCAACAAACTCCCACTTGAACTAAAACACTAGTTAGTGGGATGTAAATGCAATAATCTAAAGCTGGAAATGTCATGTATATAATACAATGAACTAGGGCATCCTTATACCCATTATACATTTCTCCCACTTGCCCTAGATTAGATGGCATACATATCTCGTAGACCTAGACCCTCTAGATGACCCTCAAACACTTTAGCCGTGAGAGCCTTCGTAAATGGATCAGCGATGTTGTGCTCCGAGGTGATCTTAGTGACGATCACATCTCCTCGTTGCACAATCTCCCGTATCAGGTGATACTTCCTCTCGATGTGTTTACCCCGTTTGTGGCTTCGAGGTTCTTTTGAGTTGGCTACAGCCCCACTGTTGTCACAGTATAGTGTTATGGGCACGTTCATATTCGAAACCACTTCCAAATCAGTCAAGAACTTTCTAAGCCATACTGCCTCCGTAGCTGCTTCGCAAGCTGCTACATACTCAGCCTCCATGGTTGAGTCTGCTATGCATCCTTGTTTGATGCTTCTCCACACTACTGCTCCTCCATTGAGGGTGAATACTGACCCTGATGTGGATTTCCTTGAATCCTTATCAGCTTGAAAGTCAGAGTCAGTGTATCCAGTAAGAATCAAATCCTTAGCTCCATACACAAGCATGTAGTCCCTCGTTCTCCGAAGATACTTGAGGATGTTCTTAACCGCTCCCCAGTGGTCCAACCCTGGATTAGTCTGATACCTACTGACTACTCCCACTGCATAACATATGTCAGGCCTAGTGCAGAGCATAACATACATTAAGCTGCCCACAGCTGAGGCGTAGGGAATGTGTCTCATGTTCTCAATTTCTTGAGGTGTCTTAGGAGACTGTTCCTTAGACAGGTGTACCCCATGTCTGAAGGGTAGTAGTCCCTTCTTGGAGTTGCATCGAATATCGAGACAACATCTTGTCAATATACGTTGCTTGAGACAGAGCTAGTGTTTTGTTCTTACGATCCCTAATGATTTGGATTCCCAGAACATATTGAGCCTCTCCCAGATCTTTCATTTGGAATTGGGCTGCTAGCCATTTCTTAATGTCAGTGAGGTATCCTACATCATTCCCAATGAGTAGGATATCGTCTACATAAAGTATTAGAAAAGCTACTTTCCTTTTGTTGACTTTCTTGTACACACAAGGCTCATCAACGTTTTGGTCAAAGCCAAAAGATTTGATTGTAGTATCAAATCTAATGTTCCATGATCTGGACGCTTGTTTCAATCCATAAATGGATCGATTGAGCTTACAAACCTTTTGTTCCTGACCTTGGGCTATGAACCCTTCGGGTTGAGACATGAAGACATTCTCTTCAAGATTACCATTCAGAAAGGCAGTCTTGACGTCCATTGGCCATATTTCATAATCATAATATGTGGCTATGGATAAGAGAATTCTTATGGACTTTAACATGGCTACAGGAGAAAAAGTTTCCTCATAGTCAACCCCTTCCTTTTGGGTATAACCCTTTGCCACTAGTCTAGCTTTGAAGGTCTGTACCTCTCCAGCTGCATTTCTTTTTCTCTTATAGATCCATTTGCACCCTATGGGTTTTACCCCATTTGGTAGAACTGTAAGTTCCCATACAGAATTGGAGTACATTGACTCCATTTCCAGGTTCATGGCTTTGACCCATTCATCCTTATCTTCGTCATTCATTTCCTGTCGATAGGACAATGGATCCTCAATGCCATCATTAGGTATGACAACCTGAGTTTCAATTAAACCCAAGTAGCGGTCAGGTTGTAATACAACCCTCCCACTGCGTCGAGGCATTCCCAACGTTTGAGATGGACGGGATGGATCTGAAGAACTAGTTCCTTCATCAACCCTTGTTGAAGGTCCAACTTCATCAACAACTCTTGAAGATTCTTCAGTAGCTTCTCCTAATATTATTTTGCTGTGTGGTTTATGATCTCTCATGTGGTCTTCCTCTAAGGAAGTGGCGTTGGTCGATACAATCACCTTATTTTCTTGTGGGTCGTGGTAATAACCACCTCTCGTTTTTTTAGGGTAACCAACAAATTGGCACAGTTTTGAACGAGGTTCCAGTTTCTTAGGATTTGTCACAAGCACGTGTACTGGACAACCCCAGATGCGAAAGTGATGCAAACTAGGTTTACGCCCCTTCCATAATTCGAAAGGTGTTTCAGAAATACTTTTCGAGGGAACATTGTTCAAGATGTATACTGCAGTCTCTACTGCATACCCCCAAAACGAGCTAGGCAATTGAGCATAGCTCATCATTTATCGAACCATGTCTAACAAGGTTCTATTTCTCCTTTCTGATACACCATTCTGCTGAGGTGTACCAGGGGCTAAGAGTTGAGATTGGATTCCATGTTCTATCATATAATCCTGGAATTTTTGATCCATATACCCCCCTCCTCGATCAGATCGAAGTACTTTAATAGATTTACCTAATAGGTTTTCAACTTCAGCCTTAAACTCCTTAAACTTTTCAAGGGCTTCAGACTTATGTCCCATAAGGTACAAGTAACCATATCTTGAATAATCATCTATAAATGAGATGAAATATTCGTACCCTCCTCGAGCTTTTACATTCATTGGACCACATAGATCCAAATGTATTAACTCTAAGGGTTCTTTGGCTCTGTGACCTTTTCCAGTAAAGGGTCTCTTGGTCATTTTTCCCTCGAGACAAGATTCACAAGGTGGTAGTGAATCATCTTCTAACTTGCTTAGAAGTCCATTCTTTACCAAACGACCGATCCTATCGATGTTTATATGACCAAGTCTGAGATGCCAAAGATGAGTATTGTTACTTGATGGAGAAATCTTTTGCCTTTTACTTTGAGTTTCAACAGTTTTAAATAATTCGTGATTTAAAAGTGCTTTGTTTTCGGTTGGTCTTAAAACATACAAGTTATTTTCCAATTTGGCTGAACAAATAAGTACACCATTTTTATAAATGAACGCTTCATTCATATCAAAAGTAAATGTATACGATTGTTCAATCAAACATGAAATAGAAATTAAGTTCCTCTTAATCTTGGGAACGATTAACAAACTTTCTAAAAGTAAGAATCTATTTCTAAAAAATAACTTCGCAGCTCCCACTGCTTTAGCTGAAATGACTTCTCCAGTTCCGACCCTTAGTGTCATTTCCCCATCGTTCAACTGCCGAAAGGAACTATTTTCCTAAAAAGAAGAGCAAACATGATTAGTTGCTCCTGAATCAAGTATCCAGGTAAACTCATCATGTTCTACCAGGCATGTATCTAAAACAAGTAAATCAAATTTACCTTCATTTTCCTTCTTTTTCTCAGCAAGGTACTTTGGGCAGTTTCTCTTCCAATGTCCATCTACATTGCAATGAAAACACTTGCCCTTATCTGCCATAGCTTTGGCTTTTCCCTTGCTTTTAACAGCAGTACTGGGAGCTTTCCCCTTGTTTCTTTTCTTCTTCTGAGTTTTCTTTGAAGAAGTGGCTACAGATTTAGTTCCAGAGGATGAACCCTTCTCGAACTTTCTTTTAGAGTGAACAACGTTTGCCTCTCCTTCTATCTGTCCCTTGTTCTTAAGAAGAGACTGATAGAGTTGTAGCTCATTCAGGAGGCTAGTCAGGTTGAATGTTATTTTATTCATCATTGCATTGCTTCGAAACTGTAGAAAACTCTTCGGAAGAGATTCTAAGATGAATGCAACCTGACTACGCTCATCTATGACCGCCCCGTTTGCCTCTGCCACGTTGAATTGGACCATCATATCCAGGACATGCTCCCGAACAGATGTGCCCTCTATCATGCGACAACTATAAACGTATTTGAGAGCGTCATGGTGGAGTTGGTAGGACGGTTGTCCAAACATCTCCTGGAGAGAGTTCATAATCTCCCTCGCTGTTACCATGCCCTCATGCCTTTTAGCCAAAACTTCAGATAAGCTGATAGCGAGCATAGCTAGCTATTTTTCTCTGATTAATTAAGCTAGTCTTTTTCAATTATTTGCCCAAATTTATGCATTTTTATGTTTTATTTGTAGGAAGTATGTGCTTGAAGCTTAATTCATCAATTGGAGTCAAATGGAGCTTCCAATCTTAAAAAAAAAAAAAAAAAAAAAAAAATCATAGCGTCGCGACGCTATTGACAAAATTTCCAAAAATGCGGATCTCGACAGCGTCTCGACGCTACGACGAAATTTTGCTATTTAAGCATCCTTTCGGCTAGGTTTTTGTGGGAATCAATTTGGGACCTTTTGGAGCCGTAAAGAGGACAGAATAGAGCACTTTTGGAGCTGAAAACAAAGGAGGAACTTGGAAATCAACCCATTGTTCGTGGGGATCGTGACGGGGACGTCGGGACTCGGCCTACATTGAGTTTTCTTTTCCCTTTTCTTTCTTTAGTTAGATTTATGGCTTACACATGTTTAGTTGAGATTGTATTTACATTCATGAGTAGCTAAACTTGTAGCTTAGGGATTGATGTAGTTGATTAAGTTTATGGATTGATTTATGGTTTAAGTTGTGCAATGTTATTGTGTTTGTAATCTTGATTTAATGCTTTCAATTAATTGGCCATTAGTTGGATGATTTAAGTTTCGAATCTAGCTCGGGAGAGGGGATTTGATTTAGACTTACTCAAGATTGCATGAATAAAGTTTAATTTCTAATTCTTGACGGTTTTAGATTAACTTTAGAATTGGTTAAAAGATCTCATTGCCTTGCATATTAATAAACTTAGATAGGGATATCAAGTTGGTTAATTTGCATGAGAATCAATTATACTCGGGAGAGGTAGTTGTGATTAAAGGGTCTTTGGCTCATAATTTCATTGTGCATAATAACTTATTCTTTAAAATCAATCCTAAACGAAATCGGCGAAATCAATTCCCTAAGTAGTTTTCCCAATTGAATTTCCATTCTTTTTATTTGCTTTGATTTGGTTTTATCATCATCTTTTCATCACTTTTTGATCCCTAAATAAAATTGGGCAAGATAATTCACAATACTTGATTTGCTAAAAATCCAATCCAGAGGACGACATTCGAATTTACTATTCACTATATTATTACTTGACCCGTGCGCTTGCGGTAGGAAAAGTCAACATCAAGTTTTTGGCGCCGTTGCCGGGGATTGGCACATTTAGCTAGATTGATATTGTGGAAAAATGGCTTGATTTTAATTTAGGGTGTATTGTTACTTTTATAGGTTTGTTGCATTTTTTTCCTTATTTGTTTTTCTTTCCATATTTGATTTTCTAGGATAGTTTCCTTTTAGTTGTGTAATCTTTTCCTTATTTGTTCTTGTTTTTCCTTTTCTAGGTTAGTTTCCTTATTTTCATTTTGTCATATTTATTTTTGCATTCCATATTAGGTTAGTTTGTTTCCTTTTTCTTGATTATATTTTCCATATTTAGATTTGTTGTTTCCTTTTCTTTATTTATTTCCATATTTGTTTTTTTCTTTTCTTTTTAAGGTATTTTTAATTTTGCATGCGTAGTAGTAGAGAAGTGATACCATTTGATCCCGAGATAGAAAGAACAATTCTTAGGCTTCGAAGGGAAAATAGAGAAATTATTCAAATGGCATACCAAAATCCACATGAGGAGCCTAGGCCTATTAGAGATTATTTTCAGCCTGTGTTTCAGGGGCAACAGTCGGGGATTGTCTATGCACCGATTAATGCCAACAACTTTGAGCTGAAGACCGGTCTCATTCAGATGGCTCGAGACTGTGCATACAGAGGATCACCCACCGAGGATCCAAATTCTCACCTTAAATCATTCTTGGATATTTGTGGGACGGTAAAGATTAATGGTGTCTCTGAGGATGCTATTCGCTTACGTTTATTTCCCTTTTCTTTGCAGGATAAAGCACGAGATTGGTTGCAGTCCATCACCCCTGGGAGCATCACTACCTGGGATGCTTTGGTCCAGGCCTTTTTAAAGAAATTTTTCCCTCCTGCAAAGACGGTCAAGCTGAGGACCGAGATTGGGACATTCCAACAACAATATAATGAGCAGCTGTTCGAAGCTTGGGAGCGATTCAAAGAGCTACTGAGGAAGTGTCCTCAACATGGTTACCCCGATTGGCTTCAGGTACAGTTGTTTTATAATGGTTTAACTCCTAGTACAAAAACGATTGTTGATGCAGCTGCAGGTGGGACTCTGTTGTCCAAGACCGTGGAAAACGCTCGCACACTTTTAGAGGATATGGCCACCAACAGCTATCAGTGGCCATCTGAGCGGTCTACACCTAAAAAGATTGCTGCTGGAGTGTTTGAGGTTGATAAAGTAAGTGCACTCCAGGCCCAGATGACTTCCCTTGCCAATGCTTTTATGAAATTTTCAGGTACAGGGAGTGCACAGTCAATTGAATCAGCTGCTGCTTTAGCATCTAGACCTCAGGAGGAGACCATCGAGCAGGTTCAGTATGTATCAAATTTTAATTCTAGGGGATATAATAATAGTTCTACACCTACACATTATCACCCTAACAATAGGAACCATGAAAATTTCTCTTATGCTAATACTAAGAATGTTCTTAATCCTCCTGGTTTTGCCCCTCAAACTCAAGATAATAAAAAGTTAGAAGATCTTGTTGGAGTTTTCATTGCAGAGTCTAGTAACAGGACAACCAAATTAGAGGAGGCAGTCATTGCCATCAACACCACGGTGAATGGCCACAGTGCAGCCATAAAGAACATTGAGACTCAGCTGGGACAGTTGGTGAATGTTGTAAGCACCATGAATAAAGGTAAGGCCCCAGCTGAACAAGAGAAACCCCAGATGGAGTATTGTAAGGCAATCACTGTGCACCAAGAAGAATTTGAAGAGGAACCTGAATCTGAGGACTATGAAACGCCTACAGGGGAAGCTGAGGAGGACACATCATCTGATGAGGCTGAACAACCTAACCTTGAGCCTCCTATTCCTTCTCCCACACTGATGGTTCCCAAGGAAAAGAAAAAGAAAAAGAAGAAAAAGAACAATCAGGTTCAATTTGATAAATTTATGAATGCTTTTATGAATCTGAATATTAATATTCCATTTGCAGAGGCATTAGAGATGCCCCAATACAACAGGTTCATGAAGGAGTGGTTAGCAAAGAAGCGAAAAGAAAAGAAGGTTGACACTGTTTATCTTGCTTCCACATGCAGCACCAGAGTACAACAAAAAGTACCTGAAAAAGTAGCAGATCCAGGGAGTTTTTCTGTTCCTTGTAGTTTTGGTACTTATTCTTTCAGAGCATTATGTGATTTAGGTGCTAGCATTAATATCATTCCTCTATCGTTGTGTAAAAAGTTAGATATAGGTGAGATTAAGTCTACTCCTGTAAAGCTCCAATTGGCTGATCAATCTGTGGTGAGACCAGTTGGTATTGTAGAAAATGTGTTAATCAGAGTAGGTAGATTTTTCCTCCCTATTGACTTGTATGTTATGGACATGATAGAAAATCCTTCAATGCCTGTCATATTAGGACGACCATTCCTCGCTACTGGGCGAGCGATCATAGATATTGAGTGCAGGGAGCTCACTATTAGAGTCAAGAACGAAAAAGAAATCTTTAAAGCAATTGAAGACTCTAAAGATGAAGTGCTTTACATGGGCTACAGGAAAGGTGCAAGAAAGAGCACCTCTGTTGGATTCACAGAACAAAAGCCTCCTTAAAGCACGTGCAACACGTCGAGCTAATGACGTTAAACAAGCGCTTATGGGAGGCAACCCAAGTAAGTTTAGTGTGTTTTCTTTTTCTTTTTGATTTATTGTTTGTTTTTGTTTTGTAGGTCTTGTTTTCTTTCTCTCCTTTGCTTTCAAGCTTTCAAGATTCCAAGCTCTCAAGCAAGAAGTCATCATCATTCCAGGCCAGTATTGTTCACTCCTGTCATTCTTTTATTGTTCTCATGCTTGTGTATGCCTTATTTTCTTTATACATTGAGGACAATGCATACTTTAAGTTTGGGGTGGATTAGCATGTTTGTGGAGCCCTTGAGCATCTGAGTTCGGGCTATAGTTTTGAGCTTTCTTTGAATTATGCATATGGTTGTTTTCTGGATGCTACTTTTGCATGATTATGATGTCCTAGGATAGGCTTTCTTGTCAATTTTCAAGCTTGTGATGAGATGTAAGCATAAGTGCCCAAAAAGGGAGACTTTTTAAAATTTTTCTAGGAGATGGCTTGCATGAGTAGAGTATCTGTCTTGGCTTGACTTGGATTTGAATGCTTAGGAGCGAATTATTGGGTTCATATGCTTGTTGTCACCTCGATAGGTGTAGGGAATAGCTAAAAAGTTAATGTTTTGCAAATTAGCATGTTTGATCTTGCTTAGGAGGAAAGAAAAGAATATATGCTATTTATGCTCATAAAGAAAAATCATTCTTGTTGTTACTGTTGAAAAGAAAATTATTATGCCATGGCATGTGCACAGTTTGCAATGTTTAATAATGTTTAGGCAAAAAGAGCTACCCCTGTTGTGATCAGTTAGGCCAACCAGAGAAAACTCAGGTTAAGGGTCCCTGCAATGGGTGTGTGAAAGCTAGTGCCACATATACATGCTTAATTAAATTGTTAATTATAAGCACCTAAGTTTGGAGAAAAACAAACTAATTTGTTCCATTAACTCATTAGTGAAACCTTAGTGCCAGTGTAGAGGGAAGAGGAGCTGAGAGTTTAATAATCCAATCCCGGGCTAGTAGAGTCTGGTCTCGTTGAGTTAGATCTCGCTTGTGCAAGTTAATTTTGGAAAAATTTTAATTTGTCTCCCTCATTGGTCCTTATGTGCATGTCTCTTGCTTGCTTGACTATTGACCTTTGAGCGTTGAGGATTGAGTTATGATTATTGCATCCATTCTTCTACTGTATGCTTAATTTTTAGTTTGCTCGAGGACTAGCAAAAGCTTAAGTTTGGGGGTATTTGATAGCGAGCATAGCTAGCTATTTTTCTCTGATTAATTAAGCTAGTCTTTTTCAATTATTTGCCCAAATTTATGCATTTTTATGTTTTATTTGTAGGAAGTATGTGCTTGAAGCTTAATTCATCAATTGGAGTCAAATGGAGCTTCCAATCTTAAAAAAAAAAAAAAAAAAAAAAAAAAAAAAAAAAAAAAAATCATAGCGTCGCGACGCTAGGACCAGCGCCGCGACGCTATCGACAAAATTTCAAAAAATGCGGATCTCGACAGCGTCGCGACGCTGTCTTGACAGCGTCTCGACGCTACGACGAAATTTTGCTATTTAAGCATCCTTTCGGCTAGGTTTTTGTGGGAATCAATTTGGGACCTTTTGGAGCCGTAAAGAGGACAGAATAGAGCACTTTTGGAGCTGAAAACAAAGGAGGAACTTGGAAATCAACCCATTGTTCGTGGGGATCGTGACGGGGACGTCGGGACTCGGCCTACATTGAGTTTTCTTTTCCCTTTTCTTTCTTTAGTTAGATTTATGGCTTACACATGTTTAGTTGAGATTGTATTTACATTCATGAGTAGCTAAACTTGTAGCTTAGGGATTGATGTAGTTGATTAAGTTTATGGATTGATTTATGGTTTAAGTTGTGCAATGTTATTGTGTTTGTAATCTTGATTTAATGCTTTCAATTAATTGGCCATTAGTTGGATGATTTAAGTTTCGAATCTAGCTCGGGAGAGGGGATTTGATTTAGACTTACTCAAGATTGCATGAATAAAGTTTAATTTCTAATTCTTGACGGTTTTAGATTAACTTTAGAATTGGTTAAAAGATCTCATTGCCTTGCATATTAATAAACTTAGATAGGGATATCAAGTTGGTTAATTTGCATGAGAATCAATTATACTCGGGAGAGGTAGTTGTGATTAAAGGGTCTTTGGCTCATAATTTCATTGTGCATAATAACTTATTCTTTAAAATCAATCCTAAACGAAATCGGCGAAATCAATTCCCTAAGTAGTTTTCCCAATTGAATTTCCATTCTTTTTATTTGCTTTGATTTGGTTTTATCATCATCTTTTCATCACTTTTTGATCCCTAAATAAAATTGGGCAAGATAATTCACAATACTTGATTTGCTAAAAATCCAATCCAGAGGACGACATTCGAATTTACTATTCACTATATTATTACTTGACCCGTGCGCTGGCGGTAGGAAAAGTCAACATCATAAGCTGGCTAGGATATAGACGCGAGTCTTATCATTGGCCTTTGTCCAGCGGTTATAAGCATCCTTAACTGCTTGGGATGCATTACGAGCATGGGCTGGAGGACAATCCTCCGTTAAGACGAACCGCAGATCATCGACAACAAGAATCGTATTCAGGTTCGACTTCCACGTAGTGTAATTTTCACCAGTTAATTTCTCATTTTTAAGCAGAGAGACAATTGAGGAAGACATTGCTGAAATTTAAACAAACAATGACCGTATTAGTTATCTTTGCCTTAACCCATCATACAAGCAAACAATTGCACACAATCCAATCAATTTAGCAAAACAGACAATCATAGAACCCTACAACTATCGATTTAGTTTTGCAACGATGTTTCAGAGGTTTAGAAAATCAGCCACCGAAGGGTGATCAGCTACTCCTCCTTTGAAATGAGACACCTCTCAGCTAATTCTAATTCTAGAATAACTCATATTCCTATAGACATTAGCCACCGTTGTTCGGTCAAGGATTTGTTAACACTTTTAACTCATCCTCGTAAGTGTAACCCTCCCACTTTCAGATCTCAGAGGCACGCACCAACATGCTACCGAAGGGAAAGACAACTGTTGGTGATTAGCCTAAGAGCTCATATCCTTTTCAGGAGTTCACGATGTTCCGAATCCTATGATCAGGCCCTCCGAAGGGATGGTTGCGCCAGGACAACCTGCAGGCGGATCATAGGACTCTCACGGTGTGAACTATGAGCGGAGACTGAGAGATACGTTGACACATGTCCCGCTCCCACTTACTCTAGACATTTTTCCCATCCACCTTGTTATTGATTCATGCGAACACTTTTCAAAGGGATGCCGCTCCTAAGGCGACTCGAAGCCGAGAATGAATCTCACGTTGTGAATATAGGGACATAGGAGCAAAACTTGATTTAAATCTCGTTTTGTAACTTTCCTCCCACTGAAAATGTCCTAAGGTTAATATAGGGTTATTTAACTTAGATAGTATTCGGCTAAGTCAATCTATCTAAGTCTGATCCTATTACAACAATTATGGAAAGGATTCAACTGCAATCTTTTGGGTGAATTAAACTTCTTTTAATAAACCCAACATTACAAGTCAACATTACTATGGTTAATTTAACTCAATGTTCGGGTCAGTTCCCAGGTAGGAGGTGTTCCGTAAACCGTCAACTTAAATACCCCCAACCTTAGAAAGAACTTTACCGAGAGAGTTCCCTTATAACCTCAGTAATGTAAGGTCTTTACTCTAAAGATCTAGGTGCATTAAACACTTTTAATAAACCTAGTGACATTGCATGCTAACATTTAACTATGATTAATTCAACTCCGGTATTCCAAGTCAGTTCCCAGGTAGGAGGTGTTCCGTAAACCGTCAACTTAAATACCCCCAGCCTTAGACAGAACATTACCGGTGGAGTTCCCTTATAATCATAGCAATGTTTTTCCTACTTAGTCAATTAAAACTATTTTTAATTCTAAGTAAGAAAAGATTCTAATCCTATTAGAAATCGATCTAGGTCTAATTAATTTTAAACAATTTAAAATTAATCCAATTTATCCTATGATCTTATGTTTGCATGCAAATCTTGATTATAGATTGACGGTTTCTAATCATTAATATTAAGGAACTATTTCAAATTTTAATGATTAATCCTATAATCAAGAATCTAGGTTTTAATTCATTCAACAATCTCATTCAAATTGAATAATAAAACCACACTAATTGCATGAATAATATAACAATTATATTATTAACTATGGATGTTTCATGCTTCATGCAATATTGATTTTCTTTTAATATAACAATTATAAGCCAATCAAGAAAATCAATCAAGCATGCTTCATTCATCACATTAAATATAACTATTTATATTTAATTTAAGTAATGACATGCTTCATGCTTTCCAATTTTTCATATAATTAATATACACTTATATTAAAAATTATGAAAACAAATCCATGCATTTAAACATACATTATAACAATTTATAATATATAAAAAAATGCATGAGCATGTTTATAACCTAAGGTGGGATTAAATATTCTATATGACATCCATAAAGCATATAAATAACAATTGAACCGGTTAATTTTGGCCCCTAGGATAAAGTAAAACATTAAATTACATGAATTTAGCTAAATTCTATCCTAAAAATCCTTGTACAGCTCCGGAATTTTGTCTAGACATCACGAACCGCCTCGAACCACCTCGAACCGGCCTCCAAAATCACGAACCATTGCAAAAATTGGCTGAACCGAGCCAATAACACAGAAAATTGGACTGATCCAGCAAAATAAACCCAACCAGACCGATTGCCCGGTCAGGATCCCGGTCGGGAATTTCCCGATCTCGATCCCGGCCGGGAAATTTTCCAGCAAACCCTAAATCGTCGATTCCTCTATTCTGCACTCTGTTTTTCCGATTTCCAGCGCTGTTCTTCATGATTTTCGCCCAAAATCATCTCGATCTCCATCGATAACAGCCCTAAATCTAGACACGGACTTACAAGGACACGATTTACATAAAATACCCGAAACACCGGGCCTTACATGATCAAAATCACATAAAAATAAAATCTATGGCCATAAAATTAACCCAAACAGTTCAACGCAAACCGAACATACATTATGCATAAATCCCACCTACTGAAGCCTATCGCAACTTTTAATATTAATTAATAGGGATAGCGATAGCTCTGATACCAATTGAAGGGAATAAAAGTCCCCACGCAGTTCAACGCAAACCGAACATACATTATGCATAAATCCCATCGATTGGACCTTACGCTGTATATTAATTAACATTAAAATATAGTTACGAAAACTCAAACTAACTTTAAACACACTTTAAAGCTGCTGGAAAAATTGGTTTAAACATGCTAAAAATAAATCTAAATTTATTTTCATGCTTTTCTAAAGAAAAGGGGAAGAACCGTCACATACCTTCGTTGTAGACTTGACCGTTGTTCCCTGCCTAGAATTAATTAATTTGTCCAAACACATTTTAGGCCTTAAATTAATTAATTTATTATTTTGAACTCTTTCAAACTTCCATAAATTTATATTTGAACTTTTCAAATATTAATTTCTCTCATAATAATATATCAATATATATTATATTTGTTTCCCTTAATAAATTGAACATTTTCAATTTACTTTTATTACTTAGTTGCCTCAAATTACTTTACGAGCTACCAGTGGGACCTAATGGACCTGCAGATCAGAAGCTCCAACGATGTGAGATTAATTGGTCAAACTCATTAACCACATTAATCAATATTCGTTAACTGTGTGTACATTCCACTATAGACTCACAGTTGCACTCTTCTCACTGCAGACATATTTTCTGTGTCCACGAATATAGACCAATATCGACTAGTTAGTCCTTCACGAGTGTCCGTAACACCAGCTGGGTCAAATTACCGTTTTACCCCTGGGTTACCTCTATTTCCTTAAGTATCAATTCTCCTCTAATGAACAACCTGTTTGTGGTCCAACCATCAAACAGAAAACCCTCTCATGCCATTGAGAGGGTAGGGCCCTTTGTTCAAGACTCGGAGTAACCACTTAAGGGAACACTCATCTGCTTTCCTAAAGTCGGGAAGGAGTGAATTCCATCTTGTACGATTATGTTCCCAGCTCCCCATTCGGTCTTGTCCCCAAAATGGTAGGCTTATTGAGTCGACGTATTGGCCACTCTCACCCATACAAATCAAAGGACAATCTCTCATGAGCAAGAGTCCATAATCAACTCAGGATTAAGACTAAGTTGTCTAGGTCGTCCTAGTGAAATAGAAAACCAACTAGTTACTATTTCGTGGTTCGGTCTTATGCAAACTCATTGCATAGGATACCCCCACTCGCATGTCTCCTACACGAACGCGTTGGATCGCAGCGTTTGTATCAAATACAAAGTGGGCCATATCCATAGTGTCACAAGGATAAGGCACCCAGTCTTATCCCTATACTATAGACCCTTTAGGCTGTTTCTTGAACAATGATCCCATATGTCACTACATATAGTTCAAGACTCATATTACAACCTTGGATGTCTAGTTTATTGGATTAGGGTTATTATTAGGCAAAGACAAATATAAAATAACTAATAACAATTAATGGAAAAATATATCAATATTATTTCATTAATATCCGGTCAACGGTTACATTCACTATCTACGAGTTTTAGGGCATAAAACCCTACACACTTAACATCAAATAATTGAGTAAGAAAACAAACAAACTCAATTGCTACCATAACTGCAGGATAACCACATACAAAGTTTCTCAACACTAAATCTTAAGCAACTGATCAAACAAACTTAGTTATACATGCATCTCTCACCCACCCTTATACAACTTAACATGAATTCCAACACTGAAACAAACTTAAAAACATATATAGAAATGAGGCCAACCAATTTCAACTCTCACCCACCCCTCACCACTTAACATCAAATAATTGAGTAAGAAAACAAACAAATTAAGTTGTTACCATAACTACAGAATAGCCACATAAAATATTTTTCATACTTAAGAATGATATAAATACATTTATGTTGCTACTATAACTGCATGATAGCAATATATACCTTCCACTCATATGTTTATTACATAAATCAGAAAGTTCATACCTATTTCGATGTTTCTCCTCCTTATGACAACATGAATTGTTGGATCATTCCTCTCAAGTTTTCCAGTTCAGCTTTCATTTCAAGTCTTGCACTCCTCTCTTCCTCAACCATTGATTCCACGTGGGTAATCTTTGCTTCTGATTGCTCAAGTTTTGCCTTCAAGGATTGTATGAGCACCGCTTGGTCCCACTCTTTCTGTGAGGAAGCTTCATCGGATGAGGTTCTTGCTCGTGATATAGGCTTTGGTCCCCAACCAAGGCCTTTAAAGTGGCCTCGTTTTCCCAACATTAACTCCAGTATGACCTCTCCCAACAATGGTTCAGAACCTTCTGGAACAGGGGCATTTTTCAACTCCAACATTTTATTTTGCCTTTATAATTGTCATAAGTAATTGTGTGATAGTGGAGAAACATATGTTTGACCTATGCTTGTAAGTAAAATCACATGTGCATCATTAGCGGCCTAATTGACCCACTCCCCAGTTCTAGAGTGTTTCGCTCAAACAGGTCAATTGGTCCAATTTCTCGACCTTGTTCCAGTTTCTGTAACCCAACACATGGAAATTTAGTAAAATTTATAGAAAAATGAAATAAAGAAGGACATTGAAGGACTATACCATGTATTCTCGAATTTGAAGGAAAGACTTTGACCCAGCCCTATGGTTAAATGACAAAGCGGACCGATTATTCCAATTGGACTTTGCAAGTTTCTATGAAAATGAAAGATGGGTTATTTTTTCCTGCATTGTTTGTGCGAATCTAGATGTGAAATGAGAACATACCTTCCACTTTGGGGTCTCAAACTTAGTACATAGAAAATGTCAATCTTCAATGTCTTCTTTCAACCGAGGTGGTGGGTTTGCACGAGCCTCTTCAGGATTGTCATATTGTTTGTAGTGTCTGTGCAAATCTGCCCGATACTCCTAAAAGACTGGATGAGACTTCGCCGTTTCAAGAAATCGGGCAACTCCTTCCATGTACTCGGTTGAGAACTTATCTTTAAATTTCATCCAGTCTTTATTCATTTTTACCTATAAACTTTAAACCAACTCGTGATTCTATCGAAGTTAGAACCTGCATGATTTAAACAACAAGTTAGATTTGAACTTATGGTTTAGTTTGGTCCTTCAAGTCCTTGAAAATCTCTATTGAATTTTGAGAATGTAATCTATCTAAAGGATGAAAATTTATATAGAGAACTTGTATATGAATTTATCTTAGGTTAAGAGAGGCGCAAACCTCAATGTAGCCAATGTTTCATCCAACTATTTAAGGCTTGTGCCTTGAGTCTCGCCTCAAGGCAAAGCTGTAACTTTTAGCCTCGACGCCTTCTTTGGACCATAAAAGGATTTAAGCCGCTAATATTTTGTGCCGGAATATGTCTTAACCATATACATAGTTCATTTGTAAGACTAAATATCAACATTAAATTTATCTACTAAAACTAACTCAAACCAAGCTTCAATGAAATGTTATTTTTAAACTAAAACTTCGTACACAAAAATAGAGCCAATTAGATGTACTAAATAAATTTATAGTATCCTCCTTTTGAATATTCCTAACCATTGAGGTAGAATATATATACATATACATATATATAATCAAAACGTCACATCAACTAACTAACTTTGCATCATATATAACTAAATACTTAGCATTGACATTTTGAATGAAACAAATGGAAATTAAATAACCCCATACACTAATAGTACTTGAACTACAGGAATCAAAACCAAACATTTGATACAACGAGAACTAAAATAAAGTTAAAACAGTATACCATAAACCAAACATACTTCCATGTTAGGAAAACCAAAATAAAGTTTTAAAAAGTATAATATATATTTTTTAAGTATAAGTTTACAAACACTCAATTATATCATGTTGATTATCAAATTTGAAAATAAAAAATCTAAACTTTATAAGGAGCATAATACAAAGTTTTAACATAAAATTCTAAAATAACTTTCATGTTAAAGCTTAAGTGAGACAATGGTCTACATTGTGACAAACAACTTTTGTGTAACCAACTTAATTTTTCACATTATTCCAACTAGTTGAAGCATGATGTTCACTAGAGAAGAAAGAGAGCATTATTTCAACTTCCATTCAATTTTTCACATCAACTCAATTAATGCTCAAATGAAAATTATTGAAGGATAATCATGCAACTAAGGACACAAATTTTTTGAACCCAAAAGAAAGAACCCTTTCACTGTGACTTCAACAATAAGGCTCAAATACAACAACATAGAAACAGAAAAAGGAGATTCGATACATACAATTTTGTTTTTTTTCTTCAAAATCGCCCATCCCAATCTTTTGCATAAAGTATATTTAATAAATTTGGTTTAGTTAACATGAAATGCATCAATTACATAGAGCTAAGTGAATTAGAGGAGGAGGGAAGAAAACTTACAGTGGCACAGAGGCGGACGGTGGCACGAAGACGGACGGTGGACGGTAGCAAGGAGGTGGACAGCGGATGGTCACACGGAGGCGGACAATGGCGACACTGTAACCGGCGACACTAAAGAAGGATGGACTGACGGTGAGAACAGAGAAGGGGCTGCGATTTTTGAAGGGACGAAGGGGCTAAGATTTTTGCGAATGAAAGAAAGAATTTGGGTTGTTTTAAATAACCCTCTCCTGACGCCCATTTAATAGCGTCGGGAGAGATAGGAACTCCCGACGTTGTGCATACAGCGTCGGGAGTTATTGGAATTTTCGACGCTTACTAAGGCTAGCGTCGGAAGTTATGCCAACTACTAACGTCAAAAAAAGTCCACTGTGGAATTCTTTATGTTCCCGACGCCTACTTTCTAGCGTCGGGAGAGACTGTATAAGTCGACGCTTTTTTTTTCGTCGGGATAAAATTCGTCGGCAGAGACAAATTTTCTTGTAGTTTCTCGTGTCTCAAGTGTCTTATGTCTATAAAATGTTAGTTAGATATAAGATGCAGAATTCCAAGAAAGGTTCACTACCTTTCAGGCATGGAATTCTTTAGTCTAAGAAACAATGTCCTTAGCCACCTCAAGAAGTTGAGGACAAGAGACATATGCCCTATGCAATAGGGATTGTTAGTAAGTATCAATCAAATTCAGGATTTGATCTCTGGAGAGCCGTTAATTATATCCTCAAATATCTTAGAAGAACGAGGGACTATATGCTCGTGTATAGTACTGAGGATTTGATCCTTACAGGATACACTAACACTGATTTTTAGACTGATAAGGATTTGAGGAAATCTACATCAGTATCTATGTTCACTCTTAATAGAGGAGATATAGTATGACATCGCATCAAACTAGGATGCATTGAAGCCTCGACCATATAGGCCGACAGGTAGTTGCTTGTGAAGCAGCTGTAATGTCAACATTATAGGTAAGTTTTATTTTCTCTAAATCAAGTTTAATTTCACGAGATTTGGAGAGAAATAGGCTTTATTCTAATGGTCTTGGATTGTTTTTCTTAAGGTAAATGGATAAAAAGGTGCACTTTCGTAAATACCTTGAAGTGGGAGTTAGCCCTAAGCCCTTCCTTGTCCTTTTGAGCCACACGCAGCCACCATCCCCCAATTCCTCACGATTTTTCAGCCTCCAAGCAGCAACCATCCCCCTTGCACTTTCTTCTTCTCATTCGTACAAGCCGTAAGTCGTTCCCCCTACAACGTTTCAACTGTGAGTCGTCCCCTAGCAGCGTCGCGCGTCTCCCTTCTCTGGTCGGACATCTCCGGCGGCGTGGTGGTGGGTTTTTCGGCCAGCAGCAACACGTTCGTTTTCTTCTTTTCTCCTCTTCGTGGCTTGCGTTTAAACACTCCTCACCCTCGATCTCTCACTCCTGGCCTTTCTTTCCTCTGTTTTGTGTGTTGAAGCAGTGTGGGTGGCTGTGATTAGCATCGTTTTTTTTTGTAGCAGTACCGTAGGCGCGACCAGCATTGTTTGGGATCAATTTCTGTGTTTTTCCGACGTTTCGTTCAGTGGGTAAGTGCTTAGAAGTTGTTTCGTGATTGATTTTTGAGTTTAATCGAATGCCCATTCATTATTCTTTCTGTTCAGCAAGCTTTTCCTTCAAATTTCGATGAATCGGGCAGTGGGTCTTCAAGTTTCAGCGTGTTTGAGCAATTTTGGCTTTGGATAAGTGTTTTACATCAAGATTAGAGTTGATTTTAGTGTTGATTCAAATACCCATTGATGTTAGCTCTCTATTTCAAGGTACCCACAATATTTGGAGGTCAAATTGTCGAGCTAAAGCGAAGTTGAAACCCCGGACAGCAAGTGTCGGTTCAGTTTTGGGTAAGTTTTTGGATGCAAAAGCGTCTCTCAGTTGATTAGCTCTTAGTTGAATGCTCGATTTAAACTCCTATTGATTTCTCTAGAATTGTTTTCCCTTTTTGTAGTGCTTAAAGCCTTGGAGTTAAAGAACTTGTTAAGGGTTTATCAAGTGTTTATTTAGCTAAGGTAAGTAGCTATTTGGATACAATTTCTATGCTTTAGAACCATTGCATAATTGTTGGAGATGGTAAGTAGTCATTTGGATTAAGTTCAACGTTTTAGACCCATTTACATTGGGAATTTAGTATGTTAGAGTGATTTGGATTCAAGCCTGAAGTTGGGTTTTTGAATGAAAATAAACGTGTTATTTAATGAAGCATGATTAGATTACGAAGTTGCATGGAATAGTAAAGTATGATGAAATTGCCTTTATGTAAGTAGCCGTTGGATTTAATTCTACGTTTTGGCCCATGTGATTGAAAAGTTGCAAAGCTAGCATGGTATGGATTTAAGTTTAAGTTTTGTCCTTGATGTAAATAAGCATGTGTGGTACTAAGTATGGGAGCTCTTATGATTAACTGAAGTGTGTATTTTGCCTCTACGTCGACTAAGTATGAGTTATGGTTGTTTGGGCATGATTACTATGTTTTTGACCCGCTGCACGATTGATGGTTGATATGTAGTCTTTGGTTGGGTTTAAATGCTTTGATTTATTTGCCTTTGATTTTTAAAATGCTTGTTTGGACAAGATTCAAGCGTTGACTTTGCTTGTGGAATTAGATAAGCATGTTTAGGTTGGTTAATATAAACAGTGAAAAGGAGCAGAGAAATGATAACGCTCAACCTAAGGAAAGCTGAGACCATTCACTGATTAAATAGGAAAAAGGGACACCACGTGTCATTACAAGAGTGGAGACTACCAATCATAAAAGGAAAGGAATACAAAACTAACAGAGGAAAATTCCAGAACAGAGGAATAAAACAATTAACAGACTAAACTAAATTAATACACTAACATCCCCCCTCAAGAGAACAAGGTTTAGAAACCACAGTGAGCTTGGTTCTTAAACTTATAAAACGCGGAGAATGAAGACCCTTCGTCATGATGTCCGCCAACTGATCTTCAGAAGGAACAAACCTCACCGTAAGTTGTTTACGTGCTACCTTTTCTCTGATGAAGTGATGATCTAACTCGATGTGCTTGGTTCTATTATGCATAATCGGATTTGCAGCTAGGTATGTGGCGCTGATATTATCACAAAGTAACAGCGGAATGGAAGAGACAACACCAATCTCACCTAGAAGTGATTGAATCCAAGTAATCTCAGCAGCGGCATTGGACAATCCTCGATATTCCGATTCTGCACTTGACCGAGATACAACCTTTTGCTTTGACGACGACCATGAGACAAGATTAGAGCCAAGGAAAATACAAAAACCGCTTGTGCTTCGACGATCATCCGGACAACTGGCCCAATCAGCATCAGTGTAACCTGTAATGGAAAAGGAAGAAGAAGGGCTGAACAAAAGACCCAGGTTAGATGATCCTTTGAGGTACCGAATCAATCTTTTAACAGCCTTCATATGCGATGTTGTTGGGGCATGAAGAAACTGGCACAGTTTGTTTACTGTGAAGCTGATGTCCGGACGAGTAATAGTGCAGTATTGAAGTGCACCAACCAAGCTTCTGTGCTCAGAAGGATCATCCAAGAGCTCACCCTCATGAAGAGAAAGAGATGTACCGTGGGCCATAGGTGAAGAGGCTGATTTGCAAGACTCCAAGTGTGCTCGAGCAACAATATCAGAAATATATTTCTGCTGTGTAAGATGAAAGCAACCCTGATGATGAAGCACTTGAACACCGAGAAAATAAGCCAAGTCTCCCATATCTTTAAGAGCAAATCGAACATTTAATTCAGAAATAAACCGCTGAATCAAGGATACATCATTGCCAGTTACTATGATATCATCGACATAAACTAGAAAAATCACTTTCTTTAAGCCATTGCAGTAAACAAACATGGAGGTATCGGCCTTGGATGCAACAAAACCCCAGGATAATAAACAAGAGCTAAGTTTAGAAAACCAAGCACGAGGGCTTTGCTTTAAACCATATAATGCCTTATGAAGCTTTAAAACATGATCAGGACACGCAGAATTAATAAAACCATCTGGCTGTTTCATATACACCTCTTCTTGGAGTTCACCATGTAGGAAAGCATTACACACATCAAGTTGTCTAATAGACCAACCATATGAGACAGCAATAGAAAGGACAATACGGACCGTAGCTGGCTTTACCACGGGGCTAAAAGTTTCGAAATAATCTATACCATATGCTTGATTGTACCCTTGAGCCACTAAACGAGCCTTGTACCGATCAATGTCACCATTCGGTTTGAGCTTAAGGCGGAACACCCATTTCGAGCCAATAACTTTTCGATCAGAAGGCAAAGTAACCAAAGACCATGTGTGATTACGAAGGAGAGCATCAAACTCAGCTTGCATTGCAGATTTCCAATTCGGATCCTCCAAGGCAATCTTATAATTTTTAGGTTCCATAGCCACAACCTGAGAGGAAGCCAACCAAGCCTTTGGTTTAAAGATACCGGCTTTGGAACGAGCCACCATGTGATGTGAATTAACAGATGGAGGAGGGACAGACGGGGTAGGGGGGGTAGGAGAGGAAGGTAAAGATGGAGAAGATGATGCTGAAGAAGAATTGGATGAAGATGGCAAAATATCAGAGGACGAATATGAGGAAGGGACAATGGGCTGGATGGATGGAATAGGGACAGAAGTAGGGGATGGTTGGGAATTAGTTATGGGGAATGGAGAAGAGTATGGTGTGTGAGCAGGAGAAATGGAAATAGCAGGTAAAGACGCAGACATATTTGGAGGAGGGGACACGGGAATCATAGCTGGAACAGAAGAAAGAAGAGGACCAAGTGGATAATAAGAATCAGTATAGTACGACCGGACAGAGGACACATTGACATTTTCGGAGGACTGAAAAGGAAAAGATGATTCATGAAATATGACGTGCCTAGAGACATATAAACGACCCGAAGACAAATCAAGGCAGAGATAGCCTCTATGAGACATGCTATACCCAAGAAAAACGCACTCACGAGAACGAAACTGTAACTTATGATCATTGTATGGCCGTAAAAGGGGAAAACAAGAGCAACCAAAGGATTTAAGAAGATTATAGTTAGGATAATGATGATACAAAGCATAGTATGGGGAAGAAAGATTTAACACAGGAGTAGGTAATCGATTTATGAGAAAAACCGCAGTTTGGAAAGCATAAGACCAAAATTTTTGAGGTACAAAGGATTGAGCTAAAAGAGATAATCCTACTTCCACAATATGACGATTTTTTCTTTCTACACTTCCATTCTGTTGCGGTGTATATGGGCATGAAATCCTATGAATAATGCCATTGGAAGCAAGAATAGGAGATAAGACTCGAAACTCAGAGCCCCCATCAGTTTGTAAGGCTTTGATTTTAGTATCAAATTGGGTTTCAATCATGGCCTTGAAGTTACAAAAAACAGATAACACATCTTGTTTAGTACGTAAGAGATAGAGCCAAGTGAATCTTGTGCAATCATCAACAAATAGGAGAAAATATCTTGCTCCATTTATAGAAGTGACCGGGGAAGGACCCCATACATCAGAGAAAACAAGAGAAAAGGGGGTAGCGGATCTGGACATAGGTTTATCAAATGGTAGTTTGTGACTTTTAGCCATTTGACATTCCTTACAAAAGTGATCCACTGACGACTTAAAGGAAAAATTACAATTAGTAAGGACCTTCTTGACTATAGGAAAGGAAGGATGACCTAAACGACGATGCCACAAAGCAACATCTTGAAAACTAGAGTGAAAAGCCGCAAGCTGAGGACTTGAAGAGACTCGAAAATGCGAAGGGATAGCAGACAACTTGTATAGACCGCCATCAAGAAGACCCCGAAGAAGAATGGTCTTGGACCGAAGATCCTTCACAAAGAAATGAGTGGCATGAAATTCAACGAAAACATTATTATCAGCGCATAACTTAGCAATACTAATGAGGTTGTAAGATAAATGCGGGGCATGTAAGACTGAACGAAGACTAACAGGGGACAAATAAGAATTTAAAACAGTAGAACCGACATGAAGGACGGGAAGAGACTTACCATTTCCAATAACAACCTGCTCACCACCATGATAGGGAGTTGACTGCTGAAGATTAGAAAGTTCTGGTGTCATATGGTGGGTTGCACCAGAATCTAAATACCAAGCTTCATCAGGGTGGACAGTGGAAGAAACATTAGCTTGGTCTGAAGAAGGAGGTTGGGAAACAGAGGATTGATTTTGGGTTGAAGGGAATTGGGTAAAGAAGGCTTGTGGTGTAGTAGGTGGGGTAGAAGCATGGTAGAGGGGATTATGGCGGTTGTAGCAAACAAGAGCTGTATGCCCAAGTTTGCCACAAATTTGGCATTGAGGACGAGCACGAGTTTGAATAGGAGGCCGAGGAGAAAAGTTAGGAGGTAATTGGGGGCGACCCAAAACACTGGGATTGGTTTGAGGGTTGGAAAAATTTGAAGGAAAAGGGAAAGTAGAAGGACGAGGGGAGGGACTGGATTTTGAGGTATTTTGGGGGCGAAAAGACCGGCGAGAAGGGGAAAAGGAGAGATTGGCTAAGTTGGCCTGCACCAGATTGAGGCTATCAACCGAAGTTTGTTTCTCGATTCGAGCTTCATATGCGAGGAGGAGACTACGAACATCAGCCAAAGAAGGGCGGTCGGTGCGATTCTGGATTGAGGTAATGAATGGGTTGTATTCCGGACCAAGACCTTCGAGAATATATGCCAGATGATCGCGATACGACAAGGGCTCACCAATGGCGGAAAACTTGTCAGCAATGTCTTTGATTTGGGCAATATACTGGGAGACAGTAAGGCCATCCTTCCGTATCTTTTGGAGCTGAAACCTGAGACCCATAACTCGAGCTGTAGACAAAGACTCATACACAGTTCTAAGGTGTTCCCAGATTTCGAAAGCAGACGAACACCCAATAATTTCGCCGATTTTATCCTCATTCAAAGAGGAATACATCCAACTCATAAGTATTCTATTGTATTTTTGCCAAACAGAAAACTGAGGGTTTACCTGGGTTTGGGCAGCATCCAAAAACCGCTGAGGAGGAGGAGAACCGTTGATGAAGCCTTCCATATCAAAGGCGATGATGTGATTCAGGAGCTGATTTTTCCAAAGTAAGTAGTTGGAGTCAGATAATTTTATATTGAGAGGAGGGGTAAGGGAAGGATATGGCGTCGAAGGCTGTGGAATTTGGGAAAATGGAGAAACATTGGGATTGTAGGTGGGGAAAAACGGTAAGGAAGAAGAAGGTGGTGGTGGGTATGGAAAGCCCGCAGGAGCCACGGGAGTCGAGGGAGAGGCAGTGGTGAGGTGAGGATGCGGAAGAAGGTGTTGATAAGGGCCAGCGGAAAAGGGAGGGACATTAGGATTGAGTGGCCGAGTGAAGGAGGTAGATACATTAAGTTGAGGTCTCTGAGAGGAAAGAGGGGAAGAAATAGGGTCGGTGGTGGAGGAAGTAATGGCAGGTGGCTGGTCAGAAAAATTGCTGGAAGATGACGCCATAAAAAATTTTGATTAATTTGAGCCCAAGCTCTGATACCATATAAACAGTGAAAAAGAGCAGAGAAATGATAACGCTCAGCCTGAGGAAAGCTGAGACCATTCACTGATTAAATAGGAAAAAGGGACACCACGTGTCATTACAAGAGTGGAGACTACCAATCATAAAAGGAAAGGAATACAAAACTAACAGAGGAAAATTCCAGAACAGAGGAATAAAACAATTAACAGACTAAACTAAATTAATACACTAACAGTTAATTTATGATTTTCTCTAGATTTCTGTTTATGATATTGGAGGATGGGTTGGATGTCTATTGGAGTTGTAGTTGAGTTTGTTATGCGAGATTTGACTCGTTGTGACTTTAGAAGTGAATTATCATGTTTCCAAGTGAAAAGAAAATTTTGGTTTCTCTATATGTATGCTGTTTTGCTGCCGAATTTTCGACCGAATTGCAGTGGCTATAGGGACTAAGTTAGAAATATGTTATGGGTTGTGAGGTGTTTACTTGGCTGGTTGGTTAATATTGATCACATGTTCTCCATGAAGGGTTGAAATCCCTTTGGCAGCAGAAGCAAACAAGACCAATCTCAAATTAAATTTCAATTTAGAAAAACCGGTACGTTGGCAACCAAAATTCAGAAATCAATTTCTAAATAAAATAGATTAAGCATGCTTAGAATTAAAATCTAAAACTATTTTAGATCAGAGATCTTACATGGATTTGAAGAATGAACTACACTATGCTCCAATTCACGTTCTTCTTCGTTCTTCATCGTTCTTCTTCCTCCCAAAGAACACCACCACGTCGGATCACCTGCTATGACTCTTGGGACTTGAGATCCGGGTTGTGGGAACCCAAAGATTGTATTTAAAGGGAATTTTCCAGCACCTCCTTTGCTCTTCTTGAGAGAAATCTAGGGAGAAAATCTGAGAGATCTTCCTCTGTATTTTTCATGAGAATGTAGAGAATGAATCAATAACTTGGGTAATCCCTCTTCACTTAACGATAAGTGTGGAAGGAGTTAAATCCCTACTTAATCTTGATCGTTGGATCTAATCCAAACAATCTTGGTCGTCTATTAATTAAATAATAATAATCAATTAATTAATTAATTAATTATAATTAATTTAATTAAATCAATATTAATTAAATCAATTATAACATAAGGTTTTTAATTCAATTTAAATCTGTTGGGATTGGTGCCCTAAAACTCATAGATAGTGAATGTTAGAACAAAAATTATATACTTATTCGATAAAGGCGTTATCGAGTTTAATTCAGTAAAGTCATTACTAAATAAAGTAAAATTGCACTTTTAATAACCCAAATCCAATAAACTAAGATCCATGGCTATAGGATGAACACTTGAGCTTTATGTAGAGACATAAAAGTGGATCAAGCTCGAGTTATAGCCTAAACGGTCTATAGTATATGAATAGGGTTGGGTACCTTATTCTGGGGACACTATGAGACGCGACCCACTTTATAGATGGTATAGACGATGTGATCCTAAATCGTCCATGTAGAGACATGCGAGTGGGGGCGTTCTATGCAATGAGTTTGCATAAGATCATGACCGAGAAATAAGTCGCTCTCGCTTTATAACACCGTTTACTAACGAGACCGACTATTTCATGTGATGACCTAGGTAACTCGATCTTAATCCGGAGCTAACTATGAACTCCTGTTTATTCACGCTTATCCTTAGATATGCATAGGTGAGAGTGACTCTGTATCGTCGACTCAATAAGCCTCCCATTTCAGGGATAGGAACGGGTAGATAGCTGGGGACATAGTCGTGCGAGAAGGAATTCACTCCTACCCAAATTAGGGATAGTAGAGAGGTTGTTCCTTTAAGTGCTGACTCCGGGACTTGAACAAAGGGATCCCGCCCTCTCATTGGCCCGAGAGGGACTCGGTTTATTGGTTGGACCATAAACCAATTGTTCATTAGAGGATCAGTGGGACTTAAGGAACTAGAAGTACTATAGGGGTGAAACAAACTTTTGACCTAGCTATAGCTACAGACAACCTATGTAGGATCGACTTACTTAACACTGTTAAATCAAGTGGACGAAAATATATCTATAGTGAGGGGAGTGCAACTATCGGGCTATAGTGGAGTGTCCCGGTAGTTAACGAATGTTGGCTAGCTTAGATAATGAGATTAGTCAGTTAGCCTCGAATTGTTGGAGCCCATGATCTATAGGTCCATTAGGTCCCCCTACTAGCTCATATCGGATTAAAGCCTAGACATATTGATAGGATTCTTTGAATCGTTCAAAATCGGGGGAAAAAGGGTATTATCATAAAATTGTGTTTGACACAATGATTTAATTATGAATTAAATTAGAAATTGAGAGATAAGGTATTTAAAAGTGTTTTAAATACCATATATATGTATTAAGAATCATATGTAATGAATGACACAAGGTAACAATGATTAATTGGATTAATCATATCAAACTACTTGGAAATGTCCCAAATTAATTGCCTAGAAATCAATTTCAATTTAGAATTGAAATAAGAGTGAATTGCAAGCTGAAAATTCAAAATATAGATTCAATTTAGTGATTTCAATTTAGAATTGAAATAAGAGTGAATTGCAAGCTGAAAATCCAAAATATAGATTCAATTTAGTGGGATTCCCACTCTTGCATGTTGATGCATAGTGGAAAGCAACACAACCATGCACTAGTTGCATGTGTTGTGAATTAAACTCCTAGAATCCACTTTGAGTTGCAATTGCTTCTCTTTGCATGGAAGATGTCTATATAAGGATTTTGGTCTCAAACTCACTCATCAGGATTTTGGTCTCAAACTCACTCATCTCGTCCACACACCGTTCGTGATCAAAGGAATCAAAGAGAGTTGTTGAATCGGTCTCCAAAAAGGTTGCCCGGAAGTCCAATATCTTCAATTTTATAAGGGGCAACAAGAAATATGGCTAAAAATAAATAGGTGACTTGAAATATAGCTACAAACGTTTAAAAATTAAATAGATGGCTAAACGATTTAATGATTAATAAATCCATATTTGTAAAAGACAAATATGCCCCCAACAAACTGTCTAACGTATTCTTAACGTTTAAAATCAAAATCAGAGTTTAGGAGAGATAAAATATACCCCTAAAAAAAGTTGGAGACATTTTAGGAAGTTTGAAAAATAAAAAATCCAAGAAACAAAACTAGTTTGAAAAACAAAACTAGTAGTAAGTGTTACTACTGAAAAAATTTGCACCCCAGAAAAAGTTGCTACCCGGAAGAAAGGAGTCAATACCTTTATTGGGGAAGGATAACAAAGTTCAACCTCCCTCAGTAGAGAGAAATACCTTCAGAATGCATTAATTGGAAAAAATGCCCTCTCAATCCGAAGACATACTACCTGCACCCAAGAACATCAGCAATTAAAAACCCAAAAAAATAAGAACACCAGCGACCTGAAGACATACTAATTTTCCCCCAAAAATGAATAAGCTAAAAAGAAGATACCGCCCACCCTCACCACCAGAATGAATAATTGCAATTAAATACTGCAAAACACATCTCTGTCCTCGGAAATGACGTAAACGACGTCTGTAAATAACCGTAAATACAAGGGGTAAAAACGTCATGTCACCGCCCACCCTCACCACCAGAATAGCCTTCATGCAGCAACCCACCCGTCCATCTTCTTCCTCCAAAAGTAGAAACCCTTGAGAGCATTCCACACCTCTTGAGAGCATTCCACACCCCCGAACTCTCCATTCCACACCATTTCCCACCGTCAAACAGAGTGAATATCACTACCTACCTCTCACACCACGCCGACGAACCATCTCCGCCGTGCCAACGACCTTCATCCGCCGCGTCGAAAACCATCTCTTGCATGCTCGGTCGTTTCTCCCCTTACGCGATGACTGTACCAAAAAAATTGAAATAGGTAACGGTTTTGTTTCCCTCCCCTTATATTTGCAACAAGCAGATACTAAAATCCCGAGATTTTAGGGATTTAGTTTACTCCCTTTGAAACTGTCCCCACGGGGTGTATACCAGTATTGACACTCGGGATGTCAACGACTACACAACACCCCCTGTATGTACCGTTTTGAAATTCGTTCACCATTCAAAACACATCTCTGTCCTCGGAAATGACGTAAACGGCGTCTATAAATAACTGTAAATACAAGGGGTAAAAACATCATGTCACCGCCCACCCTCACCACCAGAATAGCCTTCATGCAGCAGCCCACCCGTCCATCTTCTTCCTCCAAAAGTAGAAACCCTTGAGAGCATTCCACACCATTTGAGAGCATTCCACACCCCCGAACCCTCCATTCCACACCATTTCCCACTGCCAAACAGAGTGAATATCACTACCTACCTCTCATACCATGTCGACGAACCATCTCCGCCGTGCCAACGACCTTCATCCGCCGCGTCGACAACCATCTCTTGCATGCTCGGTTGTTTCTCCCCCTACGCGACGACTGTACCAAAAAAATTGAAATAGGTAACGGTTTCGTTTCCCTCCCCTTATATTTGCAACAAACAGATACTAAAATCCTGAAATTTTAGGGATTTAGTTTACTCCCTTTGAAACTGTCCCCATGGGGTGTATACCAGTATTGACACTCGGGATGTCAACGACTACACAACACCCCCTGTATGTACCGTTTTGAAATTCGTTGACCATCCAAAACACATCTCTGTCCTCGGAAATGACGTAAACAGCGTCTGTAACCGTAAATACAAGGGGTAAAAACGTCCAAAATAATCCAGTAAACAGTTCCCTAAAATGTCGGTAGCCATGCCTGCAAAATCCAAACTTTCTTAGCCAAAAATCAAGAATGCTTTTTTTTTGTAGTCATTTATCACAATTTTCCATTTTATAATCGAATGAAATATCTTCAAAAACTTGCCCGGAAGCCCAATACAATTTAGGCCCATATTGGCCAATGCCAAACAGAGCCCATAACAATTGCTAAGCAGTACGTTTACAAATGATGGTTTTATACCCTCACATTTTTTGCATCCCTGTCGATGTGGGACAAACTCAAAACTCAAAAGTATATTTATTATTATTATTTTCATTTCATTTTTCTCTCTTATTTATATTTCAATCTTATTTTATTTTGGGACCACATTAACTCTTAAGTTTTTTCTCTCTTTTTTCATTCTTTTTATTATTTTGTCACTTTTAAAAAAGTTTTCATTTTCATAGTTATTTTTTTCAATATTCTCTTTTTTTCTTCAATTCTTTATTTTATGTACTTTTTTTATTCACTATTTTATTTTAAATATACTGGTATTAATATAAAATTGGTGTTTTCTCAATTTTTTTTTTTGTTATTCTACATTTTAATTTTTTACAAAAAATAATATGATTATTTTTTTTTCTTATTCTACATTTTAATTTATTTTTATTATTATTTTTTACCACCTATAAGTATCGGTTTCATTTTCACTTTCTTCACCCATCAATTTCAAAATCTTAATTCTCTCAAATTTCTTTAATAGAGTAAGAACTTTAGCTTCTAATTCATTTTTTAATCTATTTCACGTTAATTTTGAATTTTATTATCTCTTTTTACATTATAATTTAACCATTTTTTTATTAATTGTATAAGTTTTGTTTTTTTTTTTTTAAAAATGTTTTTTTTAGTTCATTATTAATTGTATAGTTACTTTGCATTATTTATTGACGTTATATTTATGGTCATTGTATATTTATTGATGTATTTTCATTTTGCATTATTTATTTAAAATTAAAATATTATTATTGTTCTCAATTGATCCAAACTTAATGTTTTAGTTGTCAATTCAACTATAATTCTAGTGGTTAAATATATGTTAATTAAGTGATCATAATAAATGTTTCATTCATTTAATAATTCAAATAATTTCTATGGATTGACATAATTTTTCCAATTTTTTTAACATCGACGTTTTAATATAAATATTATACATATGTTTTAGACATAATTATTAAAAATAATTAATTATTATAATGTAATTAAGTCACAATCAAATTTTCATTTAATAATTTAAACAATTTTAATTAATTTTCATATTTGTTTTTTTCAAAATTCTTGCACAGATCGACATTTGAATCGAAAAGTTCATCTAAATATTATCTTGCTTTTTAGATAGGATGAAAAAAAGGATTTATTATAGTCTAATTAAGCCACAATTAAAGTTTCATTGACTAATTCAAACAATTTCCATCAATTTCCACAATTTTCGTAAATTTTTCCAGAATGTCTCTCGACATTTCCATCGACATCAACATTTCCATAAAATCTGGACCTCAACATTTCCATCGACATTGACATTTCAAACCTTGCTCCATACATTATATTAATTGCATCAAAATACAATTAACTTAAATTCCCTTTAATATTCAAGACTATATTATCTCAGAACCCGTGATTAGCTAGCAGGTGGACCAAATGGACCTACAGATCAGAAGCTCCAACGATACGAGATTGATCAGCTAAACTCATTAACAAAGTCAATCAACATTCGTTAACTGTGGGTCACTCCACTAAAGACCCACAACTGCACTCTTTTCACTGTAGAATATTTTTGTGTCCACGGATATCGACCAATGTAGTAAGTCAATCCTTCACATGTGTTCGTAACACCAGCTGGGTCAAATTATCGTTTTACCCCTGGGTTACCTCTAGATCCTTAAGTACCACCGATCCCTCTAATGAACAAGTTGTTTAGGGTCCAACCACTAAACAGGAATTCCTCTCGGGCCAGGAGAGGACGACGCGCCTTTGTTCAAGCCCCAGAATCAGCCCTTAAGGGAACACACATCTACTTGCCCCAATAGGGGAAGGAGTGAATTCCATTTTGTACTGTTATGTTCCCAACCCCCATTCGGTCTTGCCCTTGAAATGGTAGGATTATTGAGTCGGCGAGCAGACCACTCACCCCCATACAAATATAAGGACAATCCCTTCTTAAAAGGAGTTCATAACAGACTCAAAATTAAGATTGAGTTACCTAGGTCATCCTATTGAAATAGAAATCTAAACTAGTCAACGACATTACATCTAGTGGTTACTATTTTGCGGTCCGGTCTTGTGCAAACTCATTGTATAGGATACCCCCACCCGCATGTCTCCTACATGGATGCTTTGGATCATTGCATCTGTATCGAATACAATGTGGGTTGTATCACATAGTGTCACCAGGATAAAGTACCCAACCTTATCCCTATACTATAGACCATTTAGGTTGTTGCTTGGACACCGATCCCCGTATGTCTCCACATACTAGTCCAAGTTTCATTTAAACAACCTTGGATCTTAGTTTATTGGATTCAGGGTTTATTAATGCAAACTCGATTATCCAATAATCAAATTACTGAATCACTCAAATAACACTTTATTGAGATCGATTAATTTGTTTCATTTACTATCTACGAGTTTTAGGGCATAAAACCCAACACTCCAAGCATATCCTAGTATGACCTTTTGAGAACCCTAGGTGTTTATGAGAGTAGACTTAGAACAGGGACCTTAATCACGTTTTAGGGCCTCATGTAGGCTTAAAGGATCCTAAAGTCCTACACAGCTAGAGTGTATTCCTTCCCCATCTCAGGATTGATAGAACCTAGTTGCCAGACACGTTTACGTGTGTTTTATCAGTTGACTGTTAGAGCTCAGTTTCAGGCACGCTAGCGTGCGCTCTCTTAGTTCAGAACGATGTTGCGTCTATGATCAGACACGTTGTTCGTGCGCCAGATGGCACTAGGCATGTTTTCATGCATTAGTTGCTCCACCGTATTTTATGTTCATATTTCAGGGGTGTTGTGTTGGGATAGGTGTAGTTCTGCTAGAGGTTGCCAACTAGCCTCTAGTTTATTTGCCTTAACCGACTGACCCACACAACGCTCTAGTTGGCACAGGTTGGGGGTAGGTAAACACCATAGGAAGAACGTCTCATGTACTCAGTTAAGCCCTAGGGTTAGAAACCCGAATGAATGATTCCAGTTATGTCCCTATGATGTTAAGACCCAAAATCAAGTTTCATGCTATTAGATCTCATGTTATCAATTTTAACCCTTAAGTGGGCTACTTACTGAGTATATTCTTATATACTCACCCATGCTACATGGCTTTCCTTTTCAGGTGGTACTTGATGACATCATGCGAGTGGCGAGGGCAGTGACTTGGCTAGGCTATGGGATGCAACTGCAAATCACGTCCCTAGAGGTCTAGGATCAAGTTCCCAGTTTCATACTTTCAGATTTTTTTAACTTTCTATTTTGCGAAAATTTTCTATCGTGTTTTGACCATTATGTTATTGTAAAATGATTTATGGTTTTGGGCCCAGATAATTAAATAAAAGTTTTTACTTGTAGTCTCTTCCGCTTTAAAGTTTCAAATGTTTTACCTTTCCATGCACGTAGTAGCGACCCTCAGCAGGTTTTTAACTTCTTTTTAGACGGGTCGTTACAGCAGGTCGTTACAGCAGCAATAGAGGCTGTATAACTTGGGAAGTTCTTTATTGATTTTGAAAGTGTTCCAAATGTGAACTTGCCTATCGCACGACAAGTAAACACATTGAATCTAATGAATATATTGTTGATTCTTTCACAAAGGCTCTCTTGGCTAAAGTGTATGAGAGTCATGCAGATGGTCTAGGTGTACGAGTTATGTACAAAGATGTAATCTAGGGCAAGTGGGAGAAGTGTAATGGGTATAGTGATACCATTATGTAATGGGTATAGTGATGTCCTAGTTTATTGTATTTGTACATCGTAAATATGTTTTATGTATTATACATGTATTGATACACCCACTACTGGGATACATTATTGTACATCCCACTAAACTAGATTTTTAGTCCAAGTGGAGTTTGTTGAGTTTTATGTCCTAAAACTCGTTGATAGTGAATGTTAACGAATTATATACTTGTGTCAATAAAGTGTTATTGAAGTTTAAGCAATAAAGTGTTATTGTCATATGAAGTCTAGAATTGCATAATATGACCCAAATCCAATAAACTAAGATCCAAGGTTGTTTACATGTAACTTGAACTAGTATGTGGGGACATATGGGGATCAGTGTTCAAGTAGCAACCAAAAGGTCTATAGTACAGGGATAAAACTGGGTATCTTATCCTAGTAACACTATGTGATACACGCTTTGTATTTGATAAAGCCGTATTAATCCAACGCGTCCATGTAGGAGACATGTGAGCAAGTGTATCCTATGCAATGAGTTTGCATAAGACTGGACCACGAGATAGTAAACCACTAGATGTAACACTGTTAACTAGTTAGGTTACTGTTTCAATAGGATGACCTAGGTAACTCAGTCTTAGCCTTGAGTGTGTCATGAACTCCTTCTCATGAGGGATTGTCCTTTGATTAGTACGGGTGAAAGTGGCCTGCACGCCGACTCAATAAGCCTACCTTTTTGGGGACGAGACCGAGTGAGGGGCTGGGGACATGACAACACAAGATGGAATACACTCATTCCCACTTTTAGGGGAAATAGATGAGTGTTCCCTTAAATGGTGACTCCGGGTCTTGAACAAAGGGATTCCGCCTCTCACTTGCCCGAGAGGGACTTTCTATTTACTGGTTGGACCATTGAAGGGGATAAAAGCCCCTACGCAGCCGAAGCGCATCGATTGGACCTTACGCCGTATATTAATTAACATTAAAATACCGTTACAAAAAACTCAAATAAAATTTAAACATACTTTAAAGTTGCTGGAAAATTAGTATAAACATGCTGAAAAATAAATCTAAATTTATTTTCATGCTTTTCTAAAGAAAGGGGAAAGAACCGTTTCAAACCTTCATTGTAGACTTGACCGTTCTTCACCAACGACGCTCCAAGGAACGAAAACGCAGCGATTCCTTCTTGATTTCTTCGCTGGAAATTTCTTCTTCAAAGACCCAATAGCCACAGAGGTTACACCAGTATGTCTCTAAGTCTAGGAGGCAAAAGACTTGTGGGAGTCTTTCTTCTCAGAGGGAGGCTAGAGAGAATTCTAGGTCTTGTCTTGTGAGTCTAAGAGGAAGAGGAGCGTACTGAACCAATTAGGTCTAGTGTTCTATTTATAGAAGAGAGGCCATGAATAAAATATTCAATTAAATCAATCTTTTCCAAAATTGATTCAATCTTATTCCTTATTTAATCAATCCATGATCAATCAATTCCATAATTGATTAATCTTTTCCACAAATGACTAATTACTTCCATAAGTGATTAGATCATTTCCATAAATGATTAATCACTTCCTTAAGTGATTAATTATTTCCATAATTGATTAATTCCCGGTTAATGAATTCTTTAATTAATTAACCACCAATTAAATATCACATATTTAATTTCCGACCTTGAATTAATTAATTTGCCCAAATAGATTTTAGGCCTTAAAATTAATTAATTCATTATTTGAACTCTTTCAAACTTCCATAAATTTAATGTGACTCAAATTTATATTAATATTTGAATTTCTTCAAATATTAATTTCTCTCATAATAATATATCGATATATATTATATTGTTTCCCTTAATAAATTGAACATTTTCAATTTACATTTATTACTTAGTTGCCTCAAATTACTTTATGAGCTACCAGTGGGACCTAATGGACATGCAGACCAGAAGCTCCAACGATGTGAGATTAATTGGTCAAACTCATTAACCACATTAATCAATATTCGTTAACTGTGTGTACATTCCACTATAGACTCATAGTTGCACTCTTCTCACTGCAGACATATTTTCTGTGTCCACGGATCTAGACCAATATCGACTAGTTAGTCCTTCACGAGTGTCCGTAACACCAGATGGGTCAAATTACCGTTTTACCCCTGGGTTACTTCTATTTCCTTACGTACCAGTTCTCCTCTAATGAACAACCTGTTTGTGGTCCAACCATCAAACAGAAAACCCTCTCGTGCCATTGAGAGGGTAGGGTCCTTTGTTCAAGACTCGGAGTAACCACTTAAGGGAACACTCATCTGCTTTCCTAAAGTCGGGAAGGAGTGAATTCCATCTTGTACGATTATGTTCCCAGCTCCCCATTCGGTCTTGTCCCCAAAATGGTAGGCTTATTGAGTCGGCGTATTGGCCACTCTCACCCATGCAAATCAAAGGACAATTTGTCATGAGCAGGAGTCCATAATCAACTCAGGATTAAGACTAAGTTGTCTAGGTCGTCCTAGTGAAATAGAAAACCAACTAGTTAACGGTGTTATAACCAGTGGTTACTATTTCGCGGTCCGGTCTTATGCAAACTCATTGCATAGGATACCTCCACTCGCATGTCTCATACACGAACTCGTTGGATCATAGCGTTTGTATCAAATACAAAGTGGGCCCTATCCATAGTGTCGCCAGGATAAGGCACCCAGTCTTATCCCTATACTATAGACCCTTTACGCTGTTTCTTGAACAATGATCCCATATGTCGCTACATATAGTTCAAGACTCATATTACAGCCTAGGATGTCTAGTTTATTGGATCAAGGTTATTTTTAGGCAAAGACAAATATAAAATAACTAATAACATTTAATGGAAAAATATATCAATATTATTTCATTAATATCCGGTCAACGGTTACATTCACTATCTACGAGTTTTAGGGCATAAAACCCAACAATAAACAGGTTGTTCATTAGAGGAGCACTAGTACTTAAGGAGCCAGAGGTAACTTAGAGGTAAAACGGTAATTTGACCCAACTGTAGTTACAAACACTCGAGAAGGATTGACTTACTTGTATTGGTCAATATCCGTGGACACGAAAATATTCTACGGTGAGAAGAGTTCAACTATGGGTCTTTGGTGGAGTGACCCACAGTTAATGAATATTGGTTAACTCGATTAATGAGTTTAGTCAGTTAACCTCATATCATTGGAGCTTCTGATCTGTAGGTCTATTAGGTCCCCCTACTAGCTCGTAAAGACTAATTGGGAATAATTTATCTTGAAAGAACTTGAATAGTTCAAATTCAATATGGGAATCAAGTTGATTGTATGAGATACAATTAATATAGAAGAGGGAGGAGGGACGTCCCTCTTCTATATTTTTTTTAAAAAAAAAAGAAAAGAAGAAAAATGGGGTAAGAGAGAAGAAGAAAGGAGAAGAAAAAAAACAGTCGTCGGAGAGGGGGAGCGGTGGTCGCTGGAGACTTGAAGAAGAAGAAGGAAGAGAGTGAGGGAAGAGGATGAAGAAGAGGGGAAGAAGAGAGAGATTGAAGAATAATTAAAATAATATTAAAGTAAGAAAAAATAATAATATTTTATTGTTTTTATTTATTTTTATTTTAAAATTAAAAAAAATAATTAAAAAAATGTGGCCCCGTCAGCAGTCTGTTAGCATTTAACGACAAAATGGATGGCAGGGACCAAATTGCTCCTTATCTCAAACCTCAAGGATAATTTTGTTGAGTTTTAAAACTCAGGGATCGAAGTGTAACTTAACCCAAACCTCAGGGACCAAAAATGTATTTTTCCCAAGTTTAATATATGTGATTAAACTTTATTAATTGAGAGAATAATGTATTTGAAAGGGTTCAAATATATGACTTATTAAATATGTGATATTTAATTTGGAAATTAATTAATTAATTGTGAATTAATTAATTATTCATTTAGTTGAATTAAATGTGATTTAATTGAACAATAATATATGAGAGATTTATTAGAATATGATTCTAATATGTAATTAATTAAATATGGTTGATATTTAATAAATTATAAAATTAATTAATTAATTGTTCAATTTGATTTAGTTAAATGTGATTTAATTAAATTAATATCTATAAATTAGTTTTAATGTGAATATGATTCGTGTTAAAGTTATAGATTATAAGAGAAATGTTTAATTAATTAAATATGTGATATTTAATTGGTCAAAGAATTAATTAATTGATTTAATTAAATGTGATTTAGTTAAGATTAATTAAAACTATATATTAGGTGAGGATTGTGCATTTAATATGATTTAATGCATGTGTGGTTAAATATGAGATATCTAATCACATTATTAATTAATTAAAAGGCTAATTATTTAATATTTAATTAATTGAATGATATTTTAATTAATTAATTAGATAACCAATTTGGGTTGGTTATCAGATGTATACCTCACGTAAGAGGGGTCTTGAAAACAGATTTTCATTTATCACATTTTCTCTCTAAGAGCTCTCTCTCTGTCTCAAAATTCTCTCTCAAGCATAATATAGAGAGTTTCTCTTCTCTGTTATTCTTCCTCTCCCAAACTCAAGATCGTGGTCCCGCAACCACGTTTCAACCTTAGAGGATAGTGGGGATGGCTAGATGGTGGTGTCCGTTGAAGAACAATCAAGCGTTCTTGATTTTCAGAGACGTCAACGGAGGTTTGCTTCTCATTCCCTTTAGATCTAAATTTAATTCTATATGTTTAGTCTAATTGTAGAATTATGTGTATTTGCCAATGTATGGGTATTTTGTATGAACAAAATTAATTGCCAATCGGTCCAATTACGCTTCCGCTAACGGAATTCGAAATTCCAATCATACACAAGGATCAATGTTCAAGATACAACCTAAAGAGTCTATAGTATAGGGATAAGGTTGGGTACCATCCTGGTAACACTATGGATACGACCCACTTTGTATTTGATACAAACGCAATGATCCAATGCATTCGTGTAGGGGACATGCGAGTGGGGGTATCCTATGCAATGAGTTTGCATAAGATCAAACCGTGAAATAGTAACCGCTAGATGTAACACCGTCGACTAGTTTGGTTTCTATTTCACTAGGATGACCTAGACAACTTAGTCTCAATCCTGAGTGTATTATGAACTCATGTTTGCGAGGGATTGCCCTTTGATTTGTATGGGTGAGAGTGACCAGTTCATCGACTCAATAAGCCTACCATTTTGTGGACACGACCGAGTGGGTGGCTGGAAAAAGAATCACACAAGATGGAATTCACTTCTTCTCGACTTCAGGGTAAGTAGATGAGTTTTTCCTTAAATGGTGTCTCTAGGTCTTAAACAAAGGGTTCTACCCTCTCATTGGCTTGAGAGGAGTTTTCTGTTTAATGGTTGGACCATAAACATGTTGTTCATTAGATGAGCACTGATACTTAAGGATATAGAGGTAACCAAGGGGTAAAACGATAATTTGACCCAACTAGTGTTACGAGCACTCGTGAAGGACTAACTTGTTGTTATTGGTCTATATTCGTGGACACAGAAATATTCTGCAGTGAGAAGAGTGCAGTTGTGGGTCTTTAGTGGAGTGACCCACAATTAACGAATATTGGTTAAATTGATTAATGAGTTTAGTCAGTTAACCTCATATCATTGGAGCTTTTGATCTGTAGATTCATTAGGTCCCATTGTTAGCTCATAAAGGGTAATTAGGAATAATTAGTCTGGAAATTAAAGCAATTTGAAGAGTTTAAAATTCATTATGGGAAATCAAGTTAATTGTATGAGATACAATTAGTATAATATATATTATACATTATAATATAAAGTTTAATTTGAGATTAAACTTTATTAATTGAGAGAAACACAATTAAATACGATTTAATTGTAGGCTTAAATTAAATATGAGATATTTAATTTAGTAATTAATTAATTATTTAATTTAATTAAATTTGATTTAATGAAAAACTATAGGTTATGTGGGAGATGTTCATTTTTTTATTTATTTAATTAATAATTATTAATTGATTAAATAAATTTCCATCCTATTACAATTGGGAAAAGTAATTAATTATTAATTAATTAAATATCTATCCTATTATGACTAGAAAATGGATATGACATTGATAGGACCAATTTAGTCCTATTTATTTGTTCTTAATCTAAGCTTGTTAGAGTCGATTTTACTGTTTATTTGTCTATTTTATAGATAAAATGTGCATTGAAGGCATTGGAGATGAATCACATAAATTGGAGCTAAATCGGGCGATTAGAGCGTTTTCGAGCTACCTTTGAATCCACAGATCTCGAGGAGGTGAGAAGACTCGAGCGGATCGTGACGAGCCCGAGGAATAGTGCCAAGGAATCAAAGGTTCGAGTCCCATCCCGAGCAAGCAAAATGAAGACCAAAAGATGAAGTGAAGACACGCTGGAAAAGGCCACAGCGTCTCGACGCTATGGCCAACGTCTTGACATTGGCTCGATTTCGATTCTTCGGCCCAAAGGTGTAGCATCTCGATGCTACACTTAGCGTTGAGATGCTACGACTAAAATCTGTATAAGAGTCCTCGTTTTCTATTCCACCGTAGGTTAGAATTTTAGTTCTTTCTCTCTTGTTCTCTGTATTTTGCATTTTAGAACTTTTCTTTTATGTTTCTTAGTTAATTCTGATTGTATTTTCATACTTTATTGTATCTTGTAGCGGGATTTAGTCGGTTTTACCGTCGATTAAACCCGTTGACGTCGATTAGGTGATTTTTGAGTTATTGAATGGACTTTGTTTGTGAGATTCTGTTATGAATTTATTTATATTTTCTTGCAATTGTATTTTGGATTCGATTCGTATAATAAACATGCACAATAGGTTAGATTGACGCTCTAACTCGCAGCTTGTATGTTTATTATTTGCTATATTGTAGTGCCTAGACTGATTCATGGGCACGAGTCCCAAGAGTAGTTCTCTGACTTTGTTGTTTTGCATGATAGGTCTAGGATCAAAAATAGCGTAAGAAATAATTTGGGCCTAATTATTTCTAGTGTCCTGATCAATCCACTAGACTTAGTTCAATTGGCTAGTTGATTAGTTTGATGGGTTAATCGAATTAATTAATTAATCAATTAGGTTCTAATTCGATGGACGGTGTATGATTGGATTAGATAGCTTAGGTGGGCTAAGGGTCTTTCCTGAGTTCAGGTTAGATCGATTGGGTAATTAGCAAATAAATCTAGCCATTAATTGGAAGTCATTCGATGATCAAACAAACTATTCAACCCCCAAAATATCTCTGTGTTGCACGTTTAAAATAATTCTCCTGCGAATTTATGTTTCATGCTATTTAAATTCTTGTCTTTTAATTTTCTGCAATTTAATTTCTTGTCTTTAGTTTTCTTGCAATTTACTTTCCTCGCGATTTTTCCCTTAGCATGAAATCCCCCCTTTTAATGATTTTCAACTCGAAATAAATAGGAAATAATTACCAACCGCCACTCCCTGTGGACGACTGATAACACCAAATTGGTGCTCATTATTTCTGTAAATGTTGCTTATCCTAATGCTATTATTTGTGAAAATTGACTAATTCTAAGTCTTATTGATGTATAGGTTATTTTGGTGTTCTCGAGATCAAGAAGGGCATTTTGGTAATTGAAAGTCAACCAAAAAGTCAACCAAGAGCGTCGAGACCCTTGAAAACGCTACAAACACGCTGGTTTCTCGAGAGACGCTACCTCATGACGTCTCGATGCTACGGATATCAGAAGCAGGCCAATATAGCGTCAACATCTCGACACTGCCGCGGTTTATAAATAACATCTTTTTCGATTTTAGGTCATGGAATTCTCTGATTTCTCTTTTGTCCCAACTGTTTTTCTTGTATTCTCTCCTTATTCTTCTCTTTTCCTTTGTATTAGCTTAGGATTGGATCAGATTGGGTGGTTGTTGAGCCCCGACGCCTTGCTTGATGTTCGGCTAGGTGAATTTCATGTAATTGCGAACTCGGTTGTAAGTTTGAATCGGTTTGGATTTTATGAGATTTTCAGATTCTTATTCTGATTTACTGTTTTATGTGTGTTTCAATTCTATTTTTTTGTTTCATGATTAGAATTGATAGTTGGGATTGTTAACACCGTTTTCCGTCGTTTTAATCATATTCGCTATTGGTAGCAATAGGTGAAGCATGTGGCTCTAGTTTAGGTGTTTTATCCCTGAATTTGTAGCACTTTGAATGTTAGCCTAGAATTGAGCACTTGGTTAATCTTATAATTTAGGCTTTTCCTAGTTATAAAATTGGTCATCTAACTATGATAATCGTAATGCAATTGTAGCTAGTTAATTCGATCAGGTTAATTAGTAATCAATTAGATTAGCTTCGATGCATTGGTCGGGTTAATAAAATAGGGATATTATGGCTCTCTGGATTTTCCAGGAGTATGTTAGGCTTAAAACGTAAATTTCTATTGGGTTTTGTGCCCTAAAACTCGTAGATAGTGAATGTAACTGTTGACTAGATTTTTCCATTAATTGTTATTAGTTATTTTATATTTGTCTTTGCCTAATAATAACCCTAATCCAATAAACTAGACATCCAAGGCTGTAATATGAGTCTTGAACTATATGTAGCGACATATGGGATCATTGTTCAAGAAACAGCCTAAAGGGTCTATAGTATAGGGATAAGACTGGGTGCCTTATCCTGGTGACACTATGGATACGGTCCACTTTGTATTTGATACAAACGCTGCAATCCAACGCGTTCGTGTAGGAGATATGCGAGTGGGGGTATTCTATGCAATGAGTTTGCATAAGACCGGACCGCGAAATAGTAACCACTGGTTATAACACCGTTAACTAGTTGGTTTTCTATTTCACTAGGACGACCTAGACAACTTAGTCTTAATCCTGAGTTGATTATGGACTCCTGCTCATGAGATATTGTCCTTTGATTTGCATGGGTGAGACTTGCCAATACGCCGACTCAATAAGCCTACCATTTTGGGGACAAGACCGAATGGGGAGCTGGGAACATAATCGTACAAGATGGAATTCACTCCTTCCCGACTTTAGGGAAGCAGATGAGTGTTCCCTTAAGTGGTTACTCCGAGTCTTGAACAAAGGGCCCTACCCTCTCAATGGCACGAGAGGGTTTTCTGTTTGATTGTTGGACCACAAACAAGTTGTTCATTAAAGGAGAACTAGTACTTAAGGAAATAGAGGTAACCCAGGGGTAAAACGGTAATTTGACCTAGCTAGTGTTACGGACACTCGTGAAGGACTAACTAGTCGATATTGGTCTATATCCGTGGACACAGAAAATATGTCTGCAGTGAGAAGAGTGCAAGTGTGGGTCTATAGTGGAATGAACACACAAATAACGAATATTAATTAATGTGGTTAATGAGTTTGATCAATTAATCTCACATCGTTGGAGCTTCTGATCTGCAGGTCCATTAGGTCCCACTGGTAGCTCATAAAGTAATTTGAGGCAACTAAGGGGCCGTTTGATAACCATTTCGTTTTCTGTTTTCTGTTTTTGTTTTTCATTTTTTAAAAACAGGGGTGTTTGATAACCATTTCTGTTTTTTGTTTTCTGTTTTTTAAAAACGTTTTTGAAATTATAAGTAAATTTCAAAAACCAAAAAAAAATAGTTTTTAAAAACAGATTTCTGTTTTTCAAAAACTCGTTTTTCTTCTAATGCTAACTTTTCTTCTCTTTTACCTATCTTTCTCCAACAAATTCCTTTCTCTATTTTTTTTTTCTAAAACATTTTTTACTCTATAAAATTTATTTTTCTCTCTCAAAACTTTTTTTTCTCTATATCTTGTCTATTTCTAAAAACTTATCAATAACTTTTCTCTCCTTAATTAACATGTTCTAATTTTTCTTTTGAAAAAAAAAAGTCACCAAAATTTTCTATCGCTACAACTTTTCTTTATTTTTCTAATTTATCGTTATTTCTTTAACATATCTTTTACTCTTAACCTTATTATCTCTCTAAATTTTCTTTTTTTTATTTAATTTTTTAATATAAAATTTATCGCTTTTACTCTTACTTGTTTTCTATTTTTTCTCTAACTAATATTTTTTCTCAAGTCTAACTAATATTCTTTCTCTAAATATTTTCTTTCATCTCTCTAAATTTTCTATGTTTAACTTTTTTCGTCTTTCAAAAAATAAAAAATAAAAACTTATCTTGAAAACATTATATTTGTGTCTCTAAATTTTTGTTTCAACGTCTACACATTTTTCTCTCTCTAAAACATCTTTTCATTTTTCTAATTTTAAAAAAACTGAAAACCAAAAATAGTTATCAAACAAGGTTGATTTTCTGTTTTTCAAAAACAGAAAACAAAAAACAGTTATCAAACATATATGGTTTTTGTTTTTAAAAAACAGAAAACCAAAAACCAAAAACCAAAAACCAAAAACAGAAAAACCAAAAACCAAAAACTGAAAATGTTCAATTTACTAAGGGAAACAAATATAATATATATTGATATATTATTATGAGATAAATTAATATTTGAAGAAATTTAAATATAAATTTATGGAAGTTTGAAAGAGTTCAGATAATGAATTAATTAATTTAAGGCCTGAAATGTGTTTGGGCAAAATTAATTAATTCTAGGCCGGAAATTAAATATGTGATATTTAATTGGTGGTTAATTAATTAAAGAATTCATTAACCGGGAATTAATCAATTATGGAAATAATTAATCACTTAAGGAAGTGATTAATCATTTATGGAAATGATCTAATCACTTATGGAAGTAATTAGTCATTTGTGGAAAAGATTAATCAATTATGGAATTGATTGATCATGATTGATTAATTAAGGAATAAGATTGAATCAATTTTGGAAAAGATTGATTTAATTGAATATTTTATTCATGGCCTCTCTTCTATAAATAGAACACTAGACCTAATTGGTCATGACACTTGAAACTTTGCTCTTGCTCTTAGACTCTCAAAGACAAGACCTAGAATTCTCTCTAGCCTCCCTCTTAGAGAAAGACTCCCACAAGTCTTTTGCCTCCTAGACCTAGAGTCCTACCGGTGTAACCTCTGTGGTTATTGTGTCATTCAAGAAGAATTTTCCAGCGATCAGAAGACAAAGGAGGCTGCTGCGTTTTGTTCGTTGGAGCATCGTTGGCGAAGAACGGTCAAGTCTACAACGGAGGTTTGTAACGGTTCTTCCCCTTTCCTTTAGAAAAGCATGAAAATAAATTTGGATTTATTTTTTAGCAAGTTTAAACTGATTTTTCAGCGGCTTTAAATTATGTTCAAAGTTTGATTGAGTTTTCGTAATGGTATTTTAATGTTAATTAATATACGGCGTAAGGTCCAATCGATGCGCTTCCACTGCGTGGGGACTTTTATTCCCTTCAATTGGTATCAGAGCCATCGCTATCCCTATTAATTAATATTAAAAGTTGTGATAGGCTCTAATAGGTGGGACTTATGCATAATGTATGTTCGGTTTGCGTTGAACTGTTTGGGTTAATTTTGTTGACATATATTTTATTTTTATGCGATTTTGATCATGTAAGGCCCAGTGTTTCGGGTATTTTATGTAAATTGAGTCCTTGTCAGTCCGTGTCTAGATTTAGGGCTGTTATCGATGGAGATCGAGATGATTTTGGGCAAAAATCATGAAGAACGGCGCTGGAAATAGGAAAAACAGAGTGCAGAACAGAGGAATAGACGATTTAGGGTTTGCTGGAAAATTTCTCGGCCGGGATCTCGACCGGGATCGAGACCGGGAAAATCCCGGCTGGGATCCTGACCGGGAAATCGGTCTGGTTCGGTTTATTTCGTGGATCAGCCCGATTTTCTGTGTTATTGGCTCGGTTCAGCCAATTTTTGGCATGGTTCGTGATTTTGGAGGCCGGTTCGAGGTGGTTCGGGGCGGTTCGTGATGTCTAGACAAAATTTCGGAGCTGTATAAGGATTTTTAGGATAGAATTTAGCTAAATTAATGTAATTTAATGCTTTATTTTATCCTAGGGGCCAAAATTAACCGGTTCAATTGCTATTTATATGCTTTATGGATGTCATATAGAATATTTAATCCCACCTTAACATGCAATGTCACTAGGTTTATTAAAAGTGTTTAATGCACCTAGATCTTTAAAGTAAAGACCTTACATTCTCGGTAAAGTTCTGTCTAAGGCTTGGGTATTTAAGTTGACGGTTTACGGAACACCTCCTACCTGGGAACTGACCCGAACATTGAGTTGAATTAACCATAGTAATGTTGACTTGCAATGTTTGGTTTATTAAAAGAAGTTTAATTCACCCAAAAGATTGCAGTTGAATCCTTTCCATAATTGTTATAATAGGATCAAACTTAGATAGATTGACTTAGCCGAATACTATCTAAGTTAAACAACCCTATATTAACCTTAGAACATTTTCAGTGGGAGGAAAGTTACAAAACGAGATTTAAATCAAGTTTTGCTCCTATGTCCCTATATTCACAACGTGAGATTCATGCTCGCCTTCGAGTCGCCTTAGGAGCGGCCTCCCTTCGGAAAGTGTTTGCATGAATCAATATCAAGGTGAATGGGAAAAATGTCTAGAGTAAGTGGGAGCGGGATACGTGTCAACGTATCCCTCGGTCTCCGCCCATAGTTCACACCGTGGGAGTCCTATGATCCGCCTGTAGGTTGTCCTGGTGCAACCATCCCTTCGGAGGGCCTGGTCATAGGATTCGGAACATCGTGAACTCCTGAAAAGGATAGGAGCTCTTAGGCTAATCACCAATAGTTGTCTTTCCCCACAGTAGCCTGTTGGTGCGTGCCTCTGAGATCTGAAAGTGGAAGGGTTACACTTACGAGGATGAGTTAAAAGTGTTAACAAATCCATGACCGAAAAACGGTGGCTAATGTCTATAGGAATATGAGTTATTCTAGAATTAGAATTAGCTGAGAGGTGTCTCATTTCAAAGGAGGAGTGCCTGATCACCCTTCGGTGGCTAATATTCTAAACCTCTGAAACATCGTTGCAAAACTAAATCGATAGTTTTAGGGTTCTGTGATTGTCTGTTTTGCTAAATTGATTGGATTGTGTGCAATTGTTTGCTTGTATGATGGGTTAAGGCAAAGATAACTAATACAGTCATTGTTTAAATTTCAGCAATGTCTTCCTCAATTGTCTCTCTGCTTAAAAATGAGAAATTAACCGGCGAAAATTATGCTACGTGGAAGTCGAACCTGAATACGATTCTTGTTGTCGATGATCTGCGGTTCGTCTTAACGGAGGATTGTCCTCCAGCCCCTGCTCGTAATGCATCCCAAGCAGTTAAGGATGCTTATGACCGCTGGACAAAGGCCAATGATAAGACTCGCGTCTATATCTTAGCCAGCTTATCTGAAGTTTTGGCTAAAAGGCATGAGGGCATGGTAATAGCGAGGGAGATTATGAACTCTCTCCGGGAGATGTTTGGACAACCGTCCTACCAACTCCACCATGATGCTCTCAAATACGTTTATAGCTGTCGCATGAAAGAGGGCACGTCTGTTCGGGAGCATGTCTAGGATATGATGGTCCAATTCAACGTGGCAGGAGCAAACGGGGCGGTCATAGATGAGCGTAGTCAGGTTGCATTCATCTTAGAATCTCTTCCGAAGAGTTTTCTGCAGTTTCGAAGCAATGCAATGATGAATAAAATAACATTCAACCTGACTAGCCTCCTGAATGAGCTACAACTCTATCAGTCTCTTCTTAAGAAAAAGGGACAGATAGAAGGAGAGGCAAACGTTGTTCACTCTAAAAGAAAGTTTGAGAAGGGTTCATCCTCTAGAACTAAATCTGTAGCCACTTCTTCAAAGAAAACTCAGAAGAAGAAAGGAAACAAGGGGAAAGCTCCCAGTACTGCTGCTAAAAGCAAGGGAAAAGCCAAAGCTATGGCAGATAAGGGCAAGTGTTTCCATTGCAATGTAGATGGACATTGGAAGAGAAACTGCCCAAAGTATCTTGCTGAGAAAAACAAGGAAAAGGAAGGTAAATTTGATTTACTTGTTTTAGAAACATGCCTGGTAGAACATGATGAGTTAACCTGGATACTTGATTCAGGAGCAACTAATCATGTTTGCTCTTCTTTTCAGGAAAATAGTTCCTTTCGGCAGTTGAACGATGGGGAAATGATACTCAGGGTCGGAACTGGAGAAGTCATTTCAGCTAAAGCAGTGGCTGCTGCGAAGTTATTTTTTAGAAATAGATTCTTACTTTTAGAAAGTTTGTTAATCGTTCCCAAGATTAAGAGGAACTTAATTTCTATTTCATGTTTGATTGAACAATCGTATACAGTTACTTTTGATATGAATGAAGCGTTCATTTATAAAAATGGTGTACTTATTTGTTTAGCCAAAACGGAAAATAACTTGTATGTTTTAAGACCAACCGAAAGCAAAGCACTTTTAAATCACGAATTATTTAAAACTGCTGAAACTCAAAGTAAAAGGCAAAAGATTTCTCCATCAAGTAACAATACTCATCTTTGGCATCTCAGACTTGGTCATATAAACATCGATAGGATCGGTCGTTTGGTAAAGAATGGACTTCTAAGCAAGTTAGAAGATGATTCACTACCACCTTGTGAATCTTGTCTCGAGGGAAAAATGACCAAGAGATCCTTTACTGGAAAAGGTTACAGAGCCAAAAAAACCTTAGAGTTAATACATTCGGATCTATGTGGTCCAATGAATGTAAAAGCTCGAGGAGGGTACAAATATTTCATCTCATTTATAGATGATTCTTCAAGATATGGTTACTTGTACCTAATGGGACATAAGTCTGAAGCCCTTGAAAAGTTTAAGGAGTTTAAGGCTGAAGTTGAAAACCTATTAGGTAAATCTATTAAAGTACTTCGATCTGATCGAGGAGGGGAGTATATGGATCAAAGATTCCAGGATTATATGATAGAATATGGAATCCAATCTCAACTCTCAGCCCCTGGTACACCTCAGCAGAATGGTGTGTTAGAAAGGAGAAATAGAACCTTGTTAGACATGGTTCGATCAATGATGAGCTATGCTCAATTGCCTAGCTCGTTTTGGGGGTATGTAGTAGAGAATGCAGTATACATCTTGAACAATGTTCCCTCGAAAAGTGTTTCTGAAACACCTTTCGAATTATGGAAGGGGCATAAACCTAGTTTGCATCACTTTCGCATATGGGGTTGTCCAGCACACGTGCTTGTGACAAATCCTAAGAAACTGGAACCTCGTTCAAAACTGTGCCAATTTGTTGGTTACCCTAAAGAAACGAGAGGTCGTTATTTCTACAACCCACAAGAAAATAAGGTGATTGTATCGACAAACGCCACTTTCTTAGAGGAAGACCACATGAGAGATCATAAACCACGGAGCAAAATAATATTAGGAGAAGCTACTGAAGAATCATCAAGAGTTGTTGATGAAGTTGGACCTTCAACAAGGGTTGATGAAGGAACTAGTTCTTCAGATCCATCTCGTCCATCTCAAACGTTGGGAATGCCTCGACGCAGTGGGAGGATTGTATTACAACCTGACCACTACTTGGGTTTAACTGAAACTCAGGTTGTCATACCTAATGATGGCATTGAGGATCCATTGTCCTATCGACAGGCAATGAATGAAAAAGATAAGGATGAATGGGTCAAAGCCATGAACCTGGAAATGGAGTCAATGTACTCCAATTCTGTATGGGAACTTACAGATCTACCTAATGGGGTAAAACCCATAGGGTGCAAATGAATCTATAAGAGAAAAAGAGATGCAGCTGGAAAGGTACAGACCTTCAAAACTAGACTAGTGGCAAATGGTTATACCCAAAAGGAAGGGGTTGACTATGAGGAAACTTTTTCTCCTGTAGCCATGTTAAAGTCCATAAGAATTCTCTTATCCATAGCCACATATTATGACTATGAAATATGAATATGGCAAATGGACGTCAAGACTACCTTTCTGAATGGTAATGTTGAAGAGAATATCTTCATGTCTCAACCCGAAGGGTTCATAGCCCAAGGTCAGGAACAAAAGGTTTGTAAGCTCAATCGATCCATTTATGGATTGAAACAAGCGTCCAGATCATGGAACATTAGATTTGATACTGCAATCAAATCTTTTGGCTTTGACCAAAACGTTGATGAGCCTTGTGTGTACAAGAAAGTCAACAAAAGGAAAGTAGCTTTTCTAATACTTTATGTAGACGATATCCTACTCATTGGGAATGATGTAGGATACCTCATTGACATTAAGAAATGGCTAGCAGCCTAATTCCAAATGAAATATCTGGAAGAGGCTCAATACGTTCTGGGAATCCAAATCATTAGGGATCGTAAGAACAAAACGCTAGCTCTGTCTCAAGCAACGTATATTGACAAGATGTTGTCTCGATATTCGATGCAAAAATCCAAGAAGGGACTACTACCCTTCAGACATGGGGTACACCTGTCTAAGGAACAGTCTCCTAAGACACCTCAAGAAGTTGAGAACATGAGACACATTCCCTACGCCTCAGCTGTGGGCAGCTTAATGTATGCTATGCTCTGCACTAGGCCTGACATATGTTATGCAGTGGGAGTAGTCAGTAGGTATCAGTCTAATCTAGGGTTGGACCACTGGGGAGCGGTTAAGAATATCCTCAAGTATCTTTGGAGAACGAGGGACTACATGCTTGTGTATAGAGCTAAGGATTTGATTCTTACTAGATACACTGACTCTGACTTTCAAGCTGATAAGGATTCAAGGAAATCCACATCAGGGTCAGTATTCACCCTCAATGGAGGAGCAGTAGTGTGGAGAAGCATCAAACAAGGATGCATAGCAGACTCAACCATGGAGGTTGAGTATGTAGCAGCTTGCGAAGCAGCTAAGGAGGCAGTATGGCTTAGAAAGTTCTTGATTGATTTGGAAGTGGTTCCGAATATGAACGTGCCCATAACACTATACTGTGACAACAATGGGGTTGTAGCCAACTCAAAAGAACCTCGAAGCCACAAACGGGGTAAACACATCGAGAGGAAGTATCACCTGATACGGGAGATTGTGCAACGAGGAGATTTGATCGTCACTAAGATCGCCTCGGAGCACAACATCGCTGATCCATTTACGAAGGCTCTCACGGCTAAAGTGTTTGAGGGTCATCTAGAAGGTCTAGGTCTACGAGATATGTATGTCATCTAATCTAGGGCAAGTGGGAGAAATGTATAATGAGTATAAGGATGCCCTAGTTCATTGTATTATTTTAATATACATGACATTTCCAGCTTTAGATTATTGCATTTACATCCCACTAACTAGTGTTTTAGTTCAAGTGGGAGTTTGTTGGGTTTTATGCCCTAAAACTCGTAGATAGTGAATGTAACTGTTGACCGGATTTTTCCATTAATTGTTATTAGTTATTTTATATTTGTCTTTGCCTAATAATAACCCTAATCCAATAAACTAGACATCCAAGGCTGTAATATGAGTCTTGAACTATATGTAGCGACATATGGGATCATTGTTCAAGAAACAGCCTAAAGGGTCTATAGTATAGGGATAAGACTGGATGCCTTATCCTGGCGACAATATGGATACGACCCACTTTGTATTTGATACAAATGCTATGATCCAACGCGTTCGTGTAGGAGACATGCGAGTGGAGGTATCCTATGCAATGAGTTTGCATAAGACCGGACCGCGAAATAGTAACCACTGGTTATAACTGTTGGGTTTTATGTCCTAAAACTTGTAGATAGTGAATGATTAACGAATTATACACTTGTATCAATAAAGTGTTATTGAGGTTTATGCAATAAAGTGTTATTGTCATATTAAGTCTAGAATTGCACAATATGACCCAAATCCAATAAACTAAGATCCAAGGTTGTTTACATGAGACTTGGACTAGTATGTGGGGACATACGGGGATCAGTGTTCAAGTAACAACCTAAAAGGTCTATAGTACAGGGATAAGGCTGGGTACCTTATCCTGGTAACACTATGTGATACGGCCCGCTTTGTATTCGATACAGACGTATTGATCTTAGGCGTCCATGTAGGAGACATGCGAGCGGGGGTATCCTATGCAATGAGTTTGCATAAGACCGGACCACGAAATAGTAAACCACGAGATGTAACACCGTTAACTAGTTAGGTTACTGTTTCAATAGGATGACCTAGGTAACTCGATCTTAATCCTGAGTGTGTCATGAACTCCTTCTCATGAGGGATTGTCCTTTGATTAGTACGGGTGAGAGTGGCCAGAACGCCGACTCAATAAGCCTACCTTCTTGGGGACAAGACCGAGTGGGGGGCTGGGGACATGACAATACAAGATGGAATTCACTCCTTCCCCTATTGGGGCAAGTAGATGTGTGTTCCCTTAAGGGCTGATTCCGGGGCTTGAACAAAAGCGCGTTGTCCTCTCCTGGCCCGAGAGGAATTTTTGTTTAGTGGTTGGACCCTAAACAGGTTGTTCATTAGAGGGATCAGTGGTACTTAAGGATCCAGAGGTAACCCAGGGGTAAAACGGTAATTTGACCCAGCTGGTGTTACGAACACACGTGAAGGATTGACTTACTGCATTGGTCGATATCCGTGGACACAGAAATATTCTACAGTGAGAAGAGTGCAGCTGTGGGTCTTTAGTGGAGTGACCCACAGTTAACGAATGTTGATTGACTCGGTTAATGAGTTTAGCTGATCAATCTCGTATCGTTGGAGCTTCTGATCTGTAGGTCCATTAGGTCCACCTGCTAGCTCATAACGGGTTCTGAGATAATGTAGTCTTGATATTAAAGAGAATTTAAGTTAATTGTATTTTGATGCAATTAATATAATGTATGGAGATACATTATAGTATAAGTTTAATTAATGAATTAAACTTTATAATAAAATTAATTTTGGATATGATTCAAGATTAATTAATGAGAGAATTATGAATTTAATTAAATATGTGATATTTAATTAATTCATGAATTAATTAATTAGGGAATTAATTAATTTAATTTTAATTTGGTTAAATGTGATTTAATCAAATTAAAACTATAGTTTATATTGATGTACATTTTGATGCACATTAAAACTATAGGTTAAATGAGAGAGATAAAATTGAATATGATTCAATTATAAAATTAATTAAATATTTGATATTTAATTAATGTGGCCTATTTAATTCAATTGAATATGATTTAATTGAATTAAAACTATATGTTATAATTGATTTAATTAGAGTTGGTTTAATTAAATTAATTATAATTAATTATTATTTAAATAATTATTAATTATTTAATTTTTTATTATTTGATAATAATTGGACGATCCAGATCTAATTGGTTTAGATGAATGGACAGGATTGGTTAGGGAGTTAAAGATAACTTCCCAACCTAATCCTACGTAGTTGGCTGAAGGGGTTTTGGCCAACCCCCCCATTCTGTGATTTTCACAAGAAGACAGAGAAGTTTTTTGCTCTCTCTCTGAACTCTCCAATTTTCTCTCAAGAACAACAAGGTTCTTTGGAAAAATTCTCATCCAAGGCGATTTTGGTTCCCACAAACCAATCTCAAGATGTCCCAAGAGAATAGCGGGTGTTCTTGCGTGGTGGTGTCCATTTGGAGATCAAGAACGAGATCCTTGGAGCATTGTGCAGTGTTCTTCGGAATCCGGTAAGTATTCTTGATTTTGAATCAATTTAGCATGATTAATCTTAGTAATTTAGAAATTGTTTCTGAATTGATTTGCCAACGTAGAGGTTTTTTCTAAAATTGAAATTAAAAACGAGGTTGTTCTTGTTTGCTTCCGCTGCCAAAAGGAATTTTAATCCTTCAATTGGTATCAGAGTCATCTCGTTAATTGATTTCAATTTTATGAAAATTGCGTTGGTTCTTGGTGGGATTTATTCTGCATTATGAATGTTGGTTTGCTGGAAAATTGTTTTGGTATTTGGCCTTAGATTTACTGTGTTTTAATTTGATCAAAATTGTAAAGGCCCCTGCGTTTTTGGGCAATTTAATCAGTAAATCGAGTCTTGTAAAGTCCGTGTCTAGATTAGAATTCATTTTGATGAAGATCGGGATGAATTTGGGCGAGAAATCGATTGGAATCGGCGCTGGAAACGAAGGTCACTACGCTGTGCAGAGGCGTAGCGTCGCGACCCTGCTCAACGGAGTCGCGACGCTGAAGAATGAAGGCTGGGAAAAATCGGGGCAGCGTCGAGACGCTCCTCCTACAGCGTCTCGACGCTGAACGGAAGTTTTCGAATTCACGGAGCGTTGAACGCATCGTGGGCAGCGGTTACTCAGCGGTTACGAAATAAATTATTTATGCGTATATTGAATCTCGAACGTGGGTGTTGTATCAGCTGGTTGCGTGCGCGCCTGGTGTACGTGATGTCCGTGATGTCGCGTGTTCGAGCTTCGCGGATAGCAGTTATTTATTTCAATTTATTTTTCCGTGCGGTTACCTCGTGGGCGATTCGGTTTGAGCTGGTTTGGTCCGGTTCAAGTGATTTGGGCCTAGTTTGAAGCGGTTCAAGCTGGTTCGGGTCGGTTCTGGAGCGGTTCAAGACTCAGAAGGATAATTAAATTGAAATTATTGTAATTTTTGTTTATTTTAATTATCCTAGGGGCCAATATACCGATTTTTCAGCTATTTATTGCTTTATGAATGTCATTTAACTAGACCCCACCATAGGTTAAGCATGTTTTCATGCATTTTTATGTTATAAATGTTATAATATATGATAATTATGCATGAATTTAAATTTCATGAGTGATTTAGTATAATTGTTATATTAAATATATGAAATTGGAAAAGCATGATGCATGACATTAATTAGATAAATATAAATTGTTATATTTTATTAATGTAGCATGCATGCTTAGTTTTATTTTCATGAATATTAATATAATAGTTATATTATGAATGAAAATAAATTTCAATGCTTGATTTTCATGTATAATTTTAATATAAAGTGTTATATTAATTTAATGAAAATGGAATAGCATTGAGCATGACATTAATTGGATTAATATAAGAGTTATATTATATTAATGTCTAACTTCATGTGATTTAATTTAGTTGATGATTAATTAATATAATCGATATTAATTAAATGAAATTGAAATTACATGAAGCATGACACCACCTTAGATTAATATAATCGTTATATTATCGGCGTCATGAGCGTTATGGTGTTTAATAATTCGAATTTGATTGTTATTGTTTCCAACACCATAGAAGCATGTTATAGGACTAATTATTAAAATTTTATAATAGTTATAAAATTGATTAGAAACCGTCAACCTATAACAAAGAGTTGCATGCAAACATAGGACCTTAGGTTAAATGAATTAATTTTAAATTGTTTAAAATTAATTAGACCTAAGTTCATTATAATTCTAATAGGATTAGAATTAATTTTCTTACTTAGGATTAAAATAGTTTTAATGCACTAAGTAGGAAAAACATTACTATGGTTATAAGGGAACTCTCCCGGTGAAGTTCTGTCTAGGCTGGGGGTACTTAAGTTGACGGTTACGGAACACCTCCTACCTGGGAACTGACCCGGAACCTGAGTTGAATTAATCATAGTTTAATGTTAGCATGCAATGTCACTAGGTAATTAAATGGGTTTAATTCACATAGACATTAGAATAAAGTCCTATTTATAAGAGTTATAATAGGCATAGACTTAGATAGATTGACTTAGCCGGGTTTATCTAAGTTTAATAACCCTAAAATACAGTAGGTTACTTTAGTGGGAGGAAAATTACAAAACTCGATTTAAATCGAGTTTTGCTCCTACGTCCCTGTGTAGTTCACACCGTGAGATCCATGCTCGGCTTCGTGTCGTCGTAGAGCGGCCTCCCTTCGGAAAGTGTTTGCATGGGTCAATACCAAGGTGAATGGGGAAAGTGGCTATAGTAAGTGGGAGCGGGACGCGTGTCAACGTATCCTTCGGTCTCCACCCCTAGGTCACAACGTGAGATTCCTATGATCCGCCTGCGTGTCGTCTTGGAGCGACCATCCCTTCAGAGGGCCTGATCATAGGATTCGGAACACCGTGAACTCCTGAATAGGATAGGATCACTTAGGCTAATTACCAACAGTTGTCTTTCCTAACGGTAGCCTGTTGGTGCGTGCCTCTGAGATCTGAAAGAGGGAGGGTCACACTTACGGGGATGAGTTAAATGTGTTAACTAATCCTTGACCGAACAACGGTAACTAAAGGCTAACGGAGTATGAGTTATTCTGGTGTTAGAATTTGGTTGAGATTGTCTCAATTCAGAGGAGGAGTAGCTGACCACCCTTCGGTGGCTGTTGTTCTAAACCTCTGAAGTATCGTTGCAAAAACTAAATCAATAGTTTGATAGGGTTTCTTTGATTGCTTGTTTGTTTTTGCAGAATTTGATTGGATTATTTGTAATGGGTTAGTGCGATTAATAATACAAGTAATTTGTTACTTCAGCAATAATATAAAACTTTATGTGCATTGTCTTACACCATTTTATTAATAACGGTTTAAGATACAACTAGCTTAAACGAAACTTGTGGTAAATGATTTAAGATTAGTCTTTAGTGAGGAATGTCCTCAGGTTCAAATGTCTAGTTCATCTTGAATAGTTCATGATGACAATTACATTAACTGCCTAGCCAATATCAATGGCAATTAATATGATTTATTTGTCATTGAAACGTGCATAGTGGAAAATGAGGATACAACCTGAATTTTTAATTCAGGTGCCATTTATCACGTTTGCTTTTCCTTTTAAGGAATAAGCTCATGGCAACTGTTGCAAATAGGTAAGATGACTCTCAGATTTTGATCTGGAGAGTATGTCTCGGCTTTGGCAGAGGGAACATTAAGTTATTTTATCTAGTGGGAGAAAATACACATTATTAGATAATTTGTATGAATTTCCTAAAGATTAACAGAAATTTGATTTCTATAATGTATATGTTGGAACAATGTTACTATACCTTTCTCTGCTAACGCAGTTTTATTTTAAGAAAGGGAGTTGACATTAGTTCAGCATTACTGGTAAATAACTTATGTGTTTTAAGACTAATCGAGAGTAAAGCAAGTCATGAGCACTGAGTTGTTTAAGATTGTTTATACTCGTAGAAATAAAGGCAAAGGATATCTCCTAAAGGAATTACCTTTCTTTGGTTCTTAAGGTTAGGCTAATTTTGATCTCAATATGATTGGGAGCTTAGTCTATGAGTATACTTCTAAGCTAGTTAGAAGAAAACTCTTTAATACCAATTAAGTCATGCCTTATGGACGATATGACTGATAAATCTTTTACTGGAAAATAGCTAAAAGAGCCAAAGAACCCTTGAAGCTTATACATTTGGATCCTTGTGGTCTAGTATGTTAAAGCAGTGGGAGGGTATGAATAATTAATCTTTATTAACGATAATTATTCATAGGTATGAACATCTCAACCTAATGCAACTTAAGTCTGAAACTCTTGAAATATTTGAAGGGGCTTAAGACTGAAGTTGAAAACTTGTTAGGTGAGATAATAAAAACACTTTGATCTGATCAATGTGTTGAGTATAGGGACTTGAGATTCTAAGGCTATTTGATAGTTCATGGAATCACATCCTAAATCTCAGTTAGGAGTTATAGAACCCTATTGGATATGATTCAATATTGGTTGAGCTATGCTCAATTACCTGACTCGTTTTGGGGTCATGCAGTGTGACTGCAGTGTGTATTTTGAACAACGTTCCATCAAACGTGTTTCTGAAACACCTTTTATGTTGTGGATAGGACGTAAAGATTTTTTACGTTCCTTAAATTTTGGGGTGTCCAGGACTTGTGCTTGTGACTAACCCAAAATAAATTGGAATATCGTTCAAAATAATGCCTAATTGTAGGCAATCCCAAAGGAAACGAGGAGAATATACTTCTTCAATCCATAAGATAATAAAGAATTTGTGTCGACAAATCCTTCATTCTCAGAAGAAGAACATATGAGAAATCATAAGCCATAAAGTAAGGTCGGTTTAAGTGAATTAAGTAATAAGGCTACGGAAACATTGACAAGAGTTGTTGATGAATCAACAAAAGTTGTTGATAAGACTGGTTATTCAACAAGAGTTGTTGATAAGGCCAGTGCTTTTGGTTAGTCACATCCATCTCAAGAGTTGAGAATGCCTTGATGTAGTGGGAGGGTTGTTTTATAACCAGACCGTTACATGGGCTTATTTGAAGCTCAAGTCGTCATTCTTGATGATGACACAAAGGATTCATTATCTTTTAGAAAGAAAATGAATGATGCTGACAAGGACAAATTGTTTAAAGCCATGGACTTTAAAATGAAGTCTTTGCATTTCAATTCCATTTGGGATCTTGTAAATTTGCTTGATGGGGTAACACCTATAGGTTACAAGTGGATTTACAAGAGGAAACGAGACATTTAAGGTCTCAACCAGAAGGGTCCATTGAACAAGATCAAAAGCAAAAGAGTTTGCAAGCTTAAATGATCCATTCGTGGATTGACATAAGCATTTCGATCTTGGAATTTAAGATTTGATACAGTGATCAAATTTTTGGCTTTAATCAGAACATTGATGCATGAGTCTTGTGTTTACAAGTAATCATCAATAATTCTGTAGCTCACTTAGTGTTGTATATGATTGATATCCTAATCATTGGGAATGATGTAGGTTATCTTACTGACATTAAAAGAGGCTAGCAGCTCATTTCCAAATGAAAGTCTGGGAGAAGTTGAGTTAGTCTTGTCTCAATTGTCTTATGTCTACAAGATGTTAGTTAGATATAAGATGCAGAATTCCAATAAGGGTTTACTACCTTTTCAGGAATGGAATTCTGTTGTCTAAGGAACTGTGTCCTCAGACACCTCAAGAAGTTGAGGACATGAGACATATGCCCTATGCAGTAGGGTTGTCAGTAAGTATCAATCAAATCCAGGATTTGATCTCTGGAATGTCGTTACGTTCATCCTCCAGTATCTTAGGAGAACGAGGTTTTATATGCTCGTGTATGGCGCTAAGGATTTGATCCTTAAAGGATACACTGACACAGATGTTTTAACTGATAAGGATTTGATGAAATCTACATCAGTGTCTGTCTTCACTCTTCATGGAGGAGCAATAGTACGAGTTATCTGCAGTCTCGACCATATAGGCCAATAAGTAGTTGCTTATGAAGCACAGATAGAGACTGTATGACTTAGGAAGTTCAAGCCTAATTTGGAAGGTGTTCCAAATATGGACTATCCTATTGCAAGACAAGCAAGCACATTGAATCTAAATGATATATTGCTGATTCATTCACGAAGGCTCTCTCGGCTAAAGTGTATGAGGGTCATCTAGATGGTCTAGGTCTTCGAGTTATGTACAAAGATGTAATCTAGGGCAAGTGGGAGAAGTGTAATGGGTATAGTGATACCATTATGTAATGGGTATAGTGATGCCCTAGTTTATTGTATTTGTACATTGTATAAATACGTTTTATGTATTATACATGTATTATACACCCACTGCTGGGATAGATTATTGTACATTCCCACTAAACTAGATTTTTAGTCCAAGTGGGAGTTTGTTGGGTTTTATGTCCTAAAACTTGTAGATAGTGAATGATTAACGAATTATACACTTGTATCAATAAAGTGTTATTGAGGTTTATGCAATAAAGTGTTATTGTCATATTAAGTCTAGAATTGCACAATATGACCCAAATCCAATAAACTAAGATCCAAGGTTGTTTACATGAGACTTGGACTAGTATGTGGGGACATACGGGGATCAGTGTTCAAGTAACAACCTAAAAGGTCTATAGTACAGGGATAAGGCTGGGTACCTTATCCTGGTAACACTATGTGATACGACCCGCTTTGTATTCGATACAGACGTATTGATCCTAGGCGTCCATGTAGGAGACATACGAGCGGGGGTATCCTATGCAATGAGTTTGCATAAGACCGGACCACGAAATAGTAAACCACGAGATGTAACACCGTTAACTAGTTAGGTTACTGTTTCAATAGGATGACCTAGGTAACTCGATCTTAATCCTGAGTGTGTCATGAACTCCTTCTCATGAGGGATTGTCCTTTGATTAGTACGGGTGAGAGTGGCCAGAACGCCGACTCAATAAGCCTACCTTCTTGGGGACAAGACCGAGTGGGGGGCTGGGGACATGACAATACAAGATGGAATTCACTCCTTCCCCTATTGGGGCAAGTAGATGTGTGTTCCCTTAAGGGCTGATTCCGGGGCTTGAACAAAAGCGCGTTGTCCTCTCCTGGCCCGAGAGGAATTTCTGTTTAGTGGTTGGACCCTAAACAGGTTGTTCATTAGAGGGATCAGTGGTACTTAAGGATCCAGAGGTAACCCAGGGGTAAAACGGTAATTTGACCCAGCTGGTGTTACGAACACACGTGAAGGATTGACTTACTGCATTGGTCGATATCCGTGGACACAGAAATATTCTACAGTGAGAAGAGTGCAGCTGTGGGTCTTTAGTGGAGTGACCCACAGTTAACGAATGTTGATTGACTCGGTTAATGAGTTTAGCTGATCAATCTCGTATCGTTGGAGCTTCTGATCTTTAGGTCCATTAGGTCCACCTGCTAGCTCATAACGGGTTCTGAGATAATGTAGTCTTGATATTAAAGAGAATTTAAGTTAATTGTATTTTGATGCAATTAATATAATGTATGGAGATACATTATAGTATAAGTTTAATTAATGAATTAAACTTTATAATAAAATTAATTTTGGATATGATTCAAGATTAATTAATGAGAGAATTATGAATTTAATTAAATATGTGATATTTAATTAATTCATGAATTAATTAATTAGGGAATTAATTAATTTAATTTTAATTTGGTTAAATGTGATTTAATCAAATTAAAACTATAGTTTATATTGATGTACATTTTGATGCACATTAAAACTATAGGTTAAATGAGAGAGATAAAATTGAATATGATTCAATTATAAAATTAATTAAATATTTGATATTTAATTAATGTGGCCTATTTAATTCAATTGAATATGATTTAATTGAATTAAAACTATATGTTATAATTGATTTAATTAGAGTTGGTTTAATTAAATTAATTATAATTAATTAGATAATTAATTATTATTTAAATAATTATTAATTATTTAATTTTTTATTATTTGATAATAATTGGACGATCCAGATCTAATTGGTTTAGATGAATGGACAGGATTGGTTAGGGAGTTAAAGATAACTTCCCAACCTAATCCTACGTAGTTGGCTGAAGGGGTTTTGGCCAACCCCCCCATTCTGTGATTTTCACAAGAAGACAGAGAAGTTTTTTGCTCTCTCTCTGAACTCTCCAATTTTCTCTCAAGAACAACAAGGTTCTTTGGAAAAATTCTCATCCAAGGCGATTTTGGTTCCCACAAACCAATCTCAAGATGTCCCAAGAGAATAGCGGGTGTTCTTGCGTGGTGGTGTCCATTTGGAGATCAAGAACGAGATCCTTGGAGCATTGTGCAGTGTTCTTCGGAATCCGGTAAGTATTCTTGATTTTGAATCAATTTAGCATGATTAATCTTAGTAATTTAGAAATTGTTTCTGAATTGATTTGCCAACGTAGAGGTTTTTTCTAAAATTGAAATTAAAAACGAGGTTGTTCTTGTTTGCTTCCGCTGCCAAAAGGAATTTTAATCCTTCAATTGGTATCAGAGCCATCTCGTTAATTGATTTCAATTTTATGAAAATTGCGTTGGTTCTTGGTGGGATTTATTCTGCATTATGAATGTTGGTTTGCTGGAAAATTGTTTTGGTATTTGGCCTTAGATTTACTGTGTTTTGATTTGATCAAAATTGTAAAGGCCCCTGCGTTTTTGGGCAATTTAATCAGTAGATCGAGTCTTGTAAAGTCCGTGTCTAGATTAGAATTCATTTTGATGAAGATCAGGATGAATTTGGGCGAGAAATCGATTGGAATCGGCGCTGGAAACGAAGGTCAGTACGTTGTGCAGAGGCGTAGCGTCGCGACCCTGCTCAACGGAGTCGCGACGCTGAAGAATGAAGGCTGGGAAAAATCGGGGCAGCGTCGAGACGCTCCTCCTACAGCGTCTCGACGCTGAACGGAAGTTTTCGAATTCACGGAGCGTTGAACGCATCGTGGGCATGAAAATAAATTTGGATTTATTTTTCAGCATGTTTAAACTGATTTTTCAGTTAATTTAAAGTATGTTTAAAGTTTGATTGAGTTTTCGTAAAAGTATTTTAATGTTAATTAATATACGGCGTAAGGTCGAATCGATGTGCTTCCGCTGCGTGGGGACTTTTATTCCCTTCAATTTCATCATTAGATAATTTGTGATTAAGATCTATCCAAACGAACACCGAATGTACTGATTGCATGCATCTGAGGTTCAATCAACCACTCCTTTTATTTTTTTGTCATTTAATTTATGCAATTTATTTTTTGTCATTTAAATTCTCACTATTTAATTTCCCTCGCATTTTGATCTCTCACATCTCAAACCCCCCATTAGTCCGGTCGTCTCAATAAATCTAAGTTAAGCAAATTATAAATAGCGGCGGAGCTACAGTAGGTCCAGGGGGGCTCGAGCCCCCTCTGAACTTTACAGTATATTCTATTAATATTGAACAATTCGCATGATTTATCAAAATTGGTTTGTGCCGCATTGGCAACTATACATCAAGCCCCTTCTGTCTGTGGTAGTTCCTCTGTTCGAGCCTGTCAAATCTCCCTTTTTAAACGTGCGCTCAGCCCATCAAAAACCTTTTCCTTTTTCGCTTAAGTCTGCTTTTTTTTTCGTTTTTTATTTAATGTTTATATTTTCACATTTTTTTCCTTTTTCGCTTAAGTCCGTTTTTTTTTCTTTTTTTAATGTTTGTATTTTCTTTTTTCTCTTTTAATAACTTTTCTGTTTTCGTTTTAAATAAAATGTTTATCTTTTTCTATTCTAATAACTTTTTTGTTTTCTTTTTCTTACAAAACTTCTATAAGCATATTAAAAAAGTTATTACGTGGATTGATTTAATACATAGAAAATTATACTTTCCAATGAAATAAAATTAGACCTATAATATTTTAAAATGCTCGTAGATTATTTTTTAATAATTGATTCTACAAGAAAAACTATAATTATTATCATTTCCATTTTTTTTTATATTTATATTGAAAATAGTTAAAGATGCCATTTTTGTCTTTTATTTTGGGATTTGTTTCATTTTAGTCATTGTGAGTTGTGTTTACAAATGTCCAAATTAGTCTATGTATTTAAGTAAATCTTAAAATTAGTACATATTGTTAGTATATTGTTAATATATATATATATATATATATATATATATATATATATTTGTCTCTATTAACCATTTCTCTATAAGTTTTGGAAACATATTCACATCGTGACTTTTTTTAAATGGAAATTATTATCATTAGTTTTACCAAATTTAATACAAATTTGCTTCAAACTACTAAAATAAGTACTAAAATTTTAAGATTTATTGAAAGTATATGGACTAAATTTGGACATTTAAAAGTACACATGCTCAGATGGGATGAGAGTAGATTGACCAAAATTGTATTTTAACCTAAAAAATGTCAATAATATTTTTCTATTGAACAAACTACTATCGAAATATATTAAGCCCCTGATGAGGCGATTTTCCACAAGCGCACGGGTTGTCACAAGTAATATAAAACGGAAAGTATTCCGAGTATCGAATCCTTAGGGAAGCGAAGCGAAGATTAAGCAAAGCAAAAATATCTTGAGCACTAAAAATACTTGGGCGAAATAATATTTAGGGAATAGCTCATGCAATAAAAAGGAATTCAAATTTAAACAATTATAGAAAATAAATTGATCAATCGAGAAATAAAATATGGAGAAGGAGTTTTCTTTTAATGGGAGGAGGGGTCTTGAAAATCAATTATTAGCTAAATAGTTGTTATAATTATCTTATCTCATTGCCCAACTAATTATAATCCTAGAATCTTCGTTAATCGCATAGGTTCTCCTGTCGGTTTCCCCTAATTGTAATTAATTCATTTTAACAACCTAAGTGTCCTTAGCGCTATTAAAAATCATTAATTATTACGCTCTGATTCATTTTAGGAATCTAAGTTTAATCAACTAATCTCGGTGTCACAATGGACAATTAAACTAGTTGAATGGATTATGATCTATCCTAATTTCTCTCCGTCGAGTTTCCATTAAGAATCGAATCATTACACAATTGGTCAGATTGAGTAAAGCATTAAGCACATCCATATAAATAATTAGGACATGGGCAAGAGACAAGAAATTATAACAATATTTGAACTATAATTTCATTTCAAGACCCCAAATTGGGGTTTAGCTACACATGGCTAAAATATCCACAATAATTACAATGGAAAGCATAATTAAGAGCATAAAAGGAAAGGAATTGACCGTCGAAAAACCCCTTGCTGACGCTTGGAGCCCCGCTGACTACTCCTTGAGCCTCCTAAAATGCTCCCCAAAACTCCCAAAATTTTTCCCACTAAAAGAATCCTCTCAAAAAGGCTAGAAAGCCTTGAGAGGGGCTCCAAAGGAGCCTAAGGAATAGAGGAAAGGAAGAATTCCAAAAGGAATTGTTGGAATGGTGATTGATGCCAAATGAGGCACCTTGGGGCGCCTTTTATAGGCCTGGAATAGGGGTAGCGTCGCGACGCTGCTGCGCACGCGGCTTGGGCAACACGAAAGGGTACGCTGCCTACATAGCGTCTCGACGCTGCCCCAAAATTCCAGATTTTTCAGCTTTTTTTTGGGCTGATTTTTGGGCCTTCTTCTTCATTTCTTTTGGGCATTTTGTCATGGTTGTCTTCTTTTGGCCCTCAATTGATCCAAGCTTGGATTTGGGCTTCAATTGCTTCAATTTTGACACTTTTTCTCCCAAAATCACCAACTTTGCTCCTAAGGACCAAATAACAAAATTCATTAAATATTTTCATTAAAAACACGATTAAAGCACCGAAAAGCTTAATAAATTGGGACTAAAATAGCGGCATTTCTGCTCGCTATCAGCCCCCCTAACATAAAGTTCTGGATCCGCCACTGATTATAAACGCGCTCCCTGTGTTCGACCCCGACCACTACTGCTGCATAATAGTTTAGTGCACGGTGATTATAAATTTATTTGGCATGGACATTGGAGAATTCAACACCCTCCGAATCGTCCCGTCAACGACCCGACCACTACTACTGCAAGTAGTTTACGACCTGTTTGGTAGGCAATCCAGATTCTGTTTTATGTTTTCAGATTCACTGAATTCAGTGAGTATGCGTTTGACAGATGTGTTTTAGAAAACTATTTTCGGATTCTGTAATCCAAATAGTAAAAATTTTGAAAACAACTTTTTTATGTTTTCATTGTATCCAGATTTTGAATTTCAAAATTTTAGTTGCAAAATTAAATTAAAAAAGATAAAAACTTTAATAAATATAGTATTTCATGTTATAAACTCAACTTATTTTTGCGAAATTAAAATTTGTATAATATAATGTGTTATAAATTATATGATATTGTAAAATAATAATAATAAAAATTATAACACATAACATGTTTATAAATTAATTAATAATATTTTATATTCAACTTAGTATTTAGTTGATAACTACAAATAATTTATCGTTTATAAATATATTATCAAACACATTTTTGAACCATGATTTAAATTCAGATCCAATTTCTGAATCTGCTACCAAACACGTATTTGAAAACATGAAATAAAACTCTGTTTTCATCGAATCCCTTGTTTTCAAATTTATGTTTTCAGATCACCAACCAAACGGACCCTTAGCATTCGAAGTTTATAAATTTTATTTGAGTTCGAGCCTCGAAAACTCGTACCTTCAGACATTCTATATAAAGCACATAATGTCTTTCCAATTGACATAACTCAAGACTTTGCTTTCAAGCAAAAATTTCTCTCTAATAATTTTCACAACATTCTAGTGAAATTTTTTTTCCAAAATTCAAGAACACCAAGTCTCACAACTTGGTTCCTAGTCCCAGAGATATAGTAGTAGAAGATCTCAATAGTAGTATCCCTACTGTGATCATACTGTTCTTCGTGGAATTCATTGAAGAAACTCTTCAACAAGTAAGTATTTTGTTCTTTCAATTATTAGATTTAGATCTAATGCATGCTTAGCCTAGTTTAAATATAGAATTGTTCAGTATGATTTGCCAATGTACTGGTATTTTAGAAAACTTAATTAAATACAAATCGGTCCTATACGCTTCTGCCGAGAATGTAGGAATTCTAATCCTTCAGGAGCATGATTGTTAATTCGTCTAAATCAGGTTTATTGCGAAGACAAGACTAATGGGGGGTTTGGATTTGGATGGATTAAAAGCGGGAAAAGATAAAGTGCTAAACATAAATGGCATAAAAGTAAAAGTAGGAAAATAAATGGCGGGTAGGCTAATTGTACCTTGGTGATTACTGCAACCGAAAGTACTCGGTGTTCAGTTTATTCAAACTCATTCATTGATTGTCTAAAGATTATTTTTACTGAATTATTATGAGCTTGGAAGGCTTCTTGGTTGTTCGGATAGTCCACCTACTAAACCTTTGTCTAACCAATTAAATTACCCAATACTTCACGAATTCTTTAAATGATTAGTTATTTTATTTGCGCCTGGTGCCCCTTATGCTTAGCCCGATGACTCCTCAGACTAAATAACCGCATTATCGTGCAAGACCCGAAATTAATCAATTTAACTAGGAATTGAAATTCTCCAATTAAATTAATCTAATTTCTCCTAGATTCTTAGGCCTATTGAAAGTCTACGCTAGTCTACCATGGAACTAACGATAGATTCGCCCCAGCCTAGTGGCTATCTAAAAATAACAGATAAATTGCAATTCATACGAATCTTAAGAGGGGTCAATTCAAAGGAAATCATACAACTACAATAACGGCAAGTTAGTCCTTCACGAGTGTTCGTAACTCCAGCTGGGTCAAATTACCGTTTTACCCCTAAGTTACGTCTACCTCCTTAAGTACCAGTGTTCCTCTAATGAACAACCTGTTTGTGGTCCAACCATCAAACAGAAAACCCCTCTTTGGCCAGTGAGAGGGTAGGGCCCTTTGTTCAAGACCCGAAGACACCACTTAAGGGAACACTCATCTACTTCCTCAAAATTCGGGAAGGAGTGAATTTCATCTTGTGTGATTATGTTTCCAGCTCCCCACTCGGTCTTGTCCCCAAAATGGTAGGCTTATGGAGTCGGCGTTCTGGCCACTCTCACCCATACAAATCAAAGGACAATCCTTCGTGAACAGGAGTCCATAATCCACTCAAGATTCATACTAAGTTGCCTAGGTCATTCTAGTGAAATAGAAATCTAACTAGTTAACGGTGTTACAACTAGCGGTTACTATTTCGCGGTCCGGTCTTATGCAAACTTATTGCATAGGATACCCCCACTCGCATGTCTACTACATGGATGCTTTGGATCAATATGTCTGTATCAAATAGAAAGCGGGTCGTATCACATAGTGTTACCAGTATAAGGTACCCAGTCTTATCCTAGAACTATAGACCTTTTAGGTTGTTACTTGAACATCGATCCCTATATGTCCCAACACACTAGTTCAAGTTACATAAAAACAACCTTGGATTTTAGTTTATTGGATTTGGGTCAAATTGTACAATATTTAACAATAATATTTTATTGCAGAAACTCAATAAAAACAAGTATAAAATTTGTTTACATTCACTATTTACGAGTTTTAAGGCATAAAACCCAATAACCCAAGGCAACCATGTAGGAGACATACGAGCGGGGGTATCCTATACAATGAGTTTGCAAAGACTGGTGTAGGGATAAAAGCCCTAGGCAACAAAAGATTTCAGAGGACCTAATCAAATTAAACGTCAATTGGGATACCAATACGACGACAAAACATACACATCAGTAAAATCTAAATTAGAATGTTGTACAACAGATATAAAACATGCAAAACATCATATGTAAATCTCTAGATCTAATCTAAAGAGGATCCTAATGATCCAAGATCAATAAACCTTACTTTGTTAGAAATTCTGGATCGTCTCGCCAACTCCTTAACTGAAGAGCAGAAAATTACAGCAAGCTTCTTAGATCTTCTTCGCTGAAAATTCTTTCACGAACGCTACCACAAAGCTACACCAATGGACTCTTAAGGTTGAGTTGAGTAGGTTTGTGGAAACTCTATTTTCTCTAAGGAAAAGGATTGAGAGAACAGAGGATTCTTGGAATTTTCTGGAGAGAGTTTCTGTAAGTTCAAAAGTCACACAATACGTAAAATGAACTGTTACAGAAAACCCCGTAACCTCCCCTTAGTAGGCGTGAAGGAGAGAAAAACTAGGTCAACCAACCACGATTTGATAACTGATCTAATATCAGTTATAATTAAAATATAATGTAATTAACAAATTAATTAAATTAAATTATAAGGTTAATTTAATTCACAATTAAATAACCAACTCATTTAAACTATATTTAAATGATTATCCTTTTTTTTTTGCAGATGACAGCTTGATCTTTCTTAAAGCCAAGGAATCGGTTCTTCATGCTTCCAAGCAAGTTCTTAAGCAATATGAGTAAGCCAAGGGCCAAACAATTAATATGGACAAATCTACTTTCATGGCTAGCAAAAATGTAAAGGATATGCATTCGGCCAAGTGTGAGGAAGTCCTCAGGATCAAGAGATCGAGCTCATTAGGCCAATATTTGGGGATGTCGTCTCAAACAGGAAGAAACAAAGGAGCGGTTTTCAAAAGAATCAAAGATAGAGTCGAGAAAACGCTTCAAGGATGGAAGGGAAACCTTTTCTCCATGGGAGGAAAAGAAGTGTTTATCAAGGTCGTGGCTCAGGCGATCCCGGTCTACACCATGAGTTGTTTTTTATTACCTGCTAATATCTACTCTTTTATTGACAGCTTATGCGCTAAATTCTGGTGGGGCTCCTCTGGAAATAAAGATAAAGCCCATTGGATGAGCTGGAAGAAGATGTGCCTTAACAAGAGCCAGGGAGGAATGGGATTCCGGTGCCTAACCGCTTTCAATCAAGCCATGCTTGCCAAACAAAGTTGGCGACTGATAAGGAATCACAATAGCATTTTGTTCAAGATCCTAGAAGGGAGATACTTTAAAGGGAGAAACTTTCTTGAAGCTCCAATAGGCAACTCTCATTCTCTCACGTGGAGAAGTATCATATGGGGCAGGGAACTTTTTCTAAAGGGGTATCGCTAGAGAGTGGGAAATGGAGAAAAAATTTTCATTGATAAGGATCCTTGGATAAGCCGCGTGAGCAATCCTAGAGTCTCCATCAAAACTAACCCTCTCCCGGGCCTTAGAGTTAAAGATCTCCTAGATGAAAACAATAAAGGGAAGGAATGCTTAATCAAGGATATTTTTGCACCTCAAGATGCGAACGATATCTTTAATATGGCAATGGGGAGCAAGGAGTCAAAGGACGAAATTGTTTGGAACCTTGATAAAAAAAAGGCATTTTCTCTGTGAAAAGTGCCTACCGTCTAGCCTCGATAGATCTACTCCCTAATGAAGCATCCCAATCGAACTCGTCCAAGGAAGCATCTTTCTGGAATAGCATATGGAAGGCCAATGTGCACCCTCGAGCAAAAGTGTGTGCGTGGAGAATTGTAAACGATATCATCCCGACAAAGGATAACATTCTGAAAAAGGGAGTTGACCTCATACCCTTATGCTCTTTCTGTGGAAAAAAAAAATCTACCTCCCATATTATATGGGATTGTAAATTCGTTAAATTATTATGGTCATCCTTGGTTCCCAGCTTTCTTATGTTATGGTCTTTATGTAGGGAAGATTGACATCCAAAGGACTACTGGGGATGGATGGAAACAAGCCTCAAAAAGAACGAAATCGACAAAAGTATAATCCTAATGTGGCAAATTTGGGAATTTAGGAACAAGCAAGACCACAACAATCTCCCAACACCAGCAACAACAAATTTATTCCAAAACAAAATTCAATCAATCCTTAAAGAATGGAAATCCTCTTACCTCAAGACCCATTCTTCGAAAAGGCCGAGGATCTCTACGAGTCAAGCTCAGTGGGAGAAGCCATCGTCAAATTCTTGGAAGCTTAATTTAGACGCAGCCTGGCTCGAGAAAGAAGGTCACGGAGGTCTTGGATGGCTCGTGCGTGACTCGGAGGGCTCCCTGATCTATTTCGAGATAAAGCAAGTAAATCAAAAGTGGGCTATAAAGACCCTGGAAGCTTGCACAATGCTAGAAGGTATCAAGGAAGTTTTAGATAACAGTAATCGTCTCGGAATTCGCCTAGAAGTCGAGATAGATGCCATTGAAGTTGTTAACGTAATCAATGGCGAATCAGAAGATTTATCTGAGTTGAAGATCTTCACTGATGAAATCAGGGCTGTTGCCGATCGAGCCCATTCCATGCTATTTAAATACTGTAATTTTCTTTTGAACACACCCGCGCACTGTGTTGCGAGAAGCGCTGCCGGCAGGTTCCAGTCGTCTCCGGCGGAGTCAATCGACCTTGCGTCTTCTTCACGGGAAAGGGAGGGATGCTTTTGGGCTCCCAATATTTCGTTTTTTTTCCCTATGATTTATGAGGGTAGGTGTACTGGACAATTTTCTATTTAATGCTATTTATTTCTTATTTCAAAAAAAAAATTAAATGATTATCTTTCACATAACCTATAGATTAAATACAATTTAATTAAATTAAAATTTAATTAAATTAAATTAAAACAATAATTAATTAATTATCCAATTAATTAATATTATAATTAAATATCACATACTTAATTATATTTCTCTCAAATAAACTATAGTATTAATGTACATCAAATGCACATTAATTATAACCTATAGTTTTAATATGAATCAAATTCATATTTTAACTTTACATTCAAACCCTTTCGAATATTCAATTCTTCCTTAGAAATCAACATCAACACCTTATTTGAGTCATCGGTGGGACCTGATGGACCTACAGATCAGAAGCTCCAACGATATGAGATTAATTGGTTAAACTCATTAACCAAGTTAATCAATGTTCGTTAACTGTGATTCACTCCACTAAAGAACCAGAGTTGCACTCTTCTCACTACAGATATATTTCTGTGTCAACGGATGTCGATCATCAATAGCAAGTCAGTCATTCACGTGTGTTCGTATCCCAACTAGGTCAAATTACCGTTTTACCCCTGGGATACCTCTTTATCCTTAAGTACCAGTGCTCCTCTAATGAACAACCTGTTTGAGGTCCAACCAGCAAACAGAAGTCCCTCTCGTGCCATAGAGAGGGTAGGGCCCATTGTTCAAGACTCGGAGACACCACTTAAGGGAACACACCTCTACTTACCCTAGAGTCGGGAAGGAGTGAATTCCATCTTGTGTGACTATGTTCCCAGCTCCCCACTCGATCTTGTCCCCAAAATGGTAGGCTTATTGAGTCGGTGTGCAGGCCACTCTCACCCGTACAAATCAAAGGACAATCCCTCACGGGCAGGAGTCCATAATCCACTCAGGATTGAGACTAAGTTGCCTAGGTCATCTTGGTGAAATAGAAACCAAGCTAACTAACGGTGTTAAAGTTAGTGGTTAACTATTTCGCGGTCCGGTCTTGTGCAAACTCATTGCCTCGCATGTCAACTACACGAAAGCATTGGATCAATACGTTTATATCATAATACAAAGCGGGTCGCATCCATAGTGTCACCGGGATAAGGTACCCACCTCATCCCTATACTATAGACCCTTTAGGCTAAATCTTGAACATTGATCCCCGTATGTCCCTACATACTAGTTCAAGCCTCATTCTATTAGCCTAGGATGTTTAGTTTATTGGATTAGGATTAATAAGACAAGATTGCATAATACAAACATCGATAAATGAATAATACATCTTTTATTAATGATCGGTCAAAAGTACATTTACTATCTACGAGTTTTAGGGCACAAAACCCAACAACTGGACCATGAAATAGTAAACCACTAGATGTAACATTGTTAACTAGTTAGGTTATTATTTCAATAGGATGAACTTGGTAACTCAGTCTTAATCCTGAGTGTGTCATGAACTCCTCACGAGGGATTGTCCTTTGATTAGTACGGGTGAGAGTGGCCTGCATGCCGACTCAATAAGCCTACCTTATTGGGGACAAGACCAAGTGGGGGGTTGGGGACATGACAACACAATATGGAATTCACTCATTCCCACTTTTAGGAGAAGTAGATGAGTGTTCCCTTAAGTGGTGACTCCGGGTCTTGAACAAAGGGATCCCGCCCTCTCACTAGCCCGAGAGGCACTTTTTGTTTACTAGTTGGACCATAAACAGGCTGTTCATTAGAGCAGCACTAGTACTTAAGGAGACGGATGTAACACAGGGGTAAAACGGTAATTTGACCCAACTGTAGTTATGAACACTCGTGAAGGATTGAATTATCGATATTGGTCAATATCCGTGGACACAAAAACATTCTACAGAGAGAAGAGTGCAGTTGTGGGTCTTTAGTGGAGTGACCCACAGTTAATGAATATTGGTTAACTCGATTAATGAGTTTAGTCAGTTAACATCATATCATTGAAGCTTCTGATTTATAGGTCCATTAGGTCCCCCTACTAGCTCGTAAAGAGTAATTGGAAACAATTTATGTTGAAAGAATTTGAATAGTTCAAATTCATCTTGGGAATCAAGTTAATTGTATGAGATACAATTAATATAATGTATAGTGATACATTATAATATAAAGTTTAATATGAGGTTAAACTTTATTAATTGAGAGAATTATATATTTGAAAGAGTTCAAATATATGACTGATTAAGTATATGATATTTAATTAGTGAATTAGTTAATTAATTATGAATTAGTTAATTATTCAATTTAGTTGAATTAAACGTGATTTAATTGAACTATAATATATGAGAGATATATTAGAATATGATTCTAATATGTAATTAATTAAATATGGTCGATATTTAATTAATTAAACAATTAATTAATTTTGAATTAATTAATTATTTTATTTAATTTAGTTAAATGTGATTTAATTAAATTAATATCTATAGATTAATTTTAATATAAATATGATTCATATTAAAACTATAGGTTAGAAGAGAGATGCATATTTGAATATGATTCAAATGTTTGATTAATTAAATATGTGATATTTAATTGGTCAAAAAGTTAATTAATTATGTAGTTTAATTAATTTAATTAAATGTGATTTAATTAATTTTAATTAAAACTATAGACTATGTGAGGGAAATGCATCTAAGTATGATTTAAATGCATATCAATTAAATATAAAATATTTAATTGTAATTAATTAATATGATTAATGAATTCATTTAATTAAATAAATTTTATTTTTAATTATTATTTATTTATTTAAATGTAAAAATAAAATATACTAGTTGGTTATTTTCCCTTAACCCTCACATTAAATTCACGCCTGAAGGGGGTCTAGGAGTGAAGCTCTCATTCTGTTATGGCTATCTCTCTCACGCCATCTCTCTCTCTGTTATTCTCTCTCAAGACACAGAACACAAAAGAAGTTTTTCTCTGTGATTCCTTCTTGCATAATCAAGATAAAGAACTGACAGATCCCACAATCTCGCTCCCAATCTCAAAGATATAACAGGGATGGCTATATGGTGGTGTCTATTGAAGAATTCTGAGTTGTCAACGGAGGTATGCTTCTCGTTCTTTAGATTAGATTTGAATTACATGTTTGCTTAGCCTAAGTATTTCTGTTCTGATATTTTTGCCAATGTACGATATTTTGTATGAATAAAATTAAGTACGATACAGTCTAATTGCTCTTCCGCTTTACCGAATTGGGAATTCCAATCCTTCAATAAGTTTTATCTTGTAAGTTGAGATTTTGTAGATTGGTTATGGCTATATGAGAATGCGAGATTTGACTCGGCTTATTTGTGGAGGTTGGAGTTTTGTTGGGAATCTGTGATGTTGTGGGTCTGTGAAGTTGTGGGTTGATTGTTATATAGAAGTGTGTTTTCTTGTTTAACAGGGTTTAAAATTTTTTGTTTAGTCCAATGTATATCGTTATGCTACCGAAATTTTCGGTGCACTCGGTTAGTTTTGGTTTAAGAGTTAGTAATGTCACTAGGTTAGTCATAATAAAACATGGGGCATTACCTTTTGTGTTCACATAAAGCTAATGTGTTCACATAAAGCTAATTTAATTTATTCAATTATTTTTTGAGAAAGGAATACTTCATTAAAATAAAGAAAAGAAATCGTTGGGATATCCCTTGTGGGACAAGATCCCCCACTGATGGAATTTGAAACTCCAACATCAGAGCATTTAACTCAACCAACCAATCAGGAAATGTGTCAGACCAACAACCAGAATCACGACTTAAACAAGCCTTGCGTGCCAATTGATGTGCCATGTCATTGATCCTTCTAGCCACATGAAAGAAACCCTCAATGACATAAAGTCAATGACATTTATATCAATTTATGTCGCCCTAAGACATAAAGTCTAATTTACTTGTCAACATGAGCATAGCTCAACTAGCATAAGCCTTGTACTAATGACCGAAAGGTCTGTGCTTTGAATCTCCCACCCTCATATGTAAAAAAACGTCTAATTTACTTATTAAATAGTATTTAAAATTTATTGTTTTAATTTAAATACATATATTTATAATTCATTAGCTAGAGTAATTACATTTTTAACATTTAAATAATACATTAATGATTAATAATGAATGAAAATGACATGATTGTAAATTTAGAAATTGAAGCAAGGGTATAATTGTTGGGAATGACTAGCATATTTGCTTGAATATTTTGGCTTTTTCATGTTTCACTTTTGTCCTACATGGAAAGATTTGGAGTTGGGAGGAGTGTTTTTATACAATCACTCTTCCCTACTCTTGTAAAAGTGGTTAAGGGTGGTACTTAGACCACTTCCCACACGCGCGCACCGCCGCCGCCGCTGGTCAGTCGTTCAGGTTCGGGTAACCACGCTCGCGCGTAATAAAGAGATGGGTTTTACTCTTTTGCCAAAATATTTTTTGTTTAATTATTCTCCCACGTGTCTCGGTGCGCTGTCTCCTCGTTTCAACCCTGTTCGGCTTGGTCCACGCTCCACAACTCCTGTTCAGTTCCAGTCCATGCTGCCCGCGTTTTTTGCTCCAGTTGACCATGCCGCTCGCGCTTGACCGTAACGTTCGTTGGCGTTTGATTGTTCCGTTCGTTGACCGTCCAGTTCGCTAACGTGGACTACTCCTGGATCGACACGTGGCAGCTGCGGCTTCTTTTGTGGGAAACTCGTTGTTTTCTGCGCCTATAAAAGCCTGGATCCTTCAGCAAAGAAACACAATTGAGTTTCCATCCACTTTCATCTTCTTTCATTTACTCTGAGCAAAGTGAATTTCCTTGATTCTAATCCTTCTCTCTCGAGTGCACGAACAAGGAGGGTCTTGTGTTAACCTTGGGGAGGAACCGGCGTAAACGATTTAGCACCGTGGTCGTGCCGAAATTGCTTTCAAGGCAGTGGTTATCTCCACGACACAACAATTTTTTTCCATTTTTCTCCTACAATTTGAAAGCAATTTAAAGATGTCCATCAAATCCGGGAAGCATCATCCAGATCTATCCAAGCTAGAACCTCTTGATGGTTCTAACTACCGTCACTGGTCTCAAAAGCTGCTCATCTTCTTCGAACAACTGGAGGTCGACTACATTCTAACCACCGATTATGTGGAGAAATCAGCAACACCCGTCGCTGATCTGGAAAAATCCATAGAGGTCCAGCCTGATCCACACAATTCTAAGGAGGTTCAGACAGTCCCTCAAAAACCAAAGGGCAGTCATGACATTGATCCAGAAAAATTCGAGAAAGACAACAAGGCGGTTCGGGTCATCTTCTGAACCACATGAACGACTCACTGTTCGACCTGTTCGTTGTTCAAAAGTCAGCTAAAGTTATCTGGGACACTTTGGAGTCCAGATATGACGGCAATGATGCAGAAAGAAAGAAGTACGTGGTCAGTAAGTGGATGCGGTTCCAAATAACGGATGACAAACTAGTGATGGACCAGGTTCACGAGTACGAGAATATAGTGGCAAACATTCTGACAGAGGGTATGAAGATGTGCGAGATTCTCGAGGCAAATGTCTTGCTCGAAAAATTCCCTTCTTCATGGAGAGACTACCGCAATCATTTAAAACACAAGAAGAAGGACCTGATGTTACAAGAGTTGATCAGCCACATGCGAACTGAAGAAGCCAACAAGCAAAAGGATAAGTTGGAATCTAAGTCCTTGAATTCAGTTAATGCTAACCTAGTTGAATCTTCTGCTACATCAAAAGAAAGGTTTAAAAATAAAAATAAAGACAAATCCTCGCAGAAGAAGAACCATCCATTCAAGTCTCCTAGCGGGAAAATAGAGAAGGAGAAGTCCAAGCTGATATGTTATGTCTGCGGAAAACCAGAGCACAAATCCTATCAGTGCAACCAGAGGAAAGGGAAACCAGATCGGAAGTTTGATGGTGCACAAGCCAACATTGTTGAAGCAGATGGTATCATTGTTGCAGTGGTGGTGGAGGCTAACTTGGTGGAGAATAAATCAGACTGGATTCTTGACACTGGTGCCTCAAGACACTTCTGCTCAAATCGAAGCTTGTTCCACGAGTTCCATGACACTGTTGACAGTGAATGCGTATACATGGGGAACTCGGCCACTGCTGGAGTACTTGGGAAAGGAAAGGTTCTCTTAAAACTTACTTCTGGAAAAACTTTATCTTTGAATGATGTATTGTATGTTCCTTCATTGCGTAGGAATCTGGTGTCTGGAAGTCTGTTGAACAGGGCAGGGCTTAGAATTGTGTTTGAAGCTGACAAGGTTGTCATCACTAAAAATGGTGACTTTGTTGGTAAGGGGTATCTAGTTGATGGTCTTTTTGTGTTAAACATTGTTTCTATTCCTGCTGAAATGAATGAAAGTACATCTCGTTCTGCTTACATTGTTGAATCTGTTGATGTGTGGCATGGTAGACTAGGTCATGTGAATTTTGCATCTATTAAAAGGCTTAAACAATTGTATCTTCTTAATGTATCTGAGACACCTGAAACCAATAGATGCTTTGTATGTGTAGAGGCAAAATTTTCTAAAAAACCTTTTAAGCCCGTTACAACGAGATGTACTGAGCTGCTTGAGTTAATTCACTCTGATTTAGCTGATTTAAAAAATACTACTAGTAGAGGTGACAAAAATTATTATATATCTTTTGTCGATGATTTCTCTAGATACATGAAAATATATCTTCTGAAATCAAAAGATGAAGCTAGTAGCATGTTTAGGAAATACAAAGCAGAAGTAGAAAACCAACTAGATAAAAGATTAAAAGGTTAAGATCCGATAGGGGAGGTGAATACAGTGACAGGTCACTCAAGGAGTTTTGTGAATTAAATGGTATTATCCATGAGAGTACTGCACCATATTCTCCTCAACAAAATGACATAGCTGAACGTAAAAATAGATCATTAAAAGAAATGATGAATGTTATGTTACTAAGTTCTGGATTGCCTAACAGTATGTGGGGGGAAGCTGTGCTTTCTGCCTGTTTTGTTCTTAACAGGGTTCCTCACAAAAAACTGGATAAGACACCATACGAGCTTTGGAAAGGATATTCGCTGAATCCTGAGCTATCTGAAGGTACGGGGGTGCTTAGCTAAAGTTGCATATCCGGTATTTAAGAAACCTACGGTGGGATCTAAAACCTTTGATTGTGTGTTTATTGGGTATGCTCATAATAGTGTTGCATATAGGTTCATGTGTTTAGATGATAATTCAATTTGTGAATATAGAGATGTTGAATTTTTTTCGAACACATTTTTCCTATGATTAAAAATGAGCCAGATAATATCTCATGATCTAATCAGGTGTCTGTTTGTCTTTCATCTACTGTTGATATTATGCATGAATCTGAACCTATGAGGAGTAAAAGAAAGAGAAATGAGAAAGATTTTGGATCGGATTTTTTAACTGTTTTTCTTGTTGAAAACTCAGATAAAATTGACGATCAATTCGCACGCATGTATCTAATAGATGAGGATCCTAAAACCTACCAAGAGGCCTTAAAGTCTGTAGATTCTAGTTTATGGAAAGATGCCATTAAAAGTGAACTGGATTCTCTAATTATGAATCAAACGTGGAACTTGGTAGATTTACCTAAAGGAAGTAAACCTATTAGGTGTAAGTGGATTTTTAAAAAGAAAATTAGATCAGATGGCTCAATTGAAAAATTCAAGGCTAGATTAGTGGTTGTAGGCTATTAGATGTCTGGTCGCTCTTTCAGCTATTCGTGGGTTGTTAATACATCAGATGGATGTGAAAAAAGCATTTCTCAATGGAGATTTAAAAAAGGAGATATATATGGCACAACCTGAAGGCTTTATAATTTCTGGTCAAGAAGACAAGGTATGTCAGCTTAAAAACTCTCTTTATGGTCTTAAACAAGCTCCCAAACAATGGTATGAGAAATTTAATAACACCTTAGTAAACAATGAGTTTAGGGTAAATTCTTCTGACACATGTGTTTACTCGAAATTGTTTGGTGTTGATTATGTGATTATCTGCTTGTATGTTGATGACATGCTTATTTTCGGTACGAATTTAGAAGTAATAAATGATACCAAGTTATTTTTATCCTCACACTTTGAGATGAAAGATTTAGGTGAGGCTGATATGATACTTGGTGTTAAATTGAGGAAAATCGAAAATGGGTATTCTTTGAGTCAATCACACTATGTTGAAAAGATGCTAAAGAGATTTGATTGTTTTGATGATATGCCTGTAAGAACACCTTATGATGCTAGTATGAAACTTAAGAAAAATAAAGGGGATAGTGTCTCTCAATCTGAATATGCAAAAATTATAGGTAGCGTGATGTACCTGATGAATTATACTAGACCTGATATTGCATATGTTGTGAGTAGATTGAGTAGGTATACACATAATCCTAATAAAGATCACTGGGTTGCACTTTGTCGTTTGTTGAGGTACCTTAAAGGTACAATAGACTAATGTTTGCAATTTAATAAATTTCCTGCAGTATTAGAAGGTTATTGTGATGCAAACTGGGTAACTGATAACAATGAAGTAAGCTCAACTAGCGGGTATGTGTTCGTTTTTGGTGGAGGAGCTATATCATGGAAATCTGCAAAGCAGACGTGCATTGCGCGATCCACCATTGAGTCTGAGTTTATAGCTCTCGAGCTTGCAGGGCAAGAGGCGGAATGGTTGAGAAGTTTACTTCAAGATGTACCACTGTGGGGAGCGTCAGTGCCAGTCTCTTTGCACTGTGATTCACAAGCTGCCATAGGAATTGCCAAAAGTAGTGTATATCATGGCAAGAGAAGCCATATACGCCTGAGACATGGAGTTGTGAAACAATTGTTGAAAAGTGGAGTTATCTCCTTGGAGTATGTGAAGTTTGAGAGGAATTTGACAGATCCTCTCACCAAAGGCCTAACAAGGAGATTAATTCTAGAGTCCTCAGCATGTATGAGACTCAAACTGATGAAACGAGTCCATAGCCCTTTATTTGGGTGGTCCAAATACGGACTTGATGGACACATTTTGAAAAGTCTTCATAGCTCAAGTTTTGAGTGGTTTACTGCGGTAGACCTGATGAAGCATGACGTGATTGTGAATGTGTGGCCGCCTTCTATGAAAGAGTGTAAAACATTCTCTTTCTAGAGCTTTCACGATGACCCAAGGTGTTCTGTGCATGGCCTTAAAATAGCACTTGTTCTAGTAATGTATCGCGGAATCAAGGGAAATTTGAGGATTCAAACGTGTTGTGGGGGTCTAAACCATGACTATTGAAAATTCAAAAGGTAACTTACTTTCTCTATCCTAGTTATTGCCTTACTTCACTACGCATTAATTCAAATCGAAAGATATTAATGCTTATGTTTAATTTCCTCCTTTGCTTAGAGAAATATTGCTCATCTTCATTCGTGGGAGATTGTTGGGAATGACTAGCATATTTGCTTGAATATTTTGGCTTTTTCATGTTTCACTTTAGTCCCACATGGAAAGATTTGGAGTTGGGAGGAGTGTTTTTATACAATCACTCTTCCTTACTCTTGTAAAAGTGGTTAAGGGTGGTACTTAGACCACTTCCCAAACGCGCGCGCCGTCTGTCGGTCGGTCGGTCGAGTTCGTGTAACCACGCTCGCGCGTAATAAAGAGATGGGTTTTACTCTTTTGCCAAAATATTTTTTGTTTAATTGTTCTCCCACGTGTCTCGGTGTGCTGTCTCCACGTGTCAACCCGGTTCGGCTTGGTCCACGCTCCACAAGTCCTCGTTGGCGTTTGACCGTTCCGTTCGTTGACCGTCCAGTTCGCTAGCATGGACTACTCCCGGATCGACATGTGGCAGCTGTGGCTTCTTTTGTGGGAAACTCGTTGTTTTCTGCGCCTATAAAAGCCTGGATCCTTCAGCAAAGAAACACAATTGAGTTTCCATCCACTTTCATCTTCTTTCATTTACTCTGAGCAAAGTGAATTTCCTTGATTCCAATCCTTCTCTCTCGAGTGCACGAACGATGAGGGTGTTGTGTTAACCTTGGGGAGCAACCGGTGTAAACGATTTAGCACCGTGGTCGTGCCGAAATTGCTTTCAAGGCAGTGGTTATCTCCCCGACACAACAATTGTTTTCCATTTTTCTCCTACAATAATAATAGTCTAAAAATGTTTTTTCATAATCCCTTGTTAATATATTATAAGTTATCGATATAGATTTTTAGAAATTTATAATTAAGGAATCTCATTCATCAATGATCTTCTATTATAAACTTGAAGATCAAACAATTAACACAACTAGATCTTCATCTAGATAATAGTAATCCTTTGTTTTTATTTATTATGATCTTTTTTAGGTGCTATTACATGTGAATATATCCCCAAAAAAAATCACATATAATCCTTATAGTGGAATTCCATCTAAAAATGCTTTGAAAAGCGCCAAAGATCTTTTGGGTTGAGTTTCTGGAGCTAAGTGGGAAGCACCTCGTATGCTTGCAAAAGACAGAAACTTACCATACACTTGACTCCAACCACCAACCTGTCAAATCAAAATCACAATAAATAAAAATAAAAGAGTTAAAATTCAAAGATCTTCACCCCTATTCATTGTTGTGTTAATTAAGAAACTAACTAACCTGGTTGTCCACAAGCCAAGCTTTGTAAGGCACAGTTGTATTTAAACCCAACGCCTTTGCTAACAAATTCACCAATGTTCTAGTCCCTGTAAATGGGATGACTGAATCTTGATCGCCACTGTTAACAATATGAGTGAAATAATTAGATTCATTTCGGCGTGTCTACGGTTTAAGCTTTTGGGTTTAGCAATAATTTAGCATGCATGATATCAAAGTAGATGATTTTGACTTCAAACTCTTCTAGTGTCATTTCCTCGGATCTGTCTTGTTCTAACTTCCAAACATTCAAGAAGCTAAGAGTGTCGAGAATATGAATAAAAGATTAAGAATTGTGTTACCTATAAACCAAGACTCGAATTTGAGACTTGACAAGTGAGCCTACGATATCAATGGTTGGTATAAGCTTATTCCTTTGATCATAATGCCAATCTCTGCAGGTATTTAATTAGTTGATCAAAAGGGATATATAGTGAATTAATTGTTTGGTTTTGTTGGATTGAAATATTGGGAAAAGAGATTGCATTACTAACAAATGAGTGTAGCACAAACTCCATTCAGTAGCTTGAATGAGCTTGGCGTGGAGGGCTTGCTGCACATCCTTTCTGTTTAAATATTTTGCTGTATTTTCTTGTGAACAAATGTCTCTGCCTTTACCATTACCAGTTGTTTCCTGCAAAGCTCAACACATATCAATTATATTGTTGAAATGAATTAAGAAATAAATAATATAGCAACGAGGTGGAGCGAATAAGGAAGAATCCTCCTTCGAAACAGCTTAGATATTTAAAAAATGTAGTTAAAATTATAAGCTTGCTCCTGAACATTATTTAAGCCAGTGTTTGAGGTGAGAATTTTGTGATTCTTAGGTTTGTTTTAAGACGTTGAATCAATGATTGTGCTGTCAAGCTCCTAGTTTGTTTGACAAACATTTGGGTTAAAACCACACTCTACACCTATTTGATAACCCTTTCATTTTTTTGGTTTTTGGTTTTTGAAAATTATACTTGTTTTTTCTCAATCTTTCTTACCATAGTTTTCATTTTTGTTAAGGAGACATTTGAGTTCCTAGCCAAATTCCTAAAACAAAAACAAGTTTTTGAAAACTATATATATATTTTTTAATTTTCAAAAATTGCCTTGGTTTTTTAAAACATGGGAAGAAAGCATCAAATAATTAAAGAAACTTAGTGTTTATAAGCTTAATTTTCAAAAGGTTAAATTATCAAAAATACCCCTCGACTTTAGGGTTTGTTTCAATTATACCCCTGGACTTTCAAAAGTTTCAATTATGCCCTTGAAGTTTCAAATTTGTTTCAAAACTACCCTTGGAGGTTTTTTTTTTTTGTTAAATTCATGGATGTAAAATGACGTGTTTGCATATATATGGTTGCTTATGTGAATAGATTTGAACACATACGTGGAAAAAACGATAAAAACACATGCAAACGCATCAATTTTTGTCGATAAATTTAACGGAAAATGTCTCCAAGGGTAGTTTTGAAACAAATTTGAAACTTCAAGGGCATAATTGAAACTTTTGAAAGTCCAGGGGTATAATTGAAACAAACCCTAAAGTCGAGGGGTATTTTTGATAATTTAACCTTTTCAAAAACCAAAAATAAAAAACTAAGACCCGGTTTGATAACCATTTTGTTTTTTGTTTATGGTTTTTCAAAATTATGCTTGTTTTCTCCCCATTTACTTACCTTGGCTTTCATTTTGGTCAAGGAGACATTTGAGTTCTTAGCCAAATTCCAAAAACAAAAACTTTTTTTTTTTTTTTTGTTTTCAAAATTTGGCTTAGTTTTTGAAAACATGGGAAGGAGATAAGTTCAAACCAAAGAAATGGATAGATGGAAGGAGTATTTATAAACTTAGTTTTCAAAAGCCAAAAATAAAAAACGAAATTATTATCAAACGGTACCTAAATGTTTATTCAAACGGAGTCTTACACTTTTCAAATCTCTCTGACTTCTGAGGTTCATAATTCCAATGTTTAAGATGTCAAACTTTGTTGTCAAGGTTATGTCTATTTATAACTAAGGTATGTTTTAAAAAATAATAAAAAAAGAAAGAGCAAAATTGAAGCAGAGAAGGTGTAGACTCACCCGACGGTGACTTAGAGAGTCAATTTGGCGATGAATAGATTCGTCGTGGTCGGAGACGTAGAATAAGGACCCGAGGGGATGAAGGAGAATGGCAGCCTGTGATTGGTGGGTGAAGGGACAAACGTCACCGATGACATTGTAATCGTCTATGAAATTAGAAAGCTCTTTGGAAACCTCGGAAATAACGAAGGTGCAATCTGAAGAAAGGGAGCCTCCAATGGCTTCTACGAAAAGCCTTGAACTGTTGCACACTGAACTCAGAAGCTTATGAGTAGAGTCTGAAACGACGCCGTGTGACCACATATATTCATCTCTCGCGTTGAAGTCGTTCCCCAAATCCAACAGAGGATTTCCTATCTGCATCCACAAGTTCATCCAACTATCTCAACAAATATTGCTATTCTTCTACGCTCTATTTTTATTTCATTTCAATTTAGAGTTTCAATTCCATCGGTTCAATATTTCAAAACATCATGTCGTTAGCAATTTAGTCTTTATTCGTTCAAATTTGTAACAATTTAATCCATATCTAAAAAATTCCATCAAATTTTAAAACATAAGTTTTTATTATCTAAGTACTTAGTCTTTGTAATTTATAAATATATTTGGTCGTCCCTAATTATTTTATTCACTTATATTGGTAAGAAAATTTATTAAAGCTTTGACAATATTTTTCAAATAAAGACTAAATCGTTACAATTAAAAGTTCATGTTAATGGAAATAAATTATTATTTTCATGAAAGTTCAAGGACCAAAAATGTTTTTTTTTTTTTTTACTTTTAAGGAAAATGTGTTACATAAAAATTGCTAATATATGGTTACTATGGAGACGTTAAAGAATATTTAACCAAATTATAAGAATCAAATTAAATTTTATAAAGTTATAGGGATGCATCATCATATAAAAAAATAAATAAATTGGGATTAGGAAAAAGAAAATAACAAATTAAATTGATATAATATTGGAGTTTTCTTACTCACTGCTATTCCCATTAGTTTGATATTCACTTTGGAGCTAATAATGAGTTGGGCCAGTTGTGGAACATAGTGTCCTGTTTCCATATAGAAGTCAACACACATACTGGAAAATCAGCTTTGACAAGTCATTATTAAATGAAATGCAGGCATTGAATTGACACATGAATCACAAATGGAACACATTCATTGAATTGTTACATGAATATACATCAAAATAATGTATTTCCAATAATACTGCAGTGTAAAAAAAAATTCATACTACGCCTTCATTCATTCATTACCACAGTAGTAATATTTAAGAATTTTGTCAGTTAGATGAAATAAATTAATATATTCTCTAATGACAAATAATGAATGAAAGGAGTATATATTGAAGTAGAAGTACAGGTTTTTCTATTTAAAGAGTTGGGAGATTCAGAGCTATGATCTATTAGGTGCAATAAAGTCTTAATCACTAAAGTTTCGTTTGATAATTATTTAGTTTTTAGTTTTTGAAAATTAAGCTTGTTTTCTCTCCATGTCTTTACTACGGTTTTCATCCTTGTTAATGACATATTTGAATATCTAGTAAAATTTCAAAAACAAAAACAAGTTTTTGAAAGCTTAGGCCCCGTTTGATAACCATTTGGTTTTTGAAAATTATGCTTGTTTTCTCCTAAATTCTCTACCATAACTTTCATCCTTGTTAAGGATCCATTTGCAACGAAGATGTGTGTTTTATTAACACATTTCTTCTAGTCAAAGACTAAAATGAAGATATTATTCTGGGTACTCTGTTCTTAACCCAGCTATATCCTTTTACAGTTTCTGAGACAGGATTAATATCTCAGAAATTCGGCAAGGAAGTCATCTTTGAATTCTGCAAACCAGTCACTCCAAGATATCTTTCTACAATTGAAGATGAGATTCTCCAACATCTCAATCGATCGAATATCAAAAAAGGAGAAACAAATTGAGTTTCTCCAAGATGACATTAAAAGTCGAAGGGTTACAAAAGAAATTTCTAAAACCTCTGTTCAAGCTCACATCCAGCATGTTTAGAAAAAAATAGAAGTTGAGATATGTTTTGACCTTCTCGATGCATTTTGGGCAAGAAAGAAGCACATAGTGGATTTACCCTATGTAAAAGATTTTGATGATGTCCAAATCCCAACAAGAGCAAAGCCCATCCAAATGATAAGGATTTGGTCGAAACCCGCTCAAAGAAAATAAACGACCTCTTAAAAAAGGGCCTAATAAGCCCATAAAAAAGCTCATGGTCTTGTGTGGCTTTCTAGGTCAACAACCAAGCGGAAAAGGAAAGAGGAGTTCCTCGCTTAGTTATCAATTATAAGCCCCTGAATAAGGTACTCAAGTGGATTAGGTATCCAATTCCTAATCGCCAAGACCTACTAAAGCGTATTGCAACAACAAAAGTCTTCTCAAAATTCGATATGAAATCTGGATTTTGGCAAATTCAGATTTGTCCAAAAGACAGGTATAAAACTGCCTTCAATGTTGCATTCGGACAATATCAATGGAACGTCATGTCATTCGATCTTAAGAATGCTCCTTCGAAGTTTCAGAAGATCATGAATGACATATTCAATAAGTATCAAGATTTCACGATAGTATATATCGATGATGTTTTGGTATTCTCCCAAATAGTTGATCAACACTTTAAGCATATTAATGTGTTTATCAACATTATTAAAAATAATGGCCTTGTGGTATCTTTACCAAAGATTAAATTGTCTCAAACAAAAATCTGATTTCTCGGATATGATCTAAACTCATCCAACGGTCATTAGACTTTGTGGATAAGTTTCCCGACGTCATTCAAAATAAGACCCAGCTACAGAGATTTCTTGGCTGCGTGAATTACATTGAAGACTTTATTGAAGACCTCCGTACAATCTGTCTACCTCTATATGACAGATTAACGAAAAATGCAAAGTCATGGACGAACGAGCACACTCGGATAGTCCAGTTAATCAAAGCTATAGCCAAAGGCATTCCATGCTTATCGCTATAGTGGATGAAAAAGCCAAACTGATCATCGAAACCAATGCGTCTGACATAGGCTACGACGGTGTACTCAAACAGGAGATTAACGGAAAAAAAGTCATCGTCCGTTACCACTCTGGGGTGTGGAATAAGGCACAAAAGAACTATTCCACAATAAAAAAAGGAAGTATTGGCAATAGTGCTCTCCGTTCAAAAGTTTAAGGGAGATCTTTGTTGGGTTTTATGCTCGAAAACTCGTAGATAGTGAATGTAACCGTTGACCGGATATTAATGAAATAATATTGATATATTTTTCCATTAAATGTTATTAGTTATTTTATATTTGTCTTTGCCTAAAAATAACCCTAATCCAATAAACTAGACATCCTAGGTTGTAATATGAGTCTTGAACTATTGTAGTGACATATGGGATCATTGTTCAAGAAACAACCTAAAGGGTCTATAGTATAGGAATAAGACTGGGTGCCTTATCCTGGCGACACTATGGATACGACCCACTTTGTATTTGATACAAACGCTATGATCCAACGCGTTCTTGTAGGAGACATGCGAGTGAGGGTATCCTATGCAATGAGTTTGCATAAGACCGGACCGCGAAATAGTAACCACTGGTTATAACACCGTTAACTAGTTGGTTTTCTATTTCACTAGGACGACCTACACAACTTAGTCTTAATCCTGAGTTGATCATGGACTCCTGCTCATGAGAGATTGTCCTTTGATTTGCATGGGTGAGAGTGGCCAATACGCCGACTCAATAAGCCTACCATTTTGGGGACAAGACCGAATGGGGAGCTGGGAACATAATCGTACAAGATGGAATTCACTCCTTCCCGACTTTAGGGAAGCAGATGAGTGTTCCCTTAAGTGGTTACTCCGAGTCTTGAACAAAGGACCCTACCCTCTCAATGGCACGAGAGGGTTTTCTGTTTGATGGTTGGACCACAAACAGGTTGTTCATTAGAGGAGAACTGGTACTTAAGGAAATAGAAGTAACCCAGGGGTAAAACGGTAATTTGACCCAACTGGTGTTACGGACACTCATGAAGGACTAACTAGTTGATATTGGTCTAGATCCGTGGACACAAAAAATATGTCTGTAGTGAGAAAAGTGCAACTGTGAGTCTATGGTGGAATGTACACACAGTTAACGAATATTAATTAATGTGGTTAATGAGTTTGACCAATTAATCTCGTTGGAGCTTCTTATCTGCAGGTCCATTAGGTCCCACTGGTAGCTCATAAAGTAATTTGAGGCAACTAAGTAATAAATGTAAATTGAAAATGTTCAATTTACTAAGGGAAACAATTTAATATATATTGATATATTATTATGAGAGAAATTAATATTTGAAGAAATTCAAATATTAATATAAATTTGAGTCACATTAAATTTATGAAAGTTTGAAAGAGTTCAAATAATTAATTAATTAATTTTAAGGCCTAAAATCTATTTGGACAAATTAATTAATTCAATGCCGGAAATTAAATATGTGATATTTAATTGGTGGTTAAATAATTAAAGAATTCATTAATCGGGAATTAATCAATTATGGAAATAATTAATCACTTAAGGAAGTGATTAATCATTTATGGAAATGATCTAATCACTTATGGAAGTAATTAGTCATTTGTGGAAAAGATTAATCAATTATGGAATTGATTAATCATGGATTGATTAAATAAGGAATAAGATTGAATCAATTTTGGAAAAGATTGATTTAATTGAATATTTTATTCATGGCCTCTCTTCTATAAATAGAACACTAGACCTAATTGGTTCAGTACTCTCCTCTTGCTCTTAGACTCACAAGACAAGACCTAGAATTCTCTCTAGCCTCCCTCTTAGAGAAAGACTCCCACAAGTCTTTTGCCTCCTAGATTTAGAGACATACCGGTGTAACCTCCATGGTTATTGTGTCATTCAAGAAGAAATTTCCAGCGATTAAAAGACAAGAGGGCTGCTGCGTTTTTGTCCGTTGGAGCGTCGTTGGCGAAGAACGGTCAAGTCTACAACGAAGGTTTGTAACGGTTCTTTCCCGTTTCTTTAGAAAAACATGAAAATAAATTAGATTTAATTTTCAAGCATGTTTATAGCTATTTACAGCAACTTTAAAGCATGTTTAAAGTTTATATTTTGCCTTTTCGTGATGGTATTTTAATGTTAATTAATATACGGTGTAAGGTCCAATCGATGTGCTTCCGCTACGTAGGGGCTTTTATCCCCTTCAATCTTATCAACAAAGATTTTCTTATCAAAACAGATTCAAAGGCAAGTAAATACATCTTTGAAAAAGATGTAAAGAATATTGTTTCAAAGAAGATCTTTGCAAGATGGTAGACAATCTTATCTTGCTTTGATTTCAAAATCGAGCCTATAAAAGGCACTGAAAATAGCTCAGCTGATTATCTCTCGAGGGAACATCTCTCAAGGGAAAAACTTTCCTCTCCTAGAAATCAACTCGAGCTTTCTTCCAAAAAAAATATGCTTCGAAACTCCGGCCGGCAATGGCCACCAGGGAGGCCTCCGCCTCCTCCACAACCCAATCTTCAACCAGCTAGCTTCTCAAAGGCTAGTTCCTCAAAGGGCAAACGCCCAATTTCTCCAACACATCTGCTCCATCTCCAATGTGTGCAGATAATTACGTCATGGATCTCGGTTTTGAAACTGTATCCAGAAGGCGCCCAGGTTCCTCTTCAAGGAGCCTATCAATCAGACCAGACGCGATTCTCCCACTACATATGTCTACAGCTTTGTTACACCCTTTTGGCGCTTCAAATCCAAACAAGCGTCCCACTACGCCTTCATCATTGGTTCCTCGACAGAACACTCAATTATACACCCGTACAGTTAATCCTGTCGTGTTCGCACCACGACCACCGGTTATGGGGTATCAAACTAAGACAACTTTGGAAGACGTCATTATTGAACCAAAGTTCGATGGCCCTTCTGTAAAAGAAGTTTGCTCTCAAGTGTATCCTCACGGATTTGAATTTACTCCCGAGGATATCAAAAACCACAGACTATTCTATGAGTTCATCCTGGTTGACACTGTATCAACCGAGATAATTCATGTACCCGACCGAAATGATGCGTCCAAAGTCGTCTATTCAAAATTAAAACTTTCTATAGCTGGGTTTTATCTTGAATGACGTCAGGAAACTTATCCACAAAGTCTAATGACCGTTGGATGGGTTTGATAATTCCTTGATCAATATCGTATCCAAGAAACAGATTTTTGTTTGAAACAATTTAATCTTTGGTAAAGATACCACAAGACCATTTGTTTTAATAATGTTGATAAACACATTAATATGCTTAAAGTGTTGATCAACTATTTGGTAGAATACCAAAACATCATCGATATATACTATCGTGAAATCTTGATACTTATTGAATATGTCATTCATGATCTTCTGAAACTCCGAAGGAGCATGCTTAAGACCGAATGACATGACGTTCCATTGATATTGTCCGAATGCAACATTGAAGGCAGTTTTATACCTGTCTTTTGGACTAATTTGAATTGTCCAAAATTCAGATTTCATATCAAATTTTGAGAAGACTTTTGCTGTTGCAATACGCCATAGCAGGTCTTGGCGATTAGGAATCGGATACCTAATCCACTTGAGTACCTTTTTCAGGGGCTTATAATTGATAACTAAACAAGGAACTCCTCTTTCCTTTTCCGCTTGGTTGTTGACGTAGAAAGTCGCACAAGACCATGGACATTTTGATGGGCTTATTAGGCCATTTTTTAGGAGGTCGTTTATTTCCTTTGAGCAGGTTTCGACCAAATTCTTACTCATTTGGATGGGCCTTGTTCTTGTTGGGATTTGGGCCTCATCAAAATCTTTTAGATAGGGTAAATCCACTATGTGCTTCTTTCTTGTCCAAAAATGCATTGGGAAGGTCAGAACATATCTCAGCTTCTATTTTTTTCAAAACATGTTGGATGCAAGCTTGAACAGAGGTTTTAGAAATTTCTTCTGTAACCCTTCGACTTTTAATGTCATCTTCGAGAAACTCAATCCGTTTCTCCTTTTTTGATATTTGATTGAGATGTTGGTGATGGGATTGGAATTCCGTAATTTCATAAAGCGGAAGCGTAATTGGGACCGATTTGTAGTTAATTTTGTTTAATCTAAAATACCAATACATTGGCAATAAACTTAGAACTATTCTAGATTTATATTAGGGCTAAGCATACAAAAACATTATATCTAAATCTAATTTATATAGTAACAAGTTACTTACTCTCGTTGACGACTCATATTAAATTCACCAACTGCTTGTGAAATAATCACGAACTATTATGAACATTACCACTATGGCTATACCGGTATGACTCTGAGACTACTAGAGGTAGGAGATTGGTGGGAGCCTTTAGGAGAATTCTCTAAGAGTAGGAGAATGAATGGGATGCCTTTCACCCCACCCAGTGGTCCTATTTATAGGAAAATGTCATGAATTAGATCTAATCAAATCTATATCTTATTCATATCTAATTTTAATAAATAATTAATTAATTACCCAATTAAATATCATATATTTAATTTTAGGGATTTTATTAAAAATTGACTTCATTAATATGAATCCAATTCATATTAATTACTTGAACTCTTTCATATATTTTCTCTCAAAATTAATTTTTGAAATTAACTAAAAAATTATATTATAAAGTTTCATAAACTTTATACTATAATCCATTATCATACATTATATGATTCTCCTAAATAAACTGAACACTTTCAATTTATTATTTATACTTAATTGCCTCAAGTCTCTTTACGAGCTACCAGTGGGACCTAATGGACCTGCAGATCAGAAGCTCCAACGATATGTGATTTCATCGGCTAAACTCAAATACAAAGCGGGTCGTATCACATAGTGTTACCAAGATAAGGTACCCAGCCTTATCCTTGTACTATAGACCTTTTAGGTTGTTACTTGAACATCGATTCCCGTATGTCCCCAGATACTAGTTCAAGTTACATACAAACAACCTTGGATCTTAGTTTATTGGATTTGAGTCAATATTTTTTTTTTGCAATATTTAACAATAATACTTTATTGTAGAAACTCAATAACACTTTATTGAAACAAGAATACAATTTGTTTATATTCACTATCTACGAGTTTTAGGGCATAAAACCCAACAGTTGGAGAATCTCATATTCAATTGTAGAAAGATATCTTGAAGTGACTCGTTTGTAGACCTCAAAGATGATTTCCTTGCCGAATTTCTGAGATATTAATCTTGTTTCAGAAAATGTAAAAGGATATAGTTGGGTTAAGAACGGGGTACCCAAAATAATTTCTTCATTTAAGTCTTTGACTAGAAGAAATGTGTTAATAAAACACACATCTTCGTTGCAAACGTGAACTTTCGATAACTTGTATTTGATCGAAAGTGGATTTTTGTTGGCTTCTCTAAGGTCTTCTTTTATAACCTCGAAATACCTGGATGGTATTATCCCTTCTTGAATAACATTTTGATCAGCTCCAGAATTTGTAAGGGCTACAACCTCGAGCTTATAATCTTAAATCTTTAAAGTGATCTTAGATAACCACTTTTGCAGTGGTAAACTCGCATTTGGTTTGATTGATAAGTTCCTTGGAGAGGAACCTGAATGTCTTCTTGATACGATTTCAAAACCGAGATCCATTGCATAGTTATCTTCACACATAGGAGTGGTTCAGATGCTAGAGAAATTAGGTGTTTGCCCTTTGAAGAACTAGCTCTAGAGGAGCTAGCTGGTTGAAGATTTTCTTGTTAAGCTGTTGAGGTGGAGGTCTGCCTCCGTGGTGGCCTCTGTCGGCCGCTACATGGGAGCACTTTTGGAAATGGGTTTAGGTTGATTCGATGGGTCTTCAAGAGATGAAAGCTTTTCTCTTGATTGATAACCAACCAGGTAATTTTTCATTTCCTTTTATAAGCTCTACTTTGAAATCAAAGCAAGATAAGATCGCCTACCATCTTGCGAAGATCTATTTTCACATCTTTTTCAAAGATGTATTTGCTTGCTTTTGAATCGATTCTTACAAGAAAATCTTTGTTGATAAGATCTCCTTGAAATTTCTGAATGGAAAGTACTATTGCTAGCACTTCCTTATTTTTATTGTGGAATAGTTTTTCTTTGCCTTATTCCAACATCAGATTGATAACAGATGAAAGGTATGGAAAGTTCTGAATGGAAAGTAACCTATGTCAGACACATCCATTTCGAAGATAAGATTAGCTTTTTCATCCACTAACGATAAGCATGGGATACCTTTAGACAAAGTTTTGATTGATTGGATTGTTCGAGTGTGCTCGTCCGCCCATGGCTTTGGGTTCTTCTTTTGTCTGTCATAAAGTGGCAGAAAAATTGTTCGAAGGTCTTTAATAAAGTATCCAATTTAATTTAAACAGCCAAGAAATCTATGTAGCTGGGTCTTGTCTTGAATGACATCAGGAAACTTATCCACAAAATCTAATGATTGCTAGATAGGTTTAATGATCCCTTGATTAATATCATATCCGAGAAATTGGATTTCTGTTTGAAACAATTTAACCTTTGGTAGAGATACCACAAGACCATTTGTTTGAAACTATTTAATCTTTTTAACTTACGTAGCGAGACAACCCTGAAACATACTTCTGTTTCCAAATAGCGTCTCTGCATGTCGTCAAAGTGTAAAGACGAGCCATAAAAGTGTCTTTATACCATTTGAAATCACTCATTTTGTGACATTTGAGTCCCAGAAGGGCTTCAGTCGTTTGATCACCATACATGGTTGTTTTCCCTACGAAGTGTTTGATTGCAGTGCAGACCAAGCTATTTACTGCATTTGATTCGATGGCCAAATACCGTTACTCTTGACCATTTTCATTTTTTCTTGTTTTCAACTTCTGTACTGTTGAGGTTCTGATGGCTAGATTTGCCTCAGTTAGATGATTGTGATACCAACTCCTTAGGTTTCTCGTGAAACTAGAAGTGAGTGCCTTAACAATTTCCTGTTGGTCTATCCTTGTAGCGTAAGTTGTAGCAGCAGAAAACATTTCTTGGAACGTTGTCATCATCTGTCCTTTTGAACATCCGTCTATGTTCCAAGTGATTATAGAATTTTCATCAAAGTAATGGGATTCTGGTTTGAGATAGTCCCATCCCAAATCTGGGAGATATGGCTTGAAATAAAGATTCTTCATATCATAATTATGAGTTCTGATAGGAAGAATTTTGGAAGTAGTGGGATTACTGACTCATCTAATCATATTGAGATTGCCAGTTGGCTTTGTTGGGACCCCAAAATTGATGTCCTTCTTAGATGTCACTGCTACATCCTTTGGATCTGTAGCAATACTCATTTTTGAGATCTTTCTATTAATTTTTGAAAGAAGATCTTCAGTGTCTCCGCCAATCTTAAGATTGTAGACATTTGGCTAAATGATCGATCAGTTAGGATCTACTTTGTGTAGCCCAACACGATCTGGACAAATAATAGTTCTAACATTTCTATCAGACTTCATTTCTTCGACTGACTTTGACAAAGTAGTAAGGACTTTGTGTTGAGTAGTTGAGTTGCTGCTGGATGTTTTTAATTTCCCGAAGTCAAATAGTCTTTGTCATTTCTTCATTAATAGTCTTATAGGGTGGAGAGACTATTGTGTTGGTTGGAACCAACAGATGTGGGAAAATAGCTTCTTCTTCTGGTGGATTATCAGAAGATACTTCTTTTCCACGAGTGGTAACCCAAATGATGGACTTCTTGAGAACGTTTATCCTTTTATGAGAATCTTCTTGTCTCATGAGAGCTAAGAAATCCTTCTTGATGAGAAACTTGGGTCGGTTGGCCCAATCCTTTTGATGGATGTATTGATCGATGTATCATCGTACATTGTATCATATCGTGCTTCATCTTCTGCAGAAATCTTGTGTTCTTCAACAGAGATGACGTTGATCTGATTATAAATATATCTAGATTTCCTTTCCATGTCGGTTTGAGTCGGAGAAATGGATCCTTTAGATCTTTCATACTGGATGTCAAGGACTGGTTGATCAAAGTCTATCAACATATACGCATGGACTTCAACCTTGTAACATTTCTTTCTTTGATAGTTGGTCTGACGTCAGAAGAGACGCTTGGACGGCTACTCATTATTTCTTGAATTCGAGGATGTCTACGTTACCGTCATCGAATTCGACAATATGGGTAGTAGTACTTTGCTTGTTTCTTGGAGCGGTAGCTTGCTCCAGAGTCCAAACTGGGTTGAGGTTAAGCTCATCCAGTTAAGCTTTCGTGGAGCAATCATCGAGGATTTCTCAAGATTGACCTCCATAAGCATAATATAATTCCTGGGAGATACACCCAAAGCCTTTGGTGATAGGTTGGTATGCATCAATTTGTAATACATCCTGAATAAGATGGCAAAGGGATACAATCCATCTTTGATACACAATCCTTTTCCGCGAATATCTAGACTAAGTACGTCAAAGATATTCTTATCTTGAAGAGCGACGGTGAAATCCGATTTGCAGGAAAAGAATGTTGGTATGTTCTCAAGATTTGACTTAACTATTCCCAACAAAGAGTCTGAGAATTTGAGATGCTGCTAATCTCTTATGGTAATATAAACTGGAATGTTTAATCCTGTCTTGAAGAGAGGTTTAATGGCTACTTGAATACAACCGATATGTAAATACTTAAAGTATTTATGCTATATATATATATCGATATCTTCAATGATGAGGAGTTGATACTTTGTGTATTCATCCTCCATTGGAATATTGTCCTCAGAAACTCTGCTAACATCCGTTTCAGAGAAATTGAATGACTCATCTTCTTGTGTAGATGGAATTAATTTCAAGTTTAGGAATAGACTAGTTTTGAAGTCTATCCTCAACTTGAGATATTTGAGATTCTATCCTGTTGTGCTTGGATAGAACTTTCTCGAAATCCTTAGCACTAAGCTTTGGATCTTTTGATGAAGAAGAAGAAGAGGAAAAGGAAGTTGTGGAGTCAATGATTATTGGGTCCAAAGAGAACTTTTTCTTTAATTTAGATAGCATAGAGAAGGAAGTGGGAGAAACGAACCTGAGTATTCAGATAACTGCAGGCTAATATATCCTGATGATTTTTTTTTTTTAGAAATTGATGAATCTTAGTTTTATGCTCATTATTTCTTTCTTCATAATCGTATTAACTGTTTATGTCAATCAATCATAGTCTAGCAATTCTTTTAGAAATTTAATATTTTTATAATAACACTTATTCAAGCACGGAGGAACCACACCTTTCTCATGTGCTTTCAAAATAAGAATCATCCTAAATCAATTTCTTTTCTTGAAAGATTGCTAGATAAGAAATTTCATAGATGAGAAGAGAGAATTGTTTTTAGTGAGAGAAGGAAGAGAGAATCGAGTTTGGGTAGCCCGGTTTATAATATTTTATGTAAATTAACCTAGAAATTTCAATTACCCCAAGCAAAAATCAAAAGAGAAGTAGTGTATGTAATAAAGTTGAAAACTATTTAAGGAAAAAAAAAAAAGAAAAAAGAAAAGAAAATTGAGGTTAAATAGACAGTAAATACCTCCATAACTCTCTCCTGTGATGTAAAAATCTCTACCCTTGTATTCCGGAAATTTGTCGAACCAGTGCTGAAGAAATAGGAGATTATCTCGTGCTTTACAAAATGACACCAACAAAAATTATCAGCTTCACATAAATTCAATTTCTGTTTGATTAAAAAAAAATAAATAAAATAAAAAATAAGTTGAAGAAATTTGATAAAATAGGGAGAGTAACAAACCTGTGATGTCATCGTCGATTTTGGAGTAAAAAGATTTGTTAGCAGAGTACGAGAATCCAACTCCCGCTGGTGACTCCAAATATAACATGTTTGCTTCTGAACAAACAAAAACACCCTTTAACTCAGAATAACTTTTTACACTTGTCTGTTCTGAACTAGTTACAAGAATTGAGTTTTGACCTACAATTATAAAAGGTTAAAACTCAAATTTGGTTCCTCAAATTTCAGCAAAGTACCATTTTTGTCCCTAAATTTTGATTTGTAACCATTTAGTCTCTTTTTACTTTCAATTTTGTAACAATTTAGTTCGTGAACTTTCAATATGTAACAATTTAGTCTTTGTATTTTCAAATTTGTAACTATTTAGTTCCTATCGTGAAAATTAATATTAAGATTTATGAAATTTTTTACATTAATAGATTAATGAATTACTTCTTTGGGATCCAATATGTTTATAAGCTACATAATACTAAATAATAAAAATCGACATTACTAAATTGTTACAAAATTTTGGGACTAAATTATTACTTTTTAAAGTTTAAGGAGGAAATGGTTAAAATTCAAAGTTTAAAGACTAAATTGTTAGTTTTACCCAAGTTTAAGGACTAAATTCAAAGTTTAGAGTTATGATTTTTAACTCTAAGTTTATTTATTTACCATTTCAATTTTCAAGAATGAACTGTAAGAAGACTAAAATAATACTCCATCCGTATTTTACATTACTAATGCCATTAATTCACCAATGTCCTTATTAAATATATCATCAATTCACTTACATCGTCTACTGAGTACTGATATAGGAACTTCATACTAAAAATTTGTAAAAGAAAGAAAAAGAAAAGTTAAATGGGTGAGAAATGTAACCAACCTATGTTCCAACTGTAATCATTCTGGACGAGATTTTGTCCATGAATTTTAAAGGGGCCATGTTCGGTGAAAGCTCCAGCTCCAAGAGACGAACACCCAGGGCCTAGAAATAACAAATAACACCACTCCCATTAGTGTAAAACAACAACCCAAAAAAAGCTAAGAGAAAAACGAACTTACTTACCTCCATTGAGCCACAGAACGAGAGGCTTAGAATCAGGCTGAGCTTGTGCTTGCACAAAGTAATAAAACAGAGCCCTCCCCTGCTTCTCATCAATGGTAACATACCCACCAAACTGCTTGAAATTGGCCTTACTCGGTTGGGCTGGCAGCCTGCTGATTTCATCGCCCGAGGGATCCGCCACAACCCCCCAAAATGGCACATGAATTAGAAGCAAACCCACTGCACTTACTATGCCCATTCTGTAATAATGATGCATTTTTTTCCCTCCCTCGATGTGCTCCAATTGGTTGTGTATATATGCACAGGCATTCGGCCAAGTGGGCCAAAGGGTGGTGGTCCTTTTTGGCCCACGGTTGAGTTGAAAGGCTTCAAAGGATGAATTAGCTTTAGCAAAAAGGGCAAAAAGTTATTTAGTAGTGGAGTGGGCAAGGGCATTGGGAGGAGGAAAAGGTAATGAGCCTACTTTTCAATGGTGTCATGAGATGGAATTGGTGTTTATGGTTCGCCTTTGGGTCATATCGCTCACCGACGATTCATCTTGTCTTTGTCATTTACCAAGCACAAAATTCATTCACTTCACATATGCAGGCGTTTTTCTAGTCTCTTGCACCAATTTTGTGGACCCACGCGTTCGTTTTCGGTATCCACATTCTCTTGCCAATTTCTTTCTTGCTTCTCTCCACTCATACTTTTCACACGCGGTTTTCAAATAGAATCTTTCTAGGTGCAAAATTCCGTTTAAACTTTAAACAAAATCATTTGCTTGAAAAATATTCCACCAAAATTGAGTATCCTAGAAAGGATGGAAACTTACTTCCTCAAAACCACGATTGCGCATAGAATTTCATTCTAAAGAACAAATCACTAGCACAATTTTCTTTTTTAACCTTCAAAACATCACCAATTGTATCATTTCCTTTCTTTCTTTTTTTTTTTTTCCTCTGTATTTGATATATATTTAGGATATGATTCCACATGCAAGCAAAAAATGTTGTGGGTGTCCAACCCACTTATTGCACAAGCAAAACTTTATTTTTAACTTGTGTTTATGAATCCAATATATCGGGTTATGTGTTAAGCCCAATTGGAGCTAAATGGGTTGGATTGTCTTGAAAGCCTAGGATTTTTCCTTTGATATGATATGGCCTAAGGAAAGAGAAGGCAATTGAAAAAACACATAAAAGCACACAAAAAAATAGAGAGAAACAGGGTGAGCAGTGCAGTTCGGATTTTCAGGGACAACTTCCACAAAGTTGTCGATGTTTGGAGTTTCAACTGTTGGATTTTGCTGAAATTTGGTCAGCTTGTTGGGGAAACATTGGGCCTCATTTTGAACGGTTGGATCGTCGTTTTGATCTCTGTTTTGTTCATAATCGTTGTTGGACAGAACCTGTAAAACTGGGAATATTTTCATCCTTTTTATCTCCAAGTGTTGATTTCTTATGTATGAAAGCAATGGCAAGTTGTGAATCTTTATATGATTGATTTGGATTCTTTTTCCATCAATTTTATCATAATATAAGAAGTTGACAAGGGTGTGCTCCTCACAAGTCCTGTTGTGTTTACTTTTCACATCGAAGGGGTTTTCCACGTATAATTCGTGTGTTATTTGCATTTTGGTCTTCTAAATTTTATGGTTGATTGTTGTCCATTATTTGTTGATTTCTTGGTGATTAATTTGTGGTGTATTAGAACACTGTTATTTGGTTGATTGTCTTGAAGGTGATCCTAGTGGGTTGCTGATATACTACTTGAGTCCTATTAGTTGATATCAGAGCTCAGTTTTAATTTAATCATTGTTATGAAGTCTACTAGTAGTAGTGGATGTAATTCAATGATTAAATTGACATGAACCAATTATTCCATCCGGAGACGATGATGGAGGATTTGTTGTATTGCAAATATTTGTTTAATCCAATTGAAACAACCACAAAAACTGGTGGTACCATTACCAAACCTGCAAAACCAAAGAAAATGGAAGACAAAGATTGAGGAAAGCTAAAGGGAAAAACTTTGGGGACTATTAGATAGTGGGTTGATATTAGCTTTTTCAACCATGTGTCTCAGGAATCTGACCCATATGAGTTGTGGAAGAAATTGGAAGGTCTTTATGAATTGAAGACCACACATAACAAAACTTCATTAATCAAAAGACTTGTTAATTTGAAATTGAAGGGTGGGAATTCTGTTTCTGAGCATTTGAGTGACTTCCAGGATATTATTAACTAGTTGACTACCATGAAGATTGTTCTTGATGATGAATTGCAGGTTTTGTTCTTGTTGAGTTCTTGGTCGGGCAATTGGTAAACTTTGGTTGTGACTATTAGTAACTCTGCTCCAAAAGGTGTTCTGTCTTTGGATGTTATTAAATAAAGCATGTTCAATGAAAAGGTAAGACGAAACGAGATGAGAGTTGATAATTCACACGCTTTTGTTGTTGAGAATCGTTAAAGAAACAAGAGTAGGGGACCCAAAGGTCTGTTGGGTTTTATGTCCTAAAACTCGTGGATAGTAAATGTAAAAAAGTTAATCGATAAAGCGTTATTGAGGTTATTCAATAAGTTGTTACTGAATGGTTGTTTAATTATGCATTAATTAACCAAAATCCAATAAACCATAACCCATGGCTATGTAATGAACACTTGAACTTTATGTATAGACATAAAAACAGATCAAGTTCAGGTGATAGCCAAAACGGTCTATAGTATAGGGATAGAGGTTGGGTGCCTTATCATGGGGACACTACGTGACGCGGCCCGCTTTGTATTTATTACAAACAATGTGATCTTGAATCGTTCATGTAAAGACATGCGAGTGGGGGCGTCCTATGCAAAGAGTTTGCATAAGAATAAGACCGAGAAATAAGTCACTTTCACCTTATAACATCGTTTACTGTGAAACTGACTATTTCATGTGATGACCTAGGTAACTCGATCTTAATTCTGAGCTAACTATGAACTCTGTTTATTTGGGATTATCCTTTGATTTGCATGGGTGAGAGTGACCCAACATCGCTGACTCAATAAGCCTACCATTTTGGGGATAAGACCGGGTAGATAGCTGGGGACATAGTCTTGCAAGAAAGAATTCACTCCTACCCGCCTGTAGGGATAGAAGAGGTTGTTCCCTTGAATGCTGACTCTGGGTCTTAAACAAAGGCGCGCCGATTCTCTCTTGGTACGAGAGAATTTTCTATTTAATGGTTGGACCATAAACAAATTCTTCATTATAGGATTAGTGGTACTTAAGGAAGAAGATATAACTAATTCAGGTGTAAAACGGACTTTTGACCTAGTGAAGTTACGAACAACTTCTGAAGGGTCAACTTACTAATTATGGTTGTATTGGGTGGACATAAATATATCTACAATGAGGGGAATGCAACTACGGGCTATAGTGGAGTGTCTCGTTAGTTAACGAATGTTGGTTAAATTAGGCTAAAGAGTTTAGACAAGTTAATCTCTGATCGTTGGAGCCCATGATCTGTAGGTCCATTAGGTCCCCCTGCTAGCTCATACGGAATTAACCTTAGAACAAAGTGATGAAAGGATTTGAAAAACATTCAAATTCATTTAAGGGAATTATCGTTATATTTAACGCTAAAGTTTAATTATGAATTAAACGATAAGAGAGAGTCGAGAATATTTAAATAAGATTTAAATATTAGAATTGTGTAATTGATACACATTTTGATTTAAATATGATTAAAGATTCATACCAGTTTAAAAGAGAGATTTAAATTGGGAAAATTATTTAATTTAGTATTGGATATTAAATTAAATAATTATCATTAATTAAAAATTTTAATTAATGATATTAATATGATATATCAATTTCATTTAAAAATTAATTGTCTAATTAATTATAAATGTTGAAATTGATTAAATTGAAATTCTTAATTTCAATTTCTTGGTGGCAATTTTCAACATGAAAACTTCATGCAATTCATGGAGATTTGACACCAAATTGGGTGACAAATCAAAATCCACCATCACTTATCCTTTCGTATATAAGCCTTTGCCTTCTTCTTTAAGATATAATGGAATGAGCTGAAAAATCTCATGCAAAGCTTCAATCTCTCTCTAAAAATTTAGATTAATGGCTGAAAGGTTTCTATCTAAAAACTCATTCTTTCTCCCTTTCAATTCATCACATTTTAGCTTTCCACAAGCTAGTTCTAAGGCCGAAGAATAGCGGGGATGATCTCGGTGGTAGTCCACGATGTATTCGTGTGAAGAATCATCCATGGAGTTGCAAGAAATCGAGCTTCAAAGGTAAGCTTTCGTTTCTTTATCTTTTGATTTATTTACATGCTTTTAATTAGAGAAATTAATGAAATTAAACGGCCAAGAACATCAATTGCTTCCGCTTGAGTGATTAAAATCCTACAATTGGTATCAGAGCGTGGTTTAGGCGTTTAATTTGCATTAATTTTGTGTATGGTGGGTAATTTCGTGTGATGAATGAGTTGGTTGATAAAGTGGATTTAATTTTGGTTTGGCATTAATTTTCCTTCATTTCGTTGAAATTAATTGTAATTGCCTAAATGTTTATGGGAATTAATGAGTTCATATGGAGTTTGTGAAATTTGAGAGTCATTAGAGTCAATTAAGGTCGTCAATTTGATGAAATTCGAAAACTGTGCAAAACTGGGAAAATAGAGCATGAAGAACACAACAGTTTTTGGAAAATGAAGAAAAGATGACAGGCATAAGGCAAACCGGACCGAACCACTGTAGATCGAGAAGAACAAAAACGCGCGGTTCACTCGATTTTCGAACCAATTCACGCGTTTGGTCAGCGTTTCGTGCGTTTTAGTCAACGGTCCAGGCAATTTTCTTTTTAGCGGTCTGGTTCGAGCGTCCCAAGTACGGTTTTGGTCAATTCTGGTCCAGTTTGCCTCCCTACGGTTTGGTTTCAACTTTTCCAGGCCGGTTCTGCATTATTTTCCTCCTTTTGGGCTCGGTTCAGCTACATTTTAACTGGTTTGGGTTGGTTCAAACAAATTTCTAGCGGTTTGGGCTGATTTAAAGCGTTTGGGAGTGGTCCAAGGAGTTTTATAAATTATTAATGTAATAATTTAATTTATTTGCTTGATTTAGGATGCCAAACCAATCCACTTTAGTGTGTTTAATTATTTATGCATTAGGAATGTATGTTATAATTAAATTAAAATTAAATATGCATAAAGTATGTCATATAGATTAAAAATCCCACCATAGGAAAGCATGTTACATGCATTAGTAATTAATTATAAGGGTTATAATAAAAGGAATGCATGTTAGGTTTCATGATAGATGCATGTTGAATTGTTTTATTTTCATTTATGGATGCTTTAATTATAAGCGTTTTATTAATAAACGAAAACGAACAAGCATGCAACATGAAACCACCTTAGCATAGATGAATGTTATAGGTTGTCTTTTTTATAAAGTGTTATAAAAAGGAGATAGACGTTAAAACCTATAACAAAGATAAACACATGCTCACTTAGGGTTAACGAACCACAATTTCGATCAATTTTTTTTCCATAGAATAGGTCAATATCTTGTAAAGCTAAGGTTACAAGAAAACTCACCCGACAAGGTCCTGTCTAAGGTTGGAGGTATTTAAGTTGACGGTTTACGGAACACCTCCTACCTGGGCATCGAGCCGGTACTTTAGTTATGTTATTAACTCGGTTTTATGAGCACGTGTGAGCAATGTGAGGTTTAAAGTATTTTATCACCTAGACATCATAGCGTAATTGTTATGCCTTGTGAAATCACATAGACATAGGTTGTTTAAAAAAGTTTATGCTTTATAATGGTGCTTTTATATAACTTGAATTTTTATGGTTATATTCTTTCATCACCATTAGAAGCATGTTATAGGACTAATTCATTAAAAGTTATAATAGTTATAAGGATTAATGAATAGAAACCGTCAAATATAACGAAGAGTTGCATGCTAACGTAGGATCTTAGGAAAATTATTTAATTTTAAAAACGGTTTAAAATCAATTAGACCTAAGATCGTCATTTCTAATAGGATTAGAATAAAGTAATACTTAGTATTTTAATAGATTTAAAATATGGTTAAGTAGGACAATAAGACTTCGATTATAAGGGAACTCTCCCGGTAGTTCGGTACCTGAGTTGAATTAACCACGATCTTATTAGCATGCAAAGTCACTAGGTAGTTAAAAATGTTTAATACACCTAGACATTAGACTAAAAACCTTATTTTAAAAAGTTATATAAGGTATAGACTTAGATTCATTTAGCCGAAATTTACCTAAGTAAAACAAAACCCTAAATACCAGTAGGACACTTCACTGGGAGGAAAAGTATAAAAACAAGATGCTTATATCAAGTTTTTACTCTCACGCCCCCTGGTTTCACACCGTGAGATTCATGCTCGGATTCGCGTCATCCTGGAAGTGGCCTCCCTTTGGAAAGTGTTTAGCATGCATCAATACCAAGGTGAATGGGGAGAGTGTTCATAGTAAGTGGGAGAAGGACATGTGACAACGTATCCTACGGTCTCCACCCCTAGGTTGCACAGTGAGATTCCTATAATCCACCTGCGTGTCGCCCTGGGAGCGACCACCCCTACGGAGGGCCTGATCATGGGATTCGAAACACCGCAAACTCCAGGAATGGATAGGGTCACTTAGTTCAGTCACCAATAGTTGTCTTGTCCTAAGGGTAAGTCTGTTGGTGCATACCTCTGGGATTTGAAAGTGAGAGGGTTACACTTACGGGGGTGCGTTAAATTGTTAACGAAATCCTTGACCAAGCTAATGGTAGCAAGGAACTATTGAAGTAAGAGTTATTCTGGTAATAGTAATTGGCCGAGTCTGTCTCGATCTAGAGGAGGAATAGCTGACTGCCCTACGGTAGCAGTTATTCTAAACCTTTGAAGTATCGTTGCAAAAGAATTATGATTTATAAGGTGCTTAATTACTTTTTCTAAATTTGATTGGATTCTTTATGTAATGGGTTAAGTTCATAAGCAACTAGCTTAAGTTAATTTGTTTATTTCAAAATGTAATAGTTCTATAAATGCCTCGTCTAAATGCTAAAATCATTATTGGTATAAAACATATGACTAAGAAAACACACTTAACTCGTGGTTTCAAAACGGTCTTAAAATTGAGGAACGTCCTCAAAACTCCTATGTTTACTTCATCTCAAAATGTTCGTAATGAATGTAACATAGGAAAGCTGCCTAGCCAAAAAGAACATGACTCAAGACTCTAAATATGATTTATTCGTCTTGAAAATGTATATTAGTGAAGAATTATGATCCAACTTGGATCCCTTGATTCAGGTGGCACCAATCATGTATGTTCTTCCTTTCACAAAATAGGATCCTGGCAACTCAAGTTACAAATTAAATTTGAAGCAGGAGAATTCATTTGGGTTATGGCAGTGGGAGACATAAAAGATTCTTCTTCTCCAAGGAACATTATATATTATTTGATAATATGTACATGGTTCCTACGATTAAAAGAAGTTTTATTTCTATATCTTATTTGCTAGAACAAGGCTATTCTGTTACCTTTAAATGTATGAACTGTTCATTCCAAAAAGAATGCAGATATTTGTTCTGCAATATGAAGAATAATCTATATGTATTTAAGATCGATAGAGTCTTGAACGATTTATAAAACATGAGATGTTTAAAACCGCTAAGACTCAATCAAAAGGCAACATGTTTCTCAAAAGTACCTATCTTTGACACTTCAGGGTAGGCCATATAAATCTTAATAAGATTGGGAATGGCTCTAGAATGAACTTCTAAGCAGGTTAGAAGACAACTCATTACCTCCCTAAAAATCATGCCTTAAGGGCAAGATGACTAAACAAATGTTTCTGGAAAAGGTTCTCGTGCCAAAGAACCCTTAGAGCTTATGCATTCTGATTTCTGAAATCAATGAATGACAAAAGCTCAAATAGGGTATGAATAATTCATTAGTTTTTTTTTTATTAATGATTATTCAAGGTACCCCATCTCTACCTAATACTTCGTAAGCCCAAAGCCCTTGAAAAGTTCAAGGAGTATAAGGTCGAGGTTAAGAACAATTAGGTACAACGATAAACATACTTTGATTCGACTGCAGTAGAGAGTATAAGGACACAAAATTCCAGAACTATTTGATAGAACATGGAATTACGTCCTAAAACTATCGATACGTCTCAGGAAAAGAAAATATCAGAAAGGAGAAATAGAACTTTGTTAGACATGGTTTGTTTAATAATGAGGTATGCCAAGTTGCCTAAATCGTTCTAGGATATGCAGTGTTGACTGCAGTTTAAAACACGAATATGGTTCCCTCAAAGAGTGTCTTTTGAAACACTATTTGAGCTCTGAAAACAACATAAAGTAAGTTTATGCCATTTCAGAACTTAGGTGATATGGATTCAATCAATAATCCATTGCATGTACCTGAAGGACCAATCACAAGGAGCAAGGCAAAGAAGATACAAGAGGGTTTCACACTGCATGTTCAAAAGCTAGCAAATGCACAACGAGAGGCCGAGAATTTTGAACCCAAATTTTTGTATAATGTTAGTTCAGCAAGTCAAGAAGAGAATGGAGTCAAGATGGCACGGGAAAAGTTGTGTAGTTTGGAAGATGGCACGGGGGACGAAAAAACTGTGCAAAATTTGTGAAGAGGTGGCTGTCCAACTTGCATCTCTTGGGATTTTGTGATGTCAAAGGTTGTCAAACGTTGCCATTATGAGGAGCGGATTCCATAGCACATATTTAAGACAATTTAAATCAATTCTATCTTTTTATTTTTGAGATATGGCTGCTCGTTTGATGTGCAATCAAGTTTTAAGTTCCTAGGTCTTATTTTCTACAATTTGAAATTAAGTGTATTTGAATGACTTTTGAGTTTCTTGGTCTATCCACGACCATTTGGCCTTTAAAATGGCTTGTAATACTCATGGAAAGGGAGAATATCAATATTAGAAAGCTTGTGCTTATTCAACCCTTTGGTGTTGTCTTCCCTTTCAAATCTTGTCTTAGGTTTGATGTTCAATCGATTCATTGGATTAGTTTTGATCAATCTAATTCTGGAGTGAGTCGTCTTAGGATCTAGGAGTGACCATCATAGATTCTAAGTTTGATCTAAGAGTGATTCATCTTCTAGCTAAACTCTTGGTTGGAATCATTCGGTAAGTTAGTCTTATTTGTGTCCGTTTACAAGGATCCTTGAAGGACCTCTAGCTTTGTAAACTTAAGCATATTGGGCGCTTATCATTAGGGATGTCCTACATATATATATATAAAAGACGTACCCGAAACAATTGGAACCTAGTTCTAAAATATGCATATTTATCCCAAGGAAACGAGAGGTGGATACTTCTTCAATCCATAATAAAATAAAGCATTTGTATAGAAAAAAAGCTAAATTCTTAGAAGAATATCACGTTGGAGATCACAAACCATGAAGTTAGATAGTGTCGAATAAGTTATCTCGTGAAGCTACAATTGGACCAACAAGAGTTGTTGATCAGGTTAGTCCTTCAACAAGGTTTTTGATTGAACTGACACATTGAGTCAGTCCCGTCTGAAAGTGTTAATATCTAAAATACGGGAGCAATTATGGATCTTAGGCACACAAGAAGCTCAATTTGATCAATTAAGAAATGTTGTTCATATGGAGAAAAAAAGAGACAAATTACCAACCTTGATTCAATGGAGAAATTGGTTGGATTTTCTTATTGTTTTTCTTCACCAACGAGTCACGAACCACCAAAGGATCTTCCTTGCTGTCCTCAAGCCTTTGGAACGGATTGTGGGATCCTCAAGTGATGGAATTAAAGAGAAGAAGCTTGAAGAACAAGCTTATGGAGGTGGGTTTGGTGAGTATTCAATTTGGCAGCAATTCACTATCTTTTTCTGTATAATCTTTCAGCCTTCTTCTTCATTTATATAGAGGGATAAAGGAAGAAGAAAAGCTCCATAAATTGACACCAAATCAGCATGAAGATGGTGGGAATTTTGGTGGCCAACATGAGGGGAGTGCATAGGTTTAGTCACCATGAACTCCACCTCAAAAAATTCATGATTTATGAATTTAATTAAATCAATAATTATCCTATATTAATTGGATAATTATCTAAATTTGAATAATCTGAAAAATTAAAAATTTAATTTCAATTTTTCAAATTTAAATTAATTTAAAATAATTATTAAATAAATAAATTGTTATTAATTTAATATTTAATATTAAATTAATATTTTGCCACCTATCCCGAACATTTCCAAAATTTTATTTTCAATCATGAATCTCTATTCATGTTTTTGGTATTTAAATCATATTTAAATATTAAATACTCACATACATGGTTTTCACAAAAAAAAACTCGACGTACCGACAACGCCTATCACCTCTACCCATTTTTCTCAACATGAACTTAAAGTAATTCATATTTTATCCATCATATTGTTCCAAAGGTTAGTCTCGAGCTAGCAAGGGGACCTAATGGACCTATAGGTCATGGGCTCCAACGGTATGAGGTTAAACTGGCCAAACTCTTTTAACCTAGCTAGCCAACATTCGTTAACTACCGGGACACTCCACTATAGCCTAGTAGTTTAACTCCCCTCACTGTAGATATATTTCCATCCACTCGATGTAACCATGATTAGTAAGTCAATCCTTCACATGTCGTTCGTTACTATAAACAGGCCAAATGTCTGTTTTACCCCTATAGTACATCTTAATTCCTTAAGTCCACTAACCCTCTAATGAACAATTTGTTTATGGTCCAACCATTGAACAAGATCCCTCGCGGGCCAATGAGAGGGTGGGGCCCCTTGTTCAAGCCTTCGATTTAGCACTTAAGGGAACAACCTTTCTATTATCCCTGAATCAAGCAGGAGTGAATTCCGTCTTGGTTTACTATGTCCCCAACTATCTGAAGGATTAAAATTCCTTTTGGCAGCGGAAGCAAACAAGAACAACCTCGTTTTTAATTTCAATTTTAGAAAAACCTCTACGTTGGCAACAAAATTCAGAAACAATTTCTAAATTACTAAGATTAAGCATGCTAAATTGATTCAAAATCAAGAATACTTACCGGATTCCGAAGAACACTGCACAATGCTCCAAGGATCTCGTTCTTGGGACTTCCAACGGACACCACCACTCGAATCACCCACTATTCTCTTGGGTCGTTGAGATATGGCTTGTGGGAACCCAAAATTCATCTTGGAAGGGAATTTTACAGCAAAGAATCTTGCTGTTTTTGAGAGAGAGAAGAGAGAAAATCAGAGAGTTTTTCTGTGTTCTCGTGAGAATGAGAGGAATTGAGCGTCTGTTAGGAAACTCCCCCTCCCCTCAACGATAAGTGGGGAGGGAGTTATTGCCCTACTGGATCTAGATCGTTAGATCTTAATCAAAATGATCTTGACCATTAACTAATTAAATAATAAATATTTAATTAATTAATTAATTATAATTAATTTAATCAAATTAAATGAATTATAATATATAGTTTTTAATTCAATTAGAATCATATTCAATTAAATTAAATTGGCCATTCAATTAATTCTAAATTAATCGATCACACATTAATTAAATATCAAATATTTAATTAATTTTATAATTGAATCATATTCAATTTAATTTCTCTCATTTAACCTATAGTTTTAATGTGCATCAAAATGTACATCAATATAAACTATAGTTTTAATTTGATTAAATCACATTTAACCAAATTAAAATTAAATTAATTAATTCCCCAATTAATTAATTCATTAATTAAATATCACATATTTAATTAAATTCATAATTCTCTCATTAATTAATTTTGAATCATATCCAAAATTAATTTTATTATAAAGTTTAATTCATTAATTAAACTTATACTATAATGTATCTCCATACATTATATGAATTGTATCAAAATACAATTAACTTATATTCCCTTTAATAATCAAGACTATATTATCTCAGAACCCGTTATGAGCTAGCAGGTGGACCTAATGGACCTACAGATCAGAAGCTCCAACGATACGAGATTGATCAGCTAAACTCATTAACCGAGTCAATCAACATTCGTTAACTGTGGGTCACTCCACTAAAGACCCACAGTTGCACTCTTCTCACTGTAGAATATTTCTGTGTCCACGGATATCGACCAATGCAGTAAGTCAATCCTTCACGTGTGTTCGTAACACCAGTTGGGTCAAATTACCGTTTTACCCCTGGGTTACCTCTGGATCCTTAAGTACCACTGATCCCTCTAATGAACAATTTGTTTAGGGTCCAACCTCTAAACAAGAGTTCCTCTCGGGCCAAGAGAGGACGGCGCGCCTTTGTTCAAGCCCCGGAATCAGCCCTTAAGGGAACACACATCTACTTGCCCCAATAGGGGAAGGAGTGAATTCCATCTTGTATTGTCATGTCCCCAGCCCCCCACTCGGTCTTGTCCCCAAGAAGGTAGGCTTATTGAGTCGGCGTACTGGCCACTCTCACCCGTACTAATCAAAGGACAATCCCTCGTGAGAAGGAGTTCATGACACACTCAGGATTAAGATCGAGTTACCTAGGTCATCCTATTGAAACAGTAACCTAACTAGTTAACGGTGTTACATCTAGTGGTTTACTATTTCGTGGTCCGGTCTTATGCAAACTCATTGCATAGGATACCCCCGCTCGCATGTCTCCTACATGGACGCCTTGGATCATTACGTCTGTATCGAATACAAAGCGGGCCGTATCACATAGTGTTACCAGGATAAGGTACCCAGCCTTATCCCTGTACTATAGACCTTTTAGGTTGTTACTTGAACACTGATCCCCGTATGTCCCCACATACTAGTCCAAGTCTCATGTAAACAACCTTGGATCTTAGTTTATTGGATTTGGGTCAAATTGTGCAATTATAGACTTAATATGACAATAACACTTTATTGCATAAACCTCAATAACATTTTATTGTTACAAGTGTATAATTCGTTAATCATTCACTATCTACGAGTTTTAGGACATAAAACCCAACAAACTCCCACTTGGACTAAAAATCTAGTTTAGTGGGAATGTACAATAATCTATCCCAGCAGTGGGTGTATAAATACATGTATAATACATAAAACGTATTTACAATGTACAAATACAATAAACTAGGGCATCACTATACCCATTACACTTCTCCCACTTGCCCTAGACTACATCTTTGTACATAACTCGTAGACCTAGACCATCTAGATGACCCTCATACACTTTAGCCGAGAGAGCCTTCGTGAATGAATCAGCAATATATCATTTAGATTCAATGTGCTTGCTTGTCTTGCAATAGGATAGTCCATATTTGGAACACCTTCCAAATTAGGCTTGAACTTCCTAAGTCATACAGTCTCTATCTGTGCTTCATAAGCAACTACTTATTGGCCTATATGGTCGAGACTGCAGATAACTCGTACTATTGCTCCTCCATTAAGAGTGAAGACAGACACTGATGTAGATTTCATCAAATCCTTATCAGTTAAAATATCTGTATCAGTGTATCCTGTAAGGATCAAATCCTTAGAGCCATACACGAGCATATAAGACCTCGTTCTCCTAAGATACTGGAGGATGTATGTAACGACACTCCAGATATCAAATCTTGGAATTGATTGATACTTACTGACAACCCTACTGCATAGGGCATATGTCTCATGTCCTCAACTTCTTGAGGTGTCTGAGGACACAGTTCCTTAGACAACAGAATTCCATTCCTGAAAAGGTAGTAAACCCTTATTGGAATTCTGCATCTTATATCTAACTAACATCTTGTAGACATAAGAAAATTGAGACAAGACTAACTCAGCTTCTCCCAGACTTTCATTTGGAAATGAGCTGCTAGCCTCTTTTAATGTCAGTAAGATAACCTACATCATTCCCAATGATTAGGATATCAATCATATACAACCCTAAGTGAGCTACAGAATTATTGATGATTACTTGTAAACACAAGACTCATCAATGTTCTGATTAAAGCCAAAAATTTGATCACTGTATCAAATCTTAAATTCCAAGATCGAAATGCTTATGTCAATCCACGAATGGATCATTTAAGCTTGCAAACTCTTTTGCTTTTGATCTTGCTCAATGGACCCTTCTGGTTGAGACCTTAAATGTCTCGTTTCCTCTTGTAAATCCACTTGTAATCTATAGGTGTTACCCCATCAAGCAAATTTACAAGATCCCAAATGGAATTGAAATGCAAAGACTTCATTTCCAAGTCCATGGCTTTAAACCATTTGTCCTTGTCAACATCATTCATTTTCTTCCGAAAAGAAAACAATGAATCCTCTATGTCATTATCAAGAATGACGACTTGAGCTTCAAATAAGCCCATGTAACGATCAGGTTATAAAACAACCCTCCCACTACATCAAGGCATTCTCAACTCTTGAGATGGATGTGACTGACCAAAAGCACTGGCCTTATCAACAACTCTTGTTGAATAACCAGTCTTATCAACAACTTTTGTTGATTCATCAACAACTCTTGTCAATGTTTCCGTAGCTTTATTACTTAATTCACTTAAACCGACCTTACTTTATGGCTTATGATTTCTCATATGTTCTTCTTCTGAGAATGAAGGATTTGTCGATACAAATTCTTTATTATCTTATGGATTGAAGAAGTATATTCTCCTCGTTTCCTTTGGGATTGCCTACAATTAGGCATTATTTTGAACGATATTCCAATTTATTTTGGGTTAGTCACAAGCACAAGTCCTGGACACCCCAAAATTTAAAGGAACGTAAACAATCTTTACGTCCTATCCACAACAAAAAAGGTGTTTCAGAAACACTTTTGATGGAACGTTGTTCAAAATACACATTGCAGTCACACTGCATGACCCCAAAACGAGTCAGGCAATTGAGCATAGCTCAACATGGATTGAACCATATCCAATAGGGTTCTGTTACTCCTAACTGAGATTTAGGATGTGATTCCATGAACTATCAAATAGCCCTAGAATCTCAAGTCCCTATACTCAACACATTGATCAGATCAAAGTGGTTTTATTATCTCACCTAACAAGTTTTCAACTTCAGTCTTAAGCCCCTTCGAATATCTCAAGAGATTCAGACTTAAGTTGCATTAGGTTGAGATGTTCATACCTATGAATAATTATCATTAACAAAGATTAATTATTCATACCCTCCCACTACTTTAACATACTTGACCACAAGGATACAAATGTATAAGCTTCAAGGGTTCTTTGGCTCTTTTAGCTTTTTTCCAGTAAAAGATCTATCAGTCATATCGCCCATAAGGCATGACTTAATTGGTATTAAAGAGTTTTCTTCTAACTAGCTTAGAAGTATACTCATAGACTAAGCTCCCAATCATATTGAGATCAAAATTAGTCTAACCTTAAGAACCAAAGAAAGGTATTTCCTTTAGGAGATATCCTTTGCCTTTATTTCTTCGAGTATAAGCAATCTTAAACAACTCAGTGCTCATGACTTGCTTTACTCTCGATTAGTCTTGAACACATAAGTTATTTTCAGTAATGCTGAACAAATGTCAACTCCCTTTCTTAAAATAAAACTGCGTTAGCAGAGAAAGGTATAGACTAACATTGTTCCAACATATACGTTATAGAAATCAAATTTCTGTTAATCTTTAGGAAATTCATACAAATTATCTAATAATGTGTATTTTCTCGCACTAGATAAAATAACTTAATGTTCCCTCTGCCAAAGCCGAGACATACTCTCCAAATCAAAATCTGAGAGTCATCTTACCTATTTGCAACAGTGGCCATGAGCTTATTCCTTAAAGGGAAAAGCAAACGTGATAAATGGCACCTGAATTAAAAATTCAGGCTGTATCCTCATTTTCCACTATGCACGTTTCAATGACCAATAAATCATATTAATTGTCATTGATATTGGCTAGGCAGTTAATGTAATTGTCATCATGAACACTTCAAGATGAACTAGACATTTGAACCTGAGGACATTCCTCACTCAAGACTAATCTTAAATCATTTACCACAAGTTTCGTTTAAGCTAGTTGTATCTTAAACCATTATTAATAAAATGGTGTAAGACAATGCACATAAAGTTTTATATTATTGCTGAAGTAACAAATTACTTGTATTATTAATCACACTAACCCATTACAAATAATCCAATCAAATTCTGCAAAAACAAACAAGCAATCAAAGAAACCCTATAAAACTATTGATTTAGTTTTTGCAACGATACTTCAGAGGTTTAGAACAACAGCCACCGAAGGGTGGTCAGCTACTCCTCCTCTGAATTGAGACAATCTCAACCAAATTCTAACACCAGAATAACTCATATTCCGTTAGCCTTTAGTTACCGTTGTTCGGTCAAGGATTAGTTAACACATTTAACTCATCCCCGTAAGTGTGACCCTCCCACTTTCAGATCTCAGAGGCACGCACCAACAGGCTACTGTTAGGAAAGACAACTGTTGGTAATTAGCCTAAGCGATCCTATCCTATTCAGGAGTTCACGGTGTTCCGAATCCCATGATCAGGCCCTCCGAAGGGATGGTTGCTCCGAGACAACACGCAGGCGGATCATAGGAATCTCACGTTGTGACCTAGGGGTGGAGACCGAAGGATACGTTGACACGCGTCCCGCTCCCACTTACTATAGACACTTTCCCCATTCACCTTGGTATTGACCCATGCAAACACTTTCCGAAGGGAGGCCGCGCTAAAACGACACGAAGCCGAGCATGGATCTCACGGTGTGAACACAGGGGGACGTGAGAGTAAAAACTCGATATGAAAATCTTGTTTTTATATTTTTCCTCCCACTGAAATGTCCTACTGTATTTTAGAGTTATTAAACTTAGATAAACCCGGCTAAGTCAATCTATCTAAGTCTATGCCTATTGATGTGGACTTTTCCTAACCGCAAGCGCACGGGTCAAGTAATAATATAGTGAATAGTAAATTCGAATGTCGTCCTCTGGATTGAATTTTTAAGCAAATCAAGTATTGCAAATTATCTTGCCCAATTTTATTTAGGGATCAAAAAGTGATGAATAGGTGATGATAAAAAAAACAAATCTAAAGCAAGTAACAAGAATGGAAATTCAATTGGGAAAACTACTTAGGGAATTGATTTCGCCGATTTCGTGTAGGATTGATTTTAAAGAATAAGTTATTATGCACAATGAAATTATGAGCCAAAGACCCTTTAATCACAACTACCTCTCCCGAGTATAATTGATTCTCATGCAAATTAACCAACTTGATATCCCTATCTAAGTTTATTAATAAGCAAGGCAATGAGATCTTTTAACCAATTCTAAAGTTAATCTAAAACCGTCAAGAATTAGAAAGTAAACTTTATTCATGCAATCTTGAGCAAGTCTAGATCAAATCCCCTCTCCCGAGCTAGATTCGAAACTTAAATCATCCAACTAATGGCCAATTAATTGAAAGCATTAAATCAAGATTACAAACACAATAACATTGCACAACTTAAACCATAAATCAATCCATAAACTTAATCAACTACATCAATCCCTAAGCTACAAGTTTAGCTACTCATGAATGTAAATACAAGCTCAACTAAACATATGAAAGCCATAAATCTAACTAAGGAAGAGAAGGGAAAAGAAAACTCAATGTAGGCCGAGTCCCGACGTCCCCGTCACGATCCCCACGAACAATGGGTTGATTTCCAAGTCTCCCCCTTTGTTTTCAGCCTCAAAGTCCTCTGTTCTGCCCAGTTTTCGGCTCCAAAAGGTCCCCAATCGAACTCCCCTAAAAACCTAGCCGAAGTGAAGCTTTTATTCTGATTTTTCGTCTTAGAGTCGAGACGCTGTCAAGACAGCGTCGCGACGCTGCCTCTTAAACGCGCGTTCTGAATAAGGGAAAACGGTAGCGTCGGGACGCTTCCTATCATAGCGTCTCGACGCTGTAAGCTTTACGCGCCTAATCTGATATGGAATGTGAGCGTCGAGACGCTCAAGAGCTAGCGTCTCGACGCTAGCCTGCTGTTGATCGAGATTTGACTTTTTTCCTTTTTTTTACTCTTTTCATTTCTTTGCCTCTTTTCACGCCCCGAGCACCCGATTAACTCTAATATGGCATTCTAGCTCTAATCCACCATTTCCTACAAAATAAACAATAAAACACAATAAAATGGCCCAAACATCATAAAAGACTAGCTAAATTAAATCAGTAAAGATAGCTAGCTATGCTCGCTATCAAATACCCCCAAACTTAAGCTTTTGCTAGTCCTCGAGCAAACTCTAAATCAGACATATAATGGAAGAATGGATGCAACAGTCATAACTCAATCCTCAAGGCTCAAAAGTCAATAACCAAGCAAGCAAGAGATATGCACACAAGGACCAATGAGGGAGACAAATTAAAATTTTTCCAAAATTAACTTGCACAAGCGAGATCTAACTCAACGAGACCAGACTCTACTAGCTCGGGATTGGATTATTAAACTCTCAACTCATCTTCCCTCTACACTGGCACTAAGGCTTCACTAATGAGTTAATGCAACAAATTAGCTTGTTTATCTCCATACTTAGGTGCTTTTAATTAACAAATGAATTAAGCATGTAAATGTGGCACTAGCTTTCACACACCCATTGCAGGGACCCTTAACCTGAGTTTTCTCTGGTTGGCCTAACTGATCACAATAGGGGTAGCTCTTTTTGCCTTAATCTTTATTAAACATTGCAAACTGTGCACAGGCCGTGGCATAATAATTTTCTTTTCAACAGTAACAACAAGAATGATTTTTTCGTTATGAACATAATAACGGATATTCTTTTCTTTTCTCCTAAGCAAGATCAAACATGCTAATTTGCAAAAAATTAACTCTTTAGCTCTACCCTACACCTATCGAGGTGACAACAAGCATATGAACCCAATAATTCGCTCCTAAGCATTCAAATCCAAATCTAGCCAAGACAGATACTCTACTCATGCAATCCATCTCCTAGAAAAATTTTAAAAAGTCTCCCTTTTTGGGCACTTATGCTTACATCTCATCACAAGCTTTCAAATTGACAAGAAAGCCTATCCTAGGACATCATAATCATGCAAAAGTAGCATCCAGAAAACAACCATATGCATAATTCAAAGAAAGCTCAAAACTATAGCCCGAACTCAGATGCTCAAGGGCTCCACAAACATGCTAATCCACCCCCAAACTTAAAATATGCATTGTCCTCAATGTATGAAGAAAATAAGGCATAAACAATCATGAGAACAATAAACGAATGAAAGGAGTGAACAATACTGCCCTGGAATGATGATGACTTCTTGACTGAATGCTTGGACTCTTGAAAGCTTGAAAGCAAAGGAGAAAAAGAAAACAAGACCTACAAAACAAAAACAAACAATAAATCAAAAACAAAAAGAAAACACACTAAACTTACTTGGGTTGCCTCCCATAAGCGCTTGTTTAACGTCATTAGCTCGACGTGTTTGTCCAGCCTGTCAAGGCACATAAAAATTCTCGTATTTCTTTGGGCCCTTCTTCCTTGAATCAATATACCCAACGATCGCTAGTAAACTTACTAGTTTCTCATGGGCCCCTGAAACAGAATTATTTTTGGTATTTTTGACTAAAATAAACATAAAAGGAGAAAGATCAAAATAAAGAGACTCTGACTCTAAAACTGACTCGTGAGAATAGAAAAAAGAACAATCAAAATCTATAAAGGATGGAGAAGATAAAACAGACGAAGGTTTTTCAACCTCAAACTCTACCTCCTGAACTTCATCTAACACTATAAGCTCATTTTCTTTTTTTTCCTCACAACCATCTTCTTGAAAGGTGCTCAAACTCTCCAATTCGTCCCCATTATTCATGCAACTCACCCCTAACTGCTCATCCTCATCAAGATCGAAAGAACTACGCTCATGAATGAGTGCCAATGAGTCATCGACTATTTGACTCACTAGACAACTTATGGAAGTGGATCCCACCTCACTAACTTCCTGTGGAGCTTGAAGTCCTCTTATGATTTCATCAATTTTTAGACTCCTCGCTCTAGATTCCTCAATATAATTTTGAACTATGCTTTCCAAGGAAGAATTTTCATTTAAAGGGGTATAACTTGAAGATGAAAAATTGGAATATGGTGTTGAATAAAAAGCCATTCAAATCAATTAAAGCAACAATGATAATTAGGCTTTCAATCAAACAATAACCTAACAAGAACACATGACAAAGACTCAATTTAAATATGGAAAATATAATCTAGAAAAGGAAACAAAATAGCCTAACATGGAATGTAAAAAATAAATATGGCAAAACACAAATAAGGAAACTAATCAAACAAGGAAAACTAAACTAAAAATAAATATGACAAGACACAAATATGGAAAAGATTACTCAACTAGAAGAAAACTAACCTAGAAAATCAAATATGGAAAGAAAAACAAATAAGGAAAGAATCCAACAAACCTAAAAAAGTAACAATACACCCTAAATTAAGATCAAGCAATTTTTTCACAATATCAATTTAGCTAAATGTGCCAATCCCCGGCAACGGTGCCAAAAACTTGATGTGGACTTTTCCTAACCGCAAGCGCACGGGTCAAGTAATAATATAGTGAATAGTAAATTCGAATGTCGTCCTCTGGATTGGATTTTTAAGCAAATCAAGTATTGCAAATTATCTTGCCCAATTTTATTTAGGGATCAAAAAGTGATGAATAGGTGATGATAAAAAAAACAAATCTAAAGCAAGTAACAAGAATGGAAATTCAATTGGGAAAACTACTTAGGGAATTGATTTCGCCGATTTCGTGTAGGATTGATTTTAAAGAATAAGTTATTATGCACAATGAAATTATGAGCCAAAGACCCTTTAATCACAACTACCTCTCCCGAGTATAATTGATTCTCATGCAAATTAACCAACTTGATATCCCTATCTAAGTTTATTAATAAGCAAGGCAATGAGATCTTTTAACCAATTCTAAAGTTAATCTAAAACCGTCAAGAATTAGAAAGTAAACTTTATTCATGCAATCTTGAGCAAGTCTAGATCAAATCCCCTCTCCCGAGCTAGATTCGAAACTTAAATCATCCAACTAATGGCCAATTAATTGAAAGCATTAAATCAAGATTACAAACACAATAACATTGCACAACTTAAACCATAAATCAATCCATAAACTTAATCAACTACATCAATCCCTAAGCTACAAGTTTAGCTACTCATGAATGTAAATACAAGCTCAACTAAACATATGAAAGCCATAAATCTAACTAAGGAAGAGAAGGGAAAAGAAAACTCAATGTAGGCCGAGTCCCGACGTCCCCGTCACGATCCCCACGAACAATGGGTTGATTTCCAAGTCTCCCCCTTTGTTTTCAGCCTCAAAGTCCTCTGTTCTGCCCAGTTTTCGGCTCCAAAAGGTCCCCAATCGAACTCCCCTAAAAACCTAGCCGAAGTGAAGCTTTTATTCTGATTTTTCGTCTTAGCGTCGAGACGCTGTCAAGACAGCGTCGCGACGCTGCCTCTTAAACGCGCGTTCTGAATAAGGGAAAACGGTAGCGTCGGGACGCTTCCTATCATAGCGTCTCGACGCTGTAAGCTTTACGCGCCTAATCTGATATGGAATGTGAGCGTCGAGACGCTCAAGAGCTAGCGTCTCGACGCTAGCCTGTTGTTGACCGAGATTTGACTTTTTTCCTTTTTTTTACTCTTTTCATTTCTTTGCCTCTTTTCACGCCCCGAGCACCCGATTAACTCTAATATGGCATTCTAGCTCCAATCCACCATCTCCTACAAAATAAACAATAAAACACAATAAAATGACCCAAACATCATAAAAGACTAGCTAAATTAAATCAATAAAGATAGCTAGCTATGCTCGCTATCACCTATTATAACTCTTATATATAGGACTTTATTCTAATGTCTAGGTGAATTAAACTCATTTAATTACCTAGTGGCATTGCATGCTAACATTAAACTATGATTAATTCAACTCAGGTTCCGGGTCAGTTCCCAGATAGGAGGTGTTACGTAACCGTCAACTTAAGTACCCCCAGCCTAGACAGAACTTCACCGGGAGAGTTCCCTTATAACCATAGTAATGTTTTTCCTACTTAGTGCATTAAAACTATTTTAATCCTAAGTAAGAAAATTAATTCTAATCCTATTAGAATTATAATGAACTTAGGTCTAATTAATTTTAAACAATTTAAAATTAATTCATATAACCTAAGGTCCTATGTTTGCATGCAACTCTTTGTTATAGGTTGATGGTTCCTAATCAATTTTATAACTATTATAAAATTTTAATAATTAGCCCTATAACATGCTTCTATGGTGTTTCCAAATAACAATCCAATTCAAATTATTAAACACCATAACGCTCATGACGCCGATAATATAACGATTATATTAATCTAAAGTGGTGTCATGCTTCATGCAATTTCAATTTCATTTAATTAATATCGATTATATTAATTAATCATCAACGAAATTAAATCACATGAAATTAGACATTAATATAATATAACTCTTATATTAATCTAATTAATGTCATGCTCAATGCTATTCCATTTTCATTAAATTAATATAACACTTTATATTAAAATTATACATGAAAATCAAGCATTGAAATTTATTTCCATTCATAATATAACTATTATATTAATATTCATGAAAATAAAACTAAGCATGCATGCTACATTAATAAAATATAACAATTTATATTTATCTAATTAATGTCATGCATCATGCTTTTCCAATTTCATATATTTAATATAACAATTATACTAAATCACTCATGAAATTTAAATTCATGCATAACTATCATATATTATAACATTTATAACATAAAAATGCATGAAACATGCTTAACCTATGGTGGGATCTAGCTAAATGACATTCATAAAGCAATAAATAGCTGAAAAATCAGTATATTGGCCCCTAGGATAATTAAAATAAACAAAAATTACAATAATTTCAATTGAATTATCCTTTTGAGTCTTGAACCGCTCCAGAACCGACCCGAACCAGCTTGAACCGCTTCAAACTAGGCCCAAATCACTCGAACCGGACCAAATTAAATCAAACCAGACCAAACCAGCTCAATTCGGACCGAACCGGACTAATTCTGCACGCTGGAAAAAATAACTGCAGAAAACTGCACACAATGGGGCTCGAACCGCGGACGTCACGTACAACAGCTGCGCGCGCAACTAACTGTTCCAGCACCCACGTTCAAATCTTAATGCACGCGAAAAATAATTATTTCGTAACCGCTGAATAACTGCTGCCCCACGATGCGTTCAACGCTCCGCGAATCCGAAAACTTCCGTCAGCGTCGAGACGCTGTAGGCATAGCGTCTCGACGCTGCCCCGATTTTTCCCAGCAACTACTCTTGAGCGTCGCGACTCCGTTGAGTAGGGTCGCGACGCTACGCCTCTGGACAGCCTCTGTTCTTCGTTTCCAACAGCCGTTCTTCGCCAAATTGAACCCCGATTCGAGCACCGATCAACAAATTGATTCCTAATTTCTAGACACGGACTTACAAGACTCGATTTACAATATTTTTGCCCCAAAAACATGGGCCCTTACATGATCAAATCATACAAAATTGTAAATCTAAGGCCAAATACCAAAACAATTTTTCAGCAAACCAACATTCATAATGCAGAATAAATCCCACCAAGAACCAACGCAATTTTCATAAAATTGAAATCAATTAACGAGATGGCTCTGATACCAATTGAAGGATTAAAATTCCTTTTGGCAGCGGAAGCAAACAAGAACAACCTCGTTTTTAATTTCAATTTTAGAAAAACCTCTACGTTGGCAACAAAATTCAGAAACAATTTCTAAATTACTAAGATTAAGCATGCTAAATTGATTCAAAATCAAGAATACTTACCGGATTCCGAAGAACACTGCACAATGCTCCAAGGATCTCGTTCTTGGGACTTCCAACGGACACCACCACTCGAATCACCCACTATTCTCTTGGGTCGCTGAGATATGGCTTGTGGGAACCCAAAATTCATCTTGGAAGGGAATTTTACAGCAAAGAATCTTGCTGTTTTTGAGAGAGATAAGAGAGAAAATCAGAGAGCTTTTCTGTGTTCTCGTGAGAATGAGAGGAATTGAACGTCTGTTAGGAAACTCCCCCTCCCCTCAACGATAAGTGGGGAGGGAGTTATTGGCCTACTGGATCTAGATCGTTAGATCTTAATCAAAATGATCTTGACCATTAACTAATTAAATAATAAATATTTAATTAATTAATTAATTATAATTAATTTAATCAAATTAAATGAATTATAATATATAGTTTTTAATTCAATTAGAATCATATTCAATTAAATTAAATTGGCCATTCAATTAATTCTAAATTAATCGATCACACATTAATTAAATATCAAATATTTAATTAATTTTATAATTGAATCATATTCAATTTAATTTCTCTCATTTAACCTATAGTTTTAATGTGCATCAAAATGTACATCAATATAAACTATAGTTTTAATTTGATTAAATCACATTTAACCAAATTAAAATTAAATTAATTAATTCCCCAATTAATTAATTCATTAATTAAATATCACATATTTAATTAAATTCATAATTCTCTCATTAATTAATTTTGAATCATATCCAAAATTAATTTTATTATAAAGTTTAATTCATTAATTAAACTTATACTATAATGTATCTCCATACATTATATGAATTGTATCAAAATACAATTAACTTATATTCCCTTTAATAATCAAGACTATATTATCTCAGAACCCGTTATGAGCTAGCAGGTGGACCTAATGGACCTACAGATCAGAAGCTCCAACGATACGAGATTGATCAGCTAAACTCATTAACCGAGTCAATCAACATTCGTTAACTGTGGGTCACTCCACTAAAGACCCACAGTTGCACTCTTCTCACTGTAGAATATTTCTGTGTCCACGGATATCGACCAATGCAGTAAGTCAATCCTTCACGTGTGTTCGTAACACCAGTTGGGTCAAATTACCGTTTTACCCCTGGGTTACCTCTGGATCCTTAAGTACCACTGATCCCTCTAATGAACAATTTGTTTAGGGTCCAACCTCTAAACAAGAGTTCCTCTCGGGCCAAGAGAGGACGGCGCGCCTTTGTTCAAGCCCCGGAATCAGCCCTTAAGGGAACACACATCTACTTGCCCCAATAGGGGAAGGAGTGAATTCCATCTTGTATTGTCATGTCCCCAGCCCCCCACTCGGTCTTGTCCCCAAGAAGGTAGGCTTATTGAGTCGGCGTACTGGCCACTCTCACCCGTACTAATCAAAGGACAATCCCTCGTGAGAAGGAGTTCATGACACACTCAGGATTAAGATCGAGTTACCTAGGTCATCCTATTGAAACAGTAACCTAACTAGTTAACGGTGTTACATCTAGTGGTTTACTATTTCGTGGTCCGGTCTTATGCAAACTCATTGCATAGGATACCCCCGCTCGCATGTCTCCTACATGGACGCCTTGGATCATTACGTCTGTATCGAATACAAAGCGGGTCGTATCACATAGTGTTACCAGGATAAGGTACCCAGCCTTATCCCTGTACTATAGACCTTTTAGGTTGTTACTTGAACACTGATCCCCGTATGTCCCCACATACTAGTCCAAGTCTCATGTAAATAACCTTGGATCTTAGTTTATTGGATTTGGGTAAAATTGTGCAGTTATAGACTTAATATGACAATAACACTTTATTGCATAAACCTCAATAACACTTTATTGTTACAAGTGTATAATTCGTTAATCATTCACTATCTACGAGTTTTAGGACATAAAACCCAACACTATCCATCTAGTGTTATCCCCAAAATGGTAGGATTATTTAACGGTACTTTTAAACCACTCTCACCCATGCAGATCAAAGGACGACCCTAAACAAATAGGAGTTCATAGTAAGCTCAGGATTAAGATTGAGTTACCTAGGTCATCATATGAAAAAGTCAGTCTTCACAGTAAACGACGTTATAAAGTAAGAGTGACTTATTTCTGTTGGGTTTTATGCCCTAAAACTCGTAGATAGTGAATGTAACCGTTGACCGGATATTAATGAAATAATATTGATATATTTTTCCATTAATTGTTATTAGTTATTTTATATATGTCTTTGCCTAATAATAACCCTAATCCAATAAACTAGACATCCAAGGCTGTAATATGAGTCTTGAACTATATGTAGCGACATATGGGATCATTGTTCAAGAAACAGCCTAAAGGGTCTATAGTATAGGGATAAGACTAGGTGCCTTATCCTGGTGACACTATGGATACGGCCCACTTTGTATTTGATACAAACGCTGCGATCCAACGCGTTCGTGTAGGAGACATGCGAGTGGGGGTATCCTATGCAATGAGTTTGCATAAGACCGAACCGCGAAATAGTAACCACTGGTTATAACACCGTTAACTAGTTGGTTTTCTATTTCACTAGGACGACCTAGACAACTTAGTCTTAATCCTGAGTTGATTATGGACTCCTGCTCATGAGAGATTGTCCTTTGATTTGTATGGGTGAGAGTGGCCAATACGTCGACTCAATAAGCCTACCACTTTGGGGACAAGACCGAATGGGGAGCTGGGAACATAATCGTACAAGATGGAATTCACTCCTTCCCGACTTTAGGGAAGCAGATGAGTGTTCCCTTAAGTGGTTACTCCGAGTCTTGAACAAAGGACCCTACCCTCTCAATGGCACGAGAGGGTTTTCTGTTTGATGGTTGGACCACAAACAGGTTGTTCATTAGAGGAGAATTGGTACTTAAGGAAATAGAGGTAACCCAGGGGTAAAACGGTAATTTGACCCAGCTGGTGTTACAGACACTCGTGAAGGACTAACTAGTCGATATTGGTCTAAGATCCGTGGACACAGAAAATATGTCTGCAGTGAGAAGAGTGCAACTGTGAGTCTATAGTGGAATGTACACACAATTAACGAATATTGATTAGTGTGGTTAATGAGTTTGACCAATTAATCTCACATCGTTGGAGCTTCTGATCTGCAGGTCCATTAGGTCCCACTGGTAGCTCGTAAAGTATTTTGAGGCAACTAAGTAATAAAAGTAAATTGAAAATGTTCAATTTATTAAGGGAAACAAATATAATATATATTGATATATTATTATGAGAGAAATTAATATTTGAAAAGTTCAAATATAAATTTATGGAAGTTTGAAAGAGTTCAAAATAATGAATTAATTAATTTAAGGCCTAAAATGTGTTTGGGCAAATTAATTAATTCTAGGCCGAGAATTAAATATGTGATATTTAATTGGTGGTTAATTAATTAAAGAATTCATTAACCGGGATTTAATCAATTATGGAAATAATTAATCACTTAAGGAAGTGATTAATCATTTATGGAAATGATCTAATCACTTATGGAAGTAATTAGTCATTTGTGGAAAAGATTAATCAATTATGGAATTGATTGATCATGATTGATTAATTAAGGAATAAGATTGAATCAATTATGGAAAAGATTGATTTAATTGAATATTTTATTCATGACCTCTCTTCTATAAATAGAACATTAGACCTAATTGGTCTTGACACAAAAAACACGACACTCTTGAAAGACAAGACCTAGAATTCTCTCTAGCCTCCCTCTTAGAGAAAGACTCCCACAAGTCTTTTGCCTCCTAGACTTAGAGACATACCGGTGTAACCTCTGTGGTGATTGTGTCAATCAAAGAAGAAATTTCCAGCGAAGAAAAGCGAAGGCGGCTGCTGCGTTTTCGTTCGTGGAACGTCGTTGGCGAAGAACGGTCAAGTCTTCAACGAAGGTTTGTAATGGTTCTTCCTCTTTTCTTTAGAAAAGTTTTAAAAATAAATTTAGATTTATTTTAGCATGTTTAAACCGATTTTACAGCGGCTTAAAGGTTGTTTAAAGTTTTGTTTGAGTTATTGTAACGGTATTTTAATGTTAATTAATATACGGCGTAAGGTCCAATCGATGCGCTTCCGCTGTGTGGGGACTTTTATTACCTTCAATTTCTTGGTCCTGTCTTGTGTAAACATCTTTTACACAAGATGCCACTCCTTGCATGTCTCTACATGAACGATCCAGGATCACGTCGTTTGCCTCATTCACAAAGTAGGTCGCATCCATAGTGTTACCAGAACAAGGTACCCAGCCTCATTCATTTACTATAGACAATTTAGGTTATATACTTGAACTTGATCCATGTCTATATCCAAGATATAGTTCAAGTATCTCATATTATTACCATGGATGTTTCTATTGGATTTCAAGATACAAAATAGACAACTTCACTAAATAACATCTTTATTTATATAAAGGATAACAAAACTTGAGTTTTAGGACATAAACCCCAACAAACTCCCACTTGAACTATAACTCAAGTGAGATTACAATATTGTTAGGTGACTTAGCAATATATCATATGCTAAAAACTAGTAGTCCTAAACTCTGGAGATGTCCCTCAAATACTTTAGCCGAGAGGGGTTTTGTAAATGGATCAACCATGTTCTTCTCCGAGGTTATCTGGGTGACGATCACGTCTCCTCTTTATACTATCTCCCATATGAGATGATATTTGCGTTCAATCTGAGTATGTGCATCCATAACTAAAAGAAATTACAAGAAAAGATTAATTTCCTTGATTAGATCTGTAGTTGATGGTCTTCTTGAAGTCTCCAATCTTTCCTCCTCTATTCGACTCCCAAAGATGGAAAGTAAGCCTCCACGAATGGAATATGACTTTCCTTTCTCGAAATTGGAATGTCTTTGACTTTAGACGACTCCTTCTTTTTATAGAGTGGAGTCAAACCCTAATTAGGTCAAACTTTACACATGGAGGGCTCTCCAAGCTTCCTAGGTCCAAGATTAATTCAGCTAATGCCACCTCATTTAATGAATCACGTGTGGCTCACGTGGCAGTTTTGCTCCCTGCTTTGTTGGATCACAAATTTTGCTCCCTCAAGTCGCTCAGCATTATATTCTGCACAAAAAGAACTTCCAAAGCATCTATTCTTCCAAATGAGTTTAAACATATAGTATTCATCTAAAATCAACCCTATTTAACACAAATGAGAAACAAAACACTATAGACATAAGGCCTAAATAACTCCCTTTTGGAGAGTTATCATGCCCCCAAACTTGAACTATTCCGCTTCCCGAGCAATACTAACTCACCTTCCCTTGAGAATTCAAAACATTTGACACAACATAACTCAATCAAAACAGATATTCCAACACTACCTTCAACCTTTACCTGAGCATTCTGCAAAACTAAGCACTGCTGCAGCAAAATAATTCTATCAGCATGGACAAATAATCACCACCCTTAACTCAATCCTAAGAACTTGCCACAACCTAGGTCTATTATCAAAAATATTTAAACACATTTTTAAGGGGTTTATGTTTTTGTTCTTCAGATTTAAAGCAACCCTACAGTCATAAGCTTTTAAGCATGAGATGACCCACTTTATGGTGCATTATAGCCTTGCCTCAAACTCATCACCAACTAGGCTAAATACTCTTTGCTAGCTCAAGAATCCTTAGTTATCTATCCCTTGTTTCTCAGAATGGCGACATTTTATGACGAAGCTCACCTATGCCCTGGGAGACAAAAAAAAACTGCTAGATTATCATTCATCCTTCAAAACTTTTGCTCTATGAATTTTCTCAGCAAAATTTTCACAATTTTTATTTTCAGCAAATAATCTTTTTTCCATTTTTCAATATTTCCTAGGTCATCTTTTGACGCAAAGACAAACTGTGGGTGTCACAAATGTCCCTGGTTACTCAACAACCTAGAAAAATAATTATGAAAGAGAGGAATGCTCAAGCAAAACAAGTGGAGTAGCGAAAAGTCCCCCAAACTTAAATTATTCATTGTCTTCAATGAATTATTAACATGATAAATTGTACCCCCAAACTTAAATTTTTTTCTATCTGAATTTTAAACTAAGAGTGGGATTAGGATTAAGCTTAAGGTTGATCAAATAAGTCAACACTACCTCAGAATCTTCTTGCCGCAGCGATAGCCAACCTAGAAGAAATGCTCAAGCAAAAGGTTTTTGGAGATCAGAACACCTTGATCTAATTAAGCTAACTAGTCCAAGCTTAAAAAATTCAGAAGAAAATGGTTAAGCTAGGAATGCTCAGTGCTATAGAACAGAAACAACTTTGGGAATTTCATTAAAAAAACAAAAAAGATTTACAATATTAGATAAAAATTTAAAAGATCAGCAGAAAAATAAAAACAATGAAACAGGAATATCAAAAACAGATAAATTTTCTTGGTCAAGGAAAATACGCGTGCAACAAAAATGTTCCTTCAAAATAAAAGCTTGCTCAACTTGTCTTCTTCTAATCTTCCTGACCAACGTCCTCCTCCTCATCTCCTTCTCTTTCTATCGGCGGTGGTGGGATCTAGGGGTTCAATAAATCATCAAGGAATACAGGGAAGGCTGGATAAGGCTTGGAAAAAAATTAGATTGCAAGGCCCTCCTCAGTGCAGCATCCATTCGTTTAACATAATTCCAGAAAGTTTGGAATTTCCTTTCGACAAACTCCATTAGCTTGGAATGCATTTGCAGCTGTTCTCTAATTTGGTGGATGCCACACACCAAACAGCCTTGGCGTGCTTCTTGAGTCCTCTGAAGCCTTATCAGGTTCGGTGTGTTTATTATTCCTTTATCCGTCATAATAACATCCTCTACACTCATGGGAACCCCAGCTCTTTGACACAATAGTGTTATTGTGTTCGGGAAAAAGAGCTTACCCACCTTCTTCCTCCAACAGGAATGAATTTCACTCGAGATAATTTTTCCAACATCTATACTTAATGACCGTAGAATAGAAAATACCAGAAGAACTCGATCACGGGAGACATTAGAGTCGTGGGTTGTTGGCAGTAGGCGCAACTTGATGAATCCCAACCAAGTGTTGGCCTCACTCTTAAGATAGGCCGCTTGGAAAGTTCTCTTCTCTGTCTTCGACAATCGCCACTGGGCCCCCTCAATTCCCACCTATCAAACAGCTGCATTCAATTGTTCATTGGATGGCACTGCCGCCATTTCATTATACCCGGCATGTGGGAAATCTTGCAAGTTAAGTAGAGAATTCACCGCGCTAGGGCTCTAGTGCACTGCTACCCCACGAACAATTGCTTGAAACTCTTCTTCTTCATCTATGTTCGCGTAAAATTCAGGAACAACATTCGAATTTATCGGCTCTGGTTTCGTGCAAAACTGATCCCATCCGTGATTTGTAATTCCAGCTCTTAAGAACTGCGACAGGTCATCACCGAATCCTCTCTCAAATAGAAAATCCCTCTTCAGCATCTCTAAATATTTTGCTCAGAAAAGATCATTGGTGAAGAGATCATATGACAGTCTCGGTTCCTCAGCGTCAATCTCTTCTGTCTCTATCGGTGCTTCAGCAACTCCTTTGTCCTTGTCTTCTTGCTGCATCGTCAATGCCTCTTCTTCCACCTTTTTCTCAGCCTCTTCTTTCTTTTGCTCTTCTTTCTCAAAATTTTCTTTCTCAGATTCTGTCGTCGACGGAGATGGAGTGTCTGTCCTGATCACCTTAATTCGTCCCTGAAGGATTGGAATTCCATAATTCCGTAAAGCGAAAGCGTGATTGTGACTGATTCATAATTAATTTTATTTAATCTAAAATACCAATACATTGGCAATAATATTAGAACTATTCTAAATATATATTAAGGCTATGCATACAAAAATATTAGATCTAAATCTAATTTATAAAGTAACAAATTACTTACTCTCGTTGACGACTCAAATTAAATTCACCAACTGCATGTGAATTAATCACGAACTAGTGTGAACACCACCACTATGGCTACACTGGTATAACTCTGAGACTTCTAGAGGCAGGAGACTAGTGGGAGTCTAGAGGAAGCCTTGAGGAGAATTCTCTGAGAGAGGGAGAATGAATGGGATGCCTTTCACCCCACCTCAGGGGTCCTATTTATAGGTAAAGGCCAAGACTTTTTTCCTAATAGGAAAATGAAGACTTTTTCCTAATAGGAAAAGGTCTTTAATTTTAATAAATAAATAATTAATTCCTAATTAATTAATTTCCCTAATTAAATATCATATATTTAATATTAGGGATTTTATTAAAATTAAAATTAATATGAATCCATTTCATATTAAATTTATTTGGTCTCTAATTTTAATAAATAATTAATTAATTTACCCAATTAAATATCATATATTTAATCTTAGGAATTTTATTAAAATTAAAATTAATATGAATCCAATTCATATTAAATTTATTTGAACTCTTTCAAAAATTTTCTCTCAAGAATTCATTTTTGAAATTAATTCAAAAATTATATTATAAAGTTTCATAAACTTTATATTATAATGCATCAATATACATTATACGATTCCCCAAATAAACTGAACACTTTCAATTTACAATTTATACTTAATTGCCTCAAGTCACTTTACGAGCTACTAGTGGGACCTAATGGACCTATAGATCAGAAGCTCCAACGATACGAGACTAATTGGCCAAACTCATTGACCAAGTTTAGTCAACATTCGTTAACTGTGGGTCACTCCACTAAAGATCCACAGCTGCACTCTTCTCAGTGTAGAATATTTCTGTGTCCATGGATATCGACCAAGCAGTAAGTCAATCCTTCACGTGTGTCCGTATCACCAGTTGGGTCAAATTACCATTTTACCCCTGGGTTACCTCTGGTTTCTTAAGTACTACTGATTCCTCTAATGAACAAGTTGTTTAGGGTCCAAACACTAAACAGGAGTTCCTCTCGGGCTAGGAGAAGATGGCGCGCCTTTGTTCAAGCCCTGAAATCAGCTCTTAAGGTAACACACATCTACTTACCCCAATAGGGGAAGGAGTGAATTCCATCTTGTACTGTTATGTTCCCAGCCCCCATTTGGTCTTGCCCCTGAAATGGTAGGCTTATTGAGTCGGCGAAATGGCCACTCTCACCCATACAAATCTAAGGACAATCCCTCCTGAAAGGGGTTCATAACATACTCAAGATTGAGATTGAGTTACCTAGGTCATCCTATTGAAATAGAAACCTAAACTAGTTAATGACGTTACAACTAGTGGTTACTATTTCGCGGTCCGGTCTTATGCAAACTCATTGCATAGGATACCCCCACCCGCATGTCTCCTACATGGACGCTTTGGATCATTGCATCTGTCGAATACAAGGTGGGCCGTATCACATAATGTATCCAGGATAAGGTACCCAGCCTTATCCCTATACTATAGACCTTTTAGGTTGTTACTTGGACACTGATCCCCGTATGTCCCCACATACTAGTCCAAGTTTCATTTAAACAACCTTGGATCTTAGTTTATTGGATTTAGGGTTTATTAATGCAAACTCGATTATTCAATAACCCAATTACTGAATTACTCAAATAACACTTTATTGAGATCGATTAATTTGTTTCATTTACTATCTACGAGTTTTAGGGCATAAAACCCAACAACTCCCACTTGAACTAAAACTCTAGTGGGCAATGTACATCAACAATCAAAATTGAATGAATAATCATTGAAGTAGGAATAGTAGTTTGTATTAATACTGTATAATACATGAAAATACAGATAAATACAATAAACTAGGGCATTCACAATACCCATTACACTTCTCATACTTGCCCTAGATTATTCTATGTACGTATCTCGCAGACCTAGACCCTCTAGATGACCCTCGAAAACTTTAGCCGTGAGAGCCTTCGTAAATGGGTCAGCAATATTGTGCTCAGAGGCTACCTTCGTGACGATCACGTCCCGTCGTTGCACGATCTCTCTGATGAGATGATATTTGCGCTCTATGTGCTTTCCTCTTTTATGACTGCAAGGTTCTTTAGAATTTTCCACTGCACCATTATTATCACAGTAAAGGGTGATTGGCAAGTTCATATTTGGAACAACTTCCAAATCCATCAAGAACTTCGGTAGCCATATAACCTCCTTAGCTGCTTCACAAGCAGCGACATATTCGGCCTCCATGGTGGAGTCTGCAATGCATCCTTGCTTGATGCTACGCCAGACTACAGCTCCCTCGTTGAGGGTAAATACTGACCCTGATGTGGATTTCCTAGAATCTTTATCAGTCTGAAAGTCAGAGTTTGTGTATCATGTAAGGATCAAATCCTTAGAGCCATACACAAGCTGATAGTCCCTCGTTCTCCGAAGATACTTGAGGATGTTTTTAACTGCAGTCCAATGGTCTAACCCTGGATTGGACTGGTACCTGCTGACTATCCCAACTGCATAGCAAATGTCAGGCCTAGTACACAACATGGCGTACATAAGACTGCCCACAGCTGAAGCATAAGGGATGCGTCTCATATCCTCAATTTCTTGAGGTGTCTTAGGACACTGTTCCTTAGACAAATGAACTCCATGTCTGAAGGGTAGTAAACCCCTCTTGGAATTCTGCATCTTATATATAGACAACATCTTGTCTATATATGATGCTTGAGACAGGGCTAACGTTCTGTTCTTACGATTCCTAATAATTTGAATCCCTAAAACATACTGAGCTTCACCCAAATCTTTCTGTTGAAACTCAGTCGATAGCCATTTTTTAATGTCAGCTAGATATTTTACATCATTCCCAATGAGAAGAATATCATCTACATACAACACCAGAAAAGCTACTGAACTGTTGATAATCCTTTTGTAAACACAAGGCTCATCAATGTTCTGGTCAAAGCCATAAGATTTGACGGCAGTGTCAAACTTTATATTCCAAGATCTGGAAGCTTGCTTCAACCCATAAATGGATCATTTAAGCTTGCAAACTTTTTTCTCCTGACCTTGAGCAACGAACCCCTATGGTTGAGACATAAAGATGTTCTCATCAAGATTTCCATTCAGAAAGGCAGTCTTGACGTCCATTTGCCAAATCTCATAATCATAAAAGGTGGCAATGGACAAGAGAATTCTTATCGACTTTAACATGGCAACTGGGGAGAAGGTTTCCTCATAGTCCATCCCCTCATTTTGGGTATAACCCTTTGCCACAAGTCGAGCTTTGAAAGTCTGTACTTTCCCAGCTGCGTCTCGTTTTCTCTTGTAGATCCATTTGCACCCTATGGGTTTAACCCCTTCAGGTAGGTCTACAAGATCCCAGACTTGATTGAAGTACATAGACTCCATCTCTAGGTCCATAGCTTTGACCCACTGGTCATGGTCCACATCATTCATTGCTTGTCTAAAGGTCAATGGATCCTCAACCCCATCATTAGGTATGACAGTTGGAGTTTCTGCTAAACCCAGATAGCGTTCAGGTTGAATAACAACCCTCCCACTACGTCGAGGCATTCTCAACTCTTGAGAAGGATGGGCTTGACCAGATGTACTAGGCTCATCAATAACTCTTGTTGATGGTCCAGCCTCTGAACTGGGCTCATCAACAACTCTTGTTGAAGCTCAAGCCTCATCAACAATTCTTGTTGATTCATTTGTAGCTTTACCAGAAAATTCACTTAACATAATTTTACTGCGTGGTATGTGTTCTTTAACGTGGTCTTCTTCCAATAAAGTAGCATTTGTCGATACAAACACTTTATTTTCTTTTGGATCAAAGAAGTATCCACCTCTTGTTTCTTTTGGGTAGCCTACGAATAGACATAATTTTGAACGTGAATCCAATTTCTTTGTGTTTGCTACTAACACATGTGCAGGGCAGCCCCAAATTCTGAAATGACGTAAACTAACTTTAAGCCCTTTCCAAAGCTCAAATGGTGTTTCAGAAACACTCTTTGAGGGAACAACATTCAAAATATAAACTGCAGTCTCTACTGCATAACCCCAAAAAGAACTAGGCAATTGAGCATAGCTCATCATAGATCGAACCATGTCTAACAAGGTTCTGTTTCTCCTTTCAGATACACCATTCTGCTGAGGTGTACCTGGTGCTGAGAGTTGGAATGATATTCCATGTTCTATCAAATAGTTTTGGAATTTTAAGTCCAAATACTCTCCACCTCGATCAGATCGAAGTGTTTTAATGGTCTTACCTAACAAGTTCTCAACTTCAGTCCTGTACTCCTTGAACTTTTCAAGGGCTTCAGACTTATGACTCATTAGGTATAAATAACCATACCTCGAATAATCATCTATAAAAGAGATGAAATATTCATACCCTCCTCGAGCTCTTACATTCATTGGACCACGAAGATTCGTATGTACGAGTTCTAAGGGCTCCTTGGCACGATAACCTTTTCTGGTAAAAGGTCGTTTGGTCATCTTACCTTCGAGACATGACTCACATGGAGGTAAAGTACCATCTTCTAACTGGCTTAGAAGTCCGTTCTTAACCAATCTCCCAATCCTATTGAGATTTATGTGACCAAGTCTCAAGTGCCAAAGATAGGTACTTTGAGAAACTTTTTGCCTTTTTGGTTGAGTCTCAGCTGTTTTAAACATTTCATTGTTCAAAATAGCCCTAGACTCTATTGGTCTTAAGACATACAAATTGTTCTCCATTTTTGCAGAACATATATCAACACCCCTTTTAGTAATGAAAGCTTCATTCACAGAAAAGGACACTGAATACCCTTGTTCTAGCAAACAAGAAATAGAAATCAAATTTCTTTTTATTCTGGGAACTATATATACGTTATCTAATAACATATAGCGTTCCCTGGAGAAGAACATTTTAATATCTCCCACTACTTTAGCTGAAATGAGCTCTCCAGTCCCAACTCTGAGAGTCATTTCCCCAGCATCTAACTGTTGCCAGAAGCTCATTCCCTCAAAGGAAGAGCATACGTTACGAGTGGCACCTGAATCAAGGATCCAGGCTGAATCAAGGATCCAGGCTGAATCATCATTTTCCACTATACACGTTTCAATGATCAATAAATCAAATTTATTTTCATTCAGATGTGCTAAGCAGTCTATGTCATATTCATCATGAACAATTTCAGATAAATTAGACATATGGGCTTGAGGACCGTCCTCAGTTAAGACCAATTCCACGCATTTAGTGTCTAAGTTCATTTTCTTAGTTGTATTAGAAATACCAGTTTTGTAATTGGCGTTATTTATGTTATAATTGTTATTTATTTGCTTTATGGATGTCATATAGCTTATATTCCCACCATAGGTTAAGCAGGTTTTCATGCATATTTATGTTATAATTGTTATAATGTATGGTAATTATGCATGAATTTAATTTCATGAGTTATTTAATATAATCGTTATATTAGATATATGAAATTGGTGAAGCATGATGCATGACATTAATTTAGTTAAATATAATTGTTATATTTTATTAATGTAGCATGCATGCTTAGGATTATTTTCATGAGTATTAATATAATTAGTTATATTATGAATGAGAATAATCAATATATATCAATGCTTGTTTTCATGTATGTTTTAATATAAAATGTTATATTAATTAAATGAAAATGGAATAGCATTGAGCATGATATTAATTAGATTAATATAAGAGTTATATTATATTAATGTCAAATTTCATGTAATTTAATTTCATGGATGTTTAATTAATATAATCGATATTAATTAAAGGAAATTGAAATTGCGTGAGGGATGACACCACCTTAGATTAATATAATCGTTATCGGTGTCATAATGGTTAATTCAACTCAAGTTCCGGCTCAGTTTCCAGGTAGCAGGTGTTTCGTAAACCGTCATCTTAAGTACCTCCAGCCTTAGATAGAACTTTACCGGTAGAGTTCCCTTATAACCAATAGTTATGATAAATCTTTACTCTAAAGATCTAGGTGAATTAAACTCTTTTAATAAACCTAGTGAATTGCATGCTAACATTTAGCTATGATTAATTCAACTCCGGTATTCCGGGTTAGTTCCCAGGTAGGAGGTGTTCCGTAAACTGTCATCTTAAGTACCCCCAGCCTTAGACAGAACTTAATCGGTGGAGTTCCCTTATAATCATAGTAATGTTTTTCCTACTTAGTCAATTAAAACAACTTTTAATTCTAAGTAAGAAAATAATTCTAATCATATTAGAATTATAAAGAGCTTAGGTCTAATTAATTTTAAACGTTTTAAAATTAATTCAATTTAACCTAAGGTCCTAGTTTGCATGCAACTCTTTTTTTATAGGTTGACGGTTTCTAATCAATTTTATAACTTATTATAAAATTTTAATGATTAGCCCTATAACATGCTTCTATGGTGTTGGAAAAATAACAATCATATTCTAATTATTAAACACCATATTATTATGACACCGATAACGATTATATTAATCTAAGGTGGTGTCATCCCTCACGCAATTTCAATTTCCTTTAATTAATATCGATTATATTAATTAAACATCCATGAAATTAAATTACATGAAATTTGACATTAATATAATATAACTCTTATATTAATCTAATTAATATCATGCTCAATGCTATTCCATTTTCATTTAATTAATATAACATTTTATATTAAAACATACATGAAAACAAGCATTGATATATATTGATTATTCTCATTCATAATATAACTAATTATATTAATACTCATGAAAATAATCCTAAGCATGCATGCTACATTAATAAAATATAACAATTATATTTAACTAAATTAATGTCATGCATCATGCTTCACCAATTTCATATATCTAATATAACGATTATATTAAATAACTCATGAAATTAAATTCATGCATAATTACCATACATTATAACAATTATAACATAAATATGCATGAAAACCTGCTTAACCTATGGTGGGAATATAAGCTATATGACATCCATAAAGCAAATAAATAACAATTGAACAGGTTAATTTTGGCCCCTAGGATAAAATAAAGCATAAATTACAATAATTTATAGCTAAATTCTATCGTAAAAGTCCTTCTGCAGCTCCAAATACTGGTCTAGACCGCCTGAACCGATCCGAACCACTTCGAACCAGCTACGAAAACCACGAACTGAGCCAAATTCCAGCTGAACCGGACCAAATCAGTCCTAGCCCAGCCAGATCGCGTGAACCGGACAACCCAACAGCCTTGAAACGTCCTGTTTGCGAATTTCATAATTCCGTAATCGTGTTAGCGTCGCAATTTCTCCGATTTTATCTCATAAAAGCCTATTCTAGACCCGGACTTACATAGGACTCGATTTTACATAAAATACCCGAAACACCGGGCCCTTACATGATCAAATCACATAAAAAATAGTAAAATCTATGGCCATAAAATTAACCTAAACAGTTCAATGCAAATCATACATACATTATGCATTAATCAATCCCACCAATAGCCAATGCAAATTTTAGAGAAACAAAATTAGATCTACGATCGGCTCTGATACCAATTGAAGGATTGGAATTCCATAATTCCGTAAAGCGGAAGCGTGATTGGGACCGATTCGTAATTAATTTTGTTTAATCTAAAATACCAATACATTGACAATAATATTAGAACTATTCTAAATATATATTAAGGCTAAGCATACAAAAATATTAGATCTAAATCTAATTTATAAAGTAACAAATTACTTACTCTCGTTGACGACTCAGATTAAATTCATCAACTGCATGTGAATTAATCACGAACTAGCGTGAACACCATCACTATGGCTACACCGGTATTACTCTGAGATTTCTAGAGGTAGGAGACTGGTGGGAGTCTAGAGGAAGCCTTGAGGGAAATTCTCTAAGAGAAGGAGAATGAATGTGATGCATTTCACCCCACCCCAGGGGTCCTATTTATAGGTAAAGGCCAAGACCTTCTTCCTAATAGGAAAAGGAAGACCTTCTCCTAATCGGAAAAGGTCTCTAATTTTAATAAATAATTAATTAATTCCATAATTAATTAATTTCCCCAATTAAATATCATATATTTAATCTTAGGGATTTTATTAAAATTAAAATTAATATGAATCCAATTCATATTAAATTTATTTGAACGCTTTCAAATATTTTCTTTCCTAATAGGAAAAAGTCTCTAATTTTAATAAATAATTAATTAATTCCATAATTAATTAATTTTCCCAATTAAATATCATATATTTAATCTTAGGGATTTTATTAAAATTAAAATTAATATGAATCCAATTCATATTAAATTTATTTGAACTTTTTCAAATATTTTCTCTCAAGAATTAATTTTTTAAATTAATTCAAAAATTATATTATAAAGATTCATAAACTTTATATTATAATCCAATCAATATACATTATACAAATTCCCCAAATAAATTGAACACTTTCAATCTACAATTTATACTTCATTGCCTCAAGTCTCTTTACAAGCTACCAGTGAGACCTAATGGACCTACAGATCAGAAGCTCCAACGATACGAGACTAATTGGCCGAACTCATTGACCAAGTTTAGTCAACATTCGTTAACTGTGGGTCACTCCACTAAAGACCCACAACTGCACTCTTCTCACTGTAGAATATTTCTGTGTCCAAGGATATCGACCAAGCAGTAAGTCAATCCTTCACGTGTGTTCGTAACACCAGTTGGGTCAAATTACCGTTTTACCCCTTGGTTACCTCTAGTTCCTTAAGTACCACTGATTCCTCTAATGAACAAGTTGTTTAGGGTCCAACCACTAAACATGAGTTCCTCTCAGGCTAGGAGAAGATGGCGCACCTTTGTTCAAGCCCTGAAATCAGCTCTTAAGGTAACACACATCTACTTACCCCAATAGGGGAAGAAGTGAATTCCATCTTGTACTATTATGTTCCCAGCCCCCATTTGGTCTTGCCCCTGAAATGGTAGGCTTATTGAGTCGGCGAACTGGCCACTCTCACCCATACAAATCTAAGGACAATCCCTCCTGAAAGGGGTTCATGACATACTCAGGATTGAGATTGAGTTACCTAGGTCATCCTATTGAAATAGAAACCTAAACTAGTTAACGGCGTTATAACTAGTGGTTACTATTTCGCAGTCCGGTCTTATGCATACTCATTGCATAGGATACCCCCACCCGCATGTCTCCTACATGGGTGCTTTGGATCATTGCATCTGTATCGAATACAAGGTGAGTCGTATCACATAGTGTCACCAGGATAAGGTACCCAACCTTATCCCTATACTATAGACCTTTTAGGTTGTTACTTGGACACTGATCCCCGTATGTCCCCACATACTAGTCCAAGTTTCATTTAAACAAACTTGGATCTTAGTTTATTGGATTTAGGGTTTATTAATGCAAACTCGATTATTCAATAACCAAATTACTGAATTACTCAAATAACACTTTATTGAGATCGATTAATTTGTTTCATTTACTATCTACGAGTTTTAGGGCATAAAACCCAACATTTCCTACTTAGTCAATTAAAACTATTTTTAATTCTAAGTAAGAAAATAATTCTAATCATATTAGAATTATAATGAGCTTAGGTCTAATTAATTTTAAACATTTTAAAATTAATTCATTTTAACCTAACGTCCTATGTTTGCATGCAACTCTTTGTTATATGTTGACGGTTTCTAATAAATTTTATAACTTATTATAAAATTTTAATGATTAGCCCTATAACATGCTTCTATGGTGTTGGAAAAATAACAATCATATTCTAATTATTAAACACCATATTATTATGACGCCGATAACGATAATATAACGATTATATTTATCTAAGGTGGTATCATGCTTCATGCAATTTTAATTTCATTTAATTAATATCGATTATATTAATTAAACATCCATGAAATTAAATTACATGAAATTTGACAATAATATAATATAACTCTTATATTAATCTAATTAATGTCATGCTCAATGCTATTCCATTTTCATTTAATTAATATAACATTTTAATAACAATTAAAAAAATTTTTCTCTCTAGGACTTTGGTCGGAGAGTCCAGGTCCGGTGGTGCTAAATCACCGGCGATTTTCGTATCAAATCTTCTGGGTACGTTTTTCTTTCTCCTCTCACTTTCTGGCGGTTTAGTTTTTGCATTCAAGTAATAGCGGTGATCAAGCTCGTAGATTCGACATTCCTTTTGGCGAAATTGGTGTCAGATTTAATTCAGGTTTGATTTTCCTTGATTTCGAATAATTTTCGGCTCCATGGGATCTGTTTATATGTATGATGAATTTGGGCTTAGGCATCACAGTGATACACTTTTTAGATATCTTTCTTCTTTCTTGTCCATTTCATCAATGGCTTTTGAAAATTTGCTTGAGAGTTGGGAGCGTTTTAATCTTACCAATGAGGAGGAATCCACCGAGGTTGACGTGGATCGGCAGGCAGCCTTGATTACTGGTCAATCGTTGGAATTCAGCCTCATTGGCAAGTTACTTGCACCTCGGATCATTTCAGGAGATGTTATGCGCCGCACGTTTAAGTCGGCATGGAGCATCCCCAATGGTCTTATGGTGGAAAAGTTGGGGCAGAATCTGTTTCTGTTCTCCTTTAGGACGGAAAATGATCAAATCCGGGTTCTAAGACAGGAACCGTGGCTATTCGATAAGTTTTTGCTCGTTCTTTCGAAGCGAGTTCCGATGGTTAAGCCTACGGCTATGGTGTTCCAATTTACGGCTTTCTGGGTACATTTTTGTGATTTGCCGATGGATCTTTTCAATAGATCAATGGCAGAACGCTTGGGAAATGCAATAGGCCAATTTCTGGAATATGATAATGGGGGAAGAGGATATGGATGGAAGGCGAGTCTTCGTGTTCGTGTTATCCTCGATATCACCCGCCCGTTTCGCAGATGTATCAAGGTAAGGATTGACGACTCTCTGGGTAGCGTTTGGTCATCCATAAAATACGAGAAGCTACCGGAAATATGTGGGTTTTGCGGCAGAATCGGGCATGGGAATCGGGACTGTTCTCTCTTGCTCACAGATGATGGTTCCGTCTCTCGCCGTCAAGAGTATGGCATGTGGATGGCTTTCGCTGGAAGATCTCCCAATATTTTCCGGTCTCCATCTACCAGTCCGATGGGTTCGAATAGGCATCGGTCGGATGCTACGCCAGAACGTGCGGGAGCGATAATCCGCAGTCACGCGGGGGGAGAAGGACAGAACTCTGACTTGCAAACACAGCAGAGGTCGCCGGTGACGGGATCTGGAAGCCGTCCGATGGACATTTCACCGTCGGTGGGGGCGCCGGTTACAGAACTGGCAAAGGAAACTCATGGTTTAAATGCTCCTTTATTAGGCATTAATGCTATGGATTTTCCTTCGGTAAAAAAGAAACTGGATTTTGGAATTGGATCCGCAAATTATGTACAAGGGAGCTGTCAGGATTCCTCGGCATTTAATGGCCCCACTGTTATGGCGCAACTAATGCAAACATCAAAAGCAATTAAGGGGCAAACGGTTTCTTCCTTTAATATGGAAAAAGGGAAAACTTTGGAACCAGGACAGTTTGTCTCTTCTGTGGGCAATTACTCATTATCTCAAAATGGGCTTGAATTGCAACAATCTAACAACATAGATTCGAACCATGTGGCTGGAATAGAAATGGAGGATTGGGCCAAGTTGCTAGAGAAGCCCATCTTTGAAATAGGTGCAACTCCTGTTATGGCATCCTATGCCTCCAAAATTGGCCCAAAAATTAAATCTTGGAAGCGAAGGGCCCGTAAGGCAGAGACAGAAGCTGGTACTAGCAAAGGGAATGAAGAGTTCAAAAAGAGATTGGGAGATGGTGTGACCAGTGAGTCACACAAGCGGGTGAGAATTGATGAGGATGATCCAAACATTCCTATGGAGCCAACGGTGGAGGCTGTGGAACAGCCCCGCCGAGAGCCATGAAAACGTTATGTTGGAATGTTCGTGGTCTGGGGAATCCACGAACATTCAGAGCTGTTCGTGACGGAATCCGTCATTATGATCCTCAACTACTTTTTCTTTTGGAAACGAAATGTAGTTCAAATTCTCGCAATCTTAATAAAATAAAAATGGCTTTGCATTACTCGGGTTGTTTTCCTGTTGATTGTGTGGGGCGTAGTGGTGGTTTATGTTTGTTTTGGAAAGATGACATTGATGTAACAATTCGATCTTTTTCTCAATTCCACATTGATGCTTCAATTGGGTGGGATTCAAAAGTTTGGCGTTTCTCTGGTATTTATGGGAATCCTAATGCTAGCCAACGAAATCACACCTGGAGTCTATTTCGACGTCTCTATAACAATGATGATTCTGCCTGGATTGTTGGCGGGGATTTTAATGCAACTTTGTTAAATGAGGAAAAGGAAGGTGGTAATCCAATTCGAGAATCTCAACTTGATTTATTTCGTAATGTCATGGATGATTGTGGGCTTCAAGATCTGGATTTCACTGGTGATCTATTTACATGGACAAATCGTCAGGACAGAGAAAGACAAATCAATGAGCGCCTGGATCGTTTTGTTGTAAACGAAGCGTTCATAAATCTATTTCCGAATGCTTCAGTTTTACATCTGAATTGGGCCCAATCGGATCACCGCCCAATTATGCTTGATGCATGTTCTGAAGCTGAGAATTTTGTGAGGCCCAAGAGAACGAGAAAGTTTCATTTTGAAGAAGTTTGGACCCAAAATGTGGATTGTAAGCGCGTTGTTTTGGAGGCAGTAAGTGAAACCAACCACAATGACGGTTACCCATTACTGAAAGAGTGCCTACAACAATGTAGACACCGACTTCAAAAGTGGAGTAAAGGTACTTCTTTCTCCATTAGGAAAAATATCACGATTCATCAACGCATCCTTCAGGAGATATACAACAAGCCTCCCCCATGGGATTTTGATGAAATTAAGAGAGTGGAGTTTCGTCTTGATAAAGCTTTGGAGGATGAAGAGATTTATTGGAAGCAGCGGTCAAGAGAAAATTGGCTTCAATGGGGGGATAGAAATACTAGATGGTTCCATAAGCAAGCCACTCAGAGGAGGAAAAGAAATGAGATCCGATCGATTTATGATTCAAATGGTGTTTTTATTACAGAAAAGGATTCGATGGAGCAGGCTTTTATTTCTTATTTTTCTGATTTATTTTCCTCCACTAAACCTCAAATGGAATGCATAGATTTGGCTTTGCAGGACATCAAGACAAGGGTTACTCAAGAGATGAATGCCAATTTGTTGGCCCCTTTTACAAGGGAGGAGATTGTGAAAGCTATCAAACAAATGCATCCCACCAAAGCACCAGGGCCCGATGGATTTCCTGCTCTCTTCTATCAGAAATTTTGGAAAGAGGTTGGTGATATTACCATTTCCAATTGTTTAGAGATCCTGAACCGAAATAGATCAGTGAAGGATTGGAATGATACTTTTATTGCTCTAATTCCAAAAGTGAAACATCCGAGCCTGATCTCGGACTTTAGACCAATTAGCCTGTGTAATGTGTCGTACAAAATAATCTCTAAAGTCCTAGTAAATCGCATGAAGTGGATTTTACAAGATGTTATATCCGAAAATCAGTCTGCTTTTGTTCCTGGACGGTCAATTTTTGATAATGTGATTATGGGACATGAATGCTTGCATGCAATTAAAAGCAGGAAAAAGGGCCGTTGTGGTTGGTTAGCAATGAAATTAGATATGAGTAAGGCCTACGATCGGGTCGAATGGCCTTTTTTGGAAAGATTGATGTTAAAATTGGGGTTTGATGTCCGTTGGGTTCACCTAATAATGGAATGTGTTAGTACTCCAAATTTTTCCATTCTGATTAATGGTGTTCCAACGAGTAGGATTACTCCGACTCGTGGGTTAAGACAAGGGGATCCTCTGTCTCCTTATCTTTTCCTGATGGTTTCAGAAGTTCTGTCATCTCTTATCACAGGAGCCATGTCTGGACAAAATATAACTGGATTTAAGCCAGGGAAACTTTGTCCTGCGATCTCCCATCTTTTCTTTGCAGATGATAGCCTTATATTTTGTAAAGCGTCAATTGAACAGGTGTGGGCACTACGAAATCTTATATCGATGTATGAGAAGGCATCAGGGCAGAAGATTAATATGGCTAAATCTGCTTTATTTTTATCCCCAAATGTGAACTCTGAATTTAGTGTAATACTTGCTGACTTAATGGGTATGCCTATCGTGAGAAATCTTGGTAGATATTTGGGCGTTCCTTCGACCTTTAGTAGAAGACGGAGAGATGATTTTAGAGACATTAAGCAGCGTGTCTGGCAAACTCTTCAGGGCTGGAAGGGTCAATTCTTTTCGGTGGGTGGTAAAGAAATTCTAATCAAGAGTATTGCCCAAGCTATTCCTTCGTACATGATGAGCTGTTTTCGTCTCCCTAAAACATTATGTGATGATTTACATGCTATGATGGCCCGATTTTGGTGGGGTTCGACAGATTCAAAACGGAAGATCCATTGGAAGAAATGGTCTCAAGTTTGTCTCCCGAAGGAGATGGGAGGTTTAAATTTTCGAGACTTGGAGCTATTCAACAAAGCTCTCCTGGCAAAACAAGTGTGGAGGATGTTTTCAAACCCAACGTTGCTAGCATCGAGGGTTATTCAAGGGCGATATGCAAATCAGATGTCCCTTTTGCATGCTCCAATTAAGACCAAATGTTCGGTCTTTTGGAGGGGTTTTGTGTGGGCACGTGATCTTTTGACACAAGGTCTGCGGAAACGAATTGGGAATGGTCAATCTACACAGTTTTTTACAGACCCATGGTTTCCAAGAGGAAGTACTTTTAAACCAATTTCGATTCCTGGTACTTTGCAACACAGGTCTACATTAGTCTCTGATTTCTTTACGCCTTCAATGGGATGGGATATATGTAAATTACAATCTGTGGTGATTCAGGAAGATGTGGATGTTATCGAGGCAATCCCAATTAGCACAACAAATGAAGAAGATAAATGGATCTGGCACTTCTGTTCGAATGGTATGTATAGTGTAAAGAGTGGATATAAGCTAGCTAGAAGATTGTCAGTTGGGTTTGAATCATCTAGCACTGATGATCAGAGATTGTGGTGGAAGGTTTTATGGAAAGCAAAAATTCCACAAAAAATCAAAATATTTATTTGGAAAGCTTTCCATGGTTGTTTACCTACTAGGTATGATCTATGGAAACGTGGCATTGACATCTATCCTGTATGTCAAAGTTGTAAAGCCAAATGGGAGACTGTTGACCATGCTTTATGTGGATGCAGGAGGTCTAAACAGATATGTGATAACATGTTTCCTCGATTAGATGCCCATATTCCGGTTGGTAATGTTTTTGCGGATCGTATCATTTGTCTTGCTAAGGGCCTTCAGATGGAGTCTTTTGAACGAGCATGTATTACTTTTTGGACTTTATGGAATGATAGAAATACTTTTGTTCATAATGTTCCTATTATGGAATGGTCAAAAAGGTGTGAGTGGATATATGATTATTGGTTGGAATACAAACCAAAGCAGACTGGTATTGACACACTGTGGCAGCAGGTGGAGACAAACCTTTCGCTGGTGGGTGATAGGGCATCATTTGGGGTGCAGGATACGATGGTTTCTTTGTTTACAGATGCTGCGATTCGACCATCGTTGAAAGGTGCAGGTATGGGTGTGGTTGTCCTTGATAATTGTGGGCAAACTGTAGCAGCAATGGAATTCTTTGAGGAAGCTTCACTCTCGATCCTCGCAGCTGAAGTTAAAGCAATCGTTGTGGGCTTGAGGTTATTACAACGCATGGACATTACACATGCTAATATCCACTCCGATTCCTCAAACGCAATAAGGATGATTCGTGGAGATATTCCTATTATGACTGAGGTTTATCATTGGATTCAACAAATTCGAGCAATGGGTCCAACGTTTCAAGAGTTATCTTTCATTCATGTATCTAGAGAATGCAATGGACGGGCTGATCTGCTGACCAGGCATGCCCTGGATCACCGAAATTCTATGTTATGGATTGGAAATGTTCCGCAACAAATTTCTTCAATGAGTGGTTCTACTCATTGCACTTGTAATGATCTTTCTACTATGATTTAATGAAATGGAATTCCTTCTCAAAAAAAAAAAAAAAAAAAAAAAAAAATTAATATAACATTTTATATTAAAACATACATGAAAACAAGCATTGATATATATTGATTATTCTCATTCATAATATAACTAATTATATTAATTCTCATGAAAATAATCATAAGCATGCATGCTACATTAATAAAATATAACAATTATATTTAACTAAATTAATGTCATGCATCATGCTTCACCAATTTCATATATATAATATAACGATTATATTAAATAACTCATGAAATTAAATTCATGCATAATTACCATACATTATGACAATTATAACATAAATATGCATGAAAACTTGCTTAACCTATGGTTGGAATTTAAGCTATATGACATCCATAAAGCAAATAAATAGCAATTGAACCGGTTAATTTTGGCCCCTAGGATAAAATAAAGCATAAATTACAATAATTATAGCTAAATTCTATCCTAAAAGTCCTTATGCAGCTCCAAATATTGGTCTAGACCGCCTGAACCGATCCGAACCACTTCAAACCAGCTACCAAAACCACGAACCGAGCCAAATTCCAGCTGAACTGGACCAAATCGGACCTAGCCCAGCAAGACCGCGTGAACCGGACCGCCCAACAGCCTTGAACCGTCCTGTTTGTGAATTTCTAGTGCGTGCTGTAATCGTGACAACGTTGCAATTTCTCCGATTTTTATCTCATAAAAACCTATTCTAGACCCGGACTTACATAGGACTCGATTTTACATAAAATACCCGAAACACCGGGCCCTTACATTATCAAATCACATAAAAAATAGTAAAATCTATGGCCATAAAATTAACCTAAATAGTTCAATGCAAATCATACATACATTATGCATTAATCAATCCATCCAATAGCCAATGCAAATTTTAGAGAAACAAAATTATATCTACGATTGACTCTGATACCAATTGAAGGATTGGAATTCCATAATTCCGTAAAGCGGAAGCGTGATTGGGACTGATTCATTATTAATTTTATTTAATCTAAAATACCAATACATTGGCAATAATATTAGAACTATTCTAAATATATATTAAGGCCATGCATACAAAAATATTAGATATAAATCTAATTTATAAAGTAACAAATTACTTACTCTCGTTGACGACTCAAATTAAATTCACCAACAGCATGTGAATTAATCACGAATTAGTGTGAACACCACCACTATGACTACACCGGTATAACTTTGAGACTTCTAGAGGCAGGAGACTGGTGGGAGTCTAGAGGAAGCCTTGAGGAGAATTCTCTGAGAGGAGGAGAATGAATGGGATGTCTTTCACCCCACCTCAGGGGTCCTATTTATAGGTAAAGGCCAAGACCTTTTTCCTAATAGGAAAAGGAAGACTTTTTCCTAATAGGAAAAGGTCTCTAATTTTAATAATTAATTAATTAATTCCTAATTAATTAATTTCCCTAATTAAATATCATATATTTAATATTAGGGATTTTATTAAAATTAAAATTAATATGAATCCATTTCATATTAAATTTATTTGGGCTCTAATTTTAATAAATAATTAATTAATTCCATAATTAATTAATTTACCCAATTAAATATCATATATTTAATCTTAGGGATTTTATTAAAATTAAAATTAATATGAATCCAATTCATATTAAATTTATTTGAACTCTTTCAAAAATTTTCTCTCAAGAATTAATTTTTGAAATGAATTCAAAAATTATATTATAAAGTTTCATAAACATTATATTATAATACATCAATATACATTATACGATTCCCCAAATAAATTGAACACTTTCAATTTACAATTTATACTTAATTGCCTCAAGTCTCTTTACGAGCTACCAGTGGGACCTAATGGACCTACAGATCAGAAGCTCCAACGATACGAGACTAATTGGTCGAACTCATTGACCAAGTTTAGTCAACATTCGTTAACTGTGGGTCACTCCACTAAAGATCCACAGCTGCACTCTTCTTGCTGTAGAATATTTCTGTGTCCATGGATATCGACCAAGCAGTAAGTCAATCCTTCACGTCTGTTCGTAACACCAGCTAGGTCAAATTACCGTTTTACCCCTGGGTTACCTCTGGTTCCTTAAGTACTACTGATTCCTCTAATGAACAAGTTGTTTAGAGTCCAACCACTAAACAGGAGTTCCTCTCAGGCTAGGAGAAGATGGCGCGCCTTTGTTCAAGCCTTGAAATCAGCTCTTAAGGGAACACACATCTACTTACCCCAATAGGGGAAGGAGTGAATTTCATCTTGTACTGTTATGTTCCCAGCCCCCATTCGGTCTTGCCCCTGAAATGGTAGGCTTATTGAGTCGGTGACCTGGCCACTCTCACCCATACAAATCTAAGGACAATCCCTCCTGAAAGGGGTTCATAACATACTCAGGCTTGAGATTGAGTTACCTAGGTCATTCTTTTGAAATAGAAACCTAAACTAGTTAACGGCGTTACAACTAGTGGTTACTATTTCGCGGTCCGGTCTTATGCAAACTCATTGCATAGGATACCCCCACCCGCATGTCTCCTACATGGATGCTTTGGATCATTGCATCTGTCGAATACAAGGTGGGACGTATCACATAGTGTCACCAGGATAAGGTACCCAGCATTATCCCTATACTATAGACCTTTTAGGTTGTTACTTGGACACTGCTCCCCGTATGTCCCCACATACTAGTCCAAGTTTCATTTAAACAACCTTGGATCTTAGTTTATTGGATTTAGGGTTTATTAATGCAAACTCGATTATTCAATAACCAAATTACTGAATTACTCAAATAACACTTTATTGAGATCGATTAATTTGTTTCATTTACTATCTACGAGTTTTAGGGCATAAAACCCAACAGTCCCTTAACTAGTTTAGGTTTCTATTGTTCTTGACCATTTCCTGTTGTCGTCTTTGTCTTTTAGCCTCTCTTTCCTCTAGTGTCTTCCTTCTCATCATTATTGTCTTCGGTGACACAGGCGTAATCGACACTTCCTTTTCCTCAGTATCTCTCTCTCTCCCCCCTCTTGTTTTAGTCATGCCCTAAAACTCGTAGATAGTAAATGAAACAAATTAATCGATCTCAATAAAGTGTTATTTGAGTAATTCAGTAATTTGGTTATTGAATAATCGAGTTTGCATTAATAAACCGTAAATCCAATAAACTAAGATCCAAGGTTGTTTAAATGAAGCTTGGACTAGTATGTGGGGACATACGGGGATCAATGTCCAAGTAACAACCTAAAAGGTCTATAGTATAGGGATAAGGCTGGGTACCTTATCCTGGTGACACTATGTGATACGACCCACCTTGTATTCGACAGATGCAATGATCCAAAGCATCCATGTAGGAGACATGCGGGTGTGGGTATCCTATGCAATGAGTTTGCATAAGACCGGACCGCGAAATAGTAACCACTAGTTGTAACGCCGTTAACTAGTTTAGGTTTCTATTTCAATAGAATGACCTAGATAACTCAATATCAAGCCTGAGTATGTTATGAACCCCTTTCAGGAGGTATTGTCCTTAGATTTGTATGGGTGAGAGTGGCCAGTTCACCGACTCAATAAGCCTACCATTTCAGGGGCAAGACCGAATGGGGGCTGGGAACATAACAGTACAAGATGGAATTCACTCCTTCCCCTATTGGGGTAAGTAGATGTGTGTTCCCTTAAGAGCTGATTTCAAGGCTTGAACAAAGGCGCGCCATCTTCTCCTAGCCTGAGAGGAACTCCTGTTTAGTGGTTGGACCCTAAACAACTTATTCATTAGAGGAATCAGTAGTACTTAAGGAACCAGAGGTAACCCAGGGGTAAAACGGTAATTTGACCCAGCTAGTGTTATGAACACACGTGAAGGATTGACTTACTGCTTGGTCGATATCCCTGGACACAGAAATATTCTACAGTGAGAAGAGTGCAGCTGTGGGTCTTTAGTGGAGTGACCCACAGTTAACGAATGTTGACTAAACTTGGTCAATGAGTTTGGCCAATTAGTCTCGTATCGTTGGAGCTTCTGATCTGTAGGTCCATTAGGTCCCACTGGTAGCTTGTAAAGAGACTTGAGGCAATTAAGTATAAATTGTAAATTGAAAGTGTTCAATTTATTTGGCGAATTGTAAAATGTATATTGATGCATTATAATATAAAGTTTATGAAACTTTATAATATAATTTTTGAATTAATTTCAAAAATGAATTCTTGAGAGAAAATATTTGAAAGAGTTCAAATAAATTTAATATGAATTGGATTCATATTAATTTTAATTTTAATAAAATCCCTAAGATTAAATATATGATATTTAATTGGGAAAATTAATTAATTATGGAATTAATTAATTTTTTATTAAAATTAGAGACTTTTTCCTATTAGGAAAGAAAATATTTGAAAGAGTTCAAATAAATTTAATATGAATTGGATTCATATTAATTTTAATTTTAATAAAATCCCTAAGATTAAATATATGATATTTAATTAGGGAAATTAATTAATTATGGAATTAATTATTTATTTATTAAAATTAAAGACCTTTTCCTATTAGGAAGAAGGTCTTGGCCTTTACCTATAAATAGGACCCCTGGGGTGGGGTGAAAGGTATCTCATTCATTCTCCTACTCTCAGAGAATTCTCCCAAAGGCTCCCACAAGTTTCCTGCTTCTAGAAGTCTCAGAGTCATACCGGTGTAGCCATAGTGGTGGTGTTCGCACTAGTTCGTGATTAGTTCACAAGCAGTTGGTGAATTTAATCTGAGTCGTCAACGAGAGTAAGTAATTTGTTACTTTATAAATTAGATTTAGATCTAATATTTTTGTATGCTTAGCCTTAATATATATTTAGAATAGTCCTAATATTATTGCCAATGTCTTGGTATTTTAGATTAAACAAAATTAATTACGAATCGATCCAAATCACGCTTCCTCTTTACGGAATTACGGAATTCCAATCCTTCAATTGGTATCAGAGCCGATCGTAGATCTAATTTTGTTTCTCTAAAATTTGCATTGGATATTGGTGGGATTGATTAATGCATAATGTATGTATGATTTGCATTGAACCTTTTAGGTTAATTTTATGGCCATAGATTTTACTTTTTTTATGTGATTTGATCATGTAAGGGCCCGGTGTTTCGGGTATTTTATGTAAAATCGAGTCCTATGTAAGTCCGGGTCTAGAATAGGTTTTTATGAGATAAAAATCATAGAAATTGCGACGTTGTCACGATTACAGCACGCGCTAGAAATTCGCAAACAGGATGGTTCAAGGCTGTTGGGCGGTCCTGTTCACGCGGTCTGGCTGGGCTGGGATCGATTTGGTCCTGTTTAGCTGGAATTTGGCTCGGTTCGTGGTTTTCGTAGCTGGTTCGAAGTGGTTCGGATTGGTTCAGGCGGTCTAGACTAGTATTTGGAGCTGCAGAAGGACTTTTAGGATAGAATTTAGCTATAATTGTTGTAATTTATGCTTTATTTTATCCTAGGGGCCAAAATTAACCGGTTCAATTGCTATTTATTTGCTTTATGGATGTCATATAACTTAAATTCCCACCGTAGGTTAAGCAAGTTTTCATGCATATTTATGTTATAATTGTTATAATGTATGGTAATTATGCATGAATTTAATTTCATGAGTTATTTAATATAATCGTTATATTAAATATATGAAATTGAAAAAGCATGATGCATGACATTAATTAGATAAATATAATTGTTATATTTTATTAATGTAGCATGCATGATTAGCATTATTTTCATGAGAATTAATATAATTAGTTATATTATGAATGAAAATAATCAATATATATCAATGCTTGTTTTCATGTATGATTTAATATAAAATGTTATATTAATTAAATGAAAATGGAATAGCATTGAGCATGACATTAATTAGATTAATATAAGAGTTATATTATATTAATGTCAAATTTCATGTAATTTAATTTTGTGGATGTTTTATTAATATAATGGATATTTATTAAATGAAATTGAAATTGCATGAGGGATGACACCACCTTAGATTAATATAATCGTTATATTATCGTTATTGGCGTCTTAATAATATGGTGTTTAATAATTAGAATATGATTGTTATTTTTCCAACACCATAGAAGTATGTTATAGGGCTAATCATTAAAATTTTATAATAAGTTATAAAATTGATTAGAAACCGTCAACCTATAACAAAGAGTTGCATGCAAACATAGGACCTTAGGTTAAATTGAATTAATTTTAAAATGTTTAAAATTAATTAGACTTAAGCTCATTATAATTCTAATATGATTAGAATTATTTTCTTACTTAGAATTAAAAATAGTTTTAATTGACTAAGTAGGAAAAACATTACTATGATTATAAGGGAACTCTACCGGTTAAGTTCTGTCTAAGGCTGGGGGTACTTAAGATGACGGTTTACGGAACACCTCCTACCTGGGAACTAACCAGGAATACCGGAGTTGAATTAATCATAGCTAAATGTTAGCATGCAATGTCAGTAGGTTTATTAAAAGTGTTTAATTCACCTAGATCTTTAGAGTAAAGATTTATCATAACGATTGGTTATAAGGGAACTCTACCGGTAAAGTTCTGTCTAAGGCTGGAGGTACTTAAGATGACGGTTTACGGAACACCTGCTACCTGGGAACTGAGCCGGAACTTGAGTTGAATTAACCATAGTTATATTAGCATGCAATGTCTCTAGGTAATTAAAAGTGTTTAATCCACCTAGACATCAGAGAAAAGACCTATATATATAAAAGTTATATGCAGGCATAGACTTAGATAGATTCACTTAGCCGGAGTTTACCTAAGTAATAGACCCTATAATTATAAAAATACTTAGTGGGAGGAAATATATCAAAACAAGATTTTCATAAATCAAGTTTTGCTCTCACGTCCTCAAAAGTTCACAACGTGAGGTTCATGCTTGGCCTCGAGTCACCCTGGGAGTGACCCCCTACGGATGGTGTTTGCATGGATTAATATCAAGGTGAATGAGGGAGTATTTTATAGTAAGTGGGAGCAGGACACGTGTCAACATATCCTACGGCCTCCTCCATTAGGTTGCACCGTGAGATGCCCATGATCTGCCTGCGAGTCGCCCTAGGAGCGATCACCCTACAGAGGGCTTGATCATGGGAGTCGGAACAATGCAAACTCCAGAAATGGATAGGGTTTCTTAGGTCCATTTCCATCTTTGACTTTTCCTACGGTAGCATCGTTGGGGCCGACCTCTGAAATCTGAAAAATGGAGGGTCACACTTACGGGAAATTGTTAAGGTGTTAATAATTTGCTGACCGAAAAACGGTAGCTAAGAACTATTGGAATATGAGTAATTCCGAGAATAGGGATTGGCTGAGATTGTCTCAATTTAGAATTGAAATGGGTTAATGCTGAAGGTGTACATATTACACATGCGGAAGCAATTGAAGATCGAAAGCACTTAAGACATTCAATTTTACTCCTAAAGCATGCATGTTCTAGAAAAGACAGAATAGAGAGTTTAGAAAACACCAACCTTTGTAGCTCACTTATGTTGAACTCCTTGTGGTGTTTGCCTCTCCTATGCTCCTTGGACAACCTCTAGAGTCTTCCCCACTATACTCCGGGCCAAGAACGACTTGTGGGAGTCTATATAAGATAGGGAATGGGAAGGGAATGCTTGAAACATCAAACAATGGAGAAGAATGAGAGATGAGAGAACTTTGAGTCCAAATTCCAGCAGCATAACATTAAGGAAATGACTCTCTTGTGTTTGAATATGATTCAAACTCATTTTAAAGACATTCTCCATGCAAAGCCAAGCCTCAAGACACAAGACACATGGTGTATTTGCAAGCTCAAGTGGATTCTAGGTATACATTACACAAGACATGCAACAATGCATGAGTGAGTTGTCTTTCCACTTTGAATGATCATGCATTAAGTGGATTTCCAACTAAATCCACTAAATTCAAATTGAAATCAAATTTCAAGCTTGCAAATTACCCCCAATTTCAATTCTAAATTGAAATTTATTGCTTGGTAATTAATTTGAAAATTTTCAAATTAATTTTGATATGATTAATCTAATTAATCTTTGTTATCTTGTGCAATTCCATATATATGATTCCTAATACATATATATAGTATTCAAAACACTTTTAAATACTTCATCTCTCATTTTCTAATTTAATTCATAATTAAATTATTGTGTCAAACACAATTTACGACAATACCCTTTTTCCCGATTTTGAACGATTCAAAGCTTCCTATCTTTTGTTCTAGGCTTAATTCCGATATGAGCTAGTAGGGGGACCTAATGGACCTATAGATCATGGGCTCCAACGATTCGAGGCTAACCGACTAATCTCATTGTCCAAGCTAGCCAACATTCGTTAACTATCGGGACACTCCACTAAAGCCCGATAGTTGCACTCCCCTCACTATAGATATATTTCCGTCCACTTGATTTAACCATGATTAGTAAGTCGATCCTTCACAGGTTGTTCGTAGCTATAGCTAGGTCAATAAGCCGTTTTACCCCTATAGTACTTCTAGTTCCTTAAGTCCCACTGATCCTCTAATGAACAATTGGTTTATGGTCCAACCAATAAACCGAGTCCCTCTCGGGCCAATGAGAGGGCCGGATCCCTTTGTTCAAGCCCCGGAGTCAACACTTAAGGGAACAACCTTTCTACTATCCCTTATTCGGGTAGGAGTGAATTCCTTCTTGCACGACTATGTCCCCAGCTATCTACCCGTTCCTATCCCTGAAATGGGAGGCTTATTGAGTCGGTGATACTGAGCCACTCTCACCTATACAGATCTAAGGATAAGCCCGAATAAACAGGAGTTCATAGTTAGCTCAAGATTAAGATCGAGTTACCTAGGTCATCACATGAAATAGTCAGTCTCGTCAGTAAACGATGTTATAAAGCGAGAGCGACTTATTTCTCGGTCCTGGTCTTATGCAAACTCATTGCATAGGACACCCCCACTCGCATGTCTCTACATGGACGATTTAGGATCACATCGTCTATACCATCTATAAAGTGGGCCGCATCTCATAGTGTCTCTAGAATAAGGTACCCAACCCTATTCCTATACTATAGACCGTTTTGGCTATTACTCAAGCTTGATCCACTTTTATGTCTCTACATAAAGCTCAAGTGTTCATCCTATAGCCATGGATCTTAGTTTATTGGATTTGGGTTATATATGTGCAATTTAATTTATTCAGTAATGACTTTTACTGAATCAATCTCGATAACACCTTTATCGAATAAGTATATAATTCGTTTAACATTCATTATCTACGAGTTTTAGGGCACCAATCCCAACAAATGCAACAATACTTATCAAGTTAATTTGTTTGTTCTATCAGCAATGAAACGTTCTTTGTATGCCTCTAATAACGCCAATTACAAAACTGGTATTTCTAATACAACTAAGAAAATGAACTTAGACACTAAATGTGTGGTATTTGTCTTAACTAAGGACGGTCCTCAAGCCCATATGTCTAATTTATCCGAAATTGTTCATGATGAATATGACATAGACTGCTTAGCACATCTCAATGAAAATAAATTTGATTTATTGATCATTGAAACGTGTATAGTGGAAAATGATGATTCAGCCTGGATCCTTGATTCAGCCTGGATCCTTGATTCAGGTGCCACTCATCACGTATGCTCTTCCTTTGAGGGAATGAGCTCCTGGCAACAGTTGGATGCTGGGGAAATGACTCTCAGAGTTGGGACTGGGGAGCTCATTTCAGCTAAAGTAGTGGGAGATATTAAAATGTTCTTCTCCAGGGAACACTATATGTTATTAGATAGCGTATATATAGTTCCCAGAATAAAAAGAAATTTGATTTCTATTTCTTGTTTGCTAGAACAAGGGTATTCAGTGTCCTTTTCTGTGAATGAAGCTTTCATTACTAAAAGGGGTGCTGATATATGTTTTGCAAAAATGGAGAACAATTTGTATGTCTTAAGACCAATAGAGTCTAGTGCTATTTTGAACAATGAAATGTTTAAAACAGCTGAGACTCAACCAAAAAGGCAAAAAGTTTCTCAAAGTACCTATTTTTGGCACTTGAGACTTGGTCACATAAATCTCAATAGGATTGAGAGATTGGTTAAGAACAGACTTCTAAGCCAGTTAGAAGATGGTACTTTACCTTCATGTGAGTCATGTCTCGAAGGTAAGATGACCAAACGACCTTTTACTGGAAAAGGTTATCGTGCCAAGGAGCCCTTAGAACTCGTACATACGGATCTCTGTGGTCCAATGAATGTAAGAGCTCGATGAGGGTATGAATATTTCATCTCTTTCATAGATGATTATTCAAGGTATGGTTATTTATACCTAATGAGTCATAAGTCTGAAGCCCTTGAAAAGTTCAAGGAGTACAAAACTGAAGTTGAGAACTTGTTAGGTAAGACCATTAAAACACTTCGATCTGATCGAGGTGGAGAGTATTTGGACTTAAAATTCCAAAACTATTTGATAGAACATGGAATATCGTCCCAACTCTCAGCACCAGGTGCTCAACAGAATGGTCTATCTGAAAGGAGAAACAGAACCTTGTTAGACATGATTCGATCTATTATGAGCTATGCTTAGTTGCCTAGTTCTTTTTGGGGTTATGCAGTAGAGACTGTAGTTTATATTTTGAATGTTGTTCCCTCAAAGAGTGTTTCTAAAACACCATTTGAGCTTTGGAAAGGGCGTAAAGCTAGTTTACGTCATTTCAGAATTTGGGGTTGCCCTGCACATGTTTTAGTAGCAAAACCAAAAGAAATTGGATTCACGTTCAAAATTATGTCTATTCGTAGGCTACCCAAAAGAAACAAGAGGTGGATACTTCTTTGATCCAAAAGAAAATAAAGTGTTTGTATCGACAAATGCTACTCTCTAGGAAGAAGACCACGTTAAAGAACACATACCACGCAGTAAAATTGTGTTAAGTGAACTTTCTGGTAAAGCTACAAATAAATCAACAAGAGTTGTTGATGAGGTTGAACCTTCAACAAGAGTTGTTGATGAGCCCAGTTCAGAGGCTGGACCTTCAACAAGAGTTATTGATGAGCCCAATACATCTGGTCAAGTCTATCTTTCTCAAGAGTTGAGAATGCCTCGACGTAGTGGGAGGATTGTTATTCAACCTGAACGCTATCTGGGTTTAGCAGAAACTCCAACTGTCATACCTAATGATGGGGTTGAGGATCCATTGACCTTTAGACAGGCAATGAATGATGTGGACCATGACCAGTGGGTTAAAGCTATGGACCTAGAGATGGAGTCTATGTAATTCAATCAAGTCTGGGATCTTGTAGACCTGCCTGAAGGGGTTAAACCCATAGGGTGCAAATGGATCTACAAGAGAAAACGAGACGCAGCTGGGAAAGTACAGACTTTCAAAGCTCGACTTTTGGCAAAGGGTTATACCCAAAAGAAGGGGGTGGACTATGAGGAAACCTTTTCCCCAGTTGCCATGTTAAAGTCGATAAGAATTCTCTTGTCCATTGCCACCTTTTATGGTTATGAGATTTTGCAAATGGATGTCAAGACTGCTTTTCTGAATGGCAATCTTGATGAGAACATCTTTATGTCTCAACTAGAGGGGTTCGCTGCTCAAGGTCAGGAGCAAAAAGTTTGCAAGCTTAGACGATCCATTTATGGGTTGAACAAGCTTCCAGATCTTGAAATATAAAGTTTGACACTGCTGTCAAATCTTATGGCTTTGACCAGAACGATGATGAGCCTTGTGTTTACAAAAGGATTATCAACAGTTCAGTAGCTTTTCTGGTGTTGTATGTAGATGATATTTTTCTCATTGGGAATGATGTAGAATATCTAGCTGACATTAAAAAATGGCTATCAATTGAGTTCCAAATGAAAGATTTAGGTGAAGCTCAGTATTCTAGGGATTCAAATTATTAGGAATCGTAAGAACAGAACGTTAGCCCTGTCTCAAGCATCATATATAGACAAGATGTTGTCTAGATATAAGATGTAGAATTCAAAGAGGGGTTTACTACCCTTCAGGCATGAAGTTCCTTTGTCTAAGGAACAGTGTCCTAAGACACCTCAAGAAATTTAGGATATGAGACGCATCCCTTATGCTTCAGTTGTGGGCAGTCTTATGTACGCCATATTGTGTACTAGGCCTGACAGTTGCTATGTAGTTGGGATAGTCAGCAAGTACCAGTCCAATCCAGGGTTAGACCACTGGACTGTAGTTAAAAATATCCTCAAGTTTCTTCGGAGAACGAGGGACTATCAGCTTGTGTATGGCTCTAAGGATTTGATCCTTACAGGATACACAGACTCTGACTTTCAGACTGATAAGGATTCTAGGAAATCCACATCAGGGTCAGTATTTACCCTCAACGGAAGAGCTATAGTCTGGCGTAGCATCAAGCAAGGATGCATTGCAGACTCCACCATGGAGGCCGAATATGTCGCTGCTTGTGAAGCAGCTAAGGAGGCTGTATGGCTACGGAAGTTCTTGATGGATTTGGAAGTTGTTCCAAATATGAACTTGCCAATCACCCTTTACTGTGATAATAGTGGTGCAGTGGCAAATTCTAAAGAACCTCGCAGTCATAAAAGAGGCAAGCACATAGAACGCAAATATCATCTCATCAAAGAGATCGTGCAACGAGGGGACGTGATCGTCACGAAGGTAGCCTCTGAGCACAATATTGCTAATCCATTTACGAAGGCTCTCACGGCTAAAGTGTTCGAGGGTCATCTAGAGGGTCTAGGTCTGCGAGATATGTACATAGAATAATCTAGGGCAAGTGGGAGAAGTGTAATGGGTATTGTGAATGCCCTAGTTTATTGTATTTATCTGTATTTGTACATTTCATGTATTATACAGTATTAATACAAACTACTATTCCTACTTCAATGATTATTCATTCAATTTTGATTGTTGATGTACATTGCCCACTAGAGTTTTAGTTCAAGTGGGAGTTGTTGGGTTTTATGCCCTAAAACTCGTAGATAGTAAATGAAACAAATTAATCGATCTCAATAAAGTGTTAATTGAGTAATTCAGTAATTTGGTTATTGAATAATCGAGTTTGCATTAATAAACCCTAAATCCAATAAACTAAGATCCAAGGTTGTTTAAATGAAACTTGGACTAGTATGTGGGGACATACGGGGATCAGTGTCCAAGTAACAACCTAAAAGGTCTATAGTATAAGGATGAGGTTGGGTACCTTATCCTGGTGACACTATGTGATACGACCTACCTTGTATTCGATACAGATGCAATGATCCAAAGCATCCATGTAGGAGACATGCGGGTGGGGGTATTCTATGCAATGAGTTTGCATAAGACCGGACCGCGAAATAGTAACCACTAGATGTAACGCCGTTAACTAGTTTAGGTTTCTATTTCAATAGGATGACCTAGGTAACTCAATCTCAATCTCGAGTCTGTTATGAACCCCTTTCAGGAGGGATTGTCCTTAGATTTGTATGGGTGAGAGTGGTGATAACTGCCCAAAAGGTAGTTATTTAGGCCTCAATTATATAGGGATTTGTGTGTCCTTTATGCTTATTAGGGGTTGTTTTGGATAGATATTACATGTTTTAACTCATTTGGAAGAATGGAAGCATTGGAAATTATTTTGTGCAGATTATGCTGTTGAGCGACTGGAGGGAGCAAATTCTGTGCTACAGCAAAACTAGGAACAGAACTGCCACATCACAGCTCGTTAGCCAACTTCATGAACCGACTTCTGTTGAGTTATTTTCGGGATAAAGGAGCAAGGAGAGCCCTACACGTGTCCAAGTTGACCTAATTCAAGTCTCCTATCCTTCTATAAAAGGAAGTAGCCGTCCAAGTCAAAAGCATTCCATGTTTTCCCTTGGAAGCCGAATATTTTAGAGAGATTGAAGATCATCAAGAACACCATCTTCCGCAAGCTGATTAGGGAGTTTATTTTCTTTATTAACTTGTGGTTATGGACATGCATACTCAGATTGTAATTCGTATTCCTATGCCTATTATGAACTAAGTAGCTTAAGGTGTTGGTTAGGAATAATGTGATTATTGTGCTTCATCTCTAGTAATTTATTGACTATCGCATTTTGGTTAATGATCAATAATATTGCTAGAGCATATCTTAGAACAATCACTAAATCCTAACCAGCGTCAGTCTTTAATCTGTTTATCTATTTGTTTACTCATTCTATCATTTATTTTGCTTCAGCATAATTCCGATAAAACCAAATCATTTTACTATTCTTGAAACCATTGGAAAGTTACACAAAAATAGGTAGAGTAGAAACTAATCCAGGGCTCGGATTGATAATATTACTTGTTGCAGACTGTGTATACTTGCACAGGAATTCTAGAGTATTTTATATCATATTTTTACTCACTCTAGGAACTCAACAAGTTTTTGGCGCCGTTGCCGGGGACTTGGATAAGTTTTGATCTGATCTATTTTGTGTATGTGTTTTAGTGGTTTGGTGCTAGAACTTTTTGTTTGATTGTTTCTTTTGTTTTTGCAGGTGTGAGTTTGGTGCATGAGCGATCCACCTGGGGTGCGGTTTGAGCTTGATCCAGAAATTGAAAGGACATTTAGGAACAGAAGGAGAGAGCAGCGCAGAAACCAGATGGAGAACGTGCCGCAACTTCCGCAGGTTCCTGAAGGTCCAGCAGACGCAAACCCCCAGCAGAATCCATTGCTGCAGCAAAACCCACTATTTGAGCAAAATGAGTATCAAAATAATCAGGCTGAGAATCCTTTCTTGGTAGCGAACGATAGGACCAGAGCCATTCGAGCATATGCTGTTTCGATGTTTAATGAGTTGAATCCAGGAATTGCACGTCCCCAAATCCAAGCGGCGAATTTTGAAATTAAACCGGTAATGTTTCAGATGTTGCAAACCGTGGGACAATTCTATGGTTTGACATCTGAAGACCCTCATTTACATCTTAAGTCTTTTCTAGGAGTTAGTGATTCTTTTGTAATTCAAGGAGTGCCTAGAGATGCTCTTAGATTAACTTTGTTCCCGTATTCTCTTAGAGATGGAGCAAAGTCATGGTTAAACTCTTTTGCTCCAAGATCAATTAGGATGTGGGATGAGTTAGCTGAAAATTTTTTGAGTAAATATTTCCCACCTAATAGAAATGCTAAATTAAGGAGTGAAATAGTAGGGTTTAGGCAACTTGAAGATGAGACTCTTAGTGAGGCTTGGGAAAGGTTTAAGGAGCTTTTGCGAAAGTGTCCCCACCATGGTTTATCTCATTGCATTCAAATGGAAACATTCTACAATGGTTTAAATGGAGTAACCCAAGGTATGGTCGATGCCTCGGCTGGAGGGGCCCTTTTGGCAAAAACTTTTGATGAGGCTTATGAAATTTTAGAGAGGATATCTACTAATAGTTGTCAGTGGTCGGATGTTAGAGGCACAAATAAGAAGGTAAAGAGTGTGTTAGAAGTCGATGGTGTGTCCACCATTAGGGCTGATCTTGCTATGATTGCTAACGCTCTTAAGAATGTGACAGTGATTAGTCATCAGCAGCCACCAGCTATGGAACCTACTGCAGTGGTGAACCAAGTCACGGACGAAGCATGTGTCTATTGTGGTGAAGACCACAACTACGAGTTTTGCCCCAGCAATCCAGCTTCTGTGTTTTTTGTAGGTAATCAAAGGAACAACCCTTATTCTAACTTCTATAATCCAGGTTGGCTCAACCACCCTAACTTCTCATGGGGAGGTCAAGGAAGTAACGTACAAGCGCAACAAAAGATGAACCAGCCGGGATTTGCTAAAGCGCAGGTATTGCCCCAGCAAAATAAGCAGGCTTTGCCCCAGCAAAATTCGGGAAATTCTCTCGAGGCGATGATCAAAGAATTTATGGCTCGCACAGATGCCGCAATTCAAAGTAATCAAGCTTCGATGAGAGCCCTGGAATTGCAAGTGGGTCAGCTAGCTAATGAGCTGAAGGCAAGGCTTCAAGGAAAACTTCCATTAGATACTGAACACCCTAGAAGGGAAGGTAAGTAGTAGGTAAAGGCAGTTACTCTTAGGAGTGGTAAGCCATTAGAAGAAAGAATTGAGCCTAGTAAAACTCAGGTTATAGATAAAAATGGTGATAGCAATAATAATGTTGTTGTCGAGAAAGAGTTGGAGTCTGGTAAGGGTGCTGGAGGCAGCAATAAAAATGCTGGAGCATCTGGTTCTGTTCCAGATGTCGAACCACTTTATGTGCCGCCCCCACCTTATGTACCACCTCTACCTTTTCCACAGAGGCAAAAGCCTAAGAATCAGGATGGTCAATTTAAGAAGTTTTTAGAGATTCTTAAGCAATTGCATATAAATATCCCTTTAGTAGAAGCTATTGAGTAAATGCCTAATTATGCTAAATTTCTTAAGGATATTTTGACTAAAAAGAAAAGATTAGGTGAGTTTGAAACTGTATCTTTTACTGAGGAGTGTAGTGCTATTCTTAAGAATGGGCTACCCCCCAAGGCTAAGGATCCAGGGTCATTTACCATACCCGTGTCTATAGGTGGAAAAGAATTAGATAGAGCACTCTGTGATTTAGGTGCAAGCATTAACCTTATGCTTCTTTCGATCTATCGGAAGTTGGGTATTGGTGAAGCTAGGCCTACCACAGTCACACTCCAATTAGCTGTTAGGTCTATCACATATCCAGAGGGTAAAATTGAGGATGTCTTAGTAAAAGTGGATAAATTCATATTTCCTGTTGATTTTATTATTTTAGACTATGAGGCTGATAAAGATTTCCCAATTATTCTAGGTCGTCCATTTTTTGCTACTGGTAGGGCATTAATAGATGTTCAAAAAGGGGAATTAACAATGAGAGTCTGTAATGAGGAAGTGAAATTTAATGTGTTTAAAGCCATGAAATATCCAGAAGAAATGGATGATTGCTCCTTCATCAGGATTCTGGAGAGCACAGTTCTTGAGACAGCAATACAGGATTCGGCTGATAAGCATTCGGAAAAGCATGGAGAGGTTAGTTTAGAGGATTTAGAAGTTTGTTCTTTAGATAGGAAAAATGAAAAAGAAAAATTGTTTAGATGTGAGGATGTTTTTGAGTCTTTAGAGTTAGATCAAAGGAAGGCTCATCCTATTCAGTCATCCCTGATTGAGGCACCTACTTTAGATTTGAAGCCTTTGCCGGAGCATCTAAAGTATGTGTATCTTGGGGAAAGTGAGACGTTGCCAATTATTGTTGCATCAGCTTTAATGCCAGAGCATGAAGATGCCTTAATAAAATTGTTGCAGCAATACTGCAAGGCTATAGGTTGGACATTGGCTGATATTCAGGGAATTAGCCCATCTTTTTGTATGCATAAAATCACTCTAGAGGAGGGATCCTTTAGGAGTATTGAGCAACAAAGAAGGCTTAACCTTGCAATGAAAGAGGTTGTTAAAAAGGAGGTAATTAAATGATTGGATGCTGGGATCATTTATCCAATTGCCGATAGCAATTGGGTAAGCCCTTTCCAATGTGTTCCTAAGAAAGGAGGTGTCACTGTGGTGAGCAATAAAGATAATGAATTGATTCCAACCAGGACAGTAACTGGCTGGAGGGTTTGCATGGATTATAGAAGGCTTAATAAAGCTACCCGAAAGGATCATTTCCCTCTACCATTTATCGACCAGATGTTGGATCGATTGGCTGGTCAGGCCTACTACTGTTTCTTGGATGGTTATTCTGGGTATAACCAGATTACTATTGCTCTTGAGGATCAGGAGAAAACCACTTTCACCTGTCCTTATGGGACATTTGCTTTTAGGAGAATGCCTTTCGGCCTCTGCAATGCTCCAACAACATTTCAGCGGTGTATGTTAGCAATTTTTTCTAATATGATTGAGTCCACTGTTGAGGTATTTATGGACGATTTTTCAGTGTTTGGAGGGTCTTTTCAGAATTGTTTAGATAATTTGGGAAAAATGTTAAAAAGATGTGAGGATACCCATCTAGTTCTTAATTGGGAGAAATGTCACTTCATGGTGAAGGAGGGCATAGTGTTAGGACATAAAATTTCTAAAAATGGTCTACAAGTTGATAGAGCAAAAGTTGAGGTTATTGAAAGGCTAGAGCCACCGAATTCAGTGAAGGGAATTCAGAGTTTTTTAGGACATGCTGGATTTTATAGGAGGTTCATAAAGGATTTCTCCAAAATCAGTAAACCTCTTTGTAACTTGTTGTGCACTGATCATCTTTTTGACTTTAATGCAGATTGTAGGAAGGATTTTGAGACTTTAAAATCTGCTTTAATCTCAACACCCTTTCTTTGCACACCTAATTGGAATTTACCATTCGAGGTAATGTGTGATGCAAATGATGCTGCGGTAGCTGCGATACTGGGGCAAAAGCAGGGCAAATTTATCCATCCTATATACTATGCAATCAAGGTTTTAAATGAAGCACAAGTCAACTATACAACTACTGAAAAGGAGTTGTTAGCTGTGGTGTTCGCTTTTGAGAAGTTCCGGCCATATTTGGTTGGGTCCAAAGTCACGGTTTTCACGGATCATGCAACAATAAGGTACCTAATGTCTAAGAAAGATGCAAAGCCTAGACTAATTCGTTGGATTTTACTATTGCAGGAGTTAGACTTGGAGATAAAGGACAAGAAGGGATCAGAAAATGTCATTGCGGATCATTTATCTCGTTTTGATCCGTCATCATCTTTGCTAGAGCAATCTGCCATTTCCGATTCTTTTCCAGATGAACAGCTTTTTGCTGTTGAGGTAAAGGTAGTTAGGGATGTCCCTTGGTATGCTGATATTGCAAACTTTTTGGTAAAGGGAGTCACCCCTATTGACATGGATTGGAGGCAGAAGAAAAAGTTTAAGCATGATGCGAAGTTTTTCTATTGGGATGAGCCATTTATGTATAAGCAATACTCTGACGGTATTATTCGTAGGTGTGTTTCAGGTGCTGAAGCAAAGGAAATCCTGGAGCAATGTCACTCTTCACCGTATGGAGGTCATTAGCGGTCAGAGGACAACTATGAGGATTTTGCATTGCGGATTTTTCTGGCCTACATTATTCAAGGATGCCCATTGGTTCTACAAGCAATGTGATGCTTGCCAAAGGAGAGGAAACTTGGGGCCTGGAGATGAAATGCCTCTAACTTACATTTTAGAAGTTGAATTATTCGATGTATGGGGTATTGAATTTATGGGGCCATTTCCTCCTTCTAATGGCAATGTTTTTATTTTGTTGGCAGTTGATTATGTGTCCAAGTGGGTGGAGGCCATTGCATGCCATCAGAGTGATGCCAAGACAGTAGCAAGGTTTCTTCAATCGCACATTTTTGCGCGGTTTGGGACACCTAGGGCTCTAGTGAGTGATGAGGGTACACATTTTGTTAATAATATCTTAACTAAGCTCTTAGCTAAGTATGGGATTAAGCATAGGATAGCAACCCCTTATCACCCACAAGCAAATGGCCAAGCTGAAATTAGTAATAGGGAAATTAAAGTTATTTTAGAGAAAGTAGTTCATCCATCTAGAAAGGATTGGTCCTTTAGGTTGGATGAGGCTCTTTGGGCTTATAGGACAACTTATAAGACTCCTCTAGGTATGTCTCCCTATAGGTTAGTATATGGGAAAGCTTGCCATTTACCACTACAGCTAGAGCATAAAACATTTTGGGCTTTGAAAAAGTTAAATTTTGATCTGAGTCGTGCAGGAGCGATAAGAATGCTGCAGCTTAATGAGTTAGAGGAATTTCGTCAATTTTCTTACGAAAATGCGAAAATGTATAAGGAAAAGACTAAGTTGTGGCATGACAAGAAAATTAAATCTAAGGAGTTTGTCAAAGGTCAAAAAGTTTTGCTTTATAATTCTAGATTAAAACTATTTCCTGGAAAATTAAAATCTAAATGGTAAGGACCATTTATTGTGATTGAGGTTTTCCCCAATGGAGCAATTACTTTGCAGGATGAAAAAGATGGGAGAGTGTTCAAGGTGAATGGGCAGCGTGTGAAGCATTATTGGGGTGAGGAGTTTCGGTTGAAATATCCTTCCCAGGAGCAAAATGTTTGCAAGCTTGAAACGATCCATTTATGGGTTGAAACAGGTGTCCATATCCTGGAATATAAGATTTGATACTTCAATCAAGTCTTATAGCTTTGAACAAAAACATTTATGAGCCTTGTGGTTACCAGAAGATCATCAACAACTTAGTAGCTTTATTTAGTTTTCCGTATGAATGATGTCCTATTCATCGAGAATGACGTAGGTTATCAAAACTGACATTAAAAAGAAAGCTAGCAACCAAGTTCCAAATAAAGATTTGGAAAATGGCTCCATATGTTCTTAAAATCCAAATCGTTCGAAATCATAAGAACAAAACGCTAGCTCTGTCTCAAACTTCTTATACCGACAAGTTGTTGGTTTGATATAAGATGCAAAATTCCAAGAATGGTTTGTTGCCTTTCAAGTGACTGAGAACCCTATCCTTGTAGCGAATGATAGGGCAGAGCCATTAGAGGGTAAGCTTTCCTGATGTTCGATGAGTTGAATCCAGGGATAGTGCGTCCTACAATTGAGGCAACAAACTTCGAAATGAAACTAGTTATGTTCTAGATGTTGCAGACTATGGGCCAATTCCATGGTTTATCATCTGAGGACCCCCATTTTCATCTTAAGTCTTTTCTAAGATTTAGTGATTCGTTTGTTATCCAGGGAGTGTCGAAATGAAACTAGTTTGTTATCTCAGTCATGCAGTCAATAGAAATCTCAGAAAATCACATGAAAACATTAAAACATGCCTGCTTATCTTTATTTTTCATAAATCTCAAGCTTACTCAGCTAATACATACATTGCTTAAAATGACATCGTTTCAACTATTTTTCAGAAAGTCAATAATCACGTGCTCATACATAAATCTCATTAGAAAATCTAAGCTCAAAACTTATGCTTCAAACCACTCATAGAAATCATGTATCATTCATAAGTTCATATTCAAGCATGTAAACCATTTAAGCATAAATAACAGTTTAGAAATCATTTTCGAAATTCGTTTTGTCACTCACTATCTTGGTTAGTTCCCTGGTGTGTAGACTCGACCTATTTCCTCTTGGTCTTTCAAACAAACCAAAACCGAGCATCAGAACTATAAATAGTCTTATATTTCTATGCTCATGAATTCTAAACTCTAGAATTAAAATCACACTTTAAACCCTTTTTCCAGATTTTCCAGATTCACTACCCTAACTTCCAACACTCATAACTTTCTCAATACGTGACCATAATTAATGTACTATATATCAAACTCTTTATTTCGGGATCCTCTACAACTTACTGGAAGGAATGAAAACGAGATTCCTAATGGATTTGTCCAGAAATCCCCCAAACACAGCAAACCCAGATTCGTGCTTCTCTACTACCCTCTACTTTTCGCCTGAAATTAAACCTACTTCTAGTCTTTTTTGGCTCACGAATTCTTCGTGAAAGTTATAGGAAATTGAATAAGCTTTCCAACCATGCCAAAGCTTCTAATTCAACATGTACACCCTAGAATGTTAAAAAAATCAGAGAAAACCAGAGATCCTTCTGATTTGCACGAAAATTTTGTGCTCTGTTTTCCTTTTCAAAAACCATTAACTTAACATCGGATTTAGCTCAAGATTCCTTCATGAAATTTGTTAGAAAATGGATTAACGTTCAAGAAAGTTAGGCCTCACCTCTTAGTTCCTCTTGTGTAGCTCAAACCGAATTAAAAACCAGAGATAGAAAGGTTGAACCCAGATTCTGCCATGGTTGCTTTTGCTTGAGCTTTTTCCTCGCTTCTTCAACCTCAAAACCCAAGCAAGCTCCTTCTTCTTCTTCCTTCACTCTCTCCCTCGAAATTCTCTGAAAATTGGATGAGAAATGATGGAGAAAATGAAAAGAAAGTGGGTTTTTCTTTGCTTAGGCGGTGGTGGATTCTTTGCCACTAAGCACCGACAACAATTTTTTTCCATTTTCTTTTTTTTTTTTTTTGTTGTTTTTCCTTTGCCTCTTCTCTTTTCTTTTATTTCCTTTTATTTCTTTCAGCTTCCTTTTCATTTTCTTTGTTGTTGTTGTTTTTTTTTTTTTTTTGTTTTTAAACTAATAAATTCCAACAACTTTAATCCAACAATGAAACCACAAAGCTTTGCCATTTTCTTCAACAATGAACAACAACTTTAATCCAACTTCCACAATAGATGACATGAGAAAATAATCCAAGGGAAGTCTCGGGTTTACACAATGCATTTGTATCGAATACACAGTGGGCCGTATCACATATAGTGTCACTAGGATAAGGTACCCAGCCTCATTCCTATACTATAGACCATTTAGGTTGTTACTTGAACACTGATCCCCGTATGTCCCCACATACTAGTCCAAGTTTCATTTAAACAACCTTGGATCTTAGTTTATTGGATTTAGGGTTTATTAATGCAAACTCGATTTTCAATAACCAAATTACTGAATCACTCCAATAATGCTTTATTGAGATCAATTAATTTGTTTCATTTACTACCTACGAGTTTTAGGACATAAAACCCAGCACATCTTTATTGCAAAAGGATTATAAACTTTGAGTTTTAGGACATAAAACCCAACAAGTTGAAGTCAAGATGGTCCGAACCCTTTAGAATTGTGAAATGTTTTTTATTATGGAACTGTGGAGTTGATGGATCACCAAGGTACACATTTTAAATTGAATGGTCAATGAATTAAACCGTATTGGTGAAACATTTTTAGGGCTGAAGAAGCCTTTGTGTCAGTGATAAAACTGGTATGATCTTTGTTTGTATAAAAAAATTTGTATATTATGTGGATTAATATGAATTGAAAAAAATATTAATAGTAAGAAATTTTTAAAAGCTAAAAATAAAAAATAAAATAACATGGGCAAGAGGGAACTCTGTCTAGGAAAATCCTGTATAGGAAAAGGTACTTAAGATGACTGTGGGGAACACCTTTTCCTGGGGATTTACCTGGGAGTTGAATTGATCGAGTAATTTTGAGTTTACTTTCTACTTAAAAATTTGCACCCAAAAATAATTATGTTCAAGTGTATGAACATTTTAACAAGTTTGTTATTGTTTCAGCCTGTTAAGGCAGTAAGACTGGGAAAATGCGATCACATTTTCCCTAGGGCATTTGGAAATGCGACCACATTCTACTTATGGCTGAGGGTAGTGACGTCATTTAAATAACAGTCACGTGACCTAATTTTGGGAAACTTATAAATAGTGTGACTTACGTTTTCTTCTGCACAATCATTTGGACTTTCTTTGCATTCAAGTCAACCCACCTACCATTTATACTCTCTCTTGAAGCCGAGAAGACCCACCAGAACCATGAAGAACACGCCAAAACCTTCGATTCCTCGCAAGATTACTCATTCTTTGAGTAATCAAAGCAACCCACACACTGAGCAACCCGATCAACACCGAGAGGAAGGCCCAAATCCACGCATGCACTGTTAACCGCAAAGTGCACGGGTCACAAGTAATATAAAACGGTAGGTATTACCGAGTACCGAATCCACAAGGAATTTGAATTAAATCCATTATTTACCAAGAATTATCATGCTCAATTTTATCTAGAACTCCAACTCGAATGATTATGAGAATGCTAAAAATAACAATTAGAAAAGGCATGCAAATAAATGGGAATTTCCTATCAAAGGGATTCAACCTAGGGTGTTAACTAGCTTTCTGGATTTGTAGCTCAATTAAATGGATGCATGTAGTTACTAGTCTTCATTTTCATAAATCTAGAAGTAATTTAAGTGGATTTCTCTCTCAAGTTCCTCCACATCTCATACGAACATAACTAATAAATGTGTCCATTTCCTTAGTTAATTATAGTATGGCATCAAGCAACTTCATCATAAATTTCTAACAATTCTTTTTCACATTCGTGTTCCAAGCAATCGTTAGCCATACAATTGGGATCTAATCTAACTTCTCTCTGTCAAGTTTCAATTTAGATCAACAATTCAATCAATTCGTGATCAAGGGATTAAAAGAATTAAGCATAAATTACATAGATGAAAAATGAAGAGATTCATTACAATATCCCAATAATTAAGCTACATAATCCAATTAGCAAAATTAACGACCCTAGGTCTCAAGATCTACTAAAAAATGGGAATAAATGCAGCCCAACAATCATGATCCATGGTCCTAACTCAATGGTAATAAGAAATTACAGAGACATAAAGAAGAAATAACCGTTGTGTTGATCCAATGCTCCCGTCACGATCATCTCGAGTCTTGAGCCTTGGAATCTCGATCAATTCCACCCTTCTTCTCTCATTTCTATTCACTCTTTACTCTCTATTGAGCTAGGGGAAAACCCTCTGAATTGGATTGCCTTCAACCATTGGGAAATGACCAATTTATAGAGGAAGAATTGAGGGTTTCTTGCTGCCCAATATTATCAGCATCGAGACGCTGTGACGCTATCAAACTTATTGCCTACTATCAAACTTATTGCCTGACGCTATCAAACGTCGAGACGCTGTGACGCTATCAAACTTATTGCCTACTCCAAACGACGTCGAGACACCAGACCTTCTAGAAGCCTTATTTCAATTATTCATTCTTTTGGGCTTTAAGGCCTCTTCTTCAATTGCATTCTTCTCTTTTCTTTATTTATTATCCAAAGCCTCTAATTTGATCCAATATTGAGTAAAATTCTAGGTTTTGCTTCACAAACTTGAATTTCTACAATATCAACATAAAAGGACATTAAAGCTCACAATTAGCGCACAAAACTAGCCAAAATAACTAGGAAATAGATAACATAATCTCATGTTATCATGCACGAGGGAAGAGCTGAAAGACCCACAAGTTCTTCAAGAACCACAGTGGAACGAAGAACCGCACCCCAAAATCCTTCATCCACGCGAATGTCGACCTCCACGAGTGATAATCCAGGTGCTTCATGGCAAAAGAAGGCCACACCCACCAATAGCCTCCACCACACACAACAAATCGTGCAGAAGCCTCTGAAAAAACGATCCAAGGAGTGGTTTGCAATGATCCGAGGTATGGGTACTATTGGGTTCCTAGAGTGAGTAAAAATATTGTATAAAAGACTCTAGAATTCATGTGCAAGTATACACAGTCTGCAACAAGTAATATTATCAATCCGAGTCCTGAACTAGTTTCCACTCTACCTATTTTGTGTAACTTTCTAATGGTTTCAAAGATGGTAAAATGATTTGGTTTTATATGAATTATGCTGAAGCAAAATAAATGACAGAACAACAAGTAAACAAATAGATAGACAAATTAAAGACAGGTGCTGGTTAGGATTTAGTTATTGTTCTAAAAGATGCTCTAGCAATATTATTGATCATGCATTTCTCGCAGTATTATTAGCGGATTCCTCCCGGAACTCTGGATCTTTTGGGATGTGTTTCATCCCCAATGAAGTACGACCGATCAAGCACTAGGCAACTGGCTATCCCTAGCTCAGCACTGGCGTTCACCAATACACAATGATCGTAGTGTGGATAATTGCCACACACTCTCTAAATCATCCCTGAAACTAGAGAGAGTTATTCACACCGGCTGGCCAGGCGGGCATAAAATGGAAATAAGTACAACAATTAACCAAAATACGATAGTCAATATATTACTAAAGATGAAGCACGACAATCACATTACTCATAACCAACACCTAAGCTACTTAGTTCATAATAGGCATGGAAATACAAATCACAATCTGAGTAGGCATGTGTTGGGTTTTATGCCCTAAAACTCGTAGATAGTGAATGTAACCGTTGACCGGATATTAATGAAATAATATTGATATATTTTTCCATTAATTGTTATTAGTTATTTTATATTTGTCTTTGCCTAATAATAACCCTAATCCAATAAACTAGACATCCAAGGTTGTAATATGAGTCTTGAACTATATGTAGCGACATATGGGATCATTGTTCAAGAAACAGCCTAAAGGGTCTATAATATAGGGATAAGACTGGGTGCCTTATCCTGGTGACACTATGGATACGACCCACTTTGTATTTGATACAAATGCTGCGATCCAATGCGTTCGTGTAGGAGACATGCGAGTGGGGGTATCCTATGTAATGAGTTTGCATAAGACCGGACCACGAAATAGTAACCACTGGTTATAACACCGTTAACTAGTTGGTTTTCTATTTCACTAGGACAACCTAGAAAACTTAGTCTTAATCCTGAGTTGATTATGGACTCCTGCTCACGAGAGATTGTCCTTTGATTTGTATGGGTAAGAGTGACCAATACGCTGACTCAATAAGCCTACCACTTTGGGGACAAGACCGAATGGGGAGCTGGGAACATAATCGTACAAGATGGAATTCACTCCTTCCCGACTTTAGGGAAGCAGATGAGTGTTCCCTTAAGTGGTTACTCCGAGTCTTGAATAAAGGACCCTACCCTCTCAATGGCACGATAGGGTTTTCTGTTTGATGATTCGACCACAAACAGGTTGTTCATTAGAGGAGAATTGGTACTTAAGGAAATAGAGGTAACCCAGGGGTAAAACGGTAATTTGACATAGCTGGTGTTACAGACACTCGTGAAGGACTAACTAGTCGATATTGGTCTAGATCCGTTGACACAAAAAATATGTCTGCAGTGAGAAGAGTGCAACTGTGAGTCTATAGTGGAATGTACACACAGTTAACGAATATTGATTAATGTGGTTAATGAGTTTGACCAATTAATCTCACATCGTTGGAGCTTCTGATCTGCAGGTCCATTAGGTCCCACTGGTAGCTCGTAAAGTAATTTGAGGCAACTAAGTAATAGAAGTAAATTGAAAAATGTTCAATTTATTGAGGGAAACAAATATAATATATATTGATATATTATTATGAGAGAAATTAATATTTGAAAAGTTCAAATATAAATTTATGGAAGTTTGAAAGAGTTCAAATAATGAATTAATTAATTTAAGGCCTAAAATGTGTTTGGGAAAATTAATTAATTCTAGGCCGGGAATTAAATATGTGATATTTAATTGGTGGTTAATTAATTAAAGAATTCATTAACCGGGAATTAATCAATTATGGAAATAATTAATCACTTAAGGTTTATGGAAATAATCTAATCACTTATGGAAGTAATTAGTCATTTGTGGAAAAGATTAATCAATTATGGAATTGATTGATCATGATTGATTAATTAAGGAATAAGATTGAATCAATTTTGGAAAAGATTGATTTAATTGAATATATTATTCATGACCTCTCTTCTATAAATAGAACACTAGATCTAATTGGTCATGACACTTGACACTTTTGAAAGACAAGACCTAGAATTCTCTCTAGCCTCCCTCTTAGAGAAAACTCCCACAAGTCTTTTGCCTCCTAGACTTAGAGACATACCGGTGTAACCTCTGTGGTTATTGTGTCACTCAAAGAAAGAATTTCTAGCGAAGAAAATCAAAGGCGGTTGCTGCGTTTTCGTTCGTGGAGTATCGTTGGCGAAGAACGGTCAAGTCTTCAACGAAGGTATGTGACGATTCTTTCCCTTTCCTTTAGAAAAGCATAAAAATAAATTTAGATTTATTTTTAAGCATGTTTAAACTGAATTTCCAGCAACTTTAAAAGGAGTTTAAAGTTTAATTGAGTTTTCGTAACGGTATTTTAATGTTAATTAATATACGGCGTAAGGTCCAATCGATGCGCTTCCGCTGCGTGGGGACTTTTATTTCCTACAATCGGCATCAGAGTCATTGCTGTCCCTATTAAATAATTTTAAAAGTTGCGATAGGCTCTAATAGGTGAGATTTATGCATAATGTATGTTCGGTTTGCGTTGAACTGTTTTGGTTAATTTTATGGCCATAAATTTTATTTTTATGTGATTTTGATCATGTAAGGCCCGGTGTTTCGGGTATTTTATGTAAAATCGAGTCCTATGTAAGTTTGGGTCTAGAATAGTTTTTTATGAGATGAAAATCGAAGCAATCGTCGCTGAAATCGAGGCCAAAACTGAACAAAAGTTGTTTTTTGCCCAGAAATCGATTCCAGACGCAACAGCGTCGGGACGCTACTCCAACAGCGTCTTGACGCTGTCCCAATTTGCAGGCGCTCGGTAAGGAAAGCACACAGCGTCGGGACGCTACCTCAACAGCGTCTCGACGTTGTCTCGATACCGCAGGCGCCAGACATGGATAGCGCTCAGCGTCGAGACGCTATCAACACAGCGTCGAGACGCTGTCACGATGGAGGCGCGCATTAGGGTTTCAAAAGGCGCGGTTCAAGGCGTGGCCGGTCCGGTTCAGACCGGTTCGGCTGGGCTGGGACCTATTTGGTTCGGTTCAGCCAATTTTTGGCATGGTTCGAGGTGGTTCGGGCCGGTTCGTGCTGTCTAGACAAATTCCGGAGCTGCACAAAGAGTTTTTAGGATAGAATTTAGCTAAATTAATGTAATTTAATGCTTTATTTTATCCTAGGGGCCAAAATTAACTGGTTCAATTGCTATTTATATGCTTTATGGATGTCATATAGAATATTTAATCCCACCTTAGGTTATAAACATGCTCATGCATTTTTATATATTATAAAATGTTATAATGTATGTTTAAATGCTTGGATTTGTTTTCATATTTTTTAATATAAGTGTATATTAATTATATGAAAAATTGGAAAGCATGAAGCATGTCATTACTTAAATCGAATATAAATAGTTATGTTTAATGTAATGAATGGAGCATGCTTGATTGATTTTCTTGATTGGCTTATAATTGTTATAATAAAAGAAAATCAAAATTGCATGAAGCATGAAACATCCATAGTTAATAATATAATTGTTATATTATTCATGCAATTAGTATGGTTTAATTATTTAATTTGAATGAGATTGTTAAATGAATTAAACCCTAGATTCTTGATTATAGGATTAATCATTAAAATTTGAAATAGTTCTTTAATATTAATGATTAGAAACCGTCAATCTATAATCAAGATTTGCATGCAAACATAAGATCATAGGATGAATTGGATTAATTTTAAATTGTTTAAAATTAATTAGACCTAGATCGATTTCTAATATGATTAGAATCTTTTCTTACTTAGAATTAAAAATAGTTTTAATTGACTAAGTAGGAAAAACATTGCTATGATTATAAGGGAACTCCACCAGTAATGTTCTGTCTAAGGCTGGGGGGTATTTAAGTTGACGGTTTACGGAACACCTCCTACCTGGGAACTGACCTGGAATACCGGAGTTGAATTAATCATAGTTAAATGTTAGCATGCAATGTCACTAGGTTTATTAAAAGTGTTTAATGCACCTAGATCTTTAGAGTAAAGACCCTACGTTACTGAGGTTATAAGGGAACTCTCTCGGTAAAGTTCTGTCTAAGGCTGGGGGTATTTAAGTTGACGGTTTACGGAACACCTCCAACCTGGGAACTGACCTGGAATACCGGAGTTGAATTAATCATAGTTAAATGTTAGCATGCAATGTCACTAGGTTTATTAAAAGTGTTTAATGCAGCTAGATCTTTAGAGTAAAGACCCTACATTACTGAGGTTATAAGGGAACTCTCTCGATAAAGTTCTGTTTAAGGCTGGGGGTATTTAAGTTGACGGTTTACGGAACACCTCCTACCTGGGAACTGACCCGAACATTGAGTTGAATTAACCATAGTAATGTTGACTTGCAATGTTGGGTTTATTAAAAGAAGTTTAATTCACCTAAGAGATTGCAGTTGAATCCTTTACATAATTGTTATAATAGGATCAGACTTAGATAGATTGACTTAGTCGAATACTATCTAAGTTAAACAACCCTAAATTAACCGTATGACATTTTCAGTGGGAGGAAAATTATAAAACGAGATTTAAATCAAAGTTTTGCTCCTACGTCCCTATATTCACAATGTGAGATTCATGCTCGGCTTCGAGTCGCCTTAGGAGTGGCCTCCCTTCGGAAAGTGTTTGCATGAATCAATATCAAGGTGAATGGGAAAAAATGTCTAGAGTAAGTGGGAGCGGGACACGTGTCAACGTATCCCTCGGTCTCCACCCATAGTTCGCACCGTGAGAGTCCTGTGATCCGCCTGCAGGTTGTCCTAGCGCAACCATCCCTTCGGAGGGCCTGGTCATAAGATTCAGAACATCGTGAACTCCTGAAAATGATAGGAGCTCTTAGGCTAATCACCAACAGTTGTCTTTCCATTCGGTAGCCTGTTGGTGCGTGCCTCTGAGATCTGAAAGTGGGAGGGTTACACTTACGAGGATGAGTTAAAAGTGTTAACAAATCCTTGACCGAACAACGGTGGCTAATGTCTATAGGAATATGAGTTATTCTGGAATTAGAATTAGCTGAGAGGTGTCTCATTTCAAAGGAGGAGTGCCTGATCACCCTTCAGTGGCTGATATTCTAAACCTCTGAAACATCGTTGCAAAACTAAATCGATAGTTTTAGGGTTCTGTGATTATCTGTTTTGCTAAATTGATTGGATTGTGTGCAATTGTTTGCTTGTATGATGGGTTAAGGCAAAGATAACTAATACGGTCATTGTTTGTTTAAATTTCAGCAATGTCTTCCTCAATTGTCTCTCTGCTTAAAAATGAGAAATTAACCGGCGAAAATTATGCTACGTGGAAGTCAAACCTGAATACGATTCTTGTTGTCGATGATTTGCGGTTCGTCTTAACGGAGGATTGTCCTCCAGCCCCTGCTCGTAATGCATCCCAAGCAGTTAAGGATGCTTATGACCGCTGGACAAAGGCCAATGATAAGATTCGCGTCTATATCCTAGCCAGCTTATCTGAAGTTTTGGGTAAAAGGCATGAGGGCATGGTAATAGCGAGGGAGATTATGAACTCTCTCCGGGAGATGTTTGGACAACCGTCCTACCAACTCCACCATGACGCTCTCAAATACGTTTATAGCTGTTGCATGAAAGAGGGCACGTCTGTTCGGGAGCATGTCCTGGATATGATGGTCCAATTCAACGTGGCAAAAGCAAACGGGCGATCATAGATGAGCGTAGTCAGGTTGCATTCATCTTAGAATCTCTTCCGAAGAGTTTTCTACAGTTTCGAAGCAATGCAATGATGAATAAAATAACATTCAACTTGACTAGCCTCCTGAATGAGCTACAACTCTATTAGTCTCTTCTTAAGAACAAGGGACAGATAGAAGGAGAGGCAAACGTTGTTCACTCTAAAAGAAAGTTCGAGAAGGGTTCATCCTCTAGAACTAAATCTGTAGCCACTTCTTCAAAGAAAACTCAGAAGAAGAAAGGAAACAAGGGGAAAGCTCCCAGTACTGCTGCTAAAAGCAAGGGAAAAGCCAAAGCTATGGCAGATAAGGGCAAGTGTTTTCACTGCAATGTAGATGGACATTGGAAGAGAAACTGCCCAAAGTACCTTGCTGAGAAAAAGAAGAAAAAGGAAGGTAAATTTGATTTACTTGTTTTAGAAACATGCCTGGTAGAACATGATGAGTTAACCTGGATACTTGATTCAGGAGCAACTAATCATGTTTGCTCTTCTTTTCAGGAAAATAGTTCCTTTAGGCAGTTGAATGATGGGGAAATGACACTCAGGGTCGGAACTGGAGAAGTCATTTCAGCTAAAGCAGTGGGAGCTGCGAAGTTATTTTTTAGAAATAGATTCTTACTTTTAGAAAGTTTGTTAATCGTTCCCAAGATTAAGAGGAACTTAATTTCTATTTCATGTTTGATTGAACAATCGTATACAGTTACTTTTGATATGAATGAAGCGTTCATTTATAAAAATGGTGTACTTATTTGTTCAGCCAAATTGGAAAATAACTTGTATGTTTTAAGACCAACCGAAAACAAAGCACTTTTAAATCACGAATTATTTAAAACTGCTGAAACTCAAAGTAAAAGGCAAAAGATTTCTCCATCAAGTAACAATACTCATCTTTGGCATCTCAGACTTGGTCATATAAACATCAATAGGATCGGTTGTTTGGTAAAGAATGGACTTCTAAGCAAGTTAGAAGATGATTCACTACCACCTTGTGAATCTTGTCTCGAGGGAAAAATGACCAAGAGACCCTTTACTGGAAAAGGTTATAGAGCCAAAGAACCCTTAGAGTTAATACATTCGGATCTATGTGGTCCAATGAGTGTAAAAGCTCGAGGAGGGTACGAATATTTCATCTCATTTATAGATGATTATTCAAGATATGGTTACTTATACCTAATGGGACATAAGTCTGAAGCCCTTGAAAAGTTTAAGGAGTTTAAGGTTGAAGTTGAAAACCTATTAGGTAAATCTATTAAAGTACTTCGATCTGATCGAGGAGGGGAGTATATGGATCAAAGATTCCAAGATTATATGATAGAACATGGAATCCAATCTCAACTCTCAGCCCCTGGTACACCTCAGCAGAATGGTGTGTCAGAAAGGAGAAATAGAACCTTGTTAGACATGGTTCGATCAATGATGAGCTATGCTCAATTGCCTAGCTCGTTTTGGGGGTATGCAGTAGAGACTGCAGTATACATCTTGAACAATGTTCCCTCGAAAAGTGTTTCTGAAACACCTTTCGAATTATGGAAGGGGCGTAAACCTAGTTTGCATCACTTTTGCATCTGGGGTTGTCCAGCACACGTGCTTGTGACAAATCCTAAGAAACTGGAACCTCGTTCAAAACTGTGCCAATTTGTTGGTTACCCTAAAGAAACGAGAGGTGGTTATTTCTACGACCCACAACAAAATAAGGTGATTGTATCGACAAACGCCACTTTCCTAGAGGAAGACCACATGAGAGATCATAAACCATGCAGCAAAATAATATTAGGAGAAGCTACTGAAGAATCATCAAGAGTTGTTGATGAAGTTGGACCTTCAACAAGGGTTAATGAAGGAACTAGTTCTTCAGATCCATCCCGTCCATCTCAAACGTTGGGAATGCCTCGACGCAGTGGGAGGGTTGTATTACAACCTGACCGCTACTTGGGTTTAACTGAAACTCAGGTTGTCATACCTAATGATTGCCTTGAGGATCCATTGTCCTATCGACAGGCAATGAATGACGAAGATAAGGATGAATGGGTCAAAGCCATGAACCTGGAAATGAAGTCAATGTACTCCAATTCTGTATGGGAACTTACAGATCTACCAAATGGGGTAAAACCCATAGGGTGCAAATGGATCTATAAGAGAAAAAGAGATGCAGCTGGAAAGGTACAGACCTTCAAAGCTAGACTAGTGGCAAAGGGTTATACCAAAAAGGAAGGGGTTGACTATGAGGAAACCTTTTCTCCTGTAGCCATGTTAAAGTCCATAAAAATTCTCTTATCCATAGCCACATATTATGACTATGAAATATGGCAAATGGACGTCAAGACTGCCTTTCTGAATGGTAATCTTGAAGAGAATATCTTCATGTCTCAACCCGAAGGGTTCATAGCCCAAGGTCAGGAACAAAAGGTTTGTAAGCTCAATCGATCCATTTATGGATTGAAACAAGCATCCAGATCATGGAACATTAGATTTGATACTGCAATCAAATCTTTTGGCTTTGACCAAAACGTTGATGAGCCTTGTGTGTACAAGAAAGTCAACAAAAGGAAAGTAGTTTTTCTAATACTTTATGTAGACGATATCCTACTCAATTGGAATGATGTAGGATACCCCACTGACATCAAGAAATGACTAGCAGCCCAATTCCAAATGAAAGATCTGGGAGAGGCACAATATATTATGGGAATCCAAATCATAAGGGATCGTAAGAACAAAACGCTAGCACTGTCTCAAGCAACGTATATTGACAAAATGTTGTCTCGATATTCGATGCAAAACTCCAAGAAGGGACTGCTACCCTTCAGACATGGGGTACACCTGTCTAAGGAACAGTCTCCTAAGACACCTCAAGAAATTGAGAACATGAGACACATTCCCTACGCCTCAGCTGTGGGCAGCTTAATGTATGTTATGCTCTGCACAAGGCCTGGCATATGTTATGCAGTGGGAGTAGTCAGTAGGTATCAGTCTAATCCAGGGTTAGACCACTGGGGAACAGTTAAAAACATCCTAAAGTATCTTCGGAGAACAAGGGACTACTTGCTTGTGTATGGAGCTAAGGATTTGATTCTTACTGGATACACTGACTCTGACTTTCAAGCTGATAAGGATTCAAGGAAATCCACATCAGGGTCAGTATTCACCCTCAATGGAGGAGCAGTAGTGTGGAGAAGCATCAAACAAGGATGCATAGCAGACTCAACCATGGAGGCTGAGTATGTAGCAGCTTGCGAAGCAGCTAAGGAGGCAGTATGGCTCAGAAAGTTCTTGACTGATTTGGAAGTGGTTCCGAATATGAACGTGCCCATAACACTATACTGTGAACACAGTGGGGCTGTAGCCAACTCAAAAGAACCTCGAAGCCACAAACGAGGTAAACACATCGAGAGGAAGTATCACCTGATACGGGAGATTGTGCAACGAGGAGATGTGATCGTCACTAAGATCGCCTCGGAGCACAACATCGCTGATCCATTTACGAAGGGTCTCACGGCTAAAGTGTTTGAGGGTCATCTAGAGGGTCTAGGTCTACGAGATATGTATGTCATCTAATCTAGGGCAAGTGGGAGAAATGTATAATGGGTATAAGGATGCCCTAGTTCATTGTATTATATACATGACATTTTCAGCTTTAGATTATTGCATACATCCCACTAACTAGTGTTTTAGTTCAAGTGGGAGTTTGTTGGGTTTTATGCCCTAAAACTCGTAGATAGTGAATGTAACCGTTGACCGGATATTAATGAAATAATATTGATATATTTTTACATTAATTGTTATTAGTTATTTTATATTTATCTTTGCCTAATAATAACCCTAATCCAATAAACTAGACATCCAAGGTTGTAATATGAGTCTTAAACTATATGTAGCGACATATGGGATCATTGTTCAAGAAACAGCCTAAAGGGTCTATAATATAGGGATAAGACTGGGTGCCTTATCCTGGTGACACTATGGATACGACCCACTTTGTATTTGATACAAACGCTGCAATCCAACGCGTTCGTGTAGGAGACATGCGAGTGGGGATATCCTATGCAATGAGTTTGCATAAGACCAGATCGCGAAATAGTAACCACTGGTTATAACACCGTTAAATAGTTGGTTTTCTATTTCATTAGGACGACCTAGACAACTTAGTCTTAATCTTGAGTTGATTATGGACTCCTGCTCATGAGAGATTGTCCTTTGATTTGTATGGGTGAGAGTGGCCAATACGCCGACTCAATAAGCCTACCACTTTTGGGACAAGACTGAATGGGGAGCTGGGAACATAATCGTACAAGATGGAATTCACTCCTTCCCAACTTTAGGGAAGCAGATGAGTGTTCCCTTAAGTGGTTACTCCGAGTCTTGAACAAAGGGCCCTACCCTCTCAATGGCACGAGAGGGTTTTCTGTTTGATGATTCGACCACAAACAGGTTGTTCATTAGAGGAGAATTGGTACTTAAGGAAATAGAGGTAACCCAGGGGTAAAACGGTAATTTGACACAGCTGGTGTTACGGACACTCGTGAAGGACTAACTAGTCGATATTGGTCTAGAACCATGGACACAAAAAATATGTCTACAGTGAGAAGAGTGCAACTATGAGTCTATAGTGGAATGTACACACAGTTAACGAATATTGATTAATGTGGTTAATGAGTCTGACCAATTAATCTCACATCGTTGGAGCTTCTGAACTGCAGGTCCATTAGGTCCCACTAGTAGCTCGTAAAGTAATTTGAGGCAACAAAGTAATAAAAGTAAATTGAAAAATGTTCAATTTATTGAGGGAAACAAATATAATATATATTGATATATTATTATGAGAGAAATTAATATTTGAAAAGTTCAAATATAAATTTATGGAAGTTTGAAAGAGTTCAAATAATGAATTAATTAATTTAAGGCCTAAAATGTGTTTGGGCAAATTAATTAATTCTAGGCCGGGAATTAAATATGTGATATTTAATTGGTGGTTAATTAATTAAAGAATTCATTAACCGGGAATTAATCAATTATGGAAATAATTAATCACTTAAGGAAGTGATTAATCATTTATGGAAATAATCTAATCACTTATGGAAGTAATTAGTCATTTGTGGAAAAGATTAATCAATTATGAAATTGATTGATCATGATTGATTAATTAAGGAATAAGATTGAATCAATTTTGGAAAAGATTGATTTAATTGAATATATTGTTTATGGACTCTCTTCTATAAATAGAACACTAGACCTAATTGGTCATGACACTTGACACTCTTGAAAGACAAGACCTAGAATTCTCTCTAGTCTCCCTCTTAGAGAAAGACTCCCACAAGTCTTTTGCCTCCTAGACTTAGAGACATATCAGTGTAACCTCTGTGGTTATTGTGTCATTCAAAGAAGGAATTTCCAGTGAAGAAAATCAAAGGCGGTTTCTGCGTTTTCGTTCGTGGAGTATCGTTGGCGAAGAACGGTCAAGTCTTCAACGAAGGTATGTGACGGTTCTTTCCCTTTCCTTTAGAAAAGCATAAAAATAAATTTAGATTTATGTTTAAGCATGTTTAAACTGAATTTCCAGCAACTTTAAAAGGAGTTTAAAGTTTAATTGAGTTTTCGTAACGGTATTTTAATGTTAATTAATATACGGCGTAAGGTCCAATCGATGCGCTTCCGCTGCGTGGGGACTTTTATTTCCTACAGCATGTCCATAATCACAAGTTAATAAAGAAAATAAACTCCTTAATCAGCTTGCGGATGATGGTGTTCTTGATGATCTGCAATCTCTCTATACTATTTGGCTTCCAAGGGAAAACATGGAATACTCTTGACTTTGACGACTACTTCCTTTTATAGAAGGATGGGAGGCTTGAATTAGGTCAACTAGGACATGTGTAAGGCTCTCCTTGATCCTTTATCACGAAAATAACTCAACAGAAGTCGGTTCATGAAGTTGGCTAACGAGCTGTGATGTGGCAGTTCTGTTACCAGTTTTGCTGTAGCACAGAATTTGCTCTCTCCAGTCGTCCAGCAGCATAATCTACACAAAATAATTTCCAATGCTTCCATTCTTCCAAATGGGTTAAAACATGTAATATCTATCCAAAACCAACCTTAATAGGCATAAAGGACACACAAATCCCTATATAATTGAGGTCTAAATAACTACCTTTTGGGCAGTTATCATACCCCCAAACTTGAACTATTGAGCGTCCCGAGCAATACTAACCAACCTTCCTTCAAGAATTCAAAACATCAGACAAAGAATAGCTTAATCAAACCAGACAGTCCAACACTACCTTTAACCTTTACCTGAACACTTTGCAAAACCAAGCTCTGCTGCAGCAAAATGATTGCTCCAGCATGGACAAATAATCACAACTTTTTAACTTAATTCTAAGAACTCACCACAGCCTAGCTCTATTATCAGACATTTCAAAACATAATTTTAAAGGGGTTTATATCCTTGTTTATTAGACTTAAAGCAGCCTTACAGTCATAAGCTCTTAAGCATGGGATGACCCACTTTATGGTGCAGTATACCCTTGCCTCAAGCTCATCACTAACTAGGCTCAATACTCATTATAAAGATAAAAAAATCCTTAGTTACTCTATCTCTTGCCCCTCAGAATGGCGACATTTTATGATGAAGCTCACCTAAGTTCTGGGAGACAGAAAAAACTGCTGGATCATCATTCATCCCTCAAAACTTTTGCTCCGTCAAATTTTTCAGCAAAATTTTCAACAATCAATCTTTTTCAGCAAATCATTTCATCATATTTCCTAGGTCATCTTTTGACGCGAAGACAAACTTTGGGTATCACAAATGTCCTCGGTTACTCAATAACCTAACAAATTTTTACTTGAAGGAGAGGAATGCTCGAGCAAAACAATTGGAGTAGCAAAAAGTCCCCCAAACTTGAATTATTCATTGTCCTCAATGAATCATTATATAAGCAATTATACCCCCAAACTTAAATTTTTCTATCTGAATTTTTAAACTAAACATGGGACTCAGATTAAGCTAAACGTGGATCATATAAGTCAATACTACCTTCAAAATCTTCTTTGCCGCAACAACAGTCCAGGCTAGAAGAAATGCTCAAGCAAAAGGTTTCTGGAGATCAGAATACCTTGATCTAATTAAGCGTAATCAGTCCAAGCTTAAAAAATTCAGAAGAAAATTAGTTAAGTTAGAGTTACCCAGTGCTCATGGAACAGAAACATCCAGAAATTTCATTAAGAACAGAGAAAAATATACATCATCAGATATTTTTGTCGCCTAGAAACAGAAAATAAAAACTGGGGTTCTTTTTCGGAGCATCAGGTGTATTAGGTTCAACTTCCTCTACATCATTTTCCTTGCGGCTTCTCGTTTTCTTTATTATAGACTTGAAGAAATTTTTTCACTCGAAGAATGGAAAGAAACATAAGGAAAAACGAATGGAAGAAGAAACAAACCTGAGTGGTGTTTAAATGGGGCTTCAAAAAAAATAAAATAATCAGTGACAAATCTTCCCCCATTAATATCTTTTACCGTTTAAACCTGCAAGTAATTAATCAAATTAAATTTTCAAAACGATAAGATTTTACCATAATGATGTGCTGTCCAAAGGCTCTACCGTTCAATTTCCCTATGCAACACATGGAAGCACCTGATCTTCATGCAATATTACCTGCTCACCGAAAATTTAAATCCCAACGGTAAAAAATATTTTTAACCCCATCCGTAATATTATGATGATATATTCACTCTAACCAGAAGATTGCAAAAACAAACTGGGTAACAAGATTTTCTTCTAGAAGAATCTTTTCACACGGAAAATTCAAATTCAAACCGCCAAAATCAAATCCTATCTTATTATTAACTTCAGCCGAATATGTAATTCTTATCTTATCTTATCTTTTCACACTGAAATATTATTAAATCTAAACCTAAACAGAAATTCAAATAACCGAAAATAAAAACTAAATAAAATCTAACTAAATCTAATTAATTAAAAGATAATTCAAAGATAATCCAAATAAATAATCCTAAAATCAAATCAAATTCAAAACGACATAGATAAAATCTAAACAAATACTTAAAGATAAAAACCACGCAAAATCAAATCTAACCTATTCGAAAATAAATCAGCGAAACATAAAATTAATACAAACGCTGGGAGCTCAAAATTTTGCTCTGTGAAATGCTCCCACAAAAATCCTACTCTCTCAAACATCGACCAACCTTAGGGAAGGATATTTCGCCTGAAACTCCTCACCCCAACAATGCTTCACACGTTGTCCATTCACCTTGAACACCCTCCCATCTTTTTCATCCTGCAAAGTAATTGCTCCATTGGGGAAAACCTCAATCACAATAAATGGTCCTGACCATTTAGATTTTAATTTTCCAGGAAATAATTTTAATCTAGAGTTATAAAGCAAAACTTTTTTACCCTTGACAAACTCCTTAGATTTAATTTTCTTGTCATGCCACAGCTTAGTCTTTTCTTTATACATTTTCGCATTTTCATAAGAAAATTGACGAAATTCTTCTAACTCATTAAGCTGCAGCATTCTTATTGCTCCTGCACGACTCAGATCAAAATTTAACTTTTTCAAAGCCCAAAATGTTTTATGCTCAAGCTCTAATGGTAAATGGCAAACTTTCCCATATACTAACCTATAGGGAGACATACCTAGAGGAGTCTTATAAGCTGTTCTATAAGCCCAAAGAGCCTCATCCAACCTAAAGGATCAATCCTTTCTAGATGGATGAACTACTTTCTCTAAAATAGCTTTAATTTCCCTATTACTAATTCCAGCTTGACCATTTGCTTGTGGGTGATAAGGGGTAGCTATCCTATGCTTAATCCCATACTTAGCTAAAAGCTTAGTTAAGATATTATTAACAAAATGTGTACCCTCATCACTCATTAGAGCCCTAGGTGTCCCAAACCGCGCAAAGATGTGCGATTGAAGAAACCTTGCTACTGTCTTGGCATCACTCTTGGCATGCGATGGCCTCCACCAATTTGGACACATAATAAACTGCTAATAAGATAAAAACATTGCCATTAGAAGGGGGAAATGGCCCCATAAAGTCAATACCCCATACATCGAATAATTCAACTTCTAAAACGTAAGTAAAAGGCATTTCATCTCTAGGCCCTAGATTTCCTCTCCTTTGGCAAGCATCACATTGCTTGTAGAACCAATGGGCATCCTTAAATAACGTAGGCCAGAAGAATCCGCAATGCAAAATCCTCATAGCTGTCCTCTGACCGCTGAAATGACCTCCATACGGCGAAGAGTGACATTGCTCCAGGATTTCCTTTACTTCAGCACCTTGAACACACCTACGAATAATACCGTCAGAGCATTGCTTATACATAAATGGCTCATCCCAATAGAAAAATTTTGCATCGTGCTTAAACTTTTTCTTCTGCCTCCAATCCATGTCAATAGGAGTGACTCCTTTTACCAAAAAGTTGGCAATATCAGCATACTAAGGGACATCCCTAACTACCTTTACCTCAACAGCAAAGAATTGAAAATGGCAGATTGATCCAACAAAGATGATGACGGATCAAGACGAGATAAATGATCTACAATGACGCTTTCTGATCCTTTCTTGTCCTTTATCTCCAAGTCGAATTCCTGCAACAGTAAAATCCAACAAATTAGTCTAGGCTTTGCATCTTTCTTAGACATTAGATACCTTATTGCTGCATGATCCGTAAAAATCGTGACTTTGGATCCAACCAAATATGGCCGGAACTTCTCAGAAGCGAACACCACAACTAACAACTCCTTTTCAGTAGTTGTATAGTTGACTTGTGCTTCATTTACAACCTTGCTTGCATAATATATAGGATGGATAAATTTGTCCTGCTTTTGCCCCAGCATCGCACCTACCGCAGCATCACTCGCATCACACATTACCTCGAATGGTAAATTCCAATTAGGTGCGCAAAGAATGGGTGCTGAGGTTAAAGCAGCCTTTAAATTCTCAAAAGCCTTCCTACAATCTGCATTAAAGTCAAAAACATGATCAGTGCACAACAAGTTACAAAGAGGTTTACTGATTTCCGAAAAATCCTTTATGAACCTCCTATAAAATCCAACATGTCCTAAAAAACTCCGAATTCCCTTCACTGAATTCGGTGGCTCTAGTCTTTCAACAACCTCTACTTTTTCTCTATCAACTTCTAGACCATTTTTAGAAATTTTATGTCCTAACACTATGCCCTCCTTCACCATGAAGTGGCATTTTTTCTAATTAAGAACTAGATGGGTATTCTCACATCTTTTTAACACCTTACCTAAATTATCTAAACAACTCTGAAAAGACCCTCCAAACACTGAAAAATCGTCCATAAAGACCTCAACAGTGGACTCAATCATATCAGAAAAAATTGCTAACATACACCGCTGAAATGTTGCTGGAGCATTGCAAAGGCCAAAAGGCATTCGCCTAAAAGCAAACGTCCCATAAGGACAGGTAAAAGTGGTTTTCTCCTGATCCTCAAGAACAATAGTAATCTGGTTGTACCCAGAATAACCATACAAGAAACAGTAATAGGCCTGACCAACCAATCTATCCAGCATTTGGTCAATAAATGGTAGAGGGAAATGGTCCTTACGGGTGGCTTTATTAAGCCTCCTGTAGTCCATGCAAACCCTACAGCCAGTTACTGTCCTGGTTGGAATCAACTCATTGTCTTTATTGCTCACCACAGTAACACCTCCTTTCTTAGGAACACATTGGACAGGGCTCACCCAATTGCTATCGGCAATTGGATAAATTATCCCAGCATCCAACCATTTAATCACCTCCTTTTTAACAACCTCTTTCATTACAGGGTTAAGCCTTCTTTGTTGCTCAATACTCCTAAAGGATCCCTCCTCTAGAGTGATTTTGTGCATACAAAAAGATGGGCTAATTCCCTGAATGTCAGCCAACGTCCAACGTATAGCCTTGCGGTATTGCTGCAGCAATTTTATTAAGGTCTCCTCATGCTCTGGCATTAAATCTGATGCAACAATAATGGGCAACGTCTCACCTTCCCCAAGATACACATATTTTAGATGGTCCGACAAGGGCTTCAAATCTAAAGTAGGTGCCTCAATCAGGGATGGCTTAATGGGAGGAGCTTTCCTCTGATCTAAATCTAAAGACTCAAAAACATCTTCACACCTAAACAATTCTTTTCATTTTTTCTATCTAAAGAACAAATTTCTAAATCCTCTACACTAACCTCTCCATGCTTTTTCGAATGCTTACTAGCTGAATCCTGTATTGCTATCTCAATAACTGTGTTCTCTAGAATCCTAATGAAAGAGCAATCCTCCATTTCATCTGGATACTTCATGGCTTTAAACACATTAAATTTCACTTCCTCATTACAGACTCTCATTGTTAACTCCCCTTTTTGAACATCTATTAACGCCCTACCAGTAGCCAAAAATGGGCGACCTAGAATAATTGGGACATCTTTATCAGCCTCGTAGTCTAAAATAATAAAACCAACAGGAAATATGAATTTATCCACTTTTACTAAGACATCCTCAATTTTACCCTCTGGATATGTGATAGACCTATCAGCTAGTTGGAGTGTGACTATGGTAGGCCTAGCTTCACTAATACCAAGCTTCTGATAGACCGAAAAAGGCATTAGGTTAATGCTTGCACCTAAATCACAAAGTGCTCTACCTAACTCTTTTCCACTTATAGATACAGGTATAGTAAATGACCCTGGATCCTTAGCCTTGGGTGGTAGCCCATTTTTAAGAATAGCACTACATTCCTCAGTAAGAGATAAAGTTTCAAACTCACCTAGCCTCTTCTTTTTAGTTAAAATATCCTTAAGAAATTTAGCATAATTAGACATTTGCTCAATAACTTCTACTAAAGGGATATTTATATGCAATTGCTTAAGAATCTCTAAAAACTTTTTAAATTGACCATCCTGATTCTTAGGCTTTTGCCTTTGTGGAAAAGGTAGAGGTGGTACATAAGGTGGGGGCGGCACATAAGGTGGTTCGACATCTAGAACAGAACCAGATGCTCCAGCATCTTTATTGCTGCCTCCAGCACCCTGACCAGACTCCAACTCTTTCTCAACAATAACATCTTTATCACCATTTTTATTTATAACCTGGGTTTTACTAGGCTCATCTAATGGCTTACCACTCCTAAGAGTTACTGCCTTTACCTGCTCCTTCCCTTCCCTTCGAGGGTATTCAGTATCCGAGGAGAAGTTTCCCTTGAGGCCTTGCCTTCAGCTTATTAGCTAGTTGACCCACTTGCAATTCCAGGGCTCTCATCGAAGCTTGATTACTTTGAATTGCGGCATCTGTTCGAGCCATGAATTCTTTCATTATCGCCTCAAGAGAATTCCCCGAATTTTGTTGGGGCAACGCCTGCTTGTTTTGCTGGGGCATTACCTACACTTTAGCAAATCCTGGCTGGTTCACCTTTTGTTGTGTCTGCACACTAATTCCTTGTCCTCCCCATGCGAAGTTAGGGTGGTTGCGCCAACCTGGATTGTAAAAGTTAGAATAAGGGTTATTCCTCTGATTACCTACAAAAAACACAGAAGCTGGATTGTTGGGGCAAAACTCGTAGTTGTGATTTTCACCACAATAGATACATGCTTCCTCTGCCACTTGGTTCACCACTGCAGTAGGCTCCATAGCTGGTGGCTGTTGATGACTAATCACTGTCACATTCTTAAGAGCATTAGCAATCATAGCAAGATCAGCTCTAATGGTGGACACACCATCAACCTCTAATACACTCTTAACTTTTTTATTTGTGCCTCTAACATCCGACCACTGACAACTATTAATCGATATTCTTTCTAAAATTTCATAAGCTTCATCAAAAGTTTTTGCTAAAAGGGCCCCTCCAGCCGAAACATCAACCATACCTTGGGTTACTCCATTTAAACCATTGTAAAATGTTTCCATTTGAATACAATGAGGTAAACCATGGTGGGGACACTTCCGTAAGAGTTCCTTAAACCTTTCCCAAGCCTCACTAAAAGTCTCATCTTCAAGTTGCCTAAACCCTACTATTTCACTCCTTAATTTAGCATTTCTATTAGGCGGGAAATATTTACTCAAAAACTTTTCAGCTAACTCATCCCACGTCCTAATTGTTCCTGGAGCAAAAGAATTTAACTATGCCTTTGCTCCATCTCTAAGAGAACATGCGAACAAAGTTAATCTAAGGGCATCCCTAGGCACTCCTTGAATTACAAAAGAATCACTAACTCCTAGAAAAGACTTAAGATGTAAATGAGGGTCTTCAGATGTCAAACCATGGAATTGCCCCACGGTTTGCAACATCTGAAACTTTACCGGTTTCATTTCAAAATTCGCCGCTTGGATTTGGGGATGTGCAATCCCTGGATTCAACTCATTAAACATTGGGACAACATACGCTCGAATGGCTCTGGTCCTATCGTTTGCTATCAAGATAGGATTCTCAGCCTGATTATTTTGCTGCTCATTTTGTTCAAACAACGAGTTTTGCTGCAGCAAACGATTCTGGGGGTCTGCTGGACCTTCAGGACCCTGCGGAAGTTGCAGCACGTTCTCCATCTGGTTTCTGCGCTGCTCCCTCCTTCTGTTCCTAAATGTCCTTTCAATTTCTGGATCAAGCTCAAACCGTACCCCAGGTGGATCGCTCATGCACCAAACTCACACCTGCAAAAACAAAAGAAACAATAAAAAAGTTCTAGCACCAAACCACTAAAACACATACACAAAAATAGATCAGATAAAAACTTATTCAAGTCCCCAGCAACGGCGCCAAAAACTTGTTGGGTTCCTAGAGTGAGTAAAAATATGGTATAAAAGACTCTATAATTCCTGTGCAAGTATACACAGTCTGCAACAAGTAATATTATCAATCCGAGTCCTAAATTAGTTTCCACTCTACCTATTTTGTGTAACTTTCTAATGGTTTCAAAGATGGTAAAATGATTTGGTTTTATAAGAATTATGCTGAAGCAAAATAAATGCCAGAACAACAAGTAAACAAATAGATAGACAGATTAAAGACAGACTCTGGTTAGGATTTAGTGATTGTTCTAAAAGATGTTCTAGCAATATTATTGATCCTGCATTTCTCGCAGTATTATTAGCGAATTCCTCCCGGAACTCCGGATCTTTTGGGATGTGTTTCAACCCCAATGAAGTACGACCGATCAAGCACTAGGCAACTTGCTATCCCTAGCTCAGTCACTGGCGTTCACCAATACACAATGATCGTAGTGTGGATAATTGCCACACACTCTCTAAATCATCCCTGAAACTAGAGAGAGCTATTCACACCGGCTGGCCAGGCGGGCATAAAATGGAAAGAAGTACAACAATTAACCAAAATGCGATAGTCAATATATTACTAAAGATGAAGCACGACAATCACATTACTCCTAACCAACACCTAAGCTACTTAGTTCATAATAGGCATGGAAATACAAAACACAATCTGAGTAGGCATGTCCATAATCACAAGTTAATATAGAAAATAAACTCCTTAATCAGCTTGCGGATGATGGTGTTCTTGATGATCTGCAATCTCTCTATACTATTTGGCTTCCAAGGGAAAACATGGAATACTCTTGACTTTGACGACTACTTCCTTTTATAGAAGGATGAGAGGCTTGAATTAGGTCAACTAGGACACGTGTAAGGCTCTCCTTGATCCTTTATCACGAAAAATAACTCAACAGAAGTCGGTTCATGAAGTTGGCTAACGAGCTGTGATGTGGCAGTTCTGTTCCCAGTTTTGCTGCAGCACAAAATTTGCTCTCTCTAGTCGCCCAGCAGCATAATCTACACAAAATAATTTCCAATGCTTCCATTCTTCCAAATGGGTTAAAACATGTAATATCTATCCAAAACCAACCTTAATAAGCATAAAGGACACACAAATCCCTATATAATTGAGGCCTAAATAACTACCTTTTGGGCAGTTATCAGGTACCAAGCGACGTGCGACTATCGAGGAAGAAGCAAGGCTTCGAGAAGCTGAAGAGTTATTTCCTATGGCGGGAGAAAGCTCATGGTAAGGAGGATCTTCAACGGGTAAGGGTTCAAGTTCTGTAACCGATTCTACTATGTGCAGGGAGAAACTAGTTGTAACTAATTACTCTAAGAAGAAGTGTGGGAAACAACCAGCAAGAATATTTGAGACCAAAAAGCCCCTCGAGATTCAGCCTTTCATGAAGGTGAGAATGTCGGCGGATATCTTTGAAAACATGATTTGACTGGCCGTAGCACAAGCCTTTATGATTGTTGAAGGGTATAGAGCTGAACAAGATGCTCTGAATGAGTTGAGGGCTAAAAAAGAAGAGAAGTTAAGGGACTCGGTGCATGAAGGCTGAAGAAAATTTGAGTAAGAAAATGGATGAAAATGATGAGAAGAAAAAGAAAGAAAATGAGAGGAAAAATGAAGAGGAATAGTAAGAGGTCGAGAGGGCCAATAAAGAAGAAAAAGAAAGAATTGAGGCTGAAAAGGCAAGAAAAGAAGATGACGAACTGAGAAGATTGGGTGTTGAACTCCAGCTCCTTGAAAAAGGAAAGGCAAGACGAGAAGCTCTTCGGGTGGAAGAAAATAGAAGGAAGGAGGCCAAAGAGTTTCTTGCAGCCTTTGAGCCCCTACACAATGCTCAAAGGGAAGGGGAAGAGCTGTAAGAAGGAGAAGAAAAGGCCCCTGAAGGGCTGATTGAAGAGGAACCAGAAAAAGAAGAAGAAGAAGACAACAAGGTACATAATGCGACCGCATTTGGGTATCATTCTGAAGAAGGCCAAGCTGAAGCTGTAAACGACTAACAAGGTATGATTCCCTCGATCCATTGTTTGAATATGATACTAGGGAAGTTCCATCAGCTGTCAAAAGCTCTTCTTCAGAAGAAAGAGAAGATGAAAAGAAGAATGAAGAAAATGAGGTCGATACCTCCAATGAAAGTGAAATAGAAACGGACTCTAAGGTGAAGGAATTGGATGATGACAAAATTCCAATGTCTTAAGCTTTGAGAAAAAAGAGGAAGAGAAAAATTCAAGCTGAACAGAGGACTAAAAAGAAGAATGATCCAATATTTGCGAAGAGGTCGAGGACTAGGTCTATGGACGCCTATCCCGTTCCACCCACCACCACACCCGCCAAGCCAAAATCAACACCACCGAAGAATCCATCCCCAGAGGTTTTCAAAGATGTGAATTTCCAAGAGAAGATGGAGATCATGAAGAAGCAGGACTTCTTGAATGAAAAGGGATTCGCTAATCAAGCTGGTACCTAGCCTGACTTTGTGACCAAGGTCATTATGCAGTACAAGTGGTAAGAGTTTTGTGCTCACCCTCAAGAGGTTGTGGTGCCTCTAGTCCGAGAGTTTTATGCAGGATTGAGGGAAGAGAGCTTGAGCTTGGCGATAGTACGTGGGAAGATGGTGGGTTAAAGCTCCTTTGCACCCGAGAGGAAATGATGCAATAAAGAATCTTTCGGCCAAGCAATTGAAGGAAGCACTCAAAGTAGTGGCCAGGAAGTTCAATGGAAAGAATCTCAAACTAAAGTGAAGTCTTTAGTGCCAAGCGATCTGAAGCCTGAAACCGGCAGTTTGGCTTCATTTTATTAAGAATAGGTTGATGCCCACCACCCACGACATCACAATTTAAGTAGAGAGGGTCATGTTTCTTTACAATATAATGAAGGGGCTGGAGATCAACATTGGGAGCATCATCCGAGAAGAGGTTCTCTCATGTGGAAGAAAGAGAGCGGGGAAGGTATTCTTTGGGTCACTTATAACCCAATTATGTCAGACGGTCGAGATTGTTCCTCGAAAGGATGAGGAACGACATTTTTATAGGCCTACTGATAACTCTCCAAAAGGTAGTTATTTAGGCCTTATTTCTATAGGGATTTGTGTGTCTTTTGTGCTTAATAGGTTTGGTTTTAGATATATATTATATGTTTTAACCCATTTGGAAGAATGGAAGCTTTGGAAATTATTTTTTGTAGAATATGTTGTTGAGCGACTAGAGGGAGCAAATTCTGTGCTGCAGCAAAGTTGAGAGCAAAACTGTCACGTCACAGCTCGTTAGCCAATTGAATGAACTGAATTCTATTAAGTTATTCTCGGGATAAAGGAGCAAGGAGAGCCATCCACGTGTCTAGGTAAACCTACTTCAAGTCTCCTATCACTCTATAAAATGAGATAGTCGCCCAAGTCAAATTCATTCCATCCTTGGGAGAAAACATTCCACTCTTGGAAACACTACAACAAATATCACTTTCTATAGCACCTAATTATAGTATTATGTTAAAATAGCTATTAAAAAAACGAGCTCAAAATATTTTTAAGAACAAAAACGCGGCAAAAATGGTGGTGCAAATGACACGTTATGGTAAAACACTCTCCCCCCACTCTAAAAAAAGCCCTAGACTCTTTCTCTAGCCACCGACATTTTTCCTCCCACTCTCTCTTCTTCTTCTCCATGAATCCTCGTCACCGATCGTCATTCCTTCATCTTCGATCACCTCCGACGAGCGCAAGGGTCCAGGCGATGGGGTTCAGTGGTTTTGATTGCTTCACGCGACGACAAGAGGTTAATCTCTCTCTTCCTCTCGATCTCTGTCAATCTCTCCCTCTCTCCCTCGCACAGGCCTTCATCGGATTCGAGCATCATCTTCGACGAGAATAATAGGCTCGGATGTACGACGACAACAACGAATTTCAGCAAGTCCTCCACACGAAAAGTCCAGCAACGTCAGATCTTGGTTTTTTTAGTGATCCTAGTGCTGCGACACAACTTCGACGTGTTCTCGATTCGAGTAGGCAACGTGCAGGTAGCGTGGGAACTCTTTTCAAGCAAGTTAGTATAATGCATCATCCTTGATGTCATCACTGTTCAAAATATTTTTTCTGCTTGAACGGATATTCAATTTCTAGTGATTTGAGTGTAATTTGGGAATCCTTTATTCTTTGTTGTGTTTTCCAGCTACTTTCATTTTTGTTGTTGTTTTCCCTTTAGACCAAATGGTTGATGGCTTGTTGATCGTATTTTTCAAGCGGTAGGACGGATTTCTCAGTGATTGAACAAAAGATGGATCATGGAATTGGTTGAATTTAGGGTTTTCTGCTTCATGTAGCTGATATAATTTTTTTTTTTTTAGTTTGGTTCTTCTTTTCATGTGACAGTTCATTTCTTTAAACTTTTCACTAGATATCTGATGGGGAAATAGTTTACAAATGAAATATGAGTAAGTGAACGGAACTGAGAAACCTCCTGTAATTCATTTGTTTAATGAGAAAAAAAGGCCACACCCATTCATGTGCTCTCTATTTTGTGAATTTGAACTTGATAGGATGTTTCCTTTGTTGACTAACTTTGTAGCTTTAAATGAAAAAGAGACAAAAACATGGTACATTGATGGTGAAGAACAACAAGTAGTTAATCTTCGCTCTCACTGTTCCCCAGTTGAGGAATTCAAAGCCTGTTATGCTCTGTATAAAGCTGGTAAGTGGACAAATAGATCGTAGCAGAGCATCCCCATTCGCTTCCCTGTTGGTAATGTTAATTTAATGTTGCCTTGTAAAATTGTAGCTTGCTTTGTTTACCTATTTTCACATGTGGGCTTCATCACTCTTCCCCTTCCCTTGTGTGTGTTGCACTCAATCATAGCGAAACAAAGAGCCGAGTGCTTGAGCATGAGCCTTCAATAATCAGTCAAAGATGTGTCTCTTTCTTTTGAGATAATGATTAATTACAGATGTTTTGGTTTTATTTTATGATGAGAAAATTACCGTTGGGTTTGGATAGGATTGAATCTGGTTTGATTGGCTGAAGAAGTTAAATCTTCTTTCTCTTCTTGCTTTTGTTGTGTGTGTGAGTGTGTTTAATGAATGAGTTGGAAATTTGTTTTGCCAACTTGCTAAAATGAGTTTGAAATTTTGCGTAAGATTCATACAATCCTTTAAAAGCGTATGAAAATAAATTGTTGATAGTCACTGTCCTTTGTCCATAGTACTAAAATGTGTGATCCTATTCAGGGATTTCATCAGTTTGTCCATATCCAAATTTAGTTGTGGAAGCGCTGGATTTTTTCATTCCCGAGGAGGTATGACCAACCTTAATTTGTAAGAGCCTTTGATCCAAACTTTAGCTTCATAACTTTTAGAAGTTTCATTTCCCTTGTCAGCATTAGGTTTGAGATCAAGACATTGTCTATGGGCTTACGAGAATAAGCTTTGAGGGTCCTCAAAAGGCATGGGAATGGTTTAAGGTATGACGATTCCCAACTATAAAAATTGATCAATCAATCTTTTCTCCATCCATATCAAAAGTGCAGTAAAAGTTGCAATTGTTTCAGTGTGTGATTGTTTCAACATCTTTTTGCTCCATTACTTAGTGATGTATGATTGTTTGTTGTGTGTCACTTGCATTCCTTGCCTTGATCTACTTGGTTCTTTTTTCTTTTACTTTCGATAAAGTATGGGATTGGAACTGTTCTCATGGCTTTTAATTTGAGATCGAGGTGTTCTGATGCTTGTTGTTCGAGATTTTCCTAGTTATGTTCGTCTCGTCGCCCCTACCTTTTGGTTGCTGCAGTTATCAAATCTTGATGAAGTATCGTTACTATAGGGTTTGTTTGGCATGTCTAATATTATTAAATCGTGAGCATGCTTGTGTTTCTTGATGATGCCAAAGGGTATTAGACAATCTACGATATATGTCTACATTTTAACTGTTTCTTACTTTTAGGTGACGTAATCAAAATGTGAGTTGAATTTTTATGGATTTTGATTTTTCATTCTAAGAATGTTTGTCAAGTGCATGGTTAGGAAAGACATTTCTGATGTGTAGATTTTCCTTTCCACTGAAATTACTACATGTCGTCCTCCTTTTTTTCCTTTGTTGTGGTAGTTTTTGTTGAGAACTCTATGTACCAGTTACATTTCCAATGCATGGAACTTGGTTTCAGAGTAGGTTTCATGTTTGAACTGAAATTTGGAACTCTCATTGCACTAAATTCTTGAAAAGGTTTCAAAAATGATTGTTCTGTTCTGTAAAAAATAATATTAAATCACCACCATGACCCTAAATGTTTAAGCGAACTATGGTCTTGAGCTTAGATTCCCTGTTTTTTTTAAATTGTTGTCTCTCTCTTTCTCACTCTCACCTTGCTTTCTTACTCGGCTAACTAATTTCAATTTATATTGCAGTTGAAAATGTGTAAAGAAGGTGCATATTGGGGTAAGCATAGATCACATTACTCCTTGGTGAACTACTTAACTTAATGGATGAGTTTTAGTATCTGTAAACCTTCTGCTAATTTGATAAGATTTTTTTTTTTTTTGGTTAATTGCTCTTGGAAACTGAGCTTATAAAGATTACCTACCTAGGTTTGGTTTTGTTTAGTTTTTCACTTTTTAAAGGAAACTTTTAGTCAATGCTAATAAACAAAAAAAAAAAATCATGTTTCTTGAACTATTTTTGCATATATGACTTTGATTTTAGTACACCTATATTTGTTAATTCTGAATCTAGCAAGTTCCATGTCTTTGAATACTACTTGACTCTGTCAGCTTATTCATACCATCATGAAATTCTTTGCATTACATTTTTTAGCATTCAATTAATTTTAGCTTGGTACAGTTTGAGAAATGCATATATCTTCTCTTATGTATTATGTTGGATTTTGGTATTTTGGCACTTCAGCAAGTTATTTTTGTTGATGAGATCCTTTTACCTTCTTAAGTCATCTATCTAGCCACGCCTCTTATTATTTTCCCCTACCTTTTTCTTTTCCTGTATTAGACAGCAAATGGACAATTCTTGACCAAAGGTTGAGCCTGAGATAGATGCTTTCGCAATTAGTAAGCCTAACTTTTTAAAGAAATAATGAAACCTTTTTTTACTGTAGCTAATTCTCTCAAATTGGCACATGTTCAAGGGTCCAAAGCATGCATGTTGACAGATTATTTACTTGTCTTTGGTTGTTATCCTTTTTTCCTATTTGTTGGTCGCATATTAATTTTCTATGTTTTATGTATTTGCAACCTTTCAGTTCGTTTCTTTGTGTGTGTAAATCTTGACATAGTTATTGGATTGTGTTTAAATCTTGACATGATTATTGGATTAACCAAACATAATATATTATAACTGTAATCTAGACTTCTCCTCTGGTTTGTTCTGTTTTCTGTACGCCATTTATCTTTATTTTATGTTGATAAAGTTAATGATACTGAGTATGTGTTTCAATTGTATGATTGTTTCAATTTTGATAATATCTTGAATATAATATTTGATATGAAGCTCTTAACATATTGGCCTTTACTTGAATGCAGGAGAAGAAAGGACAACATGAGGAGAAACGGTTTGTTGCAAATAACTGTTCTTAGCAAAAAGTTGGTAAAATTTGGTTGTTTAGGTTTGTTATAAGTTTTGATGTTATGCTTTTGAAACTTTGATCATTTTAGTTTTTCTAGTTCACTTGTTAAAGGTTTTGAGCATGTGAGAGGGTAGATTGCTTTAGATTTGCTTGAAGTAGTTGTTTTCTTCAAGTTGTTTGTTTTTGTTTAAAGATTTTGTTAAAGGGGTGGGTTGCTTTGAACTAGTTGTTTTGTTGAAGATCAATTTCGTTGTTTAGTTTATATATTTTGGAGCAATGAGTGGTTAGGTTGAGGCTATGTTGAGTAGGTTTTAAAAAGTTTTGAGTCGTATGCTTTTGTTGAGTTAGGTTGAGGTCTTGTTAGATAGTTGTTGATATATATGAGACCTGACTCGTATGTTGATATTGTGTTGTGGAAATTCTGTTGTGTTGAAGTCAAGGTTGAGTAGATGAAGATGTTATAGAAGTGTTATTCTTGTGTTAACATGTGTTTTAAAAAAATTGGTTAGCTCTACGCATGTCGTTATGCTTTCGAAATTTTCGAAGCATCCGATTAGTTTTAGGATAGACGATTTAATAATGCCTTTAGGATAAGCTTAAAAAACTAGGGGCGTTACATCAATCTTATAAACTTATTTTGTTTTTTTTTTTTATATAGGTGAATGAAATGATGACACACCAACATATTTATGGAAAGATATATCCATCCCTATCTTTTAAACCACTTGTGTACACATTGTGATGTGTTTCGAAATTATTTACTTATTTTTATTTTCATTTTGACTTTTGGAATATTGATTACACATGTATTTCATGTATTAGTTAAACCATTTTGAGATTATGAACTTTTGGTACTATGTCTATTCTTGAAATTTTATTTTGATGTAAGTGCACTTAAATACATTAAATGGTTATATAATTGAGTTTATTTTACAATAACACTAGCAAATATTTGTTACTTATATAAATTGCTATAAAAATTGTTATATATTACTCGAAAATGGTACAAATGTATGTGTATGTATAAATGCTATTAAAAGTTACCTACTATCCATAACATTGACTATCACTATGATGAGATTAAAAATGATATATGTTTTGATAACATTTTTAATCCTTATAAAAAGATGTTATTAAAGAACAATCATAGCATTTTTTGCTAGCATTCTGAAAAGTTTTTATAACATTAAAAATGTGCAATAAAATTTTGATTTTGTTTATAGCTTTTTCTATAGCATTGAAAAAACGCTATAAAAAGTCAAAGACTTTTAATAACATGGGCTAGAACAACGTGTCTAAAAATGCTATGATATACTTTTAATAGGTTTTTTTTTCTGCTATAGAAAACGCTATTAAAGGGCAATCATAGTATTTTTTGCAAACGCTATGAAAGGTATCCATAACATGAAAATTACGCAATTGAAACGGATCTTTTTATAGCCTTTTTATAGCGTTGAAAAAACGCTATGAAAAGTTGGAGACTTTCAATAACATCGGCTACGACAGCGTTTCAAAAAACGCTATAGAAAGCCTACGATAGCGTTTTTTTAATGCTATCGTAAGTGATATTTGTTGTAGTGAAAGTTACTTCCACCTTTGGGAGCTAAATAGAGGAGAGATTGGAGACCATCAAGAAGACCATCAATTACAAGTTGTTCAAGGGAATTAATCTTTTCTTGTATTACCTTGTAGTTATGGACATGCTTACTCAGATTGTAACGTTTGTTTCCATGCATTTTATGAACTAAGTAGCTTTAGGCGTTGGTTAGGGAACATGTGATTGTTGTGCTTCATTTCTAGTAATAAATATTGATTAATGCATCTTGATTATTTGTTGTGCTCATTTCTATTTTGTGCCCGCCTGACCAGCCGGTATGAATACCTCTCTCTAGTTTCAGGGATGATTTAGGGAGTGTGTGGCGATTAATCACACTAGATCATTGTGTATTGGTGAACGCCAGTGACTGAGCTAGGGATAGCACGTTGCCTAGTGCTTGATCGGTAGTACTTCATTGGAGTTGAAACACATTTCAAAAGATCCGGAGTTCCGGGAGGAATTTGTTAATAAGGCTGCGAGAGTTTTGCATGATCAATAATATTGCTAGAGCATCTTTTAAAACAATTACTAAATCCTGACCAGCGACTGCTTCTAATTTGTCTGCCTATTTGTTTACTTTATGTTCTGTCATTTCTTTTGCGTCAGCATTCCTATAGAAACCAATCATTTTTACCACTTTTGAAACCATTGAAAAACTAAACAAAATAGATTAAGTGAAAGCTAGTTCAGACCTTGGATTCGATAAATACTTATTACTTGCTGCGGACTGTGTATACTTGCACAAAGTCTAGAGTCTTTTTATACCTTATTTTTACTCACTCTAGGAACCCAACACCTACCATTGACTTGCCTCTGATAGGGAAGTTTTAGTAGTACAATGTGCAGAGAAAAGATAAAGCTTCCGCCTCCCAAGCTACTCTTTCTTCGGGGCTGACGCCTACTTCACCACCACCACATACTCCTGTTTCAAGGCCTACCCCATCATCTGAGGCCCTTGTAGGAGTTAATATCAAACATGCGAAAGCAACTTTGGATCTTAGGCACACAATTTTATCAATTTGATCCTAGAAGACATGTTGTTCATAAGAACTAAAAACATAGTAAGTTGCACCTACCGCTTGAAACTCCTAATTCAAGTAATCCGAGGCTTTAATCTTCACACCAATGGCTCTTGGACAACCACTTGGATATTCTCTACTATCCTCATACCTTGGAACAGATTGTGGGATCCTCAATTGATAGGAATTGGAAAGGAAATGGAAAGGAAAGCCTATGGGTTCGTGCAAGTTTGAAAGTATAAGCTATGGAAGTTTTGAAAGAATTTTAGCAGCATTTCAGGTTGAATGAATCCATATTTTTCCACCAGCTGATCCTTTATATATATAGGAAAATCATGGGTAAAAAATGCACAAGAAATTGACAACAAATAGGGATCATTTTGAGTCATTGATTAGATGTTTCAAGAAGGCTAATTACAAGTGATTAGTCACTAAGCACTTCTTCCAAAAATTACCAATTATTTGAATTTCTTTAAATTAAAAAATTTGTAATTTTAAATGAAAAATCGGAATAATCCCACTCACTTTTTATTTTTTATTTTAATTTAAATAAAACTTTACTTAATTAAAATAATAATAAAATCAATTAATTTAATATTTTATATCAAATTAATACTATTTGTTCAGTCTTTGTTTTTCTCCCAACAAAATTTCTCGAACATGATTCTCTATTTACATGTTTAATATTTAAATCATATTTAAATATATTCAACTCTCATTTTAAGTTTAATTCAAAGTTAAACCAATATGTCGTTAAATATCGTATATAACCGACTTTTGTATCCTTTTCTGAATTTGAACCTTTCAAATGTTAACTTATCATATTGTTCCAATTTTTATTCCTATTGAGCTAGTAGAGTGAACTAATGGACCTACAGATCATGGGCTCCAACGATACGAGCATAACTGGTTAAACTCATTAACCTAGTTATTCATCGTTTTGTTAGCTTCGGGGACACTCCACTATAGCTGATAGCTGCACTCCCCTCACTATAGATATATTTCTTGTCCACCTTGAGATAACCATGATTAGTAAGTCGACCCTTCACCTCTTGCTTGTAACTAGAGTTAGGTCAAATTTCCATTTTACCCCTATAGTTACATCTTGTTCCTTAAGTTCCACTGATCCTCCAATGAAAAGTTAGTTCGTGATACAATCATTGAACCAAGTCCCTCTCAAGGTTTTGTATTAGCATAGAAAAAGTTCTCGTGATTGCGCAAACTTGGGTGGTAGAAGTTTGGCAGATTCTGGGTCTGATTAAATCCTCTGTTGCCGATGAACTGTACTTGTTCTACCTCCTGGTCCTCAATTTTTGTACGGCTTTTGGTTACCGTTGCAATTGACTTAACCACTTCTGATGTTGTCAGCTTGTTCAAAGCACTGTCACGGAAGCCATTTGCGCTTACAGAGAACTCGATTCATCCAATTCATAAATATCATCCTTCAGTTTTATCGGGGTCCTATCTGTGGGCCATTGATAACTTGTTGATGTCATCTCCTCCAACAATTCCTTAGCATCGCGTACTGTTTTCGGAAGAAAACTTCCTCCTGCAGATGTATATCAAGGAGAGTCTTAGTTGAACTATTAAGACCATTATAGAACAACTGTTGATAGGACCAGTTTGGCCCTATATTATTGTTCTTAATCTTGTTAGTTTTACGATAATTATTATGCTTAATTGTATTATTTTGTAGATGTTTGGTGTTAGAGCTTCTCGGGAACCAATATTCCAAATTGATGTTAATTAAAGGAAATTAACGTGGTTTTGATCCATCTTGAAGTATGCGGAATGTCGAGGCGGTGAAAAGACCAAAACAGGACACTAAAGACTCGAAAACAATGTAAAAAAGGAGCAAAATTGAAGCAGCCAAATAAGGAAGACCCGAGTCATGACGTCTCGACGCTACGAACTTGATGGACCGGCTAATTCACTGTCAGTGTTGAGACGCCACCCACGACATCTCAACACCCAAACGATTATTTAAGTAGTAGTTTTTCCGATTAAGTCAAGATCTTCAGCCGTTTTTACTTTTCTCTCTCGATTTTCTCTCCGATTTCTTCATTCTCCCTCTGTATTTTATAGTTCTAGGTTAGTTTAGGTTTGTTTCTCGAGCCTTGGGCTTAGATTAGGCTTGTCTATGATCATCTAAGCACCGTTCACTGTAGTTGGAACCTCGGGATTGTAAGTACATTTTGGTTTTATGAGATTTACTGAGCTTACTGTTTTAAATGCCTATTCCTCTTGAGTTTACTGTGCTTAAAGTATGTTTTATTTGCTATTTGTGGTTTTAGATTCCTACTTTTATAATTAGTTTGCGTAGTAGGTTAGATTGAAACCTGATAGCAGATAGGAATGTCGCTATTTTAGTCCTAATTTATTAAGCTTTTTAATGCTTCAATTGTGTTTTTATTGAAAAATTCTAATTTAATTTATTATTATTTTTCCCAATGAGCACTTTATGGAAATTTGTGGAAAAAGCCCAAAAAATGAGCAATCCAAGCCAAGTTTCCATCCATGGGTCAAGGGGAAACCCAAGAAGTCAACCATGAAGAAAAGGTCCAAAAAGAATTGAAGTTGGCCCAAGAAATGAAGCCCAACCCGCGTGGACTGTTCTGGAATTCACCTAGCGTCGAGATGCTGACGCTATCCCATTTCTTGGCGAACAAGTCGGCTGACGTCACAGCGTCGCGACGCTATCCAATTTCCGGGCCTATAAATAGCTCCCCTTGGTGTCCATTTTTACCATCAACCATCATTCCATTCCTTCATTCTTTTCTTTCCTTGGCTCCTTTGGAGCCTTTTCTCAAAGGTTTTCTAGCCTTTTTTAGAGTTCTTTAGTGGGGGAGTTTTTGGGAGCATTCTAGGAGGCTCAAGGGGAGCTCGGAGGGACTCCAAGCGCCAGCGACGGGGTCTTCGACAGTCATTTCCTTCCCTTTTATTTTCCTCATATTTATGCTTTCCATTGTAAATTTTGTGAATATTTTAGCTATGAATAGCTAAACCCCAATTTGGGGTCTTGAAATGAAATTATAGTTAAATATTGTTATAATTGCCTATCTCTTGCCATTTTTTCCTAATTATTTGTATGGATGCGCTTAATGCTGTATGCAATCTGGCCAATTGTGTATTGATCTGATTCTTAATGGAGACTCAACGGAGAGAAGTTAGGATAGATTGTAATCCATGCAACTAGTTTAATTGTCCGTCGTGACAGCGAGATTAGTTGATTAAACTTAGATTCCTAAAATGAATCAGAGCGTAATAATTAACAAATTTTAATGGCGCTAAGGACACTTAGGTTGTTAAAATGGATTAATCACAATTAGGGGAGATCGACAGGAGAACCTTTGTGATTAATGGAGATTCTAGGAGTATGATTAGTTATGCATCAAGATAGGATAATTGTAATACTTATTTAGCTAATAATTGAGTTTCAAGACCCCACTTCCCATTAAAAACTCTTTCTCCACATTTTATTTTTATTTTTTTTTTCTGTGGTTGACCAAATTTCCTCTTTAATTGCTTTAATTTTTGAATTCGCTTTAATTGCATGTTTTTGTCCCTAGATATTATTTCTCCCAAGTAATTTTAGTGTTCAAGAATCTTTTTGCTTGCTTAAATTTCGCTTCGCCTCCCTGTGGATTCGATACTCGAAATACTTTCGTTTTATTATTACTTGTGACGACCCGTGCACTTGCGGTGAGCAGCAACGCCCTAACTCACAGCTCTTATGTTAATAATTCGCTAAAGAGTTGATTTCCATGTAGCTAATGGATAGTTAATTTGTAGTTAGCATATAGACTGATTCATGGGCATGGGTCCCAAGAGCAGTTCTCTGACTTTGTTGCTTTGCATGATAGGTCTAGGGTCTAAATCGATATTTGTTATTAAATTAGATTTCCCCTAATTAATTATGAGTATTCTAGCCTAGAGAAACCATTAGTTAATTTATTAATCATGGCTAGGTTAATTAATTAATCAATTGCATGTTGGTTCAACGGGTTCGATGGGTTAGCACTCTAGGGGTATCTTGATCTTAATGCGGTTACTTAATTGATTAATCTCGATGGGTTAGTAGAGGTTAATTAATTAGTAATTAATAATTGAGTCGATGGACGGTGGGATCAAGTTAATTGAGTTAGAGTACCATTTAGACAACATGCATTTACACCATTATCTGTTAATCAATGAGTAAAAACTAATGTACTGAACCCGACTGTCCCCAGCTACAGCGATCGACAAAGTGAGATTAACCAACCTCCCATTTACTTTCCTGTCATTTAATTTCCTGCCATTTACTTTCTCCTAATTTTACTTTTCCTGCAATTAATCTCTCTCTCTTCAACCCCCCTTCTATTATCAAACACAAAAGAAATTAGAAGTAAACAAGTTGTTCCATGTGATCGACCCCAACCACTATTGTTGCAAGTTAATTAGTTTTAGAGATCAGTGATTATAAAATTTATTTGACAACTCGGGGTCTCGAGAACTCTGGACCGTTCAACTGTACCTAGAGCCAATCTGGGTATCCATGTTGTGGGCATCTTCTTGTATCTCTCCCACGGTTCATAAAGTTGTTCATCGTCATTATGCCTGAACGTCCCAATTTCCATTTGAAGCTTGGTAGTTTTAGTAGGTGGGAAGAATTTAGTGAGGAATGTTTGGGCTAACTTGCCCCATGTGTTAATGCTCCCTGGTTCTAGTGAATCTAACCAGTCCTTGGCTTTGTCCTGCAAAGAAAAAGGAAAAAGCCTTAGTCGAATAGCATCAATAGTTACACTGTTCATCTTCATGGTCCCACAAATTTCTAAATATTAACAAAGATGGGAGTGGATCTTCAGAAGGATGCCCCTTGGATGAGCAATCCCTTGCCATTTGGCTAAGTCCCGTCTTAAGCTCGAAATTGTTCATTTGGATAGGTGCATAACTATCCCTGAATTTTCCGTGGGTAGAACTGTCAGTAGAAAATCTCTAATTGCTTTGGGCGCTTCTTCTTGTTGGGCCATATCTTCTATAAGTTTCTTCTTCTCCTTATTGCTCTATGGGTTCTATATGTTTCAAGATCCAATGGAAGAAGATTAGCCTCCTTATAACTTCGCATGCATCACTCAATTTGAATAGCTCAAATCAGAGTTCAAATGGGAAATTTACAAGCAGAGGAAGAATGAAAGAATGAAAGAAAAAGCTTATGTGGTAGTGACATGGCGCTTCTATGGCATCTGATGTGGCAACAGATGTGGACCTCATTTTGAATGGTTGGATTAATCAATTTAATTTCACTTTCCTCCTAATTTTAATCCAAATTTAAATTCCATTCAATCATTTCACATCTATGTCTTGAATTCAATTTTCTCCTAAAATAAATCCCTTTTAAATCTCAATTTCATCTCCAAATTTCGTCCTAATTTCAATCCATTTCAAATCTCTTATTCCCTAAAATTCATCTTTTCAAATCCCAAATTTAATTCAAATTTCATCCTAATTTTATTCCATTTTAAATTCAAAATTCATTCCTTTTTCATTAAATCAAATCTCCACCATCCATTTTGAATTTAATCCAATAGCTAAAATTCAATTTCTCCTTCTATAAATTGAGTTTTGAATTTATTCCAATAGCTAAAATTCAATTTCTCCTTCTATAAATTGAGTCATTTTCTTCTTCTCCAACACACACTCAGTTAACCAAATTTACAAAAGCCTTCAAGCTCTATTACTTTTCAATTGAGAATTTGTAATAAGGTGTGGGTACACCTTGAGAATTGAGTGAGTGGTTTGATCCTGGAAGCAAAAAAGGATTTGTAGTGGTTTGATCCTGAACCCGTGACAGAAGAGACTATCGTGGTCTCTTATCAAATAAATTTATAATCCTCAACCTCTAAAACTAACTTGTAGCAGTAGCGACCGGGGTCGATCAGAGGGAGTCTATGCAAACAAATCTTAATTTCCTTATTTGTTTAAGGTAACCAAAAAGGGGGCTTTTTATATATAGAAAGAAAGTATACAAGGAAAGGAAACTAATTATGGAAAATGTTGCAAAAGGAAAGTTAGAGAATCAAATAAGGAAAGAAATCAATACCTCAAAGATCATGCAACCGGGTTAGTCATGGTAAGTTCAATTCAATTAAATCATTAATTTTACTAATGAATCAAAACAAGTTTAATTTCGGCGTATTCCGACAACAAACCGAGAACCATGATCCAACTATCACAAACATGCAAACGCTAAGTTTGATTCTAGTTTAAACTAATTAATTGACCGATTAATTAATCTAAACCAGAATGGGATCTAGCCAAATTAATTCACATGCAACGAGCAACAAACCACAATTACAATTGATTAAATCATTTAGTTCTAGGGATGCATGCGTAATAACATAACGTTAACCTATTTGCTACTTAGATTTAGCAAGTAAATTTAGAGAGGGCGCGGTCAAGGTTGTCAATCTTTCCAACCACAATCTAAACTTATAGAAAAAGAACTAAAATCACATAAACATGCTTTGATAATTGAAACAAGAAATTTCATTAAAAGAACTTGGACTTACTCTTTGACACCTCGGTTACATGAATGAAGAATCTAGCCTCTCATGGAGCAAAAGCAAGCTTGAATCTTCATTGAATACATAAAGGAAAGCAAGAAAGACTAAAAACTAAGAAGAATGGTGGAAAGCGGGAGAGAGATGAACTACAATGTTGTAGTGAATTGTGTGTTGAGGGATGATTCTAAACCTACACCAAAGGCCTCTATTTATTGTGGTTCTTTGCCTTCAATTCGTGGTAATTTGGTGCTGGATAGGTCCTCCAAATTTCGGAAAATCGCAAACCAAAATAGGAAAAAATCAAATCTAGAAACTGCCTAGCGTCACGACGCTGTGGATAGTGTTGCGACGTTGTCCCTTCAAATTTGGAAAATATCTCTCGGATTGCCCAAGCATCGCGACGCTGTTCGCCAACTTGATCTCCAAGTAGTTTCCTTACTTGGCTAGCGTCTCGACTCTGATGATGAGCATCTTGACGATAATGAGGCTCTAGGGGCAAAATGGTCATTTTACGCTCCGATTTCGCTCGTTGAAGCCCCAAATTGCTTCCAAAGCTCCGGTGAGGACCTATGGACATATTATACTCATTTTAAAGCATTGTTTTTTGAAAGGAATTCAACTAAGATAAGCAAATTGGGATATTCTAAGTGAATAACAAATTAGAACAATCAACCCGATTAAAAGGATCGTAGTGGTTTGATCTTGAACTTGTTTAAAAAGATCGGTATAGGTTGGGTCCTAAACCTGTAAAGGATCGGTAAAGGTTTACTCTTGAACCTAGAAAATGAGTGTTCGATTGGTTTGGTTCTCACCCGCAAGAGAGTCGTTGCAGTAAAATACACAAGGAAGAGTCTTGGGGAGTGGAGTAGGGATTTCCGAACCACTATAAAATTTTCCTATGTTATCTCTTTCTCTCTACTCTCATAATTTCCACTATTTTATTTTTATGAGGAGTAGATTGCATGCCTAGGAAAATAGTGTTTATTAAATTAGTTTAGATTAAAACAATTTAGTTTAATTTAACAAAAAAAAAGTGTAAAATTTTATTAAGCAACCCTATTCACCCCCTCTAGTGTTGTCATACAATCCTACACATACCTCATTCAACAAGTTAGTTTAGTTTTCTTAACCCCTTTTTTTTTCTTCTTTGAGCTCCATGGAAAAAGAAAAGAAGTTAGAGTAAGGTATTAGAAGTTGCTTCTATTATTGTTGTTTCTTTTTTTTTCTACATTTTTTAACTTGCTATTATGTAAGTTCTTGTTTATCTTTGTTCATTTTATATGGTTCATTTTCAAATTTGTGTTCTTATTTTTGTGTCACCTTCTCAAATGTTTTCTTTTCTAAAATCTCATAGTTTTATTTAGTAAAAAAAAAAAAAAAGAAGACAAGTGTGAAAAAAAATGTGTGTAAAAGGAAAAACAAAAAGGTGAAAACGAGTGGCAGCAAAGTCACTTCCTTTTTTTACTCCTCTTTTCGTGTTTTTACATATATATATATATATACTAGTATTTTACACGTGTGTTACATGTGGCTTTGGTAATAATATTTTTAATTTATTTTGGTTTATAAGCATTTGAAAAATAGTATTTTTTTTATTTATGTTTGAATAGTTCTATTTAAAGTGATGGACATTGAAATGTTACAATAAATTGAAAAGTATATATGTATAGATAGAATGAATGAAGAAATTACAAATCTGTAATCAAATATGTCAAAGGACGTCAATTGGCTTCATGCAACGAACTTTTGACCCATGAATATATAGTGCCTGTAACCTCAATCAAGGGAAAAGAAACAAATATAATACATCAATTTAAACATTTTGATGGTTGACAAAGGACGTTAATTGGCTTCATGCAACAAACTTTTGACCCATGAATATATAGTGTCTGTAACCTCAATCAAGGGGAAAGAAACAAATGTAATACATCATTTAAACATTTTGATGGTTTGAAACAGTAGATGTATACTAATTAAACATAATCTAAACAACTGATTAATTAGATTGTTTTGAATTTGCAATATAACTCATGTATATGAATAGAATGACATCACCTATTAATATGGATACTTTAATTGTTTTTTTTCTAACATACATATGAAAATGTAGATCATACGTTCAAAACTCATACACTTATTATCGAATTGGATACCTTTTATATGTTGCAAAGATGCTCATATCGTTGAACAAGTTGAATTTCTTCCAATAGGAGTATCCAATTTGATGAATACCTTAGTTGTTGACATTGAAGTTCCTCTAGATAATGCCACATATAATTGTCCATGAGAGAAAACATATTCTGGTAAATATACTCCCACATGTGGTATAGTTTGCCCCTGTGCCTTATTTATTATTATTGCAAAACAAAGTCATATAGGAAATTGCTTCCTCTTGAATTTGAACGGATAACCTTCATCATTTGCTGGACTAAGAGGAATGCGAGGTTTACCTGCATGTTGACCAATACTGATTTTTGCATGTATGACATAAGTGCCAAATTCTTGGCATACAGTTCTTGTCTCATTGCGCAATCCATTAGTTGGATTTAAATTTCTCATAAGCATAATTGGACAATTCTTTTTAAGTTCTAACTTGTGAGGGGGAATTCCATTAGCAAGCAATGTATTAAGGAACTCTTCTTGATAATAGTTGTTTGTGTCACTAACTGCTTCATCAAAACTCACCAAAACTCTTGACTCTCTTGGAAATCTTTGAATCAATTTTTAATTCAGTTGGTCAACATATTGAATTTTTGTCGCCAAAATTGCTCGACTTGTTATATATTCTGAACTTTCAGCATTGTCAATCAAATTAGGAAGGATGCTCTGGATAAAATTCAATTCAGAATCTTTTTCATTTTCGAAAGGAATTAGCATTTGATCTGGAAAGGAAATGAGATCATTTTTCTATACTTGTTTCTTCTCCATTACCAACTTGCAATAGGAAATTTGCAAACTTTTCATCAGAGATAGCTCTCATGTTTGTTGTTAACTTAAGCATTTCCATATTTTCCCAAAGATATGACCTTACAAGACTAACATTAATGGTTTGTTGTCTTGTAGCTCGTGGAACCTGTTGGGCTCCTAGAGTAAGTAAAAATATGGTATAAAAGACTCTAGAACTCTGTGCAAGTATACACAATCCGCAACAAGTAATAAGTATTATCAATCCAAGGCCTGAACTAGCTTCCACTTTATCTATTTTGTATAATTCTTTAATGGTTTCAAATAAGGTACAAGTGATTGGTTTTTCTAGGAATAATGATGAAGCAAAAGAAATGACAGAACAACAAGTAAACAAATAGGCAGACAGATTAGAGACAGGCGCTGGTTAGGTTTTAGTAATTGTTTTAAAAGATGCTCTAGCAATATTATTGATCATGCAAACTCTCGCAGTATTATTAGTGGATTCCTCCCGGAACTCCGGATTTTTTGGAATGTGTTTCAACCCCAATGAAGCACGACCGATCAAGCACTAGGCAACTGGCTATCCCTAGCTCAGTCACTGGCGTTCACCAATACACAATGATCGTAGTGTGATTAATCGCCACACACTCTCTAAATCATCCCTGAAACTAGAGAGAGGTATTCATACCGGCTGGCAAGGCGGGCATAAAATGGAAACAAGCACAACAAATAACCAAGATGCAATAATCAATATATATTACTTAAGTTAAGCACGACAATCACATTGTTCCTAACCAACGCCTAAGCTACTTAGTTCATAATATGCATGGAGATGCACACTACAACCTGAGTAGGCATGCCCATAATTACAAGATAATAAAAGGAAATGTTAATATCCTCGTTCAGCTTGCAATGATGGTCTTCTAGGTGATCTCCAATCTCTCTTCACTATTTGGCTCCCAAGATGGAAGGAACTTTCCAAGAATGGAATGTTTTCTCCCAAAAGTGGAATGAATCTGACTTAGTCGGCTACTCCTTTTTATAGAAGGATAGGAGGCTTGAAATAGGTCAACCTGGACATGTGTAGGGCTCTCCTTGCTTCTTTATCACGAGAATAACTCAACAGGATTCGGTTTGTCAACTTGGCTAACGAGCTGTGACCTGGCAGTTTTTGCTCCCAGTTTTGCTGCAGCACAGAATTTGCTCCCTCTAGTCGCCTAGCAACACATTCTGCATAAAATAATTTCTAAAGCTTCCATTCTTCCAAATGGGTTAAAACATATAATTTACATCTAAAACCAACCCTATTAAGCACAAGAGACACACAAATCCCTATAGAAACAAGGCCTAAATAACTACCTTTTGGGTAGTTATCACACCCCCAAACTTGAACTATTGCGCGTCCCAAGCAATGCTAACCAACCTTCCCTTAAGAATTCAAAACATTAGACAAAGAATAGCTTAATCAAACCAGACAGTCCAATACTACCTTCAAACTTTACTTGAGCACTCTGCAAACTAAGCTTTGTTGCAGCAAAACAATCCCTCCGGCATGGACGAATAATCACCACCTTTAACTCAATTCTAAGAACTTACCACAACTTAGCTCTATTATCAGACATTCAAAACACATGTTCAAGGGGTTTATATTCTTGTTTTTCAGACTTAAAGCAGCCCTACAGTCATAATCTCTTAAGCATGGGATGACCCACTTTATGGTGCAGTAAACCCTTGCCTCAAACTCATCACCCACTAGGCTCAATACTCATTATAAAGCTCAAAGATCCTTAGTTATTCTATCTCTTGCCCCTCAGAATGGCAACATTTTATGATGAAGCTCACCTAAGTTCTGGGAGACAGAAAAAAAACTGTTGGATCATCATTCATCCTCCAAAACTTTTGCCTTATGAATTTTCTCAGCAAAATTTTCAATAATCAATTTTTTTCAGCAAATAATTTTTCTCATATTTTTCACATTTCCTAGGTCATCTTTTGACGCGAAGACAAACTGTGGGTATCACAAATGTCCCCGGTTACTCAATAACCTAACAAAATTTCTTCTTGAAGGAGAGAAATGCTCGAGCAAAACAATTGGAGTAGCAAAAAGTCCCCCAAACTTGAATTATTCATTGTCCCCAATGAATCATTAAATTTTCAAATGTACCCCCAAACTTAAATTTTTCTATCTGAATTTTAAACTAAGCGTGGGACTAGAACTAAGCGTAAAGTGCATCATAAAAGTCAACACTACCTCCAAAATCTTCTTTGCCGCAGCAACAGACCAGGCTAGAAGAAATGCTCAAGCAAAAGGATTCTGGAGATCAGAATACCTTGATCTAATTAAGCTTAACCAGTCCAAGCTTCAAAAATTCAGAAGAAAATAGTTAAGTTAGAGTTACTCAGTGCTTATAGAACAGAAACATCTGGAAATTTCATTAGAAACATGAAAAAGAAATTACAAAGCAGATATTTTTTCAAGAAGCAGAAAAATTAAAAGACGCAAACATAACATCAACAGAAGAGGTCAGAAAATACTCGAGCAAACAAAAAGTCAGAACAAAAATTATGCTCGTGCATGGCCACTTCATCCATCAGTCCTCTTGGCCCTGTTCATTTTCATTGTCCTCTTCTCCTCTTTCAATCGGTGGGGGCGGAATCCAGGGGTTCAACAGATCCTCAGGGAATGCAGGAAGGGCTGGATATGGGTTTGAAAAATTCTCTTGCAGCGCCTTCTTTAAACTGGCATCACGATTCTTAACATAGTTTCAGAAGGTTAAAGCTTGACTTTCAGCAAACTCCTGCTTGCTGGCCGAAAGTGCCAGTTGTTCTAGAATCGTGTTGATGCTGTAAACAAGTCCACCTTGACGTACCTTCTGCATACGCTGGAGCCGTGCCAAATTAGGTGTGTCGATAATTCCCTTGTCAAGCAAAATTATAACCTCTGGAACCGTGGGCACTCCTGCCCTACTGCATAGCATCGTGATTGTGTTCGGAAAAAACAGTTTCCCCACTTTCTTTTTCCAACATCCAGAAATTTCACCAGCAATCATCTTCCCTACGTCAACACTGAGAGACCGCAAGATTGCAAAAGCTAGAAGAATCCGTTCCCTGGAGATCGTCGAGTCATGTGTTGTTGGAAGCATCCGTTGTCTGATAAATCCCATCCATGTGTTCGCTTCCCTTTTCAAATAAGCCGACTGGAACGTCCTCTTCTCAGTCTTGGACAGCTACCACTGTGCCCCTTCAATACCTACCTCCCGCACAACCTCACTCAGCTGTTCGTTAGATGGTGCTACAGCCATCTCATTATATGTCGCATGGGGGAAATTCTAAAGGTTATACAGTGCGTTGATAGAACTAGGACTCCAGTCTACCTCGACTCCTCGAACAATCATCTGAAAACCATCTTCTTTGTAATTGTTAGCATAAAATTCGCTCACCACCTGCACGTTTACAGACTCAAGCTTTGCACAAAATAACTCCCAACTGTGGTCTGTAATACCGGTCCTCAGAAAATGCGGAAGATCACCGCTGAATCCTCTCTCAAACACAAAACCCCTTTTCAGAAGCTCAGCGTATTTTGCTCTAGCAAAATTGTTGACGAAGCGATCATATGGCTTTTCTATCTCATCGTGTTCTTCCGATGCTTCAGCAACACTTTTGCCATTTTCTGCCCTTCGCTTGAGCAACCGCTCTTCCTCAGCTTTCTTTTCCACTTCTTCTCTTATTTTTTCCTCAGCTTCCTTTTTCTCTCGTTCCTCTCGCTCTGCCTTCTCTTTCTCAGAATCCGACGATGGTGGTGATGGAGTATCAGTCCGAATCACTTGAACGCGCCCAGCCTTCCGCTTAATGCGACGTCGTCTCTGAGGTTCGGGCATAACAACTTCAACACGAGCCTCCTGAACTGGCTCTCTTTCAACCTTTTTTTCAAGCACAGCCGCTGCCTCCTCCTCTTGAACCTTGTCAGCCTGTGTTTCTTGATTTTCTTCCTGCATTCTTTTGCTATCAGCTTCTATTGGTTCGACCGCCACTGGGTGTTGCACTTCAGGTTCTTGTGTATCTCCTTCCGCTACTGTACTGGCAACATCCTCTGCCACCTCCTGAACCTCTTCTTGTTCTACAACCTTCTGTTGCCTCCTTTTTCTCTTGGCTTCTTTCTCCTCCGGGGTCTTTTTCTTTTTCACCTTTACTTTCTGTACCTCAGGGGTAATCGCAACCTCTTCCTCCTCATTCTCTCTTTCTTTTCTTGCTCGTGTTTTCGCCATGGAAACTCAAAGATTATACAGAGAAGAGCAACGAAAGAAGAAGAAGAAGAAATACAAACAATAAAGGAATGAAGTGAAAAGAACTTACCACTGTCTTCAAATAAATAAGCCACAGCAAAATCAAATCCCAACTGAAAAGATTGGCGCCACATTAAATTATATTACCGTTTAATTGCATGCATCTGAAAAATTGGAAACCAGCAACGGTAAAATCGTGGATTCCAATCGCCCTAGTAAATGTCTATGCGCTGTCCAACCTCAAAGCCCTTGGATCATCTCCATATGACACGTGGCTTCATCAGATAACTGTTCGCACGATTTTAAATTCCGCAAGCGTACGGGTCGTGACAAGTAATATAGTGATTTTGAGTATAGAGTATCGTCTCCATAGGGATTGGATTTATTCAATTAAGTACCGCGAATAATCTTGCTTAGCTTTATTTAGAGAACAAAATCTAATGCCAAAAAGAATAATAAAAAAAACTAATCTAGAAAGCAAAAGATAAATGGTGACACAATTTGATGGGATAATTCTAGAGTTGTTGATTTTATCAATTGGACCTTTAATGCTTTATCAATTAACTAATATGGATTAACTAATCATTTGATTCATAAGTCTAGAAGCCTAATTTCAAGGATTCTCCTATCGGTCTCCTCCTATCTCATACCGTTCAATAAAGAATCTCCTTTCAGTCTCATCTTTATTTACTTAGTATGGCATTACGACCCTTCAGTACAACCTCTAACGTTATTTATTTTATCCCGTGTCACCCGGGTAAATAACCGTTAGTCATGCATTCAGTTCTAGTCTAAGCTTCTCTCCGTCGAGTTTCCACATAGTAACAATTCATTTAATCAGTGATCAGTTGATTAAAAGCATTACGGACAAAATGCACAAATGAACAATAATGACAATTAAACCACATCAATTCATTAATTCAGCAGAGGTTCAACATCTAAATCAATCTCATAGAATTTGGGAATTTACTACTCATAATCACTAAAATTCAATAATTCCTAATCACAACAATTCTAGAAACTAAAACATAAAGGAAAAGGGAAGAGAAATGCTCATAAAAGTGTCGATCTCCTCGATCCCGCGCCGACCTCCTTCGATCCCGAGCTCCAAAGATCTTCAACAAAGCTCCAAAACTCTCCCAAAAATCCCAAATTTTAGAGTAGACTCTAGAATGGGGTGAAAACCCACAAATTGGCACACAAAATATGGATGCAAAAGGCTCCTTTTATAGGCTCCCAGCAGGCACAGCGTCGAGACGCTACAAGGACAGCGTCGAGACGCTCTGACGTCATCTTTTCTTGGGCTCCAAGATGTCGCAGCGTCGAGACGCTACTTGGACAGCGTCGCGACGCTCTCGCGATTCTGGATCTTTCCACGCAGCTGCCTAGCGTCGAGACGCTCCAGGCTTTAGCGTCGAGACGCTAGGCCCTGAATCTTCAATAATGGCCCGATTTTGACTCCATTTTTGGGCCTCCAACTTTCTTTTGGCCCAAATGCTTCTTGTAATGGATTTTGGACTTTTTTCTTGACCCAAATTGATACTTTTAAGGCTTGGACTTCATGAATTTGGGCTTCTAATTCATTCTTCTTGGCTTTTTGGACTCGGATCTTCAATGTAATTCTCCAAATTGCTCAAAAAGTCTCCAAAATCATCCAAAATCTCTCAAAATTCCGGTTTTTCTTCTTTGACTCGGTTTTCTGAAATTTAAACAGAAAATAGCATTAAAGTACACAATTCAAGCATAAAATTAGCTAAAATTAATAGGAAAATGATGACATTTTTGCATGTCATCACACCCCCAAACTTAAATCTTTGCTAGTCCCGAGCAAAGCTAAAACCATATATATGAATCAACTATTGCAAATGCATGACTCTAAGCTCAATGATCTAAATAATGAATTCTAACAATTAAAGGAAATATTAAACATAATCATTCATCGCGAAATTTAAATCTAAACTTTTCATCCCTTGCGTGTGTGTGTGCGAGCCTCCTTATTAGGTCTTTACTAGCCTAGAAAAGGTTTATAAAATCCTCAGTTCATCTTCCCCCTACACTGGCCTTAAGCTCTAATTATCCAGCTTCCCAACAATCAAGAAAGCAATATCCCACTAAGGTGCCTGAAACAACGAGGTATGCCTCCCCGAAACTTGCATTTTTTTTTTTTTTTGAGAATCCTTTTAGATGTAGCGCCTTCGTTCTGGCTTGCCAACATTGGTGATGAAAGCATCCAACTACGAGCGCCTCATCTTTCAGGTTGACGAAGCATGCTCATTTCTTTCCAACGCTTTCATGCAAAGGCAAACGATGGGTGTCATGAATGCCCCTGGTTACTAACGCTCTCAAGAAAGTGGAGCATTCTCCTTTATCTTTTTTTTTTTTTTTTTTTTTTTTTTTTTTTTTACTTTTCTTTCATATATATATATTTTTTTCACACTTTTCTTTTCTTTGCAGGCTAATAAACATGATTTTTCTCCTAAGTAAAACATTACAGACTCTCATGTCGTTCATCTTTCAAATTAGATCTTAAGCCTATCGGAGTGACAACAAACATCTAGATAATATAATCCAGTTCTAAGCATTCAAAACCATATAAGTAGGCTAAGTGCTCAACATGTGCAAGGAAATCAAAGAAAAAATTTAAATTTACATGAATCTTGAACATGCTTTGATATTTCACAAAAATTGAATAAAATTCATTATCTAGATCATATCATAGACCGTCCTCATCAAAACAGATGCAAAAGAATCATCATGAAAAAAATTTCGCTCAGATCAGAACAGCAAAGCCTCCCCCCCCAAACTTAAATCATACATTGCCCTCAATGTATCAATTATTTAGACTAATTAAGCATGCTTAAGGACAATTAAAAAGATAAAGGGAGAACGGTACTGCCCTGAAGTGTGAGAGAAACCATGGATGTCAGCCTTCAACATTCATTGGGGTTGTTTTTGGAAGAAAATGTGGTCTCGAGCTCCTTCAAAAATTGATCAACCGGAACGAAAGATCAACATGCTCTAACTACAAAAAAACTGAAAAACAAAGAAAAGAAAATTAATGGAAAAATAAACTTGGGTTGCCTCCCAAGAAGCGCTTGTTTAACGTCTCTTAGCTAGACGAGTTTGTGCGGGCTTTCAAGGCACATAAAAATTCTCGTATTTCTTCGGGCCCTTCTTCCTTGAATCAATGAAGCAGACTATTGCTAGCAAGCTTACTAGCTTTTCATGGGCCCCTGAAGCAGAAATATTTTTGGGATTTTCTTTTAATAAAAGCATAAAAGGAGAAAGATCAAAATAAATGGACTCTGACTCTGACACTGACTCGTGAGAACAAGAAAAAGAACACTCATTATCAAGAGAGGATGTGAAGGATAGAACAGACAAAGGTCTTTCAACCTTAAACTCTATCTCTAGAAACTCCTCAAACACTATGGGCTCATTTTCTTTTTCTTACTCACAATCTTGTTCTTGATGGGTGCTGGAATTATCCAATTCTTCCTCTTTTTCTATACAGCTCACCCCTATGTGCTCAAACTCAGCAAAATCGAAAGGATTAGGCTCTTGAATGGGTGCTAATGAATCAGTGGCCACATGACTCACTAGACACTCTATGGAAGTGGATCCTACTTCCCTATCCTCCCTTTGGGTTTGGAGTCTCTCCATAGATTTTTCTAATTCTAAATTCATGGCTCTCGACTCTTGGATAAAAGTTTCAAGCAAGCTCTCTAAAGAAGATTTTTCTTCTATGGAAGCGGATTGCACTTCACTCTCATCCTTTCTGGGATGCAATCTCCCTAGGGATTTTTCTAGAGAAAAATTAATGGCTCTAGTATCCTCGATATAATCTTGAAGCAAACTTTCTAGGGGAGATTTTTCTTCTAAAGGGGGATAATTTGGATAAAAAAAATTGGATGATGGTGTTGGTTCTTTGGGTTCAGATTCCCTAAAGGGCCACCCAAAATTATAAAAAGCCATTTAAAACAATTAAATTAACAATAATCAGGCTTTCAGTCAGATGCAAACACCAATTAAATGCACAACAAGAACAATGGACCAAGATAAATAAAAATAAAACCTCTAATCTAAAGCAAGCAATTTCTTCACAATATTAATTGAATGAAATAAGCCAATCCCCGGCAACGGCGCCAAAAACTTGTTTGTTGTGTTGTACGATTGTACTAAACGATTATCCGCAAGCGCACGGGTCGTTACAAGTTATATAAAACGGAAAGTATTCCGAGTATCGAATCCTCAGGGAGGCGAAGCGAAACTTAAGCAATTAATTAAAATTCTCTTGAGCACTGAAAATACTTAGGTGAAATAATATTTAGGGACCACGTTCATGTAATAAAAAGATTTAATTTAAAATGACTTAATGAAAACAAATTTGATCAATCAGAAATAAAATGTGGAGAAAGAGTTTTCTTGAAATGGGAAGAGGGGTCTTGAAAATCATTGATTAGCTAAATAATTGCTATAATTATCCTATCTCATTGTCCAACTAATTATAAACCTAGAATCTCCGTTAATCACATAGGTTCTCCTGTCGGTTTCCCCTAATTGTAATTAATTCATTTTAACAACCTAAGTGTCCTTAGCGCTATTAAAAATCATTAATTATTACGCTCTGATTCATTTTAGGAATCTAAGTTTAATCAACTAATCCCGGTGTCACAACGGGCAATTAAACTAGTTGCATGGATTATGATCTATCCTAATTTCTCTCCGTCGAGTTTCAATTAAGAAACGAATCATTACACAATTGGCCAGATTGAGTAAAGCATTAAGCACATCCATACAAATAATTATGACATGGGCAAGAGACAAGGAATTATAACAATATTTCCACTAACATTTCATTTCAAGACCCCAAATTGGGGTTTAGCTACACATAATATCCACAATAATTACAAGGAAAGCATGTTAAAAAGCATAAAGGAAAGGAGTTGACCGTTGAAAACCCCTTGCTGACGCTTGGAGCCCCCGCTGACTACTCCTCGAGCCTCTATGATTGCTTCCCAAAATTCCCCAAAATTTCCCCACTAGAAGAACCCTCTCAAAAAGGCTCAAAAGCCTTGAGAGGGGCTCCAAAAAAGGAGTCTTAAGAAAGGAAGGAAAGGATTGAGTGGTGGATGATTGATTGATGATTCCAAATGAGGCACCAAGGGCGCCTATTTATAGGCCTGGAATAGGGGTAGCGTCGCGACGCTGCCTTGCCAAGCGTCGCGACGCTGCTGCGCACGCGGCTTGGGCAACAAGAAAGGGCAGCGTCGCGACGCTGCCTTGCTAAGCGTCTCGGCGCTGTCCAGTTTTTCCAGAAAAATCAGCTTCCTTTTGGGCTGATTTTTGGGCCTTCTTCTTCATTTCTCTTGGTCTTTTCTTCATGAATGTCTTCTTTGGGCCTCCAATTGCTTCAAACTTTGATTTGGGCTAAAATTACTTCAATTTTGGCTCTTTTTCTCCCAAAATCACCAACTTAGCTCCTAAGGACCAAATAACAAAATTCATTAAATATATTCATTAAAAACACAATTAAAGCACCAAAAAGCTTAATAAATTGAGACTAAAATAGCGACATTTCTGCTCGCTATCACACCCCCAAACTTAAGCTTTTGCTAGTCCCGAGCAAAATAAATTCTAAAGATGCATGAAATAGAATCGCTCAACCCTCAATGATTTTTGAATTCTTAGGATCGAATGGAAAACATGCAAGTGGAATAAGCAAGCACCGCATACTCTTGAAGAAATCTTAAACTAGTTTGAACTTAAGATTAATGAATAGCATGCTCAAGACTTATCTATTGATTCTTTTACTAACCTAGATTAGTCTTATGGCTTTCTCCATTTGTTTTTCCCCTACACTGGCTAAGAGCCCCTAATACTTCGGAGTCCTTCTATCATGCAAAAAAAAGTAACTAGGGTGCCTGTCATCCTTTTCTTTTTTCATGGGGGAGCAGAATTCTCACATGATTTTTTTTTCTTTTCTTTTTCTTTTCTTTTTCTTTTGCTCCTCCCCCAAACTTGCATTTTGATATCTAATGGCACTAGCTTTCACACTACGGTGCAGGGACCCTTAACCCGAATTTTATTCTCTGGTTGGCCTAACTGATCACACCGCAGGTAGCTCTTTTTACCCCTAGGCTTTTTTTTCTTTTGAGCAAGCAAAAATTCTTTTTCAACAGATTTTCTTTTTCTCACATTTTCTTTTGTTGCTTTTGCTTTTCTCTCAGCAGGCATAACATTTTTTTCTACCTAGTTCTTTAGAACAATCTAGCATGAACTTCCTGATATTAGAAACTAAGCCTATCGGGGTGACAACAACTTTGAAAACCATAATAAGAATCTAGATTTTCAAAGACGTCATTAGATAAGACTATTGCATGCTTTAGACATCAAAACTAAGTATCAAATAATTTTAAAATTTCACAATTTCTGCCGTGCTCCCAGATTCCACAACATATAAACCATTTTCTCCCAAAATTTCAAAAATCACATCCTTGGCTATCATGGCTATCTATTCATGCATCCAACAGAATTTAAATATGCTCAACACAGCGGAAGCCTCCCCCCCAAACTTAAACTAAACATTGTCCCCAATGTTTTAAAACAGAAAAGCATAAAGAGAGATACTGAGACTTCCCTGAGCTAGGAGCGCTTCATCCTCTTCCTTTGGATCCATGAAAAATGGGAAATGTGGAATTTTGGGATTTGCTAAGGTGATCCTGCAAAACAAAATTGGATCACCTTAGCAAATCCCAAAATTGTAATTAATTCATTTTAACAAGTTCTCCTGTCGGTTTCCCCTAATTGTAATTAATTCATTTTAACAACCTAAGTGTCCTTAGCGCTATTAAAAATCATTAATTATTACGCTCTGATTCATTTTAGGAATCTAAGTTTAATCAACTAATCCCGGTGTCACAACGGGCAATTAAACTAGTTGCATGGATTATGATCTATCCTAATTTCTCTCCGTCGAGTTTCAATTAAGAAACGAATCATTACACAATTGGCCAGATTGAGTAAAGCATTAAGCACATCCATACAAATAATTATGACATGGGCAAGAGACAAGGAATTATAACAATATTTCCACTAACATTTCATTTCAAGACCCCAAATTGGGGTTTAGCTACACATAATATCCACAATAATTACAAGGGAAAGCATGTTAAAAAGCATAAAGGAAAGGAGTTGACCGTTGAAAACCCCTTGCTGACGCTTGGAGCCCCCGCTGACTACTCCTCGAGCCTCTATGATTGCTTCCCAAAATTCCCCAAAATTTCCCCACTAGAAGAACCCTCTCAAAAAGGCTCAAAAGCCTTGAGAGGGGCTCCAAAAAAGGAGTCTTAAGAAAGGAAGGAAAGGATTGAGTGGTGGATGATTGATTGATGATTCCAAATGAGGCACCAAGGGCGCCTATTTATAGGCCTGGAATAGGGGTAGCGTCGCGACGCTGCCTTGCCAAGCGTCGCGACGCTGCTGCGCACGCGGCTTGGGCAACAAGAAAGGGCAGCGTCGCGACGCTGCCTTGCTAAGCGTCTCGGCGCTGTCCAGTTTTTCCAGAAAAATCAGCTTCCTTTTGGGCTGATTTTTGGGCCTTCTTCTTCATTTCTCTTGGTCTTTTCTTCATGAATGTCTTCTTTGGGCCTCCAATTGCTTCAAACTTTGATTTGGGCTAAAATTACTTCAATTTTGGCTCTTTTTCTCCCAAAATCACCAACTTAGCTCCTAAGGACCAAATAACAAAATTCATTAAATATATTCATTAAAAACACAATTAAAGCACCAAAAAGCTTAATAAATTGAGACTAAAATAGCGACATTTCTGCTCGCTATCACACCCCCAAACTTAAGCTTTTGCTAGTCCCGAGCAAAATAAATTCTAAAGATGCATGAAATAGAATCGCTCAACCCTCAATGATTTTTGAATTCTTAGGATCGAATGGAAAACATGCAAGTGGAATAAGCAAGCACCGCATACTCTTGAAGAAATCTTAAACTAGTTTGAACTTAAGATTAATGAATAGCATGCTCAAGACTTATCTATTGATTCTTTTACTAACCTAGATTAGTCTTATGGCTTTCTCCATTTGTTTTTCCCCTACACTGGCTAAGAGCCCCTAATACTTCGGAGTCCTTCTATCATGCAAAAAAAAGTAACTAGGGTGCCTGTCATCCTTTTCTTTTTTCATGGGGGAGCAGAATTCTCACATGATTTTTTTTTCTTTTCTTTTTCTTTTCTTTTTCTTTTGCTCCTCCCCCAAACTTGCATTTTGATATCTAATGGCACTAGCTTTCACACTACGGTGCAGGGACCCTTAACCCGAATTTTATTCTCTGGTTGGCCTAACTGATCACACCGCAGGTAGCTCTTTTTACCCCTAGGCTTTTTTTTTCTTTTGAGCAAGCAAAAATTCTTTTTCAACAGATTTTCTTTTTCTCACATTTTCTTTTGTTGCTTTTGCTTTTCTCTCAGCAGGCATAACATTTTTTTCTACCTAGTTCTTTAGAACAATCTAGCATGAACTTCCTGATATTAGAAACTAAGCCTATCGGGGTGACAACAACTTTGAAAACCATAATAAGAATCTAGATTTTCAAAGACGTCATTAGATAAGACTATTGCATGCTTTAGACATCAAAACTAAGTATCAAATAATTTTAAAATTTCACAATTTCTGCCGTGCTCCCAGATTCCACAACATATAAACCATTTTCTCCCAAAATTTCAAAAATCACATCCTTGGCTATCATGGCTATCTATTCATGCATCCAACAGAATTTAAATATGCTCAACACAGCGGAAGCCTCCCCCCCAAACTTAAACTAAACATTGTCCCCAATGTTTTAAAACAGAAAAGCATAAAGAGAGATACTGAGACTTCCCTGAGCTAGGAGCGCTTCATCCTCTTCCTTTGGATCCATGAAAAATGGGAAATGTGGAATTTTGGGATTTGCTAAGGTGATCCTGCAAAACAAAATTGGATCACGGAGCAAAGAAAATTATTTACCGCAAAAACAACTAACTACTTTAATCCTTGGGTTGCCTCCCAAGCAGCGCTTTCTTTAACGTCTTTAGCTAGACTAGGCTCGGCACGCTTACGGAGGCTCAAAATAAAAATTTTCATCATCCTCCGGGCCCTGCAAGAAATCACGCACCGAATTGCATACTACAAACAGGGGAGAAAAAAAACTTTCCCCTAGCCCATCTTCACTAAAGAGATTCTCATAATAACATTTCAGAAAATAATCAGCTGCATCAAATCTCTTTTCTAAATCTCTATTTTCAAAACAGTTGTTAACAGAGTCATCAAGCGTTATAATGTCTACTGGTCTAGGATCTAGAGATGGCCTATCAATCATGCCAGTCTATTCATCAGAAAAAATATCTACATGCTCAGTAGATCCTTCAGACTCAGAATTAAAAAATGATTCAACTAAGCTATCACATGACTCATCATCAGAAGAATTAAAGAATTCAAGAATTTCAGGATCAGATTCTATACTATTCACAGATTTAAGTTCTTCTGGGTCAGATTCTATGCTATACACATCATCAGGATATGAAAAAAAAAGTATTCACATTGTCAGGATTCATGCATTCAGGAATGTCAAGATCAGACTCAATAGATTCACTGTAATCATGGTCAGACTCAAAATTATCTATCGAGCAATCTTTTTTATGCCTTTTATGTTTGTGCTCAAAGTCAGGCAATTCAATATCATCATCAAAATTATCCATTTCAGGCAATTCCAATTCATTTTCAAAGGAAGGTAAATCATTAACTGCAGATCTTTCATTGTCACAAGCAGGCAAGTCTAATTCATTTTCAAAGTCAGGCAGGTCCAAATCATTTTCAAACAGAGGATTATTCATATATGCATCATGATCAAAATCCATATTATCAATAAGCATTTCTCCTAAGCCTAGGCCAAGATTATAGTCTACCTCTTCATCGTCATCAGTCAAGTATTCAGGCCCAACAGAAAAACATGTATGCAAACTACAAACAGATTCATCTTGGCCAAAAATACTAAACACGACTTTTTCATCATCAATGTTTAAGGTAAGCTTACCTGTATGCAAGCTAATCTCAGCCTTACCAGTGGCTAGGAAAGGTCTGCCTAAGATAATTGGCACTTCTTTGTCCTCTTTCATGTCCAGTACCACGAAATCTACAGGGAAGATGAATTTCTTGACTTTCACCAACACGTCCTCCACCACACCCATCGGGTGGGTAATCGATCTATCAGCAAGCTGGAGAGTGACGTCAGTGTCTGTCATACCTGATAAACCAATCTTCCTGTACACAGAGTAGGGCATCAAATTTATACTTGCTCCTAAATCACACAAAGCCCTATCGAAGGATACTTCTCCTATGGTGCAGGGAACAGTAAAACTCCCTGGGTCTTTCTGCTTAGAGGGTATCCTACCAGAAATGATGGTACTGCTACTCTCAGATAAATTAAAAACTTATTTTTTCAGACTTTTCTTTTTAGAAAGCATTTCCTTCATGAATTTTCCATAATTTGGCATATTATACAAAGCTTCTACCAATGGAATATTCACAGACAACTTTTTAAACATTTCTAAAAATTTTTGAAATTGTTCATCTAATTTGACATTCTTAAATCTCTGAGGAAAAGGTAACTCCCTGTAATCAAAGGTTGGACATTCGCCCCTCCGCTTGGGCGGGCTAATATGCGAACCTCTGTCATGGTGGTTGCATGGAACCACTTCTTCCTCAGTCATCTTTTTATTGTCATTTTGCTTCTCTTCTTCTTTTTTACCTGCAAAGCTGTTAGAAAAATCACATTTTACTTCAATAGAGTTGGGAGGATGTTGGAACCTTTCAGAGGAGGCTTTTTGTGCCTCAGCCCTTTCATCTTCATCCCTTCTCTTTTCTTCTTCCTTTTTCTTCTCTTTACTGTCCTCCAGTCTTCTACCACTTCTCAAAACCACCATCTTACACTGCTCTTTCGGGTTAGGCTCAGTATCACTTGGAAATTTTCCCTTCTGCAGGGCATTTACTGCTGAAGCAATCTGACCTGTCTGCACTTCCATATTCTTTAGAGCTGCGTCGTGGTTGTTTACTGATGTCTGGAGACTCACATTCAATATTCTTTGTTCCTTGATGAATAAAGCCACCATCTCCTCCAGATTATTTTTCTTTTCAGGAGTACTCGTTGATGCAAAACCTGGGGGTGGCTGCAAAACGTTCTTCGTATTCGCATATGAGAAGTTCTCGTGATTGCGCAGACTGGGGTGGTAGAAGTTCGGTACTCCTTGAGTATATGATCTATTTCCTATGTATTGAACTTCTTCCACATCTTGACCTTCTTTCTTTGAATGACCTTCAGCTAAGGTGGAAATGGACTTAACCACCTCAGATGACGTCAATTTGTTTAGAGCATTGGTCAGGGATGCCAGTTGCGCTTTCAGTGAACTTGACTCATCCAGTTCATACAATCCAGCCTTCTTTGTAAATGTTCCTCTCTCCGTCGGCCATTGATAACTTGTTGCCGCCATTTCCTCAAGCAGGTCTTTGGCTTCTGTCACTGTTTTTGAAAGAAAACTCCCTCCTGCTGATGTGTCAAGGACTGTCTTCGTGGAGGGGTTTAATCCATTATAGAATAACTGTACCTGAAGCCAATCAGGATATCCGTGTTGGGGGCATCGCCTAAGCATTTCCTTATATCTTTCCCACGCTTCGTATAACTGCTCCTCGTCAAGCTGTCTGAATGTTCCAATTTCAGTCCGCAGCTTGGTAGTCTTAGCTGGCGGAAAAAATTTTGTCAGAAAAGCCTGGGCAAGCTCGTCCCAAGTACTGATGCTGCCCGTCTCGACTGATTCGAGCCAATCTTTTGCTTTAGCCTGCAGGGAAAATGGAAACAGCCTCAATCTGATTGCGTCGGCCGGAACTCCGTTCATCTTTACCGTCCCGCATATTTCTAGGAATGATCGCAGATGAGAGTGGGGGTCCTCGGAAGGATGTCCTTTGAACGAGTTATCGCGTGCCATCTGAATCAACCCTGTTTTTAGCTCAAAATTTGTAGCTTGGATGGGGGCGTAAACAATTCCAGAATTCTCGGTAGGAAGAACTGGCTGCAGAAAATCTCTAATTGCCTTGGGAGCTTCTTCTTGGTGGGCCATCGTTTCTGTTAATCTTTTTTCTCTTCTAATGAATTTAAGAGTCCTGTTAATCTCAAGATCTAACGGAAACAGATCAACCACCTTGTTTCTTCGCATGCAATGCTCCCAGATAACAAAAAGAACCAAACAAAAAATGAAAATAAAATAATATTCACAAAATGATGAAAGAAAAATATATACACCTAAATTACCATTTACCCTTTTCTTTTCGATGTCAAGAAAAATTAATTTTTTGCTTAAAAATCAAGCCTCCCCGGCAACGGCGCCAAAAACTTGTTCGCATGATTTTAAATTCCGCAAGCGTACGGGTCGTGACAAGTAATATAGTGATTTTGAGTATAGAGTATCGTCTCCACAGGGATTGGATTTATTCAATTAAGTACCGCGAATAATCTTGCTTAGCTTTATTTAGAGAACAAAATCTAATGCCAAAAAGAATAATAAAAAAAACTGATCTAGAAAGCAAAAGATAAATGGTGACACAATTTGATGGGATAATTCTAGAGTTGTTGATTTTATCAATTGGACCTTTAATGCTTTATCAATTAACTAATATGGATTAACTAATCATTTGATTCATAAGTCTAGAAGCCTAATTTCAAGGATTCTCCTATAGGTCTCCTCCTATCTCATACCGTTCAATAAAGAATCTCCTTTCAGTCTCATCTTTATTTACTTAGTATGGCATTACGACCCTTCAGTACAACCTCTAACGTTATTTATTTTATCCCGTGTCACCCGGGTAAATAACCGTTAGTCATGCATTCAGTTCTAGTCTAAGCTTCTCTCCGTCGAGTTTCCACATAGTAACAATTCATTTAATCAGTGATCAGTTGATTAAAAGCATTACGGACAAAATGCACAAATGAACAATAATGACAATTAAACCACATCAATTCATTAATTCAGGAGAGGTTCAACATCTAAATCAATCTCATAGAATTTGGGAATTTACTACTCATAATCACTAAAATTCAATAATTCCTAATCACAACAATTCTAGAAACTAAAACATAAAGGAAAAGGGAAGAGAAATGCTCATAAAAGTGTCGATCTCCTCGATCCCGCGCCGACCACCTTCGATCCCGAGCTCCAAAGATCTTCAACAAAGCTCCAAAACTCTCCCAAAAATCCCAAATTTTAGAGTAGACTCTAGAATGGGGTGAAAACCCACAAATTGGCACACAAAATATGGATGCAAAAGGCTCCTTTTATAGGCTCCCAGCAGGCACAGCGTCGAGACGCTACAAGGACAGCGTCGAGACGCTCTGACGTCATCTTTTCTTGGGCTCCAAGATGTCGCAGTGTCGAGACGCTACTTGGACAGCGTCGCGACGCTCTCGCGATTCTGGATCTTTCCACGCAGCTGCCTAGCGTCGAGACGCTCCAGGCTTTAGCGTCGAGACGCTAGGCCCTGAATCTTCAATAATGGCCCGATTTTGACTCCATTTTTGGGCCTCCAACTTTCTTTTGGCCCAAATGCTTCTTGTAATGGATTTTGGACTTTTTTCTTGACCCAAATTGATACTTTTAAGGCTTGGACTTCATGAATTTGGGCTTCTAATTCATTCTTCTTGGCTTTTTGGACTCGGATCTTCAATGTAATTCTCCAAATTGCTCAAAAAGTCTCCAAAATCATCCAAAATCTCTCAAAATTCCGGTTTTTCTTCTTTGACTCGGTTTTCTGAAATTTAAACAGAAAATAGCATTAAAGTACACAATTCAAGCATAAAACTAGCTAAAATTAATAGGAAAATGATGACATTTTTGCATGTCATCAATAACACATGGAAATTTACACTACAATAGAAAATTTAAAATCTAAACAGTAAAAGATAATTACTCCAACAAATCCCTTTCAATTCGGACGATTTGCTTCAGCCATAACTTTGTCGCAACAACCTTCTGAACCTTAAAAATCTGGAATTCAAATTTCAAAGCAGGAAAATCAAATCTTTTAAATTCAAATTTAAATTCAACCGATCAAATCAAATCTAATCCTCTCTATTCTTGAAGCCGAATTAATTAGAGAAAATTTTTATGAAGCCTAAACTAAACAGAATTAAAACTAACTGAAAATAAAATCTAAACCCAAACTAAAATCTAATAAAATCTAATCTAAAAGATAATTCAATAAATAAACCGAAAATAAAATCCCACAAAATCAATAAAATTCAAATCGACATAGATAAAATCTAAAATAGATTCTACGGAATTAAAAATACCAACAGACAGAAAATAAATCATGCAAAATTCAAATGAACTAAATCTAAAATACTCGAAACTAAAAATAAATCAGCGAAAAAAATAAAATCAAAACAAACTCTGGGAGCTCAAAATATTGCTCTGTAAAATGCTCCCGCAAACATCTTGCTGTCTCAATCATCAACCAGTTTTAGGGAAGGATATTTCGACTGAAACTCCTCACCCCAATATCTATTTTGTAAAATTCTTTAATGGTTTCAAAGAAGGTAGAAGTGATTGATTTTTGTAGGAATAATGTTGAAGCAAAAGAAATGACAGAACAACAAGTAAACAAATAGGCAGACAGATTAGAGACAGGCGCTGGTTAGGTTTTAGTAATTGTTTTAAAAGTTGCTCTAGCAATATTATTGATCATGCAAACTCTCGCAGTATTATTAGCAGATTCCTCCCGGAACTCCGGATTTTTTGGAATGTGTTTCAACCCCAATGAAGCACGACCGATCAAGCACTAGGCAATTGGCTATCCCTAGCTCAGTCACTGGCGTTCACCAATACACAATGATCGTAGTGTGATTAATTGCCACACACTCTCTAAATCATCCCTGAAACTAGAGAGAGGTATTTATATCGGCTGGCCAGACGGGGATAAAATGGAAACAAGCACAACAATTAACCAAGATGCAATAATCAATATATATTAGTTCATAATATGCATGGAGATGCACGCTACAATCTGAGTAGGCATGCCCATAATTACAAGATAATAAAAGGAAATGTTAATCTCCTCGTTCGGCTTGCAATGATGGTCTTCTAGGTGATCTCCAATCTCTCTTCACTATTCAGCTCCCAAGATGGAAGGAACTTTCCAAGAATGGAATGTTTTCTCCCAAAAGATGAATGAATCTGACTTAGGCAGCTACTCCCTTTTATAGAAGGATAAGAGGCTTGAATTAGGTCAACTGTGACACGTGTAGGGCTCTCCTTGCTCCTTTATCACGAGAATAACTCAACAGAATTCGGTTTGTCAACTTGGCTAACGAGCTGTGACGTGGCAGTTTTTGCTCCCAGTTTTGCTGCAGCACAGAATTTGCTCCCTCCAGTCGCCCAACAACACATTCTGCATAAAATAATTTCCAAAGCTTCTATTCTTCCAAATGGATTAAAACATATAATTTACATCTAAAACCAACCCTATTAAGTACAAGAGACACACAAATCCCTATAGAAACGAGGCCTAAATAACTACCTTTTGGGCAGTTATCAGAACCACTGGAAGAACTTGGCGAAAGTCACAATCGAACACAAAAACCTTTCCACCAAATGGTTGTAAACTATCCATTATATCTCCAAATGTTCTATCAACTGTTTCAAGTACAAACCTCTTTGCCATTGGTGCTTCATCCCATATAATAATTCTTGCCCTTCTTAGCAATTCAGCCTTACTACTTTGTTTGGATATGACACACATAGATGACTCTGTTGTTTCCAATGGTATGTTGAATCGTGAATGTGTTGTTCGACCTCCTGGCATTATTGCAACAGCAACACCTGATGTTGCAGTTGCTAATGCAATCATTCCCTTTACTCTTGTTGTTGCCAGTAATGCACGATATAAAAATGTTTTTCTAGTCCCTCATGGACCATCAACAAAGAACACACCAAGTTTTTTGCTTGTCACTGTTCCGCTTATTTGATCATATGCAACTTTTTGTAATGAGTTCAATTTTGAAACTGCATCAATATCTTTCTTTAGGATCTCTATAGCTTCCTCATCGAGTATTTCTTTTCTATTAGTTGAACTTGCTTCAAATGAATTATATTGTATAGCTGGCAAATCATAACTACTCATGTTTTTACATAGACTGTAGAAAGTTTCTCAAATCTATCAAAGTGAGTTGAATTTGATCTTCTAAAGTAGTGTCTTCCAATTTCTTGTAGTCTTTGATGGGACAAAATTGTCCCTGTTTATTTGTTCTTAATCTTGCTAGTTTTACGATAATTGTTTCGCTTAAACTTATGTTTTGTAGGGGTTTGGAATCAAGTGCTTCTAAGGAGCTCTTATTCAAATTTGGCGTTAATTCGAGGAAATTAGTGCAGTTTCAATCCATCTTGAAGTCCATGGGATGCCGAGACGGAGAAAAGACCGAAGTGGAGCGCTTGGGACTCGGATACGACGCCAAACGGATCAAGTTTTGAAGTAGCCAAACTAGGGAGACCCGAGAGATGGCATCTCGACGCCATCCTCCGGCATCTCGATGCTTCGAAAGTGGAGGACCGCTTGGATCACCGTCGGCGTCTCGGCGTCGACCACGACGTCTCGACGCCACTCCGTTTATTTAAAGGCAGCATCTTGAAGGGAATAAAAGTCCCCACGCAGCGGAAGCGCATCGATTGGACCTTACGCCGTATATTAATTAACATTAAAATACTGTTACGATAACTCAAACAAAACTTTAAACAACCTTTAAAGCCGCTGTAAAATTGCTTTAAACATGCTAAAATAAATCTAAATTTATTTTTAATACTTTTCTAAAGAAAAAGGGAAGAACCGTTACAAACCTACGTTGTAGACTTGACCGTTCTTCGCCAACGATGCTCCAACGAACAAAACGCAACAGCCGCCTTTGGTTTTCTTCGCTGGAATTTTCTTCTTTGATTGACACAATCACCACAGAGGTTACACCGGTATGTCTCTGAGTCTAGGAGGCTAAAGACTTGTGGGAGTCTTTCTCTAAGAGGGAGGCTAGAGAGAATTCTAGGTCTTGTCTTTCAAGAGTGTCAAGTCTCATGACCAATTAGGTCTAGTGTTCTATTTATAGAAGAGAGGCCATGAATAAAATATTCAATTAAATCAATCTTTTCCATAATTGATTCAATCTTTATTCCTTAATTAATCAATCATGATTAATCAATTTCATAATTGATTAATCTTTTCCACAAATGACTAATTACTTCCATAAGTGATTAGATCATTTCCTTAAATGATTAATCACTTCCTTAAGTGATTAATTATTTCCATAATTGATTAATTCTCGGTTAATGAATTCTTTAATTAATTAACCACCAATTAAATATCACATATTTAATTCCCGGCCTAGAATTAATTAATTTGCCCAAACACATTTTAGGCCTTAGATTAATTAATTCATTATTTTGAACTCTTTCAAACTTCTATAAATTTATATTTGAACTTTTCAAATATTAATTTCTCTCATAATAATATATCAATATATATTATATTTGTTTCCCTTAATAAATTGAACATTTTCAATTTACTTTTATTACTTAGTTGCCTCAAATTACTTTACGAGCTACCAGTGAGACCTAATGAACCTGCAGATCAGAAGCTCCAACGATGTGAGATTAATTGGTCAAACTCATTAACCACATTAATCAATATTCGTTAACTGTGTGTACATTCCACTATAGACTCACAGTTGCACTCTTCTCACTGCAGACATATTTTCTGTGTCCACGGATCTAGACCAATATCGACTAGTTAGTCCTTCACGAGTGTCCGTAACACCAGTTGGGTCAAATTACCGTTTTACCCCTAGGTTACCTCTATTTCCTTAAGTACCAATTCTCCTCTAATGAACAACCTGTTTGTGGTCCAACCATCAAACAGAAAACCCTCTCGTGCCATTGAGAGGGTAGGGCCCTTTGTTCAAGACTCGGAGTAACCACTTAAGGGAACACTCATCTGCTTCCTAAAGTCGGGAAGGAGTGAATTCCATCTTGTACGATTATGTTCCCAGCTCCCCATTCGGTCTTGTCCCCAAAGTGGTAGGCTTATTGAGTCGGCGTATTGGCCACTCTCACCCATACAAATCAAAGGACAATCTCTCATGAGCAGGAGTCCATAATCAACTCAGGATTAAGACTAAGTTGTCTAGGTCGTCCCAGTGAAATAGAAAACCAACTAGTTAACGGTGTTATAACCAGTGGTTACTATTTCGCGGTCCGGTCTTATGCAAACTCATTACATAGGATACCCCCACTCGCATGTCTCCTACACGAACGCGTTGGATCGCGGCGTTTGTATCAAATACAAAGTGGGTCGTATCCATAGTGTCACCAGGATAAGGCACCCAGTCTTATCCCTATACTATAGACCCTTTAGGCTGTTTCTTGAACAATGATCCCATATGTCGCTACATATAGTTCAAGACTCATATTACAGCCTTGGATGTCTAGTTTATTGGATTAGGGTTATTATTAGGCAAAGACAAATATAAAATAACTAATAACAATTAATGGAAAAATATATCAATATTATTTCATTAATATCTGGTCAAAGGTTACATTCACTATCTACGAGTTTTAGGGCATAAAACCCAACACATCTTCGATTATGGCAAGGAGAATCTAAGGGGAGAAAAGGGAAAAGGTCGATTGGAGTTCTTGGGAGCTGTCTCTCTCAGTTTTGTCCAATATTTTTCATTCTCCCTTTGTTTTTCATAGTTTATAGGTAGATTATATTGGTTTCTCGAGCCTTGAGCTTAGATTATGTTTGTCTATGGTCGTCTAAGCACCGTTCATTGTAGTTGGAACCTCGAGATTGTAAGTACATTTGTATTTTTATGAGATTCTTGAGCTTTCTGAACTGGTTTGCTAAATATCTTTAGATTCTTGAACTTTATTCATGATTTATTTGTTGTTTTTGGCTTTAGATTCCCGCTTTTATAATTAGCATGTGCAATAAGTTAGATTGACGCTGTTCACACGAGACTTCAAAGATGGAGACACGTGGAATAAACAATATGCTTGTATTAATATTTGTATGCGTGTGGATTTACAATCTCTAATGTTGATCCTCTGATTCTCTCTCTTGTGTGTGGATGTGTTTCACTCGAAGGCTGGAACGCTTGATCTCGAGTCTGGAGCTTCAACGAATTCTTGGAGCTTGAAGTCTTCCAAATCTTGAAGGAGTCTTCAGTCTTCAGGAAGTGTTCAACACTTTGAAACTTGTGGATTTCAAGGAGTCTTCAGTCTTCAGTCTTCAATCTTGATGAAGTTCTCTGAATTCTCTGACTCTAGCTTCGAGCTTCAAAATTCTACCCTTTTAAAATGGAGGAGAACCCCTCTATTTATAGAGCTCTCGCTGAATGGGCCCTGATGACTTTTGGGCCAACAACTTGGGCTTGGACTTTATTGGTCTTAGGCTCAATCATTTAGTCATGGGTCTGGCTCATATTTGACCCAAAACCATATGTCCCAAATATGATCCAAACAATTATTATTTTTAATTAATTGGTCAAATTAATTAATTTTAATTAATTGATCAAATAAAAATTTGGCTCTTATAAATTTATAATTGGCCAACTTTGTCTTCAAATTAAATTTGGGACACATGTCAATTTGTAATTGGTCCCAAATTTAATTAATTATAATTTTGTCATTAATTTCATATAATGACGTGGCAATTTGTGATTGGTCAAAATTTCTCCTTCAACAAATGCCCCTTTTCGAGATTTAGGCACAAATTATGTGTGGATGAATCTCGAAAAGAAATTATCCGGAATCAATTTTTTTTGACCCCACTTGCTTGGCGATAAATTGCAATTTGAATCTAATTGAATTTTAATTCCATATTGAATTTCAATCGTGTCCAAATTCTATATAACTTTGAATTCGGAGTAACTTCTCTCTATTTTGAATTTGACTCGAGTTTAACTCGGAGTTGAATTATGACTAGGCCCAAATTATCTCAAGATAAACCCAACCTTAAATACCTTGAATTTCAAATAAGGCTTGAAAAACAATTTAGTTGAAATAATGTTAAATTCTATCCAAATTTTTGTTTGAGGAATAGAATTCTAAAACATGCCCCACGTTTCAATCTTGGGTGCATTGCACCTTTGATTTCAAGCATTGTAGGCACATATTTACACTTCTCTAAGCACTTGTGTAATACATACAAAAAATAATACTGTCACTTTTTTTATACAAACCTTGACTGCAACTCATATATATATCTCAAACACAAATATGTGGTGTAGCTTGCCACAAAATTTGGAATGAAATTTGAATTTGAATGGTACTCCAATTTTGATTTGGGAAGGATTTGGGGTGCGCTCAAATTTGATTTGAGGTGAAATTTGGAGAATGTCCAAATTTTAGTTTTAGAAAATTTTGTCAAAATCTTGAACAGAATTTGAGTTCTATTCACATTGGCTTGAATTTTTGGGATGAAGTTTGAATTTGAATCAAATTTGGGAGAAAACTTGGAGTATGTCCAAATTTAATTTAAGGTAAACACTTAGACTTTGTTCATGGGCTTATGATTTGGGAAAATTTTGGAGAATGTCCAAATTTTGATTAAAGGCCAAATTTAAATTCTATTGAGATTTTTAACCTTAAATAGAATTTGAATTCAAACGCCGATCTTGGCTTTAATTTGAAAGATAATTTTAAATTTTACTCCAACCTTGATTTGGCATAGAATTTAGAAGAATTTGATTCGAAGTTGAAATTGGAAATAAATTCAATCTTGAATCAAATCAAATTTCGATCGAAATAATTTAGGTCTTATCCTTATCTAAGTGTAAGGATAGAATGAATCAAAATCTCAATTCACAAAAGATTCTCACCCACGAGTCTTACCCAAGAAAAAAAAATACAATTTAATTTAGAATTCTCGCTATATAATTGGCAAAATTAATGGGCCTCCTTTTGCTGATACTAAGAATATCATGAAGGTCTCCTGCTGGTCGAGCGGTCCATTGTCGAGGAAGAAGGTTGCATGGATTTATACAGAAAAGGGAGATTCCACCGTTGCTTTGCTTGTGGGGTCTATCTCGACAGTTGTATGTACCAAAAACAATATTGCTATTTACAGATCTACAGCCGTCGGCGTGGGTGTCGTTTGGCCTCTACTTCCACCGTTGGATCCATTGATGTAAACCGTCGTTAGAGCAAGGAGTAGAGTTGCGGCAAGGATCTTTTTCGGGCGCTTTTTTTCGTGGTTGGAGGACCGGAGAGACGACTGTGGGGAGGTTGAGTGGTTGCCGCCGGTGACACTCCTGGGCAGCAGCGGTCTGCACGACAAAGGAGAGAGTATGCGAGAGAGACGAACGGCTTGGAGAGGGAGAAGAAATAAGCACGCATAACCTTTTTTGAATTTAAAAAATTTTGGCAACTTTTTTTTTAAAATATCCAGCGACCAGCATGCATGCTTTTGATTTTCCTTTCTTTTTTTTTTCTTTTTTTTTTCAGACTTTTGCTAATAACACATATATATAATCCCTTCTTTTGCCGTCATCCTTACTAAAATAACTCTTGTTCTCAATTTTAGGAAACGACTATGTTTGACAACGACTTCTTCCGCACAATTGATCTTTTTCCCACCGTTGAAAAAGGTAGGTACATATTCATTTTTTTTTGAACTTGCACATTCTATTTTCAAATCTCTTGGAACAGAACGTCAATCTTTGTCTATCATTTGAAAGGTATATACATATTCAATTTTTTTTGCCAATTTTCTGAATATGCATATATATTCCATTAGTGTCTTTATTGGATATGTATATATGAACTGCTTTGATTGTGTCATAGGTTTTCTTGTCTCTTACTTTTTTTTACATATATTATTGCAAGTTTCTTCTTTCTTGCTTGTAAGCTTCGTGCAACAGTCGTCATCAACTTCACTTGCAGTGATTTCACCACCTGTCTAGACCAGTCAATATGATGACTGTAGTTTCCTGCAGGGGTGGTCACCACGGTCGTCATCAGCTTCACTTGCAGTGATTTCACCACCTGTCTAGTGTCTAGACAGTCACTTTGATGACTGTAGTTTCCTGCAGGGGTGGTCACCACGGTCGTCATCAGCTTCACTTGCAGTGATTTCACCACCTGTCTAGACCAGTCACTTTGATGACTGTAGTTTCCTGCAGGGGTGGTCACCACGGTCGTCATCACTTCACTTGCAGTGATTTCACCACATGTCTAGATCAGTCACTTCGATGACTATCGTTTCCTGCAGGGGTGGTCACCACGGTCGTCATCAGCTTCACTTGTAGTGATTTCACCACCGGTCTAGACCAGTCACTTTGATGACTGTAGTTACCTGCAGGGGTGGTCACCACGGTCGTCATCAGCTTCACTTGTAGTGATTTCGCCACCTGTCTAGACCAGTCACTTTGATGACTGTAGTTTCCTGCAGGGGTGGTCACCACGGTCGTCATCAGCTTCACTTGCAGTGATTTCACCACCTGTCTAGACCAGTCACTTTGATGACTGTAGTTTCCTGCAGGGGTGGTCAACACGGTCGTCATCAGCTTCACTTGCAGTGATTTCACCACCTGTCTAGACCAGTCACTTTGATGACTGTAGTTTCCTACAGGGGTGGTCACAACGGTCGTCATCAGCTTCACTTGCAGTGATTTCACCACCTATCTAGATCAGTCACTTCAATGACTGTAGTTTCCTGCAGGGGTGGTCACCACGGTCTTCATCAGCTTCACTTGTAGTGATTTCACCACCTATCTAGATCAGTCACTTCGATGACTGTAGTTTCCTGCAGGGGTGGTCACCACGGTCGTCATCAGCTTCACTTGTAGTGATTTCACCACCTGTCTAGACCAGTCACTTTGATGACTGTAGTTTCCTACAGGGGTGGTCACCACGGTCGTCATCAGCTTCACTTGCAGTGATTTCACCACCTGTCTAGACCAGTCACTTTGATGACTGTAGTTTCCTGCAGGGGTGGTCACCACGGTCGTCATCAGCTTCACTTGCAGTGATTTCACCACCTGTCTAGACCAGTCACTTTGATGACTGTAGTTTCCTGCAGGGGTGGTCACCACGGTCGTCATCAGCTTCACTTGCAGTGATTTCACCACCTATCTAGATCAGTCACTTCGATGACTGTAGTTTCCTGCAGGGGTGGTCACCACGGTCGTCATCAGCTTCACTTGCAGTGATTTCACCACTTTTCTAGACCAGTCACTTTGATGACTGTAGTTTCCTGCAGGGGTGGTCACCTGTCAACTTTTGAAGGCGAAACGAAAGTCTTCAACTGTCAACATTGTAAAATGAAGTGAAAGCTATCAGCTACCAACTTTTGAAGACGAAGCGAAGCCACAAGCTGTCAACCTTTGAAGATAAAGTGACAACGAATCTTTCCACCGCTATCCTTTGAAGATAAAGTAAAGTTGCCGACGATCGATCTTTGGGGATGAAGCGACATCAAACGCCAAAATTTTAAGATGAGGCAAAACTGAAGTCTCCCATCACCAACATTTATAGTGAAGCAAAGTTTTCAACTACCAACCTTTGAAGATTTGAAGTTGAAGTGAACATGAAGCCTTCCATCGCTACCCTTGAAAGTGAAGTGAGGTTGCCAAATGCCAGCATGGAGAATGCAAACTTTAGAGAAAACAAGGTGCCAAACTTGAAGGGGTGAGACGCCAAACTTTGAAGAAGCGAAGCACCAAACTTGAGACGAGACGCCAAATTTGGAGCGAGCAAATTGCTGAACTTGAAGAATGAAGCCATCTTTAATGCACTCAATTCATAGCATTCCATTCACAACAATGTATGTCTTCAACCTGTTGTGTTTCCCCCAGTAGGGATGAATGTCTTCAATTTGTTTTATCATGCTCCAATATTTGTGGCACTTTTTTTGTTTGCAGGGACTGAACTTGCTGCCTACGTACCCTTGAAGAAAATGGATCAAGTCATTACGTAGTTCAAGGTACAAATTTGATTTTTTTTATTTTATGATTTTTTAATTTTATGGACTAGCTTAAAGTTTCCTTTAAGTTGCCTACGTACCCATTAATAAACGGGGTCAAGTCATAACGTAGTTCATAATACAAATTTGATTTTTTTTTTATATTTTGGTTGTTCACCTTTTTAACTCATGCGGGCCAGGAGTATCATGCAGTTTAGGCTCTTGCGATATGGAGCATTACATTTCACACATAAAACTTTTTAAGAAATTTGCCATTTATCAGGCCTATTCTTAATCCGTCTTTATCCACGATCTTGTACCCTCCATTTGTGTAGACTTCCTTGACGACGTAGGGTCCATCCCATTTAGGTGTGAACTTGTTCCCTGTGTGTCGTGTCGTGATGATGGGTCTTCGAACAGCTAGCACAAGATCACCAACTTGAAAAGATCGAAGCTTCACATTCTTGTCAAAGGCTTTAGACATCCGTGCTTGGTAGCATTCTAATGCTTGTTGAGCCTCTAACCTTCTTTCATCAAGTGCTTCTAACTCCTGAAGGCACAACCTAGCATTATCTTCTGTTGTCAACCCTTCTTGGACAGCCATCCTTAATGAAGGAATCTCTCTTTCTAACGGGAGCACAGCTTCTACCCCATAGACGAGTGAATAAGGTGTGACTCCTGTAGGAGTGCGATGAGTAGTTCGGTAGGCCCACAACACTTCACCGATCTTTTCTTGCCAATCTCTCTTTGTCTTGGAGACTACTTTCTTCAATAAGTTACACAACGCCTTATTGAATGCTTCTGCCAACCCATTTGCCGCAGCATTGTACATAGAGGACTTGTATTGTTTGAAGTTAAACTTCTCACACAACTTGTCCATTAGGCCGTTGGAGAATTGTCTTCCATTATCTGTCACAATACGATGAGGGATACAGTACCGATAGATTATATGAGTTCGAATGAAATCCACAACATTTTCTTTCTTGGCTTCTTTCAATGCGACAGCTTCAGCCCATCTTGAGAAGTAATCTGTCCCTGCAAGAATGTAAGAATGTCCTGCTGAAGACTTAGGTGTTATAGGGCCAACAAGGTCAAGTCCCCAAGCTTCAAAAGGCCATGAAGCTACAATCGGATGAAGAGGCTCTGGCGGCTGATGTATGAAGTTTGCATGGAATTGACAGGCTTCACACTTCTTTGCATATTCCATTGAGTCTTGAATCATTGTAGGCCAATAATAACCCATCCTTTTTAATTGAAACTAGAGTTTTGGACCCGACTGATGGGCGCCACAAACACCTGAATGTGCCTCATTTAATGCCTTTGCTGCTTCTTCCTTTCCAAGGCATCGAAGGAAGAGTCCCTCATAAGAACGACGATAAAGGATCTCTTTGTAGTAGATAAATCGGGCACCTCTTCTTCGTATATCGGCCCTACGCCTGGGATCTGTGGGCAGTCTTCCATGTTGAAGATAATCCATAATGGGTTGTCGCCAGTCCTCTTCTTCAATTGCAAAGACAGAAATCATATTTACTTCTTGGCATTGGTCTTCTATTGGCGGCACGATCCACCTTTGACAAAGTGAGATGTTCATCGACATATCTTCCGGAATTGTTAGGGTAGTGGCTAAATTTGCTAGAGCATCTGCCTTTTTATTTTCTGATCTTGGAACATGCTCCAGTACTATACTGTCAAACCTTTCTAGCAGTTGTCTTGCATAGATGAAATAAGGCTTCAAGTCTTTATGCTTCACTTCATACTGGAGTAAAAGTTGGCTAACGACCAATTTTGAATCACCATAGGCCTCCATATATCTTATGCCAATCTCCAAGGCCATTTGGAGGCCAATTATTAGCGCTTGATATTCATCAACATTGTTTGAGCACAATTCACCAAGCACAAAGCTATAGGGGAGCATGTGTTTCTCGGGTGAAACAAAGACGATTCCTGCCCTTGCTCCACTTCTTCGTGCTGCACCCTCAAAGTACATAATCCAGGGCTCCGTAATTTCAACATAGAAGACTTCTTCATCAGGAAGATCTTCACATAACTTCCAATCTGAAGGAATTGGATGATTCGCTAGGAAGTCGGCTAATGCCTGCCCCTTGACTGCCTTTTGAGGTACATACACGATATCATATTGTTGAAGTATGATGGCCCACTTAGCTAAGCGTCCAGAAATAACTGGCCTTGATAGAACATACTTGATAGGATCAGCTTTCTCGACCAGGTGCACTGTGAAAGCTTGCATGTAATGCCTTAACTTGTCAATAGCGAAGAAAAGAGCAAGGCACATTTTCTCAATAGGTGAGTAATTTATCTCAGCTCCATTTAAGGTCCTGCTTAAGTAATAAAGGGCTCGTTCCTTTCCCTTCTCACTTTCCTGTGCCAATAACGCTCCCAGTGATCTTTCTTGAGCAGCGATGTACAGAATCAATGACTTTCCAGCTATGGGGGCTCCTAAGACAGGAGGGTTAAGCAAATATTTCTTAATGCTTTCAAAGGCATTTTGACATGCTTCATCCCACTCGAATTTTTCTCCTTTCCTCATTAGCCTTTGAAAAGGTTGGCATCGACCGGCTAAGTTAGAGATGAATCTTCGAATGTAGGCCAGACGACCTTGCAGGCTTCTCAACTCATGTAAGTTTTTAGGTCTTGGCATCTTTTGAATGGCGTCAATTTTTTATTAATCTATTTCGATTCCTCGATGTCTAACGACGAACCCCAGGAACTTCCCAGAAGTAACACCGAATGCACATTTGAGAGGGTTCATCCTCAATTGATACTTTCTCAAACGATCAAAGACCACTTTTAGATCCTCCAAGTGATCTTGTCGTCTCTTCGACTTAACAACAAGATCATCGACATAGCACTCGACATGTTTATGTAGCATATCATCGAAAACCTTTTGCATAGCACGTTGATAAGTAGCTCCAGCGTTCTTTAATCCAAAGGGCATCACTTTGTAACAATATATCCCTTTTGGAGTTCGAAATGCTGTCATTTCTTCATCTGTAAGAGCCATTCGAATCTGGTTATAGCCTGATGACCCATCCATAAAAGACAAAGCTTCATGCCCTGTGGTGGCATCCACCATGATTTCTGTGATTGGCAGTGGAAAATCGTCTTTGGGACATGCATTATTTAAATCACGAAAGTCAACGCAAACGCGAAGCTGTCCATTCTTCTTTCTAACAGGAACGATGTTGGCTATCCACGTAGGGTATTTTACCTCACGGATGAATCCTGCTTCTATCAATTTATTGACCTCTATTTCGATTTGAGGGATAAGTTCTGGACGAAAGCGTCGTTGAGCCTGTTTGACCGGTCGATACCCCTCTTTAATTGCGAGATGATGGACAGCTACTTTTGGGTCAAGTCCAGGCATCTCTTTATATGACCAGGCGAAGATATCTCTATATGAAGCGAGTAAACTCATATATTCACCTTCTTCTTCGGGAGTCAGTGAAGTGCTTATAAAAGTTGGGGGTGGCTCTTCTGGTGTACCCAGGTTTACTTCTTTAAGCTCATCAACTGTAGACTCGTTACCGTCTTCAAGTGATAAAGGTGCTTCGTCCTCATCTACTTCAGACATTTCGACCTCTGTTTCTTCTTCAACCGTGATGTGAAGGCAAGAGGCTTGTTCTTCTTCCTGGTCACTATCTTCTTCTGAAGGATTGGTGATGACAACATCACGTCTCTTTACCTTTAAAGAACCATCCGTATCGACAGTAACAAAGGTTTTTCTTTTCATTCGTGAAGGAACTGCACTTCGAATTTATCCATTAGCCTTCGCGATCTTTTCAATTTTCATCACATCTTCATGTTGCAGTTGGTGAGAAGTTGACGAAGCAGGCTGCTCTTTTTGGTTTCTTTTCGTGGTAACACTTAACCTCTGAAAAACTGATTGTCGAGTCACATCCGGACTTGAAAATGTGCCATCTTCTTCCGCAACAGACATATTTAATCTTCTAAAAGCTGAAGGTCGTGTGATATCCGGAATTGAAAGTGTACTCTCTTCTACCCCAACGGACATATTTAATCTTCTAAAAGTTGAAGGTCGTGTGATATCCGGAATTGAAAGTGTACTCTCTTCTTCCCCAACAGACATATTTAACCTTCGAAAAGCTGAAGGTCGCGTGGAGTTATTGGTAGGTTGTACGCTTTCTTCTTCTGTTTCATTCGCAATTAATCTTTGAAATACTGAAGCACGAGTAACTGGTGGCCTGATGCGCCTAAAAACAGAAGCTCGTTGGTTGACGTTCTCTTCTTCTTTTGAGTCATCGACCTCCTCTACTGTTATATGATTTATGTCTGCCATTTTCGCCTTCCCTTTTCTTGTTATGCGAACTGGTTCAGGCGACTTATATCCAAGTCCTTTTCTCGTCGTAGGCAGACTATAGCCTTCCTTTAGAAGCTTCTTCTGTGTTGCACCATTCTTCTTATATACAACTTTAGATTTCTCAAGGCTTGTAGATGCTTCACCATTCTTCGGGTTAGATGCCTTCACATTCTCAATAACTTCCTTCCCTGTATCTACTTGTGGCTCTAAATCGAGTTTATCATTTTTTTTATCAAGGGGATTTCTGTAGGTATAGTTTCCCCTGTGTTGTCGCTCTTCATATAAAATTTTGCATCAGCGAAATGGGATTCAGCTTTTGAAAATGGGTTAGTGTCAGCTTCAACTTTCTTAATTCCATCTTGATAGAATTTGAAGCACTGGTGCAATGTAGAAGTTATCACTCCATTGTCGTGGATCTAAGGACGACCTAATAGCAACTTATAAGTGGTCTTGGAGTCTATCACATGAAACAAAGTATCGGCCTTTAAATCTCCAATGATGAGCTCAAGACGTATCATGCCAATCGCTCGTTGTCCGCCTTGATTGAAACCTTGAATCACCAATTTACTGTTTGATGATTCTTCCATCGAGATGCCTAATTGCTTCATGGTTGACTTAGGCATTATATTGACGACTGATCCATCGTCGATAAGGAACCGACTTACCCTCTGTTCTCGGATGTATCCCGAGACGAATAAAGGTCTATTGTGAGGCTTTGATCCTAGCAGCAAATCTTCATCGGAAAATCCTATAGTCATGCAACACGAAGCACATGTGCGTGCCTCAGAGGTTGGGATCTTTGTACCATCGGACTTTATCAATGCGTTAATAAGGACGTTTTTAGCTTCCTGAGGAAGTGACAGTAAGTCCTTTATGCTGAAAGAGGATAAGTCTCCTGAACATGCCGCCACTCCCGAGGAGCTAGCGAGGACGTCATCATCTTCCACCACGTCCACAACGTGACATGTGACAGTTTCAAGTACCTCCTCTTTACTATCATCGAGAAAGCTCCTTGGGAAGTATTCTGCCAAAGTTATGGGTTGTGGAGGGCAAAAGAAATCTTCACTTTCCTCCACGACAGGCTTTGACCTCCTTGACTTCTTTTTTCCTTTCTTCCTTTGAGACTTAACTTTTCTTTTACTATCTTGATATAGGTGGGACTCTTTCCGTGCGTAACTTTGCTTTTGCTTTTTGCGACGAACGATAAGGGTCCAACCTTCGTTCTCATCTTCAATGGAATTATATTTTCCTTGGGACCCCTCCATTGTGGTTTCTTTTCGGAATCGAACCATTACAGGATCAAGGGTCCCAAATTGAATCAGCCTCTCATCATAATCACATGAGGAGATTAGAGGATTTTCATTCCCTACATTTGCCATTACGGTTGCATGATTTGTTTGAGCCACCTCATCAAGGTCCAGCTCATTTTTCTTTTCACGAGCCAACTTAAGGATTAGCTCCTTCAATACAAAACATTTCTCCACTGGATGGCTAACAACTTGGTGATACCTGCAGTAGTTAGGATCATTGACTTTCCCTAACTCTTCCGGTCGTTTGCATTCGGAGAGTTCAATTAATTGCTTTTCCAACAATTGTTCCAACATATCTGGGACGTCGGAGTCTGGAAACGGATATACCTTTTCTTGTCTTTCTTTTAAAGTTAGGCGACGTCTCTCGCCTGTCTCTATTTGCTTACTGGATTTACTTTCTTTTCCTTTGGAGGAAAATTTCAACGGGGTTGTGTTGACGACCATGGATTCTTTCGTGGCACTTTTTGCAACTTTCTCAGTGCCCTTGACTTCCTTCTTTTCTTTCCTCATGTCTGGGACTACGGGATCTTTGCCCCCTCTACTAGCGATGCTCAACTCCATATCATGAGTGCGAGTCGCCAATTCTTCAAAGGTCCGGGGTTTTATCCCCTGCAAGATGTAAAGAAGTCCCCAGTGCATACCTTGGGTGCACATTTCAACAGAGGACACCTTGGAGAGTCTATCTTTACAGTCAAGACTCAAGGCTCTCCAACGATTGATGTAATCAATGACTGGCTCACCCGTTCGCTGCTTTGTGCTCGTGAGTTCTGTCATACTAACTGTTCGCCTCGTACTGTAGAAGCGATTCATAAACTCTCTCTCCATTTGTTCCCAGCTGTCAATTGTATCAGGCTCCAGGTCAGTGTACCAATCGAACGCGTTTCCCTTCAGTGTTCGGACAAATTGCTTAACAAGCAAATCTCCCCGAGTACCAGCATTCTCACAGGTTTCAACAAAGTGGGCGATGTGTTGCTTTGGGTTGCCCTTTCCGTCAAACTGCTGGAATTTAGGAGGCTGAAACCCAGTAGGTAGTCTGAGATTTTCAATCCTCTTTGTATAAGGTTTAGAATACAAGAGGGAACTTTGAGTGGGTCCACCATACTGAGCCCTGATGGAATTCATGATCATGTCCTGCAGTTGTTGGACAGACAAAGAAGCAACTGACGTGGAGTGTTGCGGTTGATCCTCATGCACGACAGCCTTCCCTTTATCATTCTTTCCTGCAGCAGGGGTCTGGCTAGACTCAGCCACTTCTCGGCTCTGCATCTGGTTCTTCAAATAGGCAATCTCAAGATCTCTCTCATCAACTGCCTTCATTAAGAGATTGAGTTTCCTTTCCATCTCTGCCATTCTTTCATCTTGGTCTACATCAGCCATCATGACGGACATCACATCAGGATTTAGTGTATCCTTTGGCTGCTTAGATGTTGGAACGACAGATTCGAACAGTGGGTTGTCTTTGACTGCAACCTTATCCTTAGAGGATTCTTCAATCAACTTTGAGATCTTGCTTGCAACAACAAAAGGAGTATGATCCTCCTTCATCTCAATTCCTTGGGAGCGACTACGAGTAACAGGACCAGTGTAAGAGTCGCTTGATGTGGTAACCTTCGCGGGAGCTTTCTTTGGTGCCATCACCTTGGTTGGATCTTTAAACAAGAGAAGGAGATGAGAGGTAGAGATGGTCCCACTGGGCGTGCCAATTTGTTCACACGAGACTCAAAGATGGAGACACGTGGAATAAACGATATGCTTGTATTAATATTTGTATGCGTGTGGATATACAATCTCTAATGTTGATCCTCTGATTCTCTCTCTTGTGTGTGGATGTGTTTCACTCGAAGGCTGGAATGCTTGATCTCGAGTCTAGAGCTTCAACGAATTCTTGGAGCTTGAAGTCTTCCAAATCTTGAAGGAGTCTTCAGTCTTCAGGAAGTGTTCAGCACTTTGAAACTTGTGGATTTCAAGGAGTCTTCAGTCTTCAGTCTTCAATCTTGATGAAGTTCTCTGAATTCTCTGACTCTAGCTTCGAGCTTCAAAATTCTCCCCTTTTAAAATGGAGGAGAACCCCTCTATTTATAGAGCTCTCCCTGAATGGGCCCTGATGACTTTTGGGCCAACAACTTGGGCTTTGGCTTTATTGGTCTTGGGCTCAATCATTTAGTCATGGGTCTGGCTCATATTTGACCCAAAACCATATGTCCCAAATATTTAAATGACCCAAATATGATCCAAACAATTATTATTTTTAATTAATTGGTCAAATTAATTAATTTTAATTAATTGATCAAATAAAAATTTGGCTCTTATAAATTTATAATTGGCCAACTTTGTCTTCAAATTAAATTTGGGACACATGTCAATTTGTAATTGGTCCCAAATTTAATTAATTATAATTTCGTCATTAATTTCATATAATGACGTGGCAATTTGTGATTGGTCAAAATTTCTCCTTCAACAGACGCCCTAACTCGTAGCTCGTATATTAATAACTCGCTAAGGAACTATTTTGCAAGTAGCTAATGGAGTGTTAGTTCAATAGTCGACATTAGATTGATTTGTGAGCACGGGTCCCAAGAGCAGACTCTAACTTTCTTGCTGACACGATAAATCTAGGGTCTAAGCCGATACTTGTGATTAATTAGATTTCCCACTAATTGATTATGAGTGTTCTAGTCATGAGCAACAATTATTTGATTTATTAATCTTGGCCAGGTTAATTTATTAATCAATTGCATGTTGGTTCAACAAGTCCGTTGGGTTAGCGCTCTAGGGGTATCTTATTCTTAATGCAGTTGCCTCATTAATTAACTTTGAAGGATTCGTGGGGGTTAATTAATTAGTAACTAGTAATATAGTCGATGGGCGTTGAGATCGAGTCAATTGGTTTAGAGTACCTATAAACTCCATGCATGTAAATCATTATCTGCTAATTGATGAGTAAAAAGTAAATGTACTAATCCCGAGTGTCTTCAGCTACAATGAGCGGAAATGTGAGATTAGCCAACCTCCCCATTTACTTTTCTGTCATTTAACTTTCTGTCAATTTACTTTCCTGCACTTTTACTTCCCCACAATTTTTGTTAGTTTTCTTTGCTAGCTAAGTCAAAGATAATGGTGGCAGGTGTTCAACCTTTTTCCTCTCAGTCAGCTTTGTTTTGCTGAGTCAGTTGAAGGCTAATGTATTTGGTGTATTCAGCCAAATCCAGAAGAAATTCTCGTGTCGTGCAAGTTTGTTACAGCCAAGGAATGTAGGTCTTTCAGCAGAGGCATTTTTTGGGGAATTGGTATGACAGATTCGGTGGGCTCCATTCCGTTATTGAAGGGTAATAAATTAACCCTTGATGAAACTCTTGAAGAATGAGAGTGAGAGAGAGCTCGAGAGGTTGTCTAAGAGGCAAAGAAAGGAGTTGATGCACTGGGGTTGCTGCAGGGAGTCTTCTTCTTCATCTCTGTTTCTTTGGAGGTAGTATATACGGGTAGAATCGATCCAGGTGAGATTGTTTGAAGGTTTATCTGTATTGATCCTTTGGAAGTTGTTCTTGTAGCTCTGGTTGAACTTGTAACCTTGTGAGGAATCTAGTAAATGGCCTAGAAGTGGATGTAGTTCCATTCTTAAGGAACGAACCACTATAAATTCTGTGTTCTCTTCTTTCCTTAATCTCTTATATGATCTGTTGCTATTAAATGATGTTAATGCTGCTATGTTTGAGTTTCTGAGATATTGAACTGCTGCTGTGTTTTGAGCTTGCTGTGTTGTTGATACATTTTGGTTGTGATTCTTCTGTGATTAAGTCATCTGTTTTGTGTTTGTCATCTGCTGTGTGGTTAGTTCTGAAGGTCTTGGATTAACATTTTGGTATCAGAGCCTGCTGTCTTTAAATCTTCTTTTTGAAATCAGTTTTTTACTTAGCATGACAACTAAGTTTGAATTTGAACGATTTTATGGGAAAGGGGATTTTTCCCTATGGAAAAAGAAAATGAGGGTCTTACTCAGCAAAAAGTAGCTACAACCCTAGATGAGAAAGCTAATTTTGGTAGTATGAAGGGAGAGGATATAACAGAATTAAAAGACATTGCCTACAGTACAATTATTTTATACCTAGCAGATAATGTACTTAGACAGGTCCATGAAACAAAGACAGCTTTAGATCTTTGGAAGAAATTGGACACTATATACCTCACTAAATTCTTGACCAATAAGCTTTATATTAAGGAGAGGTTCTTCGGGTTTAAAATGGATGCTTCTAAAGATCTTGGACAAAATATTGATGATTTTAACAGAATTGTTATTGAAATGAACAACATAGAGGAAAATATTTCATATGAAAATCTTGCCATAATTCTCTTAAACTCCCTGCCGAAATCATTTAATGAAATTAAAACAGCGATAAGATATGGGAGAGATAGTTTAACTCTAGAAATTGTGATGAATGCCTTAAGATCTAGAGACCTTGAAATGAAAAAGGGAAAGGGAAAAGAAGCTGAAGCATTGTTCTCAAGGGGTAGAACTGAAAAGAAAAGTAACATAAACAATAGTCGTGGTAGATCAAAATCACAAGGGAAAGTTAAAAGATGTTTTCACTGTCATAAAGAAGGGGATATAAGAAGAAATTTCTATGAGCTTAAGAATAAAAGGAAGAATGAACAAAAGAAAGATGAAGAAACTCATAATGCTAACCTCATTGAAAATTATGAAACTGCCAAGGTGTTGATTGTTTCAGATGGAGATTTTAACACCGAATGGATCCTTGATTCAGGTTGTTCCTTTCACATGACCCCAAACAAACACTGGTTTTAGAAATTATAAGAGATACAAGGTGGAAAGGTGTTGCTAGGTAATCGCCAAGAGTGTAATGTAGTTGGTATAGGCACAATCCAAGTTAAGATGTTTGACAATCAAGTGTGTGAGTTAACCTCTGTGAGATATGTGCCTGATTTAAAAAGAAACCTTTTGTCTTTGGGAGTGTTTGATAGGGTTGGATACATGTGTAAGTTAGAGAATGGAACAATAAAAATTATTAAAGGGGCCATGGTTAAAGTGAGAGGCATATTGCAAAATGGGTTATATGTCCTAGAGGGGAATACCGTTGTTGGTGTGACAACACTGTCATAACAAAAAGAACAGCAGGAAATACAGCTATGGCATAATAGGCTTGGGCATATGAGTGAACCAGTTTAAAGGAGTTGAATAAACAAGGGTTGTTTGGTAAAATACTGACTGGAACTCTAGGAACCTGTGAACACTGTATATATGGGAAGCAAACGAGGCTATCTTTTGGCAAGGGAAAACATGTCTCGAAAGGCATTCTGGAATATATCCATGTTGACTTATGGGGGCCTGAAAAAACTCAAACAATGGGTGGAGCAAGGTATTTTTTATCCCTCATAGACGATTATTCAAAAAGAGTATGGACATATTTGTTAAAATAAAAAGATGAGACCTTTCAAACATTTATACAGTGGAAAACCTTTGTTGAGAAGCAAACTGAAAGAAAAATTAAAACCTTAAGAAAAGATAATGGCCTTGAGTTCTTAAGTAATGAGTTCAAGGGATATTGTGCAAAAGAAGGAATACAACGATACTTAACCGTGAGAGGAACACCTCAACAAAACGGCCTTGTCGAAAGGATGAATAGGACGTTGTTAGAAAGAATAAGATGTCTTATGTCAAATGCTTGTTTACCAAAGAAATTTTGGGGTGAAGCATTGATGACAACAACTTATCTTATCAACCGTTGTCCTTCTTCTGCAATTGAGCTGAAAACTCCTTTGGAAATATGGTCTGGGCATCCTCCTGATTTGAGCAACCTAAGAGTATTTGGATTTGTGGCTTATGCACATTCAAGGGAAGGAAAGCTAGATAATAGAGTTAAAAAATGTCTCTTTCTAGGTTATCCTCAAGGAGTAAAAGGATATAGGCTATGGTGTATTGAAAAAGGTGAAGAAAAATGTATAATCAGTAGGTATGTGACCTTTGATGAGTCTGTTATTGCTTACAAAACAGAAGCAATAGAATTAAACTCACTTAATACTGAAAATATTACAGTAGAGACGGAGCTTGATGCTGAAAATACATCCCCTGTAATAATTCCAGAACAAACAGTGAGTGAATCACCTCCTGATGCGTTATCATGCCCTTTATAAATATACTTGTAGAGATACTTAACAGCCTTCAATCCAGAACATATCTCGACATTGATATACAATTATATCTCAACAAATATGGATTATAAGGAACTACCCACTTATTATCTAACATCGCCTTTCGTACTTTGACCTATGAATGAATTATCATATAATTATTTCATAGATGTATCAGAATAATTATATTTTCTATAATATATCTAAATAATTGTCCACAAAAACAAAATAAGGTTGTGTAAAAACTAACCTGAGCACCATCAGTTTTTTCTTCTGTAGATCGAATATGCATCTTTTCTTTGCATTGTCTTCGAACAAAAAGGTCTTGGATAACGGAATTTACATTTTCCATTCAAAATACACGTGTTTTTCTTGTTTGCTTCTCCACAAGGTCCTTGTAACATATGATTGACAACAATCTCATATAATGTTGGGAAATTTTATTTATTTGGTAATTCAACACTCACATATTTGTCATAGTCATCTACATTTGTGATCTTATAGCCTCGATTTAAAATAATAAGCATATGCGCATGTGGTAGTCCCCTCTTTAGGAATTCAATAACATACACATAAGCCGCAACCTTACCAAATATTTATTTTTTAAATATTTGGTCTTTAAGATCTTCTAGTTTGCTGCGAAATATTATAGAAGTCAAATCTGGTCTATCCTGAGGACGTTGACCATGTTATAATTTATCCTTAATCTCTTTCCACTCAGAGTTGCATGTCATAGTTATGAATAAATCTGACTTTCCAAATCTTTGCACCAATGCCATAGCATCTAAATAACGACGTCGCATATCTTTTGGACCTCCAATGAAAGAAGTTGGAAGTACAATTCTCTTGCCAATTTTATTGCCTCTCATTTCCCCAATGTTCACACTATCAACTATTCCTTGATATAATTCAACTCTAATTAGAGATTGTTGTGTTCGATGGAAATCAAGTCTTGTTGTTTCAAGCTTTATGTACATGTCTACAACATACTGTTGTAATAATCTTCCAGCAAAAAGAACTATTGATTTTGTAGATGATCTTATTTGTAGTTTGTAACAATAATACTCCCTATAGAATACATTTCTAAAATTGCATCCAAAAATACATATAGTTGAAAATAGTTTTGTGTAAGGTAACATACTTATCCAAATAAAGTTATGAATGGAAAATGTATTGTGGACAAAAGTGAAAGATTTACCTTGATGTTCTGCGAAGCATTTCATCAATTGAATCACATAAGTGTGGATTCCATCTTGGATACTTATAACTAATGCTTGAGTTTCCAATGTCATTTCCAATTTCCTTCTTTTTTATATCATGATGCCATCCAACTGATTCTCCCTTGGGAAATAGTAAAGGATATTGTAAACAATCATAAAAACTAAAGTAGTGTTTCACCCTTTGCTTATTTCCTGAATGAGCATGTACAATAATGTCTCTCTCAAATGGACTATTACTATCATTTCCTTCAATCCATATTGCAGCAACTTGATCTACTGTAGGTGTATTATACACTCTTAGAAACCAATCAACTTTTGTATTCTTATTTCCACAGCTAGTTTCACCACTCAACCTTTTCCTTTTTGCATCTAACATGTTGTCAATCTTTTTTCTTTTGTCAGTGTCATTCAATTTTGCATACGTTTTCTTTTTCTTTTTTTCTCGTTGTTTTGTAATATCTGCATATTTAAACATTTAATAATTAAAATTTTGACTTTGAATATATATAATAAAAAGAAATGTTGAATTCTAAAGTTACTTTAGGTAAGAAACATAGGTGTTAGGGTAATCGCCCAACACCTATTTTAAGCCGATGTTGCTGCTGGTTAACGCTCTAAGGGGTTGAATCCTATGAATTTAGGAGCGTTAGGGACTGGGCAACTAAAGTTCAAACCCAAATAGGCATGGGTAAGCACTAGAACATAACGAGATCGCTAAAAAGAAGGGGAAATCGTGTTGGACTCACGGATTGAAGCCACAAAGGCAAACACGCACCTGAGACTCGTATGAAAGAAGGCAACGCTGCTAACCGAAGCTGCTGCCGAGGAGTCGTCGTTCGTGTGCTGCTGCAGATCCTGAACGATCCTGGAAGCTGGGGCTTGTTAGTTGTTGGTCTTCGCACACAAGGATGAAAAACGAGAGAGAGCAAGGGAATTGTGGGTCTTGCCGCACGGCTGAAGGAGATGGATACGGGATAGAGAGGAAGAGAACACCCGAAGAACGAGGCTTGACAAAAACCCATGACAGCCGCACCTACTCACGCGAATGAGAGAACGAGAGCTAGAAGGAGGCGGCGGCTGACTAACACGAGAAAGAGAGGGGAGAGATGACTCGCGTGGAGGATGGCGGCAGTTGAAGAGAGGGAAAAGAAACTTAGGGCTTACTTTCATTTTTTTTTTTTTTCTTTTCTTTTGTTTTAAAAATACACCTTAATAAAAAGAAAATCCCATTTTAAATAGGAATTAGAATTAACTAGGATTTAATTTAAAACCCCAAACTTAGCTCCTAAAAGATTAGAGAAAGAAAATAACTCAATTGATTAAGGATTTGGGTCTTTTGATATTTAAAATAAATATCGAATATTAAATTTCAAAACTTTAGAAAATTAAAGATTTAATTAAAAATCTCTTTTTCCTAAATTATAGAAATTTAATTTAACTACTCCAGACTAAACTTAAATTCTAATTTCCAAATTTTTCTCAAAAAAAAAAAAAAAAAAAATTCTAATTTCCAAATTAAAATTAAAACGTCCAATTAATTCCAAAATGGCTCGATTTCAAAACGCGGGGCGTTACAAAATGACTCAATTTAAAGATATGACACAAACAACAAATATCTTTTTCCCTAAAAAACACACACAAAAGAAAATAAATGAAAGTGTGAAGCTACTGTACATGAATTATAACACATGTTCGATTGATTTATTAAATGTTTTAAAAACTATTTTTTAGAAATTAATAATATGGTTTAATACTTATTTTTCCCTCCTGGATAATATATATCACGAAAAAAAAAAGGTTCATACCTTGAATTCATCAAAATAATATCCCTCTTTTTTATGCTTCGAGCATAATCTCTTTGACTCTTGATATTGATAATTGGCTTCACGACAATCACAATTCCAATGACATCTGTAATAACATAAAATATTGAATATTAAATATACATATAAAAACTCTAAAAAGACTTTAAATGTTATTAAAAAAAACACATACATGTTGTCTTCTCTTTATCCAGTGCATTGATAATTTGATTAAATTCAATGAAATTGTAGACAAAATTTTTTGTTGAAACTATTTCATTGGATTCTCGAGCTTTTGTATTAGTTGATATAGATAATTCAATATCTTGGTTGACATTGAGAAATCTATTATCAACCGGTTTCACATTTCCATTGGTAATGAAATATGATTCATTTTTCTTCAAAGTGGGTTCCAATCATAAAATATTTTCATTATACATGACTGCTTGGATTTGAGTTCCCTATAAAAGTAAAATATCACAATATAACATAACTTATAAAAGAAAAGTTGTAATGAAAGGTTTAATTGAATATTACTATTATAAAGAAAAGAAAATACATGTTCATTCTATTTGGAAAATAAATTACCTCCTCATCAATCAGAATTAGCTTTAATATTTGGAGTGGACCTTTACGGTTAGTGAATGTCTCCACTGTCCCTTTTCGAATAACCATGACTTTTACACACCATTCCTTTTGAAACGGCTCCAAATTTTTGAGCAAGATATAGTTCTCTAGAGACATTTTGATATAACAATAGAAATTGAAAATAGAAGAAAGGAAAACCTAATGCCAATAGAGAGTAGAAGAGAATGATGAATGATATATGACTGTGGCCTAAAATTATCTATATATATAGTGATAAGTTGAGAATTTATGACATTTGTGTGACATTGGAGGAGAGTGAGAAAGAATTTGCAAAAAAACGTGTGTATGGGAAGAGAGAAATGAAAACTTAATGGGAAGAGTTAAGAGAGATGAAGGATAATTTGGGTATTATTTGAATAATGAAGGGTAATTTTGTCCAAAAAAGGTTTCTTCCACTTTCGTACTTTTATATAGATTATAGATTATAGATTATAGATTATAGATATAGATAGATTATATATATATATATATATATATATATATATATATATATATATATATATATATATATATATTTGAAGGTGTTCATATAACACATGCGGAAGCAATTTTAGGATCGGAGGCACTTAACTACATCAATTTTAGAAAAAGAAAACATGCGGTCCAAATACCGTAAGCAAAGAGCAGAATTTGTACCAACCTTTTTGGAGACCGATTCAACAACTCCCTTTGGTTCCTTTGATCATGAACGGTGTGTGGACCACCTCTAGTGTCTTCCCTACTATTCTCCGGGCCAAGAATGACTTATGGGAGTCTGTAGAGATAGGGAATGGGAAGGGAATGCTTGAAGGTTCAAGCAATAGAGAGATATATGGAGACGAGTGTGTTTGAGACCAAAATCTAGCAGGATAACAATATGGAAAATGGCTCTCTTGGAGTAGAATCTGATTCATACTCCTAATATAGACCTCTTCCATGCAAAGACAAGCTTCATGACACTAGACACATGGTGAAATTGTAACTCAAAGTTGATTCTAGGTGTTTAATTCACAACGCATGCAACTAGTGAATGGTTGTGTTGTTTTCCTCTATGTATCAACATGCAAGAGTGGGAATGCCACTAAATCCACTAAATTGAATCTAAATTCGGAATTTTCAGCTTGCAATTCATTTCTATTTCAATTCAAAATTGAAATTGATTTCTAGGCAATTAATTGGGACACATTTCCAAGTAATTTGACATGATTAATCCAATTAATCATTGTCACCTAGTGCCATGAATTATATATGATTCCTAATACATATATATGATATTTAAAACACTTTGAAATACCTTATCTCTCAATTTCTAATTTAATTCATAATTAAATCATTGTGTCAAACACATTTTACGATAATACCCTATTTCCCGTTTTTGAACGATTCAAAGAATCCTATCTTTTGTTCTAGGCTTTGTTCTGATATGAGCTAGTAGGGGGACCTAATGGACCTATAGATCATGGGCTCCAACGATTCGAGGCTAACCGACTAATCTCATTAACCAAGCTTAAACAACATTCGTTAACTACCGGGACACTCCACTATAGCCCGATAGTTGCACTCCCCTCACTATAGATATATTTCCGTCCACTTGATTTAACCATGATTAGCAAGTCGATCTTTCACAGGTTGTTCGTAGCTATAGCTAGGTCAAAAGTCCGTTTCACCCCTATAGTACTTCTAGTTCCTTAAGTCCCACTGATCATCTAATGAACAATTGGTTTATAGTCCAACCAATAATCCGAGTCCCTCTCGAGCCAATGAGAGGGCGGGATCCCTTTGTTCAAGCCCCAGATTCAGCACTTAAGGGAACAACCTCTCTACTATCCCTAATTTGGGTAGGAGTGAATGTAACGACCCTACTTTTCATGCCTAGATCCTAAGGCCGTTACTACATGCATTTCATTCTACTTCTAAGAACGGCGAGGAAATATCATTTAAAGAAAACACACTTAGAAATTTTGTGAAACTTTTCAACATGGCATCCCAGTTAAAACAGAACAATCGAAACCTTTATTTATTCAAACAAAACTTAAAGCGGAATAAACCTTAAATCGACGCAGTACAAGTTCAAAAGAAGAATTTCGAATAATAAAATGCGGAAGACGATTCTAAAGAAACTCATGGCTCAGCAGCACTCCGTCACGCGTTTTGTACACCTTTACCTCTACTTGCAGTTATATGTAAGGGAAAAGAATGAGTATTTAAGAAAATACTCAGTAAGTAGCAATCAAGGTTTTAACATTTTATTCAAGTTAATGGCCTAAGGGTTAGGTCATCTCATTCTCATTCATTTCATTTCATTTCATTTATCTGCAGTTCGGGTCTCGTGTTCAATTAGTACACCTATATACATATACGTTTGCCAACTCACTGATAGTGCACAGGTGGGAGTTTGGGAGGTCTCTACTCCTACTGATGGTAGATGACACCCAGTCAGTGGAGTTAAGTTTCGTCCCTCAAGGCACTAATGGTGGGCGCGTAACGCTCTAAACTACCATTTCACTGGTGAGGCGTTATAGATGGTATCAGAGCAGAACCTCTCCCAGTAGGATGTGGTTCGGGGACGAACCAAGGCGGAAGCTGGTGGGCATGTAACACCCGAGTTAGGAGGGGTACATGAATGAACCGAGGCCACATCCGAATGATAGGGATCTTGAGGACATGAAAGTATGTTCAAGATAAGCTTAAAAGAATTGATAAATACTATCTATACCAACAAGGTGCACCTTCCTTTTTGGTGGCTCAATCATAGGAACTTTGAAGTTAAGCGTGCTTAGCTTGGAGAAGTTCTATGTTGGGTGACCTCCTAGGAATTTTCCTAGGAAGCATGTGAGTGACGACAAAGCATGCTAAAAGGATCCCGTGTTGGTTTGTGGGGACAGTCTTCACTCTTGGAAGCACTTTAAGACGAGTATGGTGGCGTGGCCAGGTCGCAGGGGAATATCGGGGACCTTAGGTGCCAAAGCCGAATTCCGAATCCTGGGCCTGGGGCGTTACAGAGAATTTCCTTCTCGCACGACTATGTCCCCAACTATCTACCCGTTCCTATCCCTGAAATGGGAGGCTTATTGAGTCGGCGATACTGAGCCACTCTCACCTATGCAGATCTAAGGATAAGCCCGAATAAACAGGAGTTCATAGTTAGCTCAGGATTAAGATTAAGTTACCTAGGTCATCGCATGAAATAGTCAGTCTCGTCAGTAAACGGTGTTATAAAGCGAGAGTGACTTATTTCTCGGTCCTGGTCTTATGCAAACTCATTACATAGGACGCCCCCACTCGCATGTCTCTACACGGACGATTTAGGATCACATCATCTATACCATATATAAAGTGGGCCGCGTCTCATAGTGTCCCCAAAATAAGGTACCCAGCCCTATCCCTATACTATAGACCGTTTTGGCTATTACTCGAGCTCGATCCACTTTTATGTCTCTACATAAAGCTCAAGTGTTAATCCTATAGCCATGGATCTTTGTTTATTGGATTTGAGTTTATTAAATGTGCAATTTACTTTATTCAGTAATGACTTTACTGAATTAATCTCGATAACACTTTTATCGAATACTTTTGTTTAATATACACTATCTACGAGTTTTAGGGCACAAATCCTAACAATATTCTCCTTCCTTTGTTGTGTTTGGTGTATTCATTTTTCTATTTTTTTTTTCTATTTTCAATACTTCATTTGTATGGTTTGCTTTAATTTATTTTCGTATTTTACATATTTTTATTTATGTTGTCTTAGCATTTTCTATTTTTATGTTATCTGGCTCTGTTCTTTCCAAATTCACAGATTTTAACTTTTCTATTTACATTTAATTTATTTATCTACCCTATCCTGAGCAAAAATATTGTGAGCATGCTATCCAAATACAATGTTTTTTTATTCACACTAGGTAATCAAATCGGTACATTTATGTCAGGTTAAAATGCGTGGTCCTAATCTTTGAATCAATAGTTTTTTCTGAGATGAGGAGTCAATTCTTTGGAGATTTGAGATCGATTCCAATATATCTTCTTACATTTTAACATAATTGAATATGCTATTATTTGTTTATTAATTGCTTTAAAAAAATTGTAAAGTAATGTTGTTTGAGAAATTATACATTACTTTATAAATAATTTTTTACGTGCTCAAGTAATGATTAAATTTTCAAATGAGTTTGAAGTATCTCTTGCATGCACATCAATAGACAGTTACGTGTATATATAAGCGCATGCTATTATTGTGGAGAAGAAATACAAGATAAAATTTTCTTCTCTGTTTGTTAGCAAACAGTTACGTGTATATGTATGTGCATGCCATTATTGGGGAGAAGAAATATAAGAAATTTTTATTCTGAGTTTGTTAGGCAGTTACAACAAACTCAAAGCTGTGGACTACAGATTTGAAATCCCTATTTTAAGGAAGTCCAAACCCCAACCTCTCTCACTATTTCCACTTGCTTTTATCTCACTCAAAATCTTAAGATTGGAGAGAGAAAATTGAAAACAAAACAGCAAACCCTTTATTAATTATTCCCTGTCCCAAATAATAATTTATTTTCTTATTTTCTTTTTTTTTTTTTGTTTATTCAGTTCCACGTAATGCCTAAGCTAATATATTTGTCTAAAGAATATAATCTCTTTCTTTTCTGCTTTATTACTTCCTTTTTTTTTTCAATTGGGTTCTTGTTTTTATGAATATTTCAGTTCAAAGCTTTGCCTAATTATTTTTATCGTACCAAACAAATAAATTTCTTTAGTTTTTTTTATTTGATCAAGTTGTTTGGAATTCGTTTTGATTATTTTGTTGTATTATTATATTTAATCTCAAGTTGAATCCTTGGAAATATGCTTTCCAAATGACTTTTTTTCTAAGTTTCTTTTTATTTTATAATATTGATGGAGAGGTCTTTATCAAATTACAATTTATATTCATTGACACCTCGACTAATTTGTAGTCAGGGATGGATCTATTAAGGGGCCAGGAGGAGCACGTGTCCCCCTTGACTCATCGATCTTTTATATTTTAATACATAATTGAAATAGTAACGTAAAATTACTATTAAATCTTTAACTTTAGTAAATAAAGTGCCCCCTCCAGCTTATTGGCGTGAGCACTTCTTCTTAATATCCAGGTTTTGTGTTTGAAACTTCTCTCCCTCAACATTTTTTTAATCATTTTACATATTCAAACCATTTTTGACATATTTACTTTTCATAATCTTTGTCTTGGGTTCCGAACTTCCAACCCTCAACATTTTTAATCATTTTACTTTTTTTTATACATTCCAATCAATAAAATAGTAGGATCAACAAACTAAGCAGACAACCAGATGGACTAAACTGTTACATCGCGAACAAAACCCATTACACAATAACCATCATACACCCAGACTAGCAACCAGCTCTGCTCCCTCCTGCACTATTTCACCTCAAGTCAACCCTCATCCTCGCTCTCAAGGCCTAAAAGATCACAATCCAATTACAGCAAAATTAGCACAGGAAATAGACACACATTAACTCACTCCACACACCAGAGCATCCTGCACCCCAACCTGCAACCTGATAAATCTCAATCAAGCATAGAGCTATCTATTTAATAAAAATGGCAGGGATTCAGAAGCTGAAATTTATCACAATCAAGTCCGTACGCTTCGAGTGCTTGATAGCGAACATAGCTAGCTATCTTTACTTATTTAATTTAGCTAGTCTTTGATGATCGAAAAGATGCAAAGGATTGAAAAAGCTTAAAAGAGAAAAAAGTCAAAATTGGGTCAAATGCAAGCTCGCGTCGAGACGTCAGCCCTTGAGCGTCTCGACACTGGCATTCCATATAAGAATAAGCGCAAAATCGTCGCAGCGTCTCGACGCTGCATAATTTCCTTTCCAGAATACGCGTGTTTAGGGACAGCGTCTTGACGCTACAACGAAAAATCAGTATTTATAGTTCTTTTTGGCTAGGTTTTTGGGGGATTCAATTTTGGGACTTCTTGGAGCCGTAAACAGAGCTAAAATAGAGGGTTTGAAGGCTGAAGCAAAGGGAGTAAATCGGAAATCAACCCATCGTTCGTGGGGATCATGACGGGGACGTCGGTCTCGGCCTACATTGAGTTTTCTTTTCTCTTTCCTTTTCTTTAGCTAGAGTTTATGGCTTTATTATGTTTAGTTTAGCTTGTAATTCCATTCATGAGTAGCTAAACTCATAGCTTAGGGATTGATGTAGTTGATTTTGTTTATGGATTGATTTATGGTTTAAGTTGTGCAATGTTTATTATGTTTGTAATCTTGATTTAATGCTTTCAATTAATTGGCCATTAGTTGAATGATTTAAGTTTTGAATCTAGCTCGGGAAAGGGGATTTAATATAGACTTACTCAAGATTGCATGACTAACGTTTATTTTCTAATTCGTGACGGTTTTAGATTAACCTTGGAATTGGTCAAAAGATCTCATTGCCTTGCATGTTAACAAACTTAGATAGGGATATCAAGTTGATTAATTTGCATGAGAATCAACTATACTCGGGAGAGGTAGTTGTGATTAAAGGGTCTTAGGCTCATAATTTCATTGTGCATAATAACTTACTCCTTAAAATCAATCCTAGACTAAATCGGCGAAATCGGTTCCCTCAGTATTTTTCCCAATTGAATTTCCACACTTTTTACGTGCTTTGATTTGGTTTTCATATCATCAGCTCACTACTTTTTGATCCCTAAATAAAATTGAACAAGATAATTCACAATACTTGATTTGCTTAAACATCCAATCCAGAGGACGACATTCGAATTACATTCACTATATTATTACTTGACCCGTGCGCTTGCGGTAGGAAAAGTCCACATCAGTGCTAAAACTTATGTCTGAGAGAGCTAAAGCATGCTAACAAAATTCAGAAACAGATCAAGTAAACTCCACGAAACCTCACGCTCATGCAAGTGCAAAGCCTCACCTAAAGCAACCCCTACAAGCCCAAGAAAGGCTTATAAACTCTTCCACCTATCTTCCCCCTACACTAGCACTAAGGTCTCGCATAGAAGCTAAATGGCAGAAAAGAGGGTGCGTTCTCAAAACCTAGGGCCTGCAAGAGAACAACTCATTTACTACTCTTACCATTCTAAAGGTGGGGTACTAGCTTTCGCGCTACAATGTAGGGACCCATAACCCGAGTTTTACCCTGGGTTGGTCTAATTGAACACACTACAAGCAACTCTTTTTACCCTTCATTGCTTGGCGCTTTTGAGCATGCTTTTATTGAGGAGACATGAACATATTTAAGATTTCCAATGCATGCTCACGCCTCGTTTTACCACTCATATTTTAGCAGGTCTTACTATTCTTTCTCTTTTCTTTTTCTTTTCTATCTTTTCTTTCTCATTCTATTCTTTTCTTTTTGGATCTATTCTTTTCTTTTGATTTCTTTTCTTTTCCTTCTTTACCTAGGCAAAGCACACACGCTAGATTGCAACATTTAGGCATCCTGCTAAACCTTACACTTATCAGGGTGACAACAGATCTATAGAGCTCATAAAACAGACCAGAGCCTTCAAGACTACTTAAGGAAGAGGCCTAAAACACTCAAACAAGCCGGAGATCTCAAGAGAAACTTGAGAGGCTCACCAAATAAGTTATCATACTTCACTATCAATAAAGGCATAAGAGAGAGCAAAGAGCACGCAAGGACATCAACATGATTAACTTCAACAAAAGACCTTAACCACTTAAGCTTAAATAAACCCATAGATAATCAAAAGAAAAAATAGCAGGTCCAATGCTCAGATGCATGGCCTCAATCCAATCCAGCAGAGCAAAACAAAAGTAGCATAAAAAGTATAAAACAATAAATTAGTCTGGTGCTCAGGTGCATCCAGACTTAAACCAAAGCCCACTAGCCTACACTATCTCCCACCCCTAACCTAAAACATATAATTCCTCAAGAAAGTAATCCAAGCATGCGAAACATAAGGATAAAGAAAGGGAAACAGAAAACCTTCCCTGTGATTAGGCATCATGGTTGGGGCGGCAACTGGAACTGCTTAGACTAATCACCCTTCCCACCTCGCTTAGGGAAACTCATGCACTCCCTCTTCAGCCAGCAAGCCCAAAACACATGAAGGGCCTTCTTCCATCCACACTCAATCACACCTGTCCTCCATCGCCAACATTGCCAAACGATGGCAACACGGTTGCCTTCCCTGAACATAAAGCTGTCGTCGACAAACCACCCCGCTGGAACGCCCCTCACCGCATCCTCCACCAGCATCCCCAACTCCGACACGTCCTCCACATCACGCTACAGAAGCTTGGACACCCGCAAAGAATCTGTCTCCAGCACAAAAGTTCTGGTAGTCGTCCCCATCGCAAGCCTCAAACCGACGGAAGCCACCAGACCTTCTGCAAAATCTGCATCTCTAATATTCTCATGGAAAATAGAGGCTGTGAAGCCCACCTGCCCCAAGGAATCACGACATACCACGCCTACACCCGCCGCTTCGCTCTCCAGACAAAACGCCACATCAACATTCACCTTAAACCCATCAAACTCCGGTGGCACCCACCTGCAGACAACCCGATTTGGTCATCCCACCAACAGGTCCATCCCCATCTTCTCCGAGTCACGGAAAGTTTTCAGATACCCAACAACCCAACCTGCCAGATTCACAGTCGAGACCTTTTTCTTCTGCCTCATTTCATTATGCTGAACCAGATCGCCCATAATAACACCACTGATAACTGCCCAAAAGGTAGTTATTTAGGCCTCAATTATATAGAGATTTGTGTCTCCTCTATGCTTATTAGGGTTGGTTTTAGATAGATATTACATGTTTTAACCCATTTGGAAGAATGGAAGTATTGGAAATTATTTTGTGCAGATTATGCTGCTGAGCGACTGGAGGGAGCAGATTCTATGTTGCAGCAAAACTGGGAGCAGAAACTGCCACATCACAGCTCGTTAGCCAACTTCATGAACCGACTTCTGTTGAGTTATTTTCGTGATAAAAGATCAAGGAGAGCCTTACACGTGTCCTAGTTGACCTAATTCAAGCCTCCCATCCTTCTATAAAAGGAAGTAGCTGTCAAAGTCAAATTCATTCCATGTTTTCCCTTGGAAGCCGAATAGTATAGGGAGATTGAAGATCATCAAGAACACCATCTTTCGCAAGCTGATTAGGGAGTTTACTTTCTTTATTAACTTGTGGTTATGGACATGCATACTCAGATTGTAATTCGTATTCATATGCCTATAATGAACTAAGTAGCTTAGGGTGTTGGTTAGGAATAATGTGATTACTGTGCTTCATCTCTAGTAATATATTGACTATCGCATTTTGGTTAATTGTTGTGCTTATTCTCATTTTACTCCCGCCTGGCCAGCCGGTGTGAATAGCTCTCTCTAGTTTCAGGGATGATTTAGAGAGTGTGTGGCAATTATCCACACTACGATCATTGTGTATTGGTGAATGCCAGTGACTGAGCTAGGGATAGCCAGTTGCCTAGTGCTTGATCGGTCGTACTTCATTGGGTTTGAAACATATCCCAAAAGATTCGGAGTTCCGGGAGGAATCCGCTAATAATACTGCGAGAAATGCATGATCAATAATATTGCTAGAACATATCTTAAAACAATCACTAAAACCTAACCAGCGCCTGTCTTTAATCTGTCTATCTATTTGTTTACTCGTTGTTCTGTCATTTATTTTGCTTCAGCATAATTCTTATAAAACCCAACATTTTTATTATCTTCGAAACCATTAGGAAGTTACGCAAAATAGATAAAGTGGAAGCTTATTCAGACCTTGGATTGATAATATTACTTGCTGCAGACTGTGTATACTTGCACAGGAATTCTAGAGTATTTTATACTATATTTTTACTCACTCTAGGAACCCAACGAGTTTTTGGCGCCGTTGCCGGGGACTTGAATAAGTTTTTACCTGATCTGTTTTGTGTATGTGTTTTAGTGGTTTGTTGCTAGAACTTTTTGATTGTTTCTTTTGTTTTTGCAGGTGTGATTTTGGTGCATGAGCGATCCGCCTGGGGTACGGTTTGAGCTTGATCCAGAAATTGAAAGGACATTTAGGAACAGAAGGAGGGAGCAGCGCAGAAACCAGATGGAGAACGCCCCGCAACTTCCATAGGTTCATGAAGGTCCAGTAGCAGCAAACCCCCAGCAGAATCCGTTGTTGCAGCAAAACCCACTGTTTGAGCAAAATGAGCAGCGAAATAATCAGGCTGAGAATCCTATCTTGATAGCGAACGATAGGACCAGAGCCATTCGAGCATATGCTGTCCCGATGTTTAATGAGTTGAATCCAGGGATTGCACGTCCCCAAATCCAAGCGGCGAATTTTGAAATGAAACCAGTAATGTTTCAGATGTTGCAAACCGTGGGGCAATTCCATGGTTTGTCATCTGAAGACCCTCATTTACAGCCTGATTTGTTCTTCCCAACAACAGGTCCATCCCCATCTTCTTCGAGTCACGGAAAACATTCAAATACCTAACAATCTGATAGCGCGCATAGCGAGCTATCTTTCCCGTTACAATTCGTTTAGTCTTTGAGTAATTCGTAACCATTTTATTGCTCTTTAATGTTTATTTTATAGGAAATTGTTATGTTGAGCTTAATTGAGAAATTGGAGTCAAATGGAGTTCAATCCTAAAAAAAAAAAAAAATCATAGCGTCGAGACACTATGTGACTAGCATCGCGACGCTAGGCGAACATCCAGAATCCGTAATTTCGCGGTAGCGTCGCGACGCTACGACCAATTTTTGCCTTATTTAAAGATTGCGATTAGGACTTTTTGGGGGACTTCTTTTGGACACTTTGGAGTCGTAAAACAGAGGAAAAACAGAGGATTTGGAGCTGAACAAAGAGGAGCAAAGTGGAAATCAACCCATTGTTCGTGGGGATCGTGACGGGGACGTTCGGTCTCGGCTTACATAGAGTTTAATTCTTCTTTCTCTTACTTTAGTTAGTGTTTATGGTTGTTTTAGATCATAGTTATATTGTAACACGTTGTATGATTAGCTAGGTCTTTACTCTTAGGGATTGATGTAGCCGTTGGGGCAATTATGGATTAATGTTATGGATTTATGTTGTTGATTTATTTATGCATATTTGTGTCTTTAATGCTTTCAATTTATCGGTCATAAATTGATTGATGTTTGTGCTTGAATCTAACTCGGGAAAGAGGATTTAGCTTAGAAATCATTATGCATAACTAGGATTTAGCTAGAAATCGGGAGATTATGGTTAATTCTAGAAATCGTTAAAAAGGTTATCCGTATTGCCTTGTATGTTTATTGAATTTAGATAGGGATATCGGGTTCAATTGCATGTGGGAGAATCATGTATGCTCGGGAGAGGTATGTGTGATTTTAGTTTACCAAGATTTATGAATCTTAGCATGTGTTAATCCATTAATTAATCCATAATCCCAATTGGTGAAATCAAATCCCTAAGACCATTATTTCCATTGGATTGTCATTATTTGCATTGTTTTGTGTTTGATTTAATTTCATTCTCACTCAATTCGGTTTCCTAAATAAAATTGGTCAAGAGTATTTCTGGTAATTAAAATTGACTAGACACCAATCCAGAGGACGACATTCGAATTTCACATTCACTATATTATAACTTGACCCGTACACTTACGGTAGGAAAATTTCACATCACAACCCAATCTGTCAGATTCACAGTCAAGACCTTTTTCTTCTTCCTCATTTCATTTCGCCTGAACTAGATCGCCCACAATAACACCACCCACCCCTCAAACCGGTCCCACTCCAACTCATCCTTTACATCTCGGAGGAGGAACTTTATGTCGACTGCTTCACACTTGGACACAATAGCCCCAAAACCTGCAGACCACATGATCTCCTTTGTATGTTTACAATGCCAAAACAAGTGGAGACTCGACTCCCCCAACGTTCCACAACACACACATATGTTCAATGAGTCTATTCCCCTCCTACACAAGTTATCCATCGTGGGCAGCCGATCTAAGTACAGTCTCCAGAAAAATATTTTAATCTTGTTAGGTATCTTCATACTACAATAGGCATTCCACCACCTATGCACCAACTCAGGAGACGAGGATGAAGGGCTTTGGGCCAACAGGGGGCTCTAACCTAAACGATACCCATTCTTCACTGAATATAGGCCAGACTTCTCAAAGTGCCAAATAACCGTATCATCACAAGCAACCTAACGTAAAGGGATAGAAAGGATGTGTCTTGCCTCTTGCGGGCTAAAATGTTGTCGGATAAGAACCTCATTCCATTGCCCTGATGCAGTGAACAAATCCCTAACTCTGGCATCAGGCTGTAGCGTCATCGGCGAAGCAATCCTTAGATTAGTATCCCAGGGAACCCAGTTGGATCCATACACACTCACTTTTTCTCCGTTCCCAATCTTCCAACGAATCCCCCTTCCCAGCAACTCCTTCCCCCCACATAAGGCTCCTCCAGATAAAGGAAGGACGATTTCCTACCCCTGGCTCCGAAAACTTCGAGGACGGGTAATACCGCCCTTTCAGGACACGGGCCAAGTAAGAAGTCGGCTGACTGACTATCCTCCAGCACTGCTTGGCTAGAAGAGCCCGGTTAAAGGTCTCCATATCTCTAAAGCCTATCCTCCCCATACACTTCGGCCTACACAAGTGCTTCCAACTCACTCAGTGAATCTTCCTGTCCTCCTCCACCCCACACCACCAAAACCTTGCCATCATCTGGTTTATTTTAGCAATCAGTTTCTTCGGGAGCCGGAAGCAGTTCATTGCATAGCATGGAATGGCCTGCACAACAGACTTAAGTAGGACCTCCCTTCCTCCCACTGAGAACAGTTTCCCCTTCCATCCTTGGATCTGCTGCCAAACTCGATCCTTTATAAATTTTAGCGAGCTCATCTTGCTACGAGGCATAAAGGACGGAAGTCCCAGATATTGAGCATGAGAGGGCACCTGTTGTACACGAAGAACTTAACTCACCTCCTCCTGCGCGCCTTCCTCCGTATTAGGGCTGAAGGAGATAATGGATTTATCAAAATTCACTTTCTGGCCTGAGGCTCGTTCATAACAACGGAGTATATCTTGGATTGAAAGAGCTTTCCCCACCTCTACCCTGAAGAACAACAAACTATCATCTACAAAGAATAGATGTGAGATAAGCGGACCCTGCCGGGATAATCTTAGGCCCGAAATGGCACCTGTACTTTCTGCCACACGAAGCAGGCTCGACAACCCCTCCGCACATAGCAAGAACAAGTAGGGGGAAAGAGGGTCTCCTTGCCTTAGGCCCCGAGAAGGATTCGTCGCCCCACATCTGACCCCATTCACATTGAAGAAAAATCTCACTAAAGATATGCATCAATAAACCATCTCCACCCAGTCTGGCACAAAGCCCATTTTCAACATGATCTGTTCCAAGAAAACCCATTCCACTCGGTCATAGGCCTGGCTCATGTCCAGTTTCAGAGATGCCCAGCCAGCCCTACCCCTAGACTTGCCCTTCAGGGCGTGGATACACTCGTAGCCCATAATAGCATTATCCACTACACAACGACCTGGGATAAAAGCACTTTGGTTCTAAAAAACAAGCTCATTCAGGATCCCCTTCATCTGATTCACCATGGCTTTCGACACCAGCTTGTAAACTACATTACATAGGGAGATAGGCCGATAATCAAACATACGACGAGGATTTTTAACCTTCGGGATCAACACAATCATAGTCTCGTTGATCGGCCCCGACGAAGCCTTCTCATTCAAAATACTCAAATAGCACCTCACTACATCCGCCTCCACAACATCCCACGGCTGCCTAAAGAACGCACCTGACAAGCCATCTGGCCCAGGCGCCTTACTAGGGTGAATCTGCTTCAAAGCCAGCAAAAGCTCCTCCTTGTGAAAAGGGTGGAGTAATTGCTTTTTCATCTCCTCACTAACGGATACCTCGACACCAGCAATCGCACTACTCACCTCACTCGGAGATGGGCTACTCGTGGAGAAAATGTGGTCGAAGTACTCAGAAATCTGACCAATGATCCCAACAGGATCCTGAATCCAAGTCCCAGAACTATCCTCCAATCCTCGAATAGTGTTCCTCTTCTTCCTTATTGAGGCATGCCTATGGAACCAACGGGTATTTCTGTCTCCCCATTTCAACAAGTTCTCATGCAACCTCTGCTACCAAAAGACCTTCTCCTCAACGAAGAGGGACTCAAGCTGGGCTTCTGCCCTCTGAACCTCCGAATTCGAGCCTACCCTAATCAAGTCTCTAACAGCATTCTGAAATCGGGCCACCGCCTCCCTAATACGCTTATTATACCCTCCTGATCTGTCCCGGCCCCAACGACCTAGGGCGACCAAATAGTCTTCAGTAACTGTCGCCAAAGCCCCTGGCGGGCTGACCCCCCCTCTACTCCTCCAACTATCCTGCACTGCCTCCTTGAAATCTGGTGCTAGAAGCCAAACTTCCTCAAAGTGCCGTATCCGCTGTCCTGGCACCTCTCCCACTGCACTCGCCGGACACAGAGAAAGGAGTAATGGCCGATGATCAGACCGACTAAAGTCCAGATGCACCACCACCTATCGGGGAAACATGTCCTTGAAGGTGTTCATATAACACATGCATAAGCAATTTTAGGATCGGAGGCACTTAATTACATCAATTTTAGAAAAAGAAAACATGTTGTCCAAATACCGTAAGCAAAGAGCAGAATTTGTACCAACCTTTTTGGAGACCAATTTAGCAACTCCCTTTGATTCCTTTGATCACGAACGGTGTGTGGACCACCTCTAGTGTCTTCTCTACTATTCTCCAGGCCAAGAACGACTTGTGGGAGTCTATAGAGATAGGGAATGGGAAGGGAATGCATGAAGGTTCAAGCAATAGAGAGATATATGGAGATGAGTGTGTTTGAGACCAAAATCCAACAGCATAACAATATGGAAAATGGCTCTCTTAGCTTTGAATCTGATTCATGCTCCTTATATAGACATCTTCCATGCAAGGAATAGCCTCATGACACAAGACACATGGTAGAATTGCATAAGTATAAGTGGATTCTAGGTGTTCAATTCACAACACATGCAACTAGTGCATGGTTGTGTTGTTTTCCACTATCCATCAACATGCAAGAGTGGGAATGCCACTAAATCCACTAAATTGAATCTCCATTCTGAATTTTCAGCTTGCAATTTACCCTAATTTCAATTCTAAATTGAAATTGATTTATTGGTAATCAATTTGGGACATTTCCAAATCGTTTAATATGATTAATCCAATTAATCATTGTTGCCTTGTGTAATCCATTATATATGATTCCTAACATATATATATATTGTATTTAAAACAATTTTAAATACCTTACCTCTCAATTTCTAATTTAATTCATAATTAAATCATTGTGTCAAGCACATTTTACGATAAAACCCTATTTCCCGTTTTTGAACGATTCAAAGATTCCTATCAATATGTTCTAGGCTTTAATCCGATATGAGCTAGTAGGGGGACCTAATGGACCTATAGATCATGGGCTCCAACGATTCGAGGCTAACCGACTAATCTCATTATCTAAGCTAGCCAACATTCGTTAACTACCGGGACACTCCACTATAGCCCGATAGTTGCACTCCCCTCACTATAGATATATTTTCGTCCACTTGATTTAACCATGTTCAGTAATTCGTTCCTTCACAGGTTGTTCGTAGCTATAGCTAGGTCAAATGACTGTTTTACCCCTATAGTACTTCTTGTTCCTTAAGTTCCACTAATCCTCTAATCAACAATCGGTTTGTGGTCCAACCATTAAACCTAAGTCCCTCTCGATCTACCGAGAGGGTGGGGCCCCTTGTTCAAGTCCTGGAGTTAGTACTTAAGGGAACAACCTATCTACTATCCCTAAAATGGGTAGGAGCGAATTCCGTCTTGCGAGACTATGTCCCCAGCTATCTATTCGATCTTATCCCCAAAATGGTAGGCTTGTTGAGTCGGCGATACTGGCCACTCTCACCCATGCAGATCAAAGGATAATCTCGTATAAACAGGAGTTCATAGTTAGCTCAGGATTAAGAACGAGTTACCTTGGTCATCTTTGAGAAATAGTCAGTTTCTTCAGTAAACGGCGTTATAAAAAGAAAGTTACTTATTTCGTGGTCCAGTCTTATGCAAACTCATTGCATAGGATGCCCCCACTCGCATGTCTCTACATGAACGATTTAGGATCTCATCATTTGTACTTAATACAAAGTGGGTCGCGTTCATAGTGTCCCCAGGATAAGGCACCCAACCGTATCCTTATACTATAGACGATTTTGACTATAAACTTGAACTTGATCCTACGATATGTCCCTACATATAGTTCGAGCATTCATTTTATAGCCAAGGATCTTAGTTTATTGGATTTAGGTTAATCATTCGCAATTTACATATTCAATAACATCTTTTACTGAATAACCTCAATAACGTCTTTATTGGAAATAGAATATGTTTAATAATTTACAAACTACGAGTTTATAGGACATTAAACCCAACAAACTCCCACTTGGACTAGAAACTCTAGTGGGGTACATGAAGTTAGGTGTGAGAGAAACATAAAGACAATAAACTAGGGCATCATCCATACCCTTACATTTCTCCCACTTGCCCTAGTCTAACAAAGCTCGTAAACCTAGATTAACTAGGTGACCCTCAAAAACTTTAGCCGTGACGGGTTTTGTAAACGAATCAGCCATGTTGTGCTCCGAAGCAATTTGTGTGACGATCACATCTCCTCGTTGCAAGATCTCCCTAATGAGATTATATTTGCGCTCAATATGCTTTTCTCGCTTGTGACTTCGAGGTTCCTTAGAGTTTGCAACTGCTCCACTGTTATCACAATAGAGGGTGATGGGTAGTTGCATATTTGGAACAATTTCCAGCTTTGTTAGGAATTTTCTTAGCCATACTTCCTCTTTTGTTGCTTCGTAGGCGGCTACGTACTCTGCTTCCATGGTAGAGTCAGCAATACAACCTTGCTTAATACTCCTTCATACTATTGCTCCTCCATTTAGAGTGAACACAGATCCCGATGTTGATTTTCTCGAATCTATATCGGTCTGAAAATCTGAGTCAGTGTATCCTGTAAGGATCAGATCCTTAGCTCCATACACGTGAAGGGAATAAAAGTCCCCACGCAGCGAAAGCGCATCGATTGGACCTTACGTCGTATATTAATTAACATTAAAATACCGTAACGAAAACTCAAACAAACTTTAAACATACTTTAAAGTTGCTGGAAAATCAGTTTTCTAAAGAAAAGGGGAAGAACCGTTACAAACCTTCGTTGTAGACTTGACCGTTCTTCGCCAACGATGCTCCAACAATCAAAACGCAGCAGCCCATTTTTAAGTTTCTTCGTTGGAAAATCCTTCTTGAATGACACAATAACCACAGAGGTTACACCGGTATGTCTCTAAGTCTGGGAGGTAAAAGACTTGTGGGAGTCTTTCTCTAAGAGGGAGGCTAGAGAGAATTATAGGTCTTGTCTTGAGAGTCTAAGAGCAGGAGCAGAGTGTCATGGACTAATTAGGTCTAGTGTTCTATTTATAGAAAAGAGGCCATGAATAAAATATTCAATTAAATCAATCATTTCCAAAATTGATTCAATCTTATTCCTTATTTAATCAATCATGATCAATCAATTCCATAATTGATTAATCTTTTCCACAAATGACTAATTACTTCCATAAGTGATTAGATCATTTCCATAAATGATTAATCACTTCCTTATGTGATTAATTATTTCCATAATTGATTAATTCCCAGTTAATGAATTCTTTAATTAATTAACCACCAATTAAATATCACATATTTAATTTCCGGCCTTGAATTAATTAAATCGCCCAAATAGATTTTAGGCCTTAAATTAATTAATTCATTATTTGAACTCTTTCAAACTTCGATAAATTTATATTTGAATTTCTTCAAATATTAATTTCTCTCATAATAATATATCAATATATATTATGTTTGTTTCCCTTAGTAAATTGAAAATTTTCAATTTACATTTATTACTTAGTTGCCTCAAATTACTTTATGAGCTACCAGTGGGACCTAATGGACCTGCAAATCAGAAGCTCCAACGATGTGAGATTAATTGGTCAAACTCATTAACCACATTAATCAATATTCGTTAACTGTGTGTTCATTCCACTATAGACTCACAGTTGCACTCTTCTCACTGCAGACATATTTTCTGTGTCCACGGATATAGACCAATATTGACTAGTTAGTCCTTCACGAGTGTCCGCAACACCAGCTGGGTCAAATTACCGTTTTACCCCTGGGTTACTTTTATTTCCTTAAGTACCAGTTCTCCTCTAATGAACAACCTGTTTGTGGTCCAACCATCAAACAGAAAACCCTCTCGTGCCATTGAGAGGGTAGGGCCCTTTGTTCAAGACTCGGAGTAACCACTTAAGGGAACACTCATCTGCTTCCCTAAAGTCGGGAAGGAGTGAATTTCATCTTGTACGATTATGTTCCCAGCTCCCCATTCGGTCTTGTCCCCAAAATGGTAGGCTTATTGAGTCGGCGTATTGGCCACTCTCACCCATGCAAATCAAAGGACAATCTCTCATGAGCAGGAGTCCATAATCAACTCAGGATTAAGACTAAGTTGTCTAGGTTGTCCTAGTGAAATAGAAAACAAACTAGTTAACGTTGTTATAACCAGTGGTTACTATTTCGCGGTCCGGTCTTATGCAAACTCATTGCATAGGATACCCCCACTCGCATGTCTCCTACATGAATGCGTTGGATCGCAGCGTTTGTATCAAATACAAAGCGGGTCGTATCCATAGTGTCACCAGGATAAGGAACCCAGTCTTATCCCTATACTATAGACCCTTTAGGTTGTTTCTTGAACAATGATCTCATATGTCGCTACATATAGTTCAAGACTCATATTACAGCCTTGGATGTCTAGTTTATTGGATTAGGGTTATTTTTAAGCAAAGACAAATATAAAATAACTAATAGCAATTAATGGAAAAATATATCAATATTATTTCATTAATATCCGGTCAACAGTTACATTCACTATCTATGAGTTTTAGGGCATAAAACCCAACAAACTCCCACTTGAACTAAAACACTAGTTAGTGGGATGTAAATTCAATAATCTAAAGCTAGAAATGTCATGTATATTAAAATAATACAATGAACTAGGGCATCCTTATACCCATTATACATTTCTCCCACTTGCCCTAGATTAGATGGCATACAAATCTCGTAGACCTAGACCCTCTAGATGACCCTCAAACACTTTAGCCGTGAGAGCCTTCGTAAATGGATCAGCAATGTTGTGTTCTGAGGCGATCTTAGTGATGATCACATCTCCTCTTTGCACAATCTCCCGTATCAGGTGATACTTCCTCTCGATGTGTTTACCCCGTTTGTGGATTTGAGGTTCTTTTGAGTTGGCTACAGCCCCACTGTTGTCACAGTATAGTGTTATGGGCACGTTCATATTCGGAACCATTTCCAAATCAGTCAAGAACTTTCTAAGCCATACTGCCTCCTTAGCTGCTTCGCAAGCTGCTACATACTCAGCCTCCATGGTTGAGTCTGCTATGCATCCTTGTTTGATGCTTCTCCATACTACTGCTCCTCCATTGAGGGTGAATACTGACCCTGATGTGGATTTCCTTGAATCCCTATCAGCTTGAAAGTCAGAGTCAGTGTATCCAGTAAGAATCAAATCCTTAGCTCCATACACAAGCATGTAGTCCCTCGTTCTCCGAAGATACTTGAGGATATTCTTAACCGCTCCCCAGTGGTCCAACCCTGGATTAGACTGATACCTACTGACTACTCCCACTGCATAACATATGTCAGGCTTAGTGCAGAGCATAACATACATTAAGCTGCCCACAGCTGAGGCGTAGGGAATGTGTCTCATGTTCTCAACTTCTTGAGGTGTCTTAGGAGATTGTTCCTTAGACATGTGTACCACATGTCTGAAGGGTAGAAGTCCCTTCTTGGAGTTTTACATCGAATATCGAGACAACATTTTGTCAATATACGTTGCTTGAGACAGTGCTAGGGTTTTGTTCTTACGATCTCTTATGATTTGGATTCGCAGAACATATTGAGCCTCTCCCAGATCTTTCATTTAGAATTGGGCTGCTAGCCATTTCTTAATGTCAGTGAGGTATCCTACATCATTCCCAATGAGCAGGATATCGTCTACATAAAGTATTAGAAAAGCTACTTTCCTTTTGTTGACTTTCTTGTACACACAAGGCTCATCAACATTTTGGTAAAACCCAAAAGATTTGATTGCAGTATCAAATCTAATGTTTCATGATCTGGACGCTTGTTTTAATCCATAAATGGATCGATTGAGCTTACAAACCTTTTGTTCCTGACCTTGGGCTATGAACCCTTCGAGTTGAGACATGAAGATATTCTCTTCAAGATTACCATTCAGAAAGGCAGTCTTGACGTCCATTTTCCATATTTCATAGTCATAATATGTGGCTATGGATAAGAGAATTCTTATGGACTTTAACATGGCTACAGGAGAAAAGGTTTCCTCATAGTCAACCCCTTTCTTTTGGGTATGACCCTTTGCCACTAGTCTAGCTTTGAAGGTCTGTACCTTTCCAGCTGCATCTCTTTTTCTCTTATAGATCCATTTGCACCCTATGGGTTTTACCCCATTTGGTAGATCTGTAAGTTCCCATACAGAATTTGAGTGCATTGACTCCATTTCCAGGTTCATGGTTTTGACCCATTCATCCTTATCTTCGTCATTCATTGCCTGTCGATAGGACAATGGATCCTCAATGCCATCATTAGGTATGACAACCTGAGTTTCAGTTAAACCCAAGTAGCGGTCAGGTTGTAATACAACCCTCCCACTGTGTCGAGGCATTCCCAACGTTTGAGATGGACGGGATGGATATGAAGAACTAGTTCCTTCATCAACCCTTGTTGAAGGTCCAACTTCATCAACAACTCTTGATGATTCTTCAGTAGCTTCTCCTAATATTATTTTGCTGCGTGGTTTATGATCTCTCATGTGGTCTTCCTCTAAGAAAGTGGCGTTTGTCGATACAATCACCTTATTTTCTTGTGGGTCGTAGAAATAACCACCTCTCGTTTCTTTAGGGTAACCAACAAATTGGCACAGTTTTGAACGAGGTTCCAGTTTCTTAGCACGTGTGCTGGACAACCCCAGATGCGAAAGTGATGCAAACTAGGTTTACGCCCCTTCCATAATTCGAATGGTGTTTCAGAAACACTTTTCAAGGGAACATTGTTCAAGATGTATACTGCAGTCTCTACTGCATACCCTCAAAACGAGCTAGGCAATTGAGCATAGCTCATCATTGATCGAACCATGTCCAACAAAGTTCTATTTCTCCTTTCTGACACACCATTCTGCTAAGGTGCACCAGGGGCTGAGAATTGAGATTGGATTCCATGTTCTATCTTATAATCCTGGAATCTTTGATCAATATACTCCCCTCCTCGATCAGATCGAAGTACTTTAATAGATTTACCTAACAGGTTTTCAACTTCAGCCTTAAACTCCTTAAACTTTTCAAGGGCTTCAGACTTATGTCCCATTAGGTACAAGTAACCATATCTTGAATAATCATCTATAAATGAGATGAAATATTCGTACCCTCCTCGAGCTTTTACATTCATTGGACCACATAGATCCGAATGTATTAACTCTAAGGGTTCTTTGGCTCTGTAACCTTTTCCAATAAAGGGTCTCTTGGTCATTTTTCCCTCGAGACAAGATTCACAAGGTGGTAGTGAATCATCTTCTAACTTGCTTAGAAGTCCATTCTTTACCAAACGACCGATTCTATCGATGTTTATATGACCAAGTCTAAGATGCCAAAGATGAGTATTGTTACTTGTTGGAGAAATCTTTTGCCTTTTTCTTTCAGTTTCAGCAGTTTTAAATAATTTGTGATTTAAAAATGTTTTGTTTTCTGTTGGTCTTAATACATACATGTTATTTTCTAATTTGGCTAAACAAATAAGTACACCATTCTTATAAATGAACGTTTCATTCATATCAAAAGTAACTGTATATGATTGTTCAATCAAACATGAAATAGAAATTAAGTTCCTCTTAATCTTGGGAACAATTAACAAACTTTCAAAAAGTAAGAATCTATTTCTAAAAAATAACTTCGCAGCTTCCACTGCTTTAGCTGAAATGACTTCTCCAGTTCCGACCCTGAGTGTCATTTCCCCATCGTTCAACTGCCGAAAGGAACTATTTTCCTGAAAAGAAGAGCAAACATGATTAGTTGCTCCTGAATCAAGTATCCAGGTAAACTCATCATGTTCTACCAAGCAGGTTTCTAAAACCAGTAAATCAAATTTACCTTCCTTTTCCTTCTTTTTCTCAGCAAGGTACTTTGGGCAGTTTCTCTTCCAATGTCCATCTACATTGCAGTGGAAACACTTGTCCTTGTCTGCCATAGCTTTGGTTTTTCCCTTTCTTTTGGCAGCAGTACCGGAAGCTTTCCCTTTGTTTCCTTTCTTCTTCTGATTTTTCTTTGAAGAAGTGGCTACAGATTTAGTTCCAGAGGATGAACCCTTCTCGAACTTTCTTTTAGAGTGAACAACGTTTGTCTCTCCTTCTATCTGTCCCTTGTTCTTAAGAAGAGACTGATAGAGTTGTAGCTCATTCAGGAGGCTAGTCAGGTTGAATGTTATTTTATTCATCATTGCATTGCTTCGAAACTGTAGAAAACTCTTCGGAAGAGATTCTAAGATGAATGCAACCTGACTACGCTCATCTATGACCGCCCCGTTTGCTTCTGCCACGTTGAATTGGACCATCATGTCCAGGACATATTCCCGAACAGACGTGCCCTCTTTCATGCGGCAGCTATAAACGTATTTGAGAGCGTCATAGTGGAGTAGGTAGGACGATTGTCCAAACATCTCCTGGAGGGAGTTCATAATCTCCCTCGCTGTTACCATGCCCTCATGCCTTTTAGCCAAAACTTCAGATAAGCTGGCTAGGATATAGACGCGAGTCTTATCATTGGCCTTTGTCCAGCGGTCATAAGCATCCTTAACTACTTGGGATGCATTACGAGCAGGGGCTGGAGGACAATCCTCCGTTAAGACGAACCGCAGATCATCGACAATAAGAATTGTATTCAGGTTCGATTTCCACGTAGCATAATTTTCTCCGGTTAATTTCTCATTTTTAAGCAGAGGGACAATTGAGGAAGACATTGTTGTAATTTAAACAATGATCGTATTAGTTGTCTTTGCCTTAACCCATCATACAAGCAAACAATTGCACACAATCCAATCAATTTAGCAAAACAGACAATCACATAACCCTAAAACTATTGATTTAGTTTTGCAACGATGTTTCAGAGGTTTAGAATATCAGCCACCGAAGGGTGATCAGGCACTCCTCCTTTGTAATGAGACACCTCTCAGCTAATTCTAATTCGAGAATAACTCATATTCCTATAGACATTAGCCACCGTTGTTCGGTCAAGGATTCGTTAACACTTTTAACTCATCCTCGTAAGTGTAACCCTCCCACTTTCAGATCTCAGAGGCACGCACCAATAGGCTACCGAAGGGAAAGACAATTGTTGGTGATTAGCCTAAGAGCTCCAATCCTTTTCAGGAGTTCACGATGTTCCGAATCTTATCATCAGGCCCTTCGAAGGGATGGTTGCGCCAGGACAACCTGCAGGCGGATCATAGGACTCTCACGGTGTGAATTATGGACGGAGACTGAGGGATACGTTGACACGTGTCCCGCTCCCACTTACTCTAGACATTTTTCCCATTCACCTTGATATTAATTCACGCAAACACTTTCCGAAGGTAGGCCGCTCCTAAGGCGACTCGAAGTCGAGCATGAATCTCACGTTGTGAATATAGGGACGTAGGAGCAAAACTTGGTTTAAATCTCGTTTTGTAATTTTCCTCCCACTGAAAATGTCCTAAGGTTAATATAGGGTTGTTTAACTTAGATAGTATTCGGCTAAGTCAATCTATCTAAGTCTGATCCTATTATAACAATCATGGAAAGGATTCAACTGCAATCTTTTGGGTGAATTAAACTTCTTTTAATAAACCCAACATTGCAAGTCAACATCACTATGGTTAATTCAACTCAATGTTCGGGTCAGTTCCCAGGTAGGAGGTGTTCCGTAAACCGTCAACTTAAATACCCCCAGCCTTAGACAGAACTTTACCGTGAGAGTTCCCTTATAACCTCAGTAATGTAAGGTCTTTACTCTAAAGATCTAGGTGCATTAAACACTTTTAATAAACCTAGTGACATTGCATGCTAACATTTGACTATGATTAATTCAACTCCGGTATTCCAAGTCAGTTCCCAGGTAGGAGGTTTTCCGTAAACTTGACCGTTCTTCGCCAACGATGCTCCAACGATCAAAACGCAGCAGCCCATTTTTAAGTTTCTTCGTTGGAAAATCCTTCTTGAATGACACAATAACCACAGAGGTTACACCGGTATGTCTCTAAGTTTGGGAGGCAAAAGACTTGTGGGAGTCTTTCTCTAAGAGGGAGGCTAGAGAGAATTCTAGGTCTTGTCTTGAGAGTCTAAGAGCAAGAGCAGAGTGTCATGGACCAATTAGGTCTAGTGTTCTATTTATAAAAGAGAGGTCATGAATAAAATATTCAATTAAATCAATCTTTTCCATAATTGATTCAATCTTATTCCTTATTTAATCAATCATGATCAATCAATTCCATAATTGATTAATCTTTTTCACAAATGACTAATTACTTCCATAAGTGATTAGATCATTTCCATAAATGATTAATCACTTCCTTAAGTGATTAATTATTTCCATAATTGATTAATTCTCGGTTAATGAATTCTTTAATTAATTAACCACCAATTAAATACCACATATTTAATTTCCGGCATTGAATTAATTAATTCGCCCAAATAGATTTTAGGCCTTAAATTAATTAATTCATTATTTGAACTCTTTCAAACTTCCATAAATTTATATTTGAATTTCTTCAAATATTAATTTCTCTCATAATAATATATCAATATATATTATGTTTGTTTCCCTTAGTAAATTGAAAATTTTCAATTTACATTTATTACTTAGTTGCCTCAAATTACTTCATGAGCTACCAGTGGGACCTAATGGACCTGCAAATCAGAAGCTCCAACGATGTGAGATTAATTGGTCAAACTCATTAACCACATTAATCAATATTCGTTAACTGTGTGTTCATTCTACTATAGACTCACAGTTGCACTCTTCTCACTGCAGACATATTTTCTGTGTCCACGGATATAGATCAATATCGACTAGTTAGTCCTTCACGAGTGTCCGCAACACCAGCTGGGTCAAATTACCATTTTACCCCTGGGTTACTTCTATTTCCTTAAGTATCAGTTCTCCTCTAATGAACAACCTGTTTGTTGTCCAACCATCAAACAGAAAACCCTCTCGTGCCATTGAGAGGGTAGGGCCCTTTGTTCAAGACTCGGAGTAACCACTTAAGGGAACACTCATCTGCTTCCCTAAAGTCGGGAAGGAGTGAATTTCATCTTGTACGATTATGTTCCCAGCTCCCCATTCGGTCTTGTCCCCAAAATGGTAGGCTTATTGAGTCGGGTTATTGGCCACTCTCACCCATGCAAATCAAAGGACAATCTCTCATGAGCAGGAGTCCATAATCAACTCAGGAATAAGACTAAGTTGTCTAGGTCGTCCTAGTGAAATAGAAAACCAACTAGTTAACGGTGTTATAACCAGTGGTTACTATTTCGCGGTCTGGTCTTATGCAAACTCATTGCATAGGATACCCCCACTCGCATGTCTCCTACACGAACGTGTTGGATCGCAGCGTTTGTATCAAATACAAAGTGGGCCGTATCCATAGTGTTACCAGGATAAGGCACCCAGTCTTATCTCTATACTATAGACCCTTTAGGCTGTTTCTTGAACAATGATCCCATATGTCGCTACATATAGTTCAAGACTCATATTACAGCCTTGGATGTCTAGTTTATTGGATTAGGGTTATTTTTAGGCAAAGAAAAATATAAAATAACTAATAACAATTAATGGAAAAATATATCAATATTATTTCATTAATACCCGGTCAGCAGTTACATTCACTATCTACGAGTTTTAGGGCATAAAACCCAACAACACGAGCGTATAATCCCTAGTTCTCCTTAGATACTTAAGGATGTTTTTAACGACAATCCAATGTGCATGTCCAGGATTAGACTGATATCTGCTGACAATTCCTACGACATAACATATGTCGGATCTGGTACACAGTATTGCATACATCAAACTATCAATTGCTGATGCATAGGGAATACATCTCATTTCCTCAACCTCTTGAGGTGTCTTAGGACTTTGTTCCTTTGACAGGTGAACCCCGTGCCTAAAAGATAATAATCCTTTCTTGGAGTTCTGCATCGAATATCGTACCAACATTTTGTCGATATATGATGCTTGAGACAGTGCTAGCGTTTTGTTCGTTCTATTTCTTATGATTTGAATGCCCAGAACAAATTGAGTCTCACCCAAATCTTTCATTTGGAATTGAGTCGCTAGCCATTGTTTTACGTCAGTCAGGAATCCTACATTATTCCCAATAAGTAGAATATCATCTACGTATAGAACTAGAAAAGCTACAGTGGATTTGACGATTTTCTTGTAAACAAAAGGTTCGTCAACATTCTGCTCAAAGCCATATGTTTTGGTCGTAGTGTCAAAACATATATTCCAGGATCTTGATGCTTGTTTTAATCCATAAATGGATCGTTTAAGTTTGCAAACCTTTTGCTCATCACCCTGGACTATGAATCCCTCTAGTTGAGCCATATAGATAGTCTCTTCAAGATTGTCGTTCAAAAAGGTTGTCTTAACATCAATTTGTCATATTTCATAATCATAATATGTGGCAATGGATAAGAGTATTCTAATCGACTTAAGCATGGCAACAGGGGAAAAAGTTTCTTCAAAATCCACTCCTTCCCGCTGGGTAAAACCCTTTGCCACAAGTCGAGCCTTAAAGGTTTGAACCTTACCGGCTTGGTCTCGTTTTCTTTTCTAGATCCATTTGCAACCTATAGGTTTTACCCCATCCGGCTGCTCTACAAGACCCCAGACCGAATTGAAGTACATTGACTCCATTTCGAGATCCATGGCTTTGATCCACTGGTCCTTATCAACATCATTCATTGCCTGATTAAAGGACAATGGATCCTCTATACCATGATCAGATATAATGGTTTGAGTTTCTGTTAAACCCATGTAGCGGTCGGGTTGTATTATAATCCTCCCACTACGTCGAGGCTCTCTCACTATTTGAGATGAATGTGTTTGATCATCAACTTTTGATGGACCAGCTTGATCAACAACTTTTGTAGATTCTTTTGTAGTTGTTCTTGAAATCTCATCTAATACTAGTTTACTGCGAGGTCGGTGATCTTTTATGTGATCTTCCTCAAGGAATGTAGTGTTTGTCGATACAATCACTTTATTATCCTGAGGATCGTAAAATAGACCACCTTTCGTTTCTTTAGGATATCCCACAAACAGGCACAGTTTTGAACGTTGTTCCAATTTCTTTGGGTTTTGCACCAACACGTGTGTCGGGCATCCCCAAATTCTGAAGTGACGTAAACTACCTTTACGCCCTCTCCATAGCTCATAGGGTGTTTCAGAAACACTTTTAGAGGGAACCATGTTCAAAATGTATACAGCAGTCTCAACTGCATATCCCCAAAACGAATCAGGCAACTGAGCATAGCTCATCATTGATCGAACCATGTCTAACAAGGTTCGGTTTCTCCTCTCTGAAACACCATTTTGTTGTGGTGTAGCAGGGTTGAGAGTTGGGACGTAATTCCATGTTCTATCAAATAGTCTTGGAATTGTAAGTCCATATATTCTCCACCTCGATCTGATCGTAGTGTTTTAATCGTTTTACCTAAGTGGTTCTCAACCTCGGTCTTGTACTCTTTGAACTTTTCAAGGGCTTCAAACTTGTGATGCATTAGGTAAAGGTAGCCATGCCTTGAATAATCATCAATGAAACTGACGAAATATTCATACCCTCCTCGTGCTTTGACATTCATAGGACCACAGAGATCCGAATGCACAAGTTCTAAAGGTTCTTTGGCCCTATAACCTTTTTCCGAAAAAGGTCGTTTGGTCATTTTTCCTTCGAGGTAGGACTCGCATCGTGGTAACGAGTCATCTTCTAACTGGTTTAGTAGTCCACTCTTTACCAATCTATCAATCCTATTGCGATTTATGTGGCCTAATCTCAAGTGCCAAAGATAGGTATTAGGAGAAAATGTTCGCCTTTTGTTTTGAGTTTCCGCTACTTTAAACATTTATGTATTAAAAATAGCTTTAACTTGAATTGGCCTTAAGACGTATAAGTTGCTTTCAAGTTTTGCAGAACATATATGCGTACCACTTTTGTTAACAAACACTTCATTAATATCAAAAGATACTTGGTATTCATGTTCAATCAAACAAGAGATAGAAATTAAGTTCCTTTTTATATCGGGAACGTACAAGACATTTTCAACTAATAAAAATCTATCTCCAAAAGACAACTTGAGAGTTCCTGAAGCTCTGGCTGAGACGACCTCTCCAGTTCCAACTCTGAGAGTTACTTCGCCATCTGCCAGCATATGCCAGGAACTAATTTCCTGTAAAGAAGAGCATACATGGTTAGTCGCTCCTAAATCTAATATCCAGGAAAAGCTATCATGCTCAACTAAACATGTTTCGATAACGAGCAAATCAAATTTACCTTGTTTTTCCTTTTCAGCCTTCTTTTCTGCAAGGTACTTGGGACAATTGTGTTTCCAATGTCCGTCTACATTACAATGGAAACATTTTCCTTTATCTGCAGCTTTCGTTTTTGCCTTGCTTCCCATTGGAGCTTTTCCTTTCCATTTTTCCTTCTCTTTCTTCATCTAAATACTCTTATTCTTTGAAGTGGAAGGTCCAGACTTGGTTCCTGAGGACGATCCTTTTTGGAACCTCTTGGTTGTGGCAACGTTTGCTTCCCCTTCATGTCCCCTCTTGGTGAGACTTTGGTAGGTCTGGAGCTCGTTTACCAAAGTAGTCAAGTTAAAGTCTATTTTGTTCATGACAGCGTTTGTCCTGAACTGAATGAAGCTCTTCGGAAGAGACTCCATTATGAAACTAACTTGACTACCCTCGTCAATAGTAGCACCGTTTACTTCAGCAATGTTGAACTGAACCATCATGTTCAAAACATGTTCCCTAGCATAAGCACCTTCCTTCATTCGGGAATTGTAAACATTCTTGAGAGCTTCGTGCCTAGTTTGTGAGGACGGTTGTCCTAACATACCTTGCAACGAAGTCATGATCTCCCTTGCGATGACCATCCTCTCGTGTTTTTTTGACAAGACATCTGAAATGCTTGCTAAGATATAAACTCTTGCTTTTTCATTTGCGTGAGTCCATTTCTCATATGTTTCCCGAACAATTCGGTTTGTTGACGAGCCAGGGTTAGGTGGACACTCTTCAGTAAGGACAAATCTAAGATCCTCGATTACTAGTATGGTATTCAGATTAGACTTCCAAGTTTCATAATTATCCCCGTTAAGCTTATACGAAGCGAGTAATTGAACTAGTGAGCTAGACATGCTGAAAAATTAAACAAAACTATTAGTAATTTGCTTATTAATTATTTTGACAAAAATCCAATCAGGTTTTAGCAAAAGTAATAATGTACCCAGGATTATTATTTTGCAACGACACTTTAGTGAGTTAGAGCAACCGCTACCGAGGGGCAGTCAATTACTCCTTCACTAAACCAAGACGTTCTTGACTATATACTAATCCCAGAATAACTCTTATTCTTATAGTCGTTTAGTTATCGTTACATTCGGTCAAAGATATACTAACACTTATTAACCCTTGTAAGTGTGACCCGCCGTTTTAAGATTACAGAGAACAGCCCCAATGATAGCGAGCAGAAATGTCGCTATTTTAGTCTCAATTTATTAAGCTTTTTGGTGCTTTAATCGTGTTTTTAATGAATATATTTATTGAATATTGTTATTTGGTCCTTAGGAGCTAAGTTGGTGATTTTGGGAGAAAAAGAGCCAAAAATTGAAGTAATTATAGCCCAAATCCTAGCTTGATGCAATTGAAGGCCCAAAGAAGACATCCATGAAGAAAAGACCAAGAGAAATGAAGAAGAAGGCCCAAAAATCAACCCAAAAGGGAGCTGAAAAATCTGGAAAATCGCAGCAGCGTCGAGACGCTTAGCAAGGCAGCGTCGCGACGCTGCCCTTTCTTGTTGCCCAAGCCGCGTGCGCAGCAGCGTCGCGACGCTACCCCTATTCCAGGCCTATAAATAGGCGCCCTTGGTGCCTCATTTGGATCATCAATCATCAATCCATCATCCACCACTCATTCCTTTCTTTCCTTTCTTAAGACTCCTTTTTTGGAGCCCCTCTCAAGGCTTTTGAGCCTTTTGAGAGGGTTCTTCTAGTGGGAATTTTTGGGGAATTTTGGGAAGCAATTCTAGAGGCTCGAGGAGTAGTCAGCGGGGGCTCCAAGCGTCAGCAAGGGGTTTTTCGACGGTCAATTCCTTTCCTTTTATGCTTTTTAATATGCTTTCCCTTGTAATTATTGTGGATATTATGTGTAGCTAAACCCCAATTTGGGGTCTTGAAATGAAATGATAGTGGAAATATTGTTATAATTTCTTGTCTCTTGCCCATGTCCTAATTATTTGTATGGATGTGCTTAATGCTTTACTCAATCTGGCCAATTGTGTAATGATTCGATTCTTAATGGAAACTCGACGGAGAGAAATTAGGATAGATCATAATCCATGCAACTAGTTTAATTGCCCGTTGTGACACCGGGATTAGTTGATTAAACATAGATTCCTAAAATGAATCAGAGCGTAATAATTAATGATTTTTAATAGCGCTAAGGATACTTAGGTTGTTAAAATGAATTAATTACAATTAGGGGAAACCGACAGGAGAACCTATGTGATTAACGGAGATTCTAGGATTATAATTAGTTGGGCAATGAGATAGGATAATTATAGCAATTATTTAGCTAATCATCGATTTTCAAGACCCCTCTTCCCGCTTAAAGAAAACTATTTCTCCACATTTTATTTTTGATTGATCAAATTGTTTTTGTTAATTATTTTAAATTTAAATCCTTTTTATTGCATGAAAGTGGTCCCTAAATATTATTTCATCTAAGTATTTTCAGTGCTCAAGAGAATTTTAATTATTTGCTTAAGTTTCGCTTCGCCTCCCTGTGGATTCGATACTCGGAATACTTTCCGTTTTATATTACTTGTGGCCCGTACACTTGCGGATACCAACACCCAACAATGCTACCGAATGGAAAAGCTAATGTTGGAAATGGTCCTAAGTAATCCTATCCATTTCTGGAGTTTGCGTTGTTCCGATCTCCATGTTACAACCCTCCGAATGGTTAGTAGCTCCAGGGCATACAAGCAGGCGCAACATGGAAATCTCACGATGCAACCTAACGGAGGAGACCGTAGGATGTGTTGACACACTTCCTTCACACACTTACTATAAATACTTTCTCCATTCACCTTGTTATTGATTTATGCAAACACCTTCCGAATGGAGCAGTTGAGGTATAATCAACACGAGGCCAAGCATAAATCTCACCTTGTGAACAAAATGGAGAACGTGAAAGGGAAACCGATTTGATATATCTCTCCCCTCCCACTAAGTATTTTAAACGGTTTTGGGTATACTTATACTTAGGCGAATTCCGGCTAATTGAATAACCCTAAGTCTAAGTTCATTTAATCTTACGATGTCTAGGTGATAACGATTAAAACCTCACATCACACACGTGCATGCTCATAAAACTGGGTTAACTTTAACTCAAGAACCGACTCGATGCCCAGGTAGGAGGTGTTCCGTAAACTGTCAACTTAAATACCTCCAGCCTTAGACAGCATCTTGTCAGGTGAGTTCTCTTGTAACCTATGGTTTAAAAGCTTATCGTGTTGGGATTGGTGCCCTAAAACTCGTAGATAGTGAATGTTAAAAGAATTATATACTTATTCGATTAAGGCGTTATCGAGATTGATTCAGTAAAAGTCAATACTGAATAAAGTAAATTGCACTTATAATAACCCAAATCCAATAAACTAAGATCCATGGCTATAGGATGAACACTTGAGCTTTATGTAGAGACATCAAAAGTGGATCAAGCTTGAGTAATAACCAAAATGGTCTATAGTATAGGAATAGAGTTGGGTACCTTATTCTGGGGACACTATAAGACACGACCCACTTTATAGTTGGTATAGACGATATGATCCTAAATCATCCATGTAGAGACATGCGAGTGGGGGCATCCTATGCAATGAGTTTGCATAAGACTAGGACCGAGAAATAAGTCGATCTCGCTTTATAACACCGTTTACTGACGAGACTGACTATTTCATGTGATGACCTAGGTAACTCGATCTTAATCTTGAGCTAACTATGTGATAGCGAGCATAGCTAGCTATTTTTCTCTGATTAATTAAGCTAGTCTTTTACAATTATTTGCCCAAATTTATGCATTTTTATGTTTTATTTGTAGGAAGTATGTGTTTGAAGCTTAATTCACCAATTGGAGTCAAATGGAGTTTTCAATCTAAAAAAAAAAAAAATCATAGCGTCGCGACGCTATCGACAAATTTTCCAAAATTACGGATCGCGACAGCGTCGCGACGCTGTCTGTAGCGTCTCGACGCTATCGGCAGATTTTCTATATAAGGGGGAGCCCAATTGGTTAGATTTTAGCCCTAATTTCGACTAGAGACCTTTAGTGGGAGCTAAAGCAAGGCCAAGGAGCGGGAATCAAGCGAGAAGACGTGGAGATCGTGACGGGGACGTGTCGGTTTCGACGGATTCGAGTTTTCCTTTCTCTTTCCCTTAACTCTTGTAGTTTTTATGGCTTTTCTTTCAATTAGTGTTTGTAGTTTAAAGACTATGAGTTGCCAGTTGTTTGTCTTTGGGATTGATGTAGTTGTTTTAGTTTGTTGGATTGATTTGTGGTATGAATATGCATTTATTTTACCTGTGCAATTATGGTTAAATGCTTTCAATTACTTGATCACTAGTTGAATGATTTGAGTGTTGAATCTTGCTCGGGAGAGGGGATTTGGCCTAAGACTTACTTTATTTAATTGCATGACTAAAGTAGAAATTCTAAGTTTGTGACGGGATTTGGAATAACTTTAGAAGTTGCTTGAAGAACTAAACTCAAAGCCTTGCATGTTAATGAACTTAGATAGGGATATCAAGTTGGTTGCATGCATGAGAATCAATTATGCTCGGGAGAGATAGTTGTGATAAAAGGTTCATAGACTTGGTACAATAATTGCATGCTAAATTCATCCCATTAATTAATCCTTAATCTTAATCAATGAAATCAATTCCCTAAGAATCTTTCCATTTGAGTCTCCACTTTTATTTTATGCTTTTTGTCTTTAGATTTATCTTTATCATTGAGTTTTGCTCCCTAAATAAAATTGAACAAAAGTATTCGCGATACTTAATTTGCTAAAAATCCAATCCAGAGGACAACACTCGTTTATACAAACACTTTATTATTAATTGACCCGTGCGCTTGCGGCAAGGAAAATTCCACATCAAGTTTTTGGCACCGTTGCCGGGGATTGGTATATTTAGTTAAATTAATATCGTGAAAAAATTGTTTGGTCTTAATTTAGGGTGTATTTTATTTTTTTTATTTTTATTTTGTGGATAGATTGCATTTTTTTCCTTATTTGTTTTTATTTTCCATATTTGTTGCATTCCTATTTTAGTGTTTTCCTTATAATTTTTTTTTCTTTCCATATTTGCTTTTCTAATTTAGTTTTTCTTTTAGTTGTGTAATCTTTTCCCTATTTGTTTTTTGTGTTATTTTCTTGATTTTTTTTCTTTATTTAGATATTTTTCCTTGTTAGTCTTTTGCCTTAATTGTAATTTTCCATATTTGTTTCTTGTTTTCCTTAATTAGATAGTACTTTCCTTTTCTAGATTATATTTTCCATATTTAGATTTTTCCATATTAGATTTTTTTTGTTTGAGTCTTTGTCATTTGTTCTTGTTGGGTTATTGTTTGATTGGAAGCCTAATTATCATTGTTGCTTTAATTGATTTGAATGGCTTTTTATTCAACACCATATTCCAATTTTTCATCTTCAAGTTATACCCCTTTAAATGAAAATTCTTCCTTGGAAAGCATAGTTCAAAATTATATTGAGGAGTCTAGAGCAAGGAGTCTAAAAATTGATGAAATCATAAGAGGACTTCAAGCTCCACAGGAAGTTAGTGAGGTGGGATCCACTTCCATAAGTTGTCTAGTGAGTCATGTGGCCGATGATTCATTGGCACCCATTCATGAGCGTAGTTCTTTCGATCTTGATGAGGATGAGCAGATGGGGATGAGTTGCATGAATAGTGGGGATGAATTGGAGAGTTGGAGCACCTATCAAGAACATGGATGTGAGGAAGAAAAAGAAAATGAGCTTGTAGTGTCAGAGGAAGTTCAGGAGGTAGAGTTTGAGGTTGAAAAGCCTTCGTCTGTTTTATCTTCTCCATCCTTTGTATATTTTGATTATTCCTTTTTCTATTCTCACGAGTCAGTTTTAGAGTCAGAGTCTCTTTATTTTGATCTTTCTCCTTTTATGTTTATTTTAGTCAAAAATACCAAAAATAATTCTATTTCAGGGGCCCATGAGAAGCTGGCAAGCTTGCTAGCAATAGTGAGTTTTATTGATTCAAGAAAGAAGGGTCCAAAGAAATACGAGAATTTTTATGTGCCTTGACAGACTGCACGAGCACGTCGAGCTAGAGACGATAAACAAGCGCTTATGGGAGGCAACCCAAGTTACTTTGTTATTTTTTTTTATGTCTTGTTGTTTTTGTTTTGTAGGAGTTCCCGTGCTCTTGTCTTTGCCAAGCAATCATGAAAAGGTCATCATTCCAGGGCAGTATCGTTCACTCCTCCTACTCTTTTATTGTTCTCATGATTGATTATTCTTTATTTTCTTTATACATTGAGGACAATGCATGCTTTAAGTTTGGGGGTGGATTATCATGTTTGTGGAGCCCTTGAACATCTGAGTTTGGGCTATAGTTTTGAGCTTTCTTTGAATTGAGCATATGGTTGTTTTCTGGATGTTATTTTTGCATGACTATGATTTCCTAGGATAGACTTTCTTGTCAATTTTCAAGCTTTCGATGAGTTGTAAGCATGAGTGCCCAAAAAGGGAGACTTTTTAAATTTTTTCTAGGAGATGTCTTGCATGAGTAAAGTATTTTTCTTGGCTAGATTTGGATTTGAATGCTTAGGAGCGAATTATTAGGTTCATATGCTTGTTGTCACCTCGATAGGTGTAGGGAAGAGCTAAAGAGTTAATTTTTTGCAAATTAGCATGTTTAATCTTGCTTAGGAGGAAAGAAAAGAATATATGCTTATCATGATCATGAAAGAAAAAATAATTCTTGTTGTTACTTTAGAAAGAAAAAAATTATTATGCCATGGCCTGTGCACAGTTTGCAATGAGTAATAAAGATTTAGGCAAAAAGAGCTACCCCTGTTGTTATCAGTTAGGCCAACCAGAGAAAACTCGGGTTAAGGGTCCCTGCAATAGGTGTGTGAAAGCTAGTGCCACATATAAATGCTTAATTTAATTGTCAATTATAAGCACCTAAGTATGGAGGAAAACAAACTAATTTGTTCCATTAACTCATAAGTGAAGCCTTAGTGCCAGTGTAGAGGGAAGATGAGCTGAGAGTTTAATAATCCAATCCTGGGCTAGTAGAGTTTGGTCTCGTTGAGTTAGATCTCGCTTGTGCAAGTTAATTTTGGAAAAATTTTAATTTGTCTCCCTCATTGGTCTTTATGTGCATGTCTCTTGCTTGCTTGACTATTGACTTTTGAGCCTGGAGGACTGAGTCATCATTGTTGCATCCATTCTTCTACTGTATGTTTGATTTATAGTTTGCTCGAGGACTAGCAAAAGCTTGAGTTTGGGGGTATTTGATAGCGAGCATAGCTAGCTATTTTTCTCTGATTAATTAAGGTAGTCTTTTACAATTATTTGCCCAAATTTATGCATTTTTATGTTTTATTTGTATGAAGTATGTGTTTGAAGCTTAATTCAGCAATTGGAGTCAAATGGAGTTTTCAATCTAAAAAAAAAAAAAAATCATAGCGTCGCGACGCTATCGACAAATTTTCCAAAATTACGGATCGCGACAGCGTCGCGACGCTGTCTGTAGCGTCTCGACGCTATCGATAGATTTTCTATATAAGGGGGAGCCCAATTGGTTAGATTTTAGCCCTAATTTCGACTAGAGACCTTTAGTGGGAGCTAAAGCAAGGCCAATGAGTGGGAATCAAGCGAGAAGACGTGGAGATCGTGACGGGGATGTGTCGGTTTCGACGGATTCGAGTTTTCCTTTCTCTTTCCCTTAACTCTTGTAGTTTTTATGGCTTTTCTTTCAATTAGTGTTTGTAGTTTAAAGACTATGAGTTGCCAGTTGTTTGTCTTTGGGATTGATGTAGTTGTTTTAGTTTGTTGGATTGATTTGTGGTATGAATATGCATTTATTTTACCTATGCAATTATGGTTAAATGCTTTCAATTACTTGATCACTAGTTGAATGATTTGAGTGTTGAATCTTGCTCGGGAGAGGGGATTTGGCCTAAGACTTACTTTATTTAATTGCATGACTAAAGTAGAAATTCTAAGTTTGTGACGGGATTTGGAATAACTTTAGAAGTTGCTTGAAGAACTACACTCAAAGCCTTGCATGTTAATGAACTTAGATAGGGATATCAAGTTGGTTGCATGCATGAGAATCAATTATGCTCGGGAGAGATAGTTGTGATAAAAGGTTCCTAGACTTGGTAGAATAATTGCATGCTAAATTCATCCCATTAATTAATCCTCAATCTTAATCAATGAAATCAATTCCCTAAGAATCTTTCCATTTGAGTCTCCACTTTTATTTTATGTCTTTTGTCTTTAGATTTATCTTTATCATTGAGTTTTGCTCCCTAAATAAAATTGAACAAAAGTATTCGCGATACTTAATTTGCTAAAAATCCAATCCAGAAGACGACACTCGTTTATACGAACACTTTATTATTACTTGACATGTGCGCTTGCGGTAAGGAAAATTCCACATCACTATGAACTCCTGTTTATTCGGGCTTATCCTTAGATCTGCATAGGTGAGAGTGGCTCAGTATCGCTGACTCAATAAACCTCCCATTTCAGGGATAGGAACGGGTAGATAGCTGGGGACATAGTCATGCAAGAAGGAATTCGCTCCTACCCGAATTAGGGATAGTAGAGAGGTTGTTCCCTTAAGTGCTGACTCCGGGGCTTGAACAAAGGGATCCCGCCCTCTCATTGGCCCGAGAGGGACTCAGTTTATTGGTTGGACCATAAACTAATTGTTCATTAGAGGATCAGTGGGACTTAAGGAACTAGAAGTACTATAGGGGTGAAACGGCTTTTTGACCTAGCTATAGCTACGAACAACCTGTGAAGGATCGACTTACTAATCATGGTTAAATCAAGTGGACGAAAATATATCTATAGTGAGGGGAGTGCAACTATCGGGCTATAGTGGAGTGTCCCGGTAGTTAACGAATGTTGGCTAATTTGGATAATGAGATTAGTCGGTTAGCCTCGAATCGTTGGAGCCCATGATCTATAGGTCCATTAGGTCCCTCTACTAGCTCATATCGGAATTAAGCCTAGAACAAAAGATAGGAAGCTTTGAATTGTTCAAAATCGGGAAAAAGGGTATTATCGTAAATTGTGTTTGACACAATAATTTAATTATGAATTAAACTAGAAAATGAGAGATGAAGTATTTAAAAGTGTTTTGAATGCTATATATATGTATTAGGAATCATATATAAGGATTTGCACAAGGTGACAAAGATTAATTAGATTAATCATATCAAAATTAATTTGAAATGTTTCAAATTAATTACCAAGCAATTAATTTCAATTTAGAATTGAAATTGGGGTTAATTTGCAAGCTTGAAATCTGATTTCAATTTGAATTTAGTGGATTTAGTTGGAAATCCACTTATGCATGATCCTTCAAAGTGGAAAGACAACTCACTCATGCATTGTTGCATGTCTTGTGAAATGCACACCTAGAATCCACTTGAGCTTGCAAATACACCATGTGTCTTGTGTCTTGAGGCTTGGCCTTGGATGGAGAATGTCTTTAAAAGGAGTTTGAATCAGATTCAAACTGAAGAGAGCCTTTTCCTTAATGTTATGCTGCTGGATTTTAGATTCAAACTCTCTCATCTCTCATACTTCTTCATAGCTTGATCCTTCAAGTTTTCCCTTCCCATTCCCTATCTTATATAGACTCCCACAAGTCGTTCTTGGCCCGGAGGATAGTGGGGAAGACTCGAAGGGTTGTCCTAAGAAGATTGGAGAAGAAAAGAATCCAAGAAGGTCCACCAATTGAGCTACAAAAAGGTTGGTACTTTCACTCTCTTTGTTTCTGAATTCTTAGAACATGCATGCTTTAGGAGTAAAATTGATGTAGTTAGGTGCTTCCGATCTTCAATTGCTTTTGCATGTGTTATATGAACACCTTCAATTGGTATCAGAGCATGATTAGAGCACTTAACTTGCATTAATTTTGTTGTGGTGGGTACCATTTTGAAAATGATTTTTTCTGGGTGCTAAAGTGGAGTTTTCTGGTTTGGCAATTTTTTGAGCTTTCATTTCTTGATGAAAATGTAATTACTCGGAAATGTATGAGCTTTAATGTGTGTACAAGGGTCTGTAATTTTTATAGAGTCAATAGAGTCCATATAGGCTGTAAAATTGAAGAAAATTGGGGAAGACGCAAGCTAGAAATGCAGACAGTGGCTGCTAATCGCAAGAGCGTCGGGACGCTCTTCATGTAGCGTCCCGACGCTGTAGAACAGATTTTCCAGATTCTGGAAAATTTCAGTCTGGTTCGATTCTGCAGCTTGAGTTGGGGTCCGATTCGGTCTGGAGCAAGCTGGTTCAGCCCATTTTCACACATTACAAGGCCCGTTTAGTCCATCAAGGGTCGGTTTGGGGCGGTTCGTGATGCTCGGGATCATTTACAAGCTTTTTTTTTATAATTATTATTGTAATAATTAGTTATTTGCTTGTTTAAAGTTGCCAAACCATTCCACTTTAGGTTGTTTTTAATTTATTTATGCATTGTGAATGTATAATTAAATTGATTGATTGCATGTGCATTATGAGCATGCCAAATAGTTTAAAATCCCACCATAGAAAAGCATGATCATGCATTAATTCAATTATTATAAGAGTTATTAATAGTTATTAATGCATAAAAGAAATTTCATGTTGATTAATATAAGTGTTGTATTAATTAGGAAGATTCATGCTTGAATGGTTAATTTCCTTATTGATTAAATCTTATAACTGTTATAATTATTAAAGGATAAAATTAACCAAGCATGAAGCATGAAATTTCTTTAGTTTGTTTATAAGTGTTATAATCAAATTGAAGGCTTGTTATGGAGTTGTTTTATAATTGTTATAAAAGAGATAGAAATCTAAAATCTATAACAAGATAAAGAGCATGCTCACTTTGGTTAATGAACCTTCAACAATTCGATCAACTTGCATAGTTTAGGTCGATATCTTGTAAAACAATGGTTACGAGAGAACTCACCCGACAAGATGCTGTCTAAGGCTGGAGGTATTTAAGTTGACGGTTTACGGAACACCTCCTACTTGGGCATCGAGTCGGTTCTTGAGTTAAGTTAACTCGAGTTTTATGAGCATGCGTGAGCGGTGTGAGGTTTTTAAAGTGTTATCACCTAGACATCGTAGTATAAGTGTTATACAAACCTAGACATAGGATGTTTCTAAATGGTGCTTTTCTTATAACTTGAATGATTGATTGTTATATGCTTTTAAACACCATTAGAAAGCATGTTATAGGGTTAATTCATTAAAAGTTGGGTTATAATAGTTAATGAATAGAATCCGTAAAACCTATAACAAAGAGTTGCATGCTAACATAGGATCTTAGGTTCTTATCATTCTTTAAATGGTTTAAAATGAAATAGACCTAAGATCGCCTTTTCTAATAGGATTAGAAATATGTCTTACTTAGTTTTTAAAATAGTTTTAAAATTCGAGTAAGTAGGGCATAAGACCTTGGTTATAAGGGAACTCTCCCGGCAAATGGTTCGGAACCTGAGTTGAATTAACCAAAGTCTTACTAGCATGCAATGTCACTAGGTTATTAAAAGAGTTTAATTCACCTAGACATTTAGTGTAAAGACCTTGTTTAATAAGGCATAGACTTAGATAGATTCATTTAGCCGGAATTTACCTAAGTAATAAGACCCTAAAACTTTACAACACTTTAGTGGGAGGAAAAGTATAGAAACGAAATATTCATGTTAAGCTTCTACTCTCACGTCCCCCTGAGTTCACACCGTGAGATCCATGCTTGGCCTCGAGGCGCCCTGGGAGCGTCCCCCTACGGATGGTGCTTGCATGGGTTAATAACAAGGTGAATGGGGAAAGTGTTCGTAGTAAGTGGGAGAAGAAAACGTGTCAAACGTATCCTGCGGTCTCCATCATTAGGTTGCACCGTGAGATTCCTATGTGCTGCCTGCGAGTCGCCCTGGGAGCGATCACCCTACGGAGGGCTTGCGCATGGGATTCGGAACAACGCAAACTCCAGAAATGGATAGGGTTTCCTATGGCTATTCCCAACATTAGCTCTTCCCTACGGTGGCATTTTTGGGGCCGCCCTCCGAGATTTGAAAATGATGGGTAACACTTACAAGATGGTCTTGACCAAATTAACGTTAGCTAATAACTATTGGAGTAAGAGTTATTTTTGGAATAGTATTTGGCCGAGATTGTCTCGATTCAGAGGATGAGTAGCTGACTGCCCTACAGTAGCGGTTATTCTAAACCCCTGAAGTTACGTTGCAAATAAATCAATTGTATATATGGGTCGATGATTGCTTTTGCTAAAATCTGATTGGATTATATGATTAATGGGTTTAGTGCAAGTTTCTAATAGAGATTAATTTGTTTGTTTCAGCAATATGTCGAAAAACGTATGTGCTTTGTCAAATGCCAAATTAAACGATTTAGTACATACGACTAAGAATACTTGCTTAAACGCTAAACACGTGGCAAAGAATTTAGGTTTGGTCTCGACTGAGGAATGTCCTCAAACTAACTGCATAGCCAACAAAAACATAATCCACGACACTAAATGCGATTTATTAGTCTTGGAAACGTGTTTAGTGGAAAACGACGATTCTGCCTGGATACTCGATTCAGGTGCCACTAATCACGTATGTTCTTCATTTCAAGGAATGAGTTCCTGGCAACAGCTAATAGCTGGAGAGATGACTCTTAAAGTTGGAATAGGAGAAGTCATCTCAGCTATTGCAGTGGGAGACATAAAATTATTCTTCACCAAGGAACGTTACATGATATTAGATAATGTGTACATAGTTCCGAAAACGACGATTCTGCCTGGATACTCGATTCAGGTGCCACTAATCACGTATGTTCTTCATTTCAAGGAATGAGTTCCTGGCAACAGCTAATAGCTGGAGAGATGACTCTTAAAGTTGGAATAGGAGAAGTCATCTCGGCTATTGCAGTGGGAGACATAAAATTATTCTTCACCAAGGAACGTTACATGATATTAGATAATGTGTTCATAGTTCCGAAAATTAAAAGAAATTTGATTTCTTTATCTTGTTTATTGGAACAAGGTTACTCAATTTCTTTTTCTGTTAATGAAGCGTTCATAACTAAAAGAGGTATTAATGTTTGTGATAGCGAGCATAGCTAGTTATCTTTACTTATTTAATTTAGCTAGTCTTTTATAATTGTTGGGCCATTTTATTGTGCTTTAATGTTTATTTTGTAGGAAATGGTTGATTGGAGCTATAATGCCATATTAGAGTTAATCAGGTGCTCGGGGTGTGAAAAGATGGAAAGGAATGAAAAGAGTAAAAGAGAAAAAGGTCAAATCTCGGTCAACAGCAGGCTAGCATCGAGACGCTAGCTCTTGAGCATCTCGACGCTCACATTCTATATCAGATTAGGCGCGTAAAGCTCACAGCGTCGAGACACTGTGATAGGAAGCGTCCCGACGCTACCGTTTTTCCTTATTCAGAACGCGCGTATATGAGGCAGCGTCTCGACGCTAAGACGAAAAAAAACAGAATAAAGGCTTATTTTCGGCGAGTTTTTAGGGGAGTTCGATTTGGGACCTTTTGGAGCCGTAAACAGGGCAGAACAGAGCACTTGGAGGCTGAAAACAAAGGGAGAGATTTGGAAATCAACCCATTGTTCGTGGGGATCGTGACGGGGACGTCGGACTCGGCCTACATTGAGTTTTCTTTTCCCTTTCCTTCCTTTAGTTAGATTTATGGCTTTCACATGTTTAGTTGAGCTTGTATTTACATTCATGAGTAGCTAAGCTTGTAGCTTAGGGATTGATGTAGTTGATTAAGTTTATGGATTGATTTATGGTTTAAGTTGTGCAATGTTATTGTGTTTGTAATCTTGATTTAATGCTTTCAATTAATTGGCCATTAGTTGAATGATTTAAGTTTCGAATCTAGCTCGGGAGAGGGGATTTGATCTAGACTTGCTCAAGATTGCATGAATGAAGTTTATTTTCTAATTCGTGATGGTTTTAGATTAACTTTAGAATTGGTTAAAAGATCACATTGCCTTGCATGTTAATAAACTTAGATAGGGATATCAAGTTGGTTAATTTGCATGAGAATCAATTATACTCGGGAGAGGTAGTTGTGATTAAAGGGTCTTTGGCTCATAATTCCATTGTGCATAATAACTTATTCCTTAAAATCAATCCTAAGCTAAATCAGCGAAATCAATTCCCTAAGTAGTTTTCCCAATAGAATTTCCATTTTTTTTTACTTGCTTTGATTTAGTTTTATTATCATTCATTCATCACTTTTTGATCCCTAAATAAAATTGGGCAAGATAATTCACAATACTTGATTTGCTTAAAAATCCAATCCAGAGGACGACACTCGTATTTACGAACACTTTATTATTACTTGACCCGTGCGCTTGCGGTTAGGAAAAGTCCACATCAAGTTTTTGGCGCCGTTGCCGGGGATTGGCACATTTAGCTAAATTAATATTGTGAAAAAATTGTTTGATCTTAATTTAGGGTGTATTTTTACCTTTTTAGTTGATTGCATTTTTTTTTCCTTATTTGTTTTGCTTTCCATATTTGATTTTCTAGGTTAGTTTTCGTTTTAGTTGTGTAGTATTTTCCTTATTTGTTCTTGTTTTTCCTTTTTTAGATTAATTTCCTTATTTGTGTTAGCCATATTTATTGTTGCATTCCATATTAGGTTAGTTTGTTTCCTTTTTCTTGATTATATTTTCCATATTTAGATTTGTTGTTTTCTTTTCTTTATTTCTTTCTTTATTTGTTTCTTCTCCTTTTTAGGTTAGTTTAGATTGTTTATGCGTAGTAATAAAGATTTGATTTTGGAACCGTTGGATCTGGAGATCGAAAGAACAATTCATAGGATTCGAAGGAAAACTAGAGAAATTATTCACATGGCGGACCAAAATCCACCGGAGGAGCCTAGGCCTATTAGAGATTATTTTCAGCCTGTGTTTCAAGGACAGCAATCGGGGATTGTCTATGCACCGATTAATGCCAACAACTTTGAGCTGAAGACCGGCCTCATTCAGATGGCTCGAGACTGTGCATACAGAGGATCGCCCACTGAGGATCCAAATTCTCATCTTAAATCATTTTTGGATATTTGTGGGACGGTAAAGATTAATGGAGTGTCTGAGGATGCTATTCGCTTACGCTTATTTCCCTTTTCTTTGCAGGATAAAGCACGAGATTGGTTGCAGTCTATTACTCCTGGGAGCATCACCACCTGGGATGCTTTGGTCCAGGCCTTTTTAAAGAAATTTTTCCCTCCTGCAAAGACGGTCAAGCTGAGGACCGAGATTGGGACATTCCAACAACAATATGATGAACAGCTATTCGAAGCTTGGGAGCGATTCAAAGAGCTACTGAGGAAGTGTCCTCAGCATGGTTACCCCGATTGGCTTCAGGTACAGTTGTTTTATAATGGTTTAACTCCTAGTACAAAAACGATTGTTGATGCAGCTGCAGGTGGGACTCTGTTGTCCAAAACCGTGGAAAACGCTCGCACACTTTTAGAGGATATGGCCACCAACAGCTATCAGTGGCCATCTGAGCGGTCTACACCTAAAAAGATTGTTGCTGGAGTGTTTGAGGTTGATAAAGTAAGTGCACTCCAAGCCTAGATGACCTCCCTCGCTAATGCTTTTATGAAATTTTCAGGTACAGGGAGTGCACAGTCAATTGAATCAGCTGCTGCTTTAGCATCTAGACCTCAGGAGGAGACCATCGAGCAGGTTTAGTATGTATCAAATTTTAATTCTAGGGGATATAATAATAGTTCTACACCTACACATTATCACCCTAACAATAGGAACCATGAAAATTTCTCTTATGCTAATACTAAGAATGTTCTTAATCCTCCTGGTTTTGCCCCTCAAACTCAAGATAATAAAAAGTTAGAAGATCTTGTTGGAGCTTTCATTGCAGAGTCTAGTAAAAGGACAACCAAGTTAGAGGAAGCAGTCATTGCCATCAATTCAACAGTGAATGACCACAGTGCAGCCATCAAGAACATTGAGACTCAGCTGGGACAGTTGGTGAATGTTGTAAGCACCAGGAATAAAGGTAAGGCCCCAGCTGAACAAGAGAAACCCCAGATGGAGTATTGTAAGGCAATCACTGTGCACCAGGAGGAATCTGAAGAGGAACCGGAATCTGAGGACTATGAAACGCCTACAGGGGAAGCTGAGGAGGACACATCATCTGATGAGGCTGAAAAGCCTGAACTTGAGCCTCCTATTCCTTCTCCCACACTGTTGGTTCCCAAGGAAAAGAAAAAGAAAAAGAAGAAAAAGAACAATCAGGTTCAGTTTGACAAATTTATGAATGCTTTTATGAATCTGAATATTAATATTCCTTTTGCAGAGGCATTAGAGATGCCCCAATACAACAGGTTTATGAAGGAGTGGTTAGCAAAGAAGCGAAAAGAAAAGAAAGTTGACATTGTCTATCTTGCTTCCACATGCAGCACCAGAGTACAACAGAAAGTACCTGAAAAAGTAGCAGATCCAGGGAGTTTTTCTGTTCCTTGTAGTTTTGGTACTTATTCTTTCATAGCATTATGTGATTTAGGTGCTAGCATTAATATCATTCCTCTATCTTTGTGTAAAAAGTTAGATATAGGTGAGATTAAGTCTACTCCTGTAAAGCTCCAATTGGCTGATCAATCTGTGGTGAGACCAGTTGGTATTGTAGAAAATGTGTTAATCAGAGTTGGTAGATTTTTCCTCCCTATTGACTTGTATGTTATGGACATGATAGAAAATCCTTCGATGCCTGTCATATTAGGACGAACATTCCTCGCTACTGGGCGAGTGATTATAGATATTGAGCGCAGGGAGCTCACTATTAGAGTCAAGAACGAAAAAGAAATCTTTAAAGCAGTTGAAGACTCTAAGGATGAACTGTTTTTCATGGGCTACAGGAAAGGTGCAAGAAAGAGCACCTCTGTTGGATTCACAGAACAAAAGCCTCCTTGAAGCACGTTCAACACGTCGAGCTAATGACGTTAAACAAGCGTTTATGGGAGGCAACCCAAGTAAGTTTAGTGTGTTGTCTTTTTGTCTTTGATTTATTGTTTGTTTTTGTTTTGTAGGTCTTGTTTTCTTTCTCTCCTTTGCTTTCAAGATTCCAAGCTCTCAAGCAAGAAGTCATCATCATTTCAGGCCAGTATTGTTCACTCCTATTATTCTTTTATTGTTCTCATGCTTGTTTATGCCTCATTTTCTTTATACATTGAGGACAATGCATATTTTAAGTTTAGGGGTGGATTAGCATGTTTGTGGAGCCCTTGAGCATCAGAGTTCGGGCTTTAGTTTTGAGCTTTCTTTGATTTATGCATATGGTTGTTGTCTGAATGCTGCTTTTGCATGATTATGATGTCCTAGGATAGGCTTTCTTGTCAATTTTCAAGCTTGTGATGAGATGTAAGCATAAGTGCCCAAAAATGGAGACTTTTTAAAATTTTTCTAGGAGATGGCTTGCATGAGTAGAGTATCTGTCTTGGCTAGATTTGGATTTGAATGCTTAGGAGCGAATTATTGGGTTCATATGCTTGTTGTCACCTCGATAGGTGTAGGGTAGAGCTAAAGAGTTAATTTTTTGCAAATTAGCATGTTTGATCTTGCTTAGGAGAAAAGAAAATAATATTTGCTTATCATGTGCATAACGAAAAATCATTCTTGGTTGTTATTGTTGGAAAAAAAAAAGTCATGACTTATGCGTGCAATATGCAATGGTTAATAAAGATTAAGGCAAAAAGAGCTACCCCTGTTGTGATCAGTTAGGCCAACCAGAGAAAACTCAGGTTAAGGGTCCCTGCAATGGGTGTGTGAAAGCTAGTGCCACATATAAATGCTTAATTCATTTGTTAATTAAAAGCACCTAAGTATGGAGATAAACAAACTAATTTGTTGCATTAACTCATTAGTGAAGCCTTAGTGCCAGTGTAGAGGGAAGATGAGCTGAGAGTTTAATAATCCAATCCCGAGCTAGTAGAGTCTGATCTTGTTGAGTTAGATCTCGCTTGTGCAAGTTAATTTTGGAAAAAATTTAATTTGTCTCCCTCATTGGTCCTTGTGTGCATATCTCTTGCTTGCTTGGTTATTGACTTTTAAGCCTTGAGGATTGAGTTATGATTGTTGCATCCATTCTTCCATTATATGTTTGATTTCTAGTTTGCTCGAGGACTAGCAAAAGCTTAAGTTTGGGGGTATTTGATAGCGAGCATAGCTAGCTATCTTTACTTATTTAATTTAGCTAGTCTTTTATGATTTTTGGGCCATTTTATTGTGCTTTAATGTTTATTTTGTAGGAAATGGTTGATTGGAGCTATAATGCCATATTAGAGTTAATCAGGTGCTCGGGGTGTGAAAAGATGCAAAGGAATGAAAAGAGTAAAAGAGAAAAAAGTAAAATCTCGGTCAACAGCAGGCTAGCATCGAGACGCTAGCTCTTGAGCGTCTCGACGCTCACATTCTATATCAGATTAGGCGCGTAAAGCTCACAGCGTCGAGACACTATGATAGGAAGCGTCCCGACGCTACCGTTTTTCCTTATTCAGAACGCGCGTATATGAGGCAGCGTCGAGACGCTGTCTTGACAGCGTCGAGACGCTAAGACGAAAAAAAATAGAATAAAGGCTTATTTTCGGCGAGGTTTTAGGGGAGTTCAATTTGGGACCTTTTGGAGCCGTAAACAGGGCAGAACAGAGCACTTGGAGGCTGAAAACAAAGGGAGAGATTTGGAAATCAACCCATTGTTCGTGGGGATCGTGACGGGGACGTCGGACTCGGCCTACATTGAGTTTTCTTTTCCCTTTCCTTCCTTTAGTTAGATTTATGGCTTTCACATGTTTAGTTGAGCTTGTATTTACATTCATGAGTAGCTAAGCTTGTAGCTTAGGGATTGATGTAGTTGATTAAGTTTATGGATTGATTTATGGTTTAAGTTGTGCAATGTTATTGTGTTTGTAATCTTGATTTAATGCTTTCAATTAATTGGCCATTAGTTGAATGATTTAAGTTTCGAATCTAGCTCGGGAGAGGGGATTTGATCTAGACTTGCTCAAGATTGCATGAATGAAGTTTATTTTCTAATTCGTGATGGTTTTAGATTAACTTTAGAATTGGTTAAAAGATCTCATTGCCTTGCATGTTAATAAACTTAGATAGGGATATCAAGTTGGTTAATTTGCATGAGAATCAATTATACTCGGGAGAGGTAGTTGTGATTAAAGGGTCTTTGGCTCATAATTCCATTGTGCATAATAACTTATTCCTTAAAATCAATCCTAAGCTAAATCAGCGAAATCAATTCCCTAAGTAGTTTTCCCAATAGAATTTCCATATTTTTTACTTGCTTTGATTTAGTTTTATTATCATTCATTCATCACTTTTTGATCCCTAAATAAAATTGGGCAAGATAATTCACAATACTTGATTTGCTTAAAAATCCAATCCAGAGGACGACACTCGTATTTACGAACACTTTATTATTACTTGACCCGTGCGCTTGCGGTTAGGAAAAGTCCACATCAAGTTTGCTCTGCAAACTTGAAGAATAAATTGTATGTTTTGAGACCAATTGAGTCTAAAGCTATTTTAAATCACGAGATGTTTAAAACCACTGAGACTCAACCTAAAAAACGAAGAGTTTCTCAAGATACCTATCTCTGGCACTTGAGGTTAGGCCATATCAACCTCAATAGGATTGGGAGATTGGTCAAGAGTGGACTTCTAAACAAGTTAGAAGACGACTCGTTGCCTCCTTGTGAGTCATGCCTTGAGGGCAAGATGACAAAACGACCTTTTACCGGAAAAGGCTATCGTGCCAATGAGCCCCTAGAGCTCATTCATTCAGACCTCTGTGGACCAATGAATATTAGAGCTCGATGAGGGTACGGATATTTCATCAGTTTCATTGATGATTATTCGAGGTATGGCTATCTCTACCTGATGCATCATAAGTCCGAAGCTTTTGAAAAGTTCAAGGAGTATAAGGCCGAGGTTGAGAACCTATTAGGTAAGACGATAAAAACACTTCGATTCGATCGAGGTGGAGAGTATATGGACTTAAGTTTTCAAGACTATTTGATAGAGCATGGAATTACGTTCCAACTCTCAGCCCCTGGGACACCTCAGCAAAACGGTGTATCAGAAAGGAGAAACAGAACCTTGTTTTACATGGTTCGTTCGATGATGAGTTATGCTCAGTTGCCTAACTCGTTTTGGGGTTATGCGGTAGAAACTGCGGTTTATATCTTGAACGTAGTTCCATCAAAAAGTGTTTCTGAAACACCATTTGAGCTCTGGAAAGGTCGTAAAGCTAGTTTACGACATTTTCAGAATTTGGGGATGCCCTGCATACATGCTAGATGCAAACCCAAAGAAATTGGAGCCTCTTTCTAGATTTTGCCTATTTGTAGGCTATCCCAAAGAAACAAGAGGTGGATACTTCTTCGATCCTGAGGAAAATAAAGTACTTGTATTGACAAATGCTACATTCCTAGAAGAAGACCACCTCAGAGAACACAAGCCACGAAGTAAAGTCGTATTAAGTGAACTATGAAACGAAGCTACCGAAACATCAACAAGAGTTATTAATGATGTTGGCACCTCGAGTCAATCACGTCCTTCTCAAGAAATAAGAGAACCTCGACGTAGTGGGAGGGTTGTTAGACAACCTGATAGCTATTTGGGTTTAACTGAAACTCCAGTCGCCATACCTGATGACGGAATCGAGGATCCATTATCCTTTAAACAGGCAATGTATGATGTTGACAAGAATGAGTGGATTAAAACCATGGACTTGGAAATCGAGTCCATGCATTTTAATTTAGTATGGGATCTTGTAGATCAACCTGAAGGGGTTAGACCCATAGGGTGTAAATGGATCTACATGAGAAAATGAGACGCTGCTGGAAAGGTACAAACCTTTAAAGCACAACTTGTGGCAAAAGGTTTTACCCAGCGGGAGGGGATTGATTATGAAGAAACCTTCTCCCCTGTTGCCATGTTGAAGTCGATCAGGATACTTTTATCCATTGCCACGTTTTACGATTATGAAATATGGCAAATGGATGTCAAGACTGCCTTTCTGAACGAAAATCTTGAAGAAAGTATCTACATGTCTCAGCCAGAGGGGCTCATTGCTCAGGATCAAGAGCAAAAAGTTTGCAAGCTTAAACGGTCCATTTATGGATTAAAACAAGCGTCTAGATCCTGGAATATGAGATTGATACTGCGATCAAATCTTATGGCTTTGAACAAAACGTTGATGAACCTTGTGTTTACAAAAGGATCATCAACAACTCCGTAGCTTTCTTAGTACTGTATGTGGATGATATCCTGCTAATTGGGAATGATGTAGGTTATCTAACTGACATTAAACTATGGCTAGCAACTCAATTCCAAATGAAAGATTTGGGTGAGGCACAATTTGTTCTAGGGATCCAAATTGTTCGAAACCGAAAGAACAAAACGCTAGCCCTGTCTCAAGAAACTTATATCGACAAATTGTTGGTTAGATATAAAATGCAAGATTCCAAGAAAGGACTATTACCTTTCAAGCACGGAATTATTTTGTCTAAGGAACAATGTCCTTAGACACCTCAAGAAGTTGAGGACATGAGACGTTTTCCCTATGCCTCTACAGTAGGTAGCCTAATGTATGCCATGTTGTGTACAAGGCCTGACATTTGTTATGCAGTAGGGATTGTCAGTAGATATCAATCAAATCAAGGATTCGATCACTGGACAACCGTTAAAAATATCCTCAAGTATCTAAGGAGAACGAGGGACTATATACTCGTGAATGGTTCAAAGGATTTGATCCTTACAGGATACACTGATTCTGACTTTCAAACCGATAAAGATTCGAGGAAATCTACATCAGGGTCAGTATTCACTCTAAATGGAGGAGCAATACTATGGCGCAGCATCAAGCAAGGATGCATTGCAGACTCGACCATGGAGGCCGAATATGTAGCCGCTTGCGTAGCAGCAAAAGAGGCAGTATGGCTCAGAAGTTCCTAACTGACTTGGAAGTCATTCCGAATATGCATCTGTCTATCACCTTGTATTGTGATAATAGCGGCGCAGTTGGAAACTCAAAGGAACCTCGCAGCCATAAGAGAGGCAAGCACATCGAAAGGAAATACCATCTCATTAGATAGATTGTGCACCGAGGAGACGTGATCGTCACGAAGATAGCGTTGGAGCACAACATTGTTGATCCATTCACGAAGGCTCTCACGGCTAAAGTGTTCGGGAGTCATCTAGAAGGTCTAGGTCTGCGAGATATGTACGAGAAATAATTTAGGTCAAGTGGGAGAATTGTAACCGGTATATCAATACCTCAGTATATTGGGTATTTAGATGCCCTAATTTATTGTATTTTTACTCTGTTATTAATATAAGTATTTATTCATCCACTGCTGTTATAGATTATAGTACATCCCACTAAACTAGAGTTTTTGTTCAAGTGGGAGATTGTTGGGATTGGTGCCCTAAAACTCGTAGATAGTGAATGTTAGACGAATTATATATTTATTCGATAAAGGCGTTATCGAGATTGATTCAGTAAAAGTCAATATTAAATAAAGTAAATTGCACTTATAATAACCCAAATCCAATAAACTAAGATCCATGGCTATAGGATGAACACTTGAGCTTTATGTAGAGACATAAAAGTGGATCAAGCTTGAGTAATAGCCAAAATGGTCTATAGTATAGGAATAGGGTTGGGTACCTTATTCTAGGGACACTATGAGACGCGACCCACTTTATAGTTGGTATAGACGATGTGATCCTAAATCGTCCATGTAGAGACATGCGAGTGGGGGCGTCCTATGCAATGAGTTTGCATAAGACCAGGACCAAGAAATAAGTCGCTCTCGCTTTATAACACCGTTTACTGACGAGACTGATTATTTCATGTGATGACCTAGGTAACTCGATCTTAATCTTGAGCTAACTATGAACTCCTGTTTGTTCAAGCTTATCCTTAGATCTGCATAGGTGAGAGTGGCTCAGTATCGCCGACTCAATAAACCTCCCATTTCAGGGATAGGAACGGGTAGATAGCTGGGGACATAGTCATGCAAAAAGGAATTCGCTCCTACCCGAATTAGGGATAGTAGAGAGGTTGTTCCCTTAAGTGCTGACTCCGGGGCTTGAACAAAGGGATCTCGCCCTCTCATTGGCCCGAGAGGGACTCGATTTATTGGTTGGACCATAAACCAATTGTTCATTAGAGGATCAGTGGGACTTAAGGAACTAGAAGTACTATAGGGGTGAATCGGCTTTTTGACCTAGCTATAGCTACGAACAACCTGTGAAAGATCGACTTACTAATCATGGTTAAATCAAGTGGACGAAAATATATCTATAGTGAAGGGAGTGCAACTATCGGGGTATAGTGGAGTGTCCCGGTAGTTAACGAATGTTGGCTAATTTGGATAATGAGATTAGTCGGTTAGCCTCGAATCGTTGGAGCCCATGATCTATAGGTCCATTAGGTCCCCCTACTAGCTCATATCGGAATTAAGCCTAGAACAAAAGATAGGAAGCTTTGAATCGTTCAAAATCGGGAAAAAGTGTATTATCGTAAATTGTGTTTGACACAATAATTTAATTATGAATTAAACTAGAAAATGAGAGATGAAGTATTTAAAAGTGTTTTGAATACTATATATATGTATTAGGAATCATATATAAGGATTTGCGCAAGGTGACAAAGATTAATTAGATTAATCATATCAAAATTAATTTGAAATGTTTCAAATTAATTACCAAGCAATTAATTTCAATTTATAATTGAAACTGGGTTAATTTGCAAGCTTGAAATCTGATTTCAATTTGAATTTAGTGGATTTAGTTGGAAATCCACTTATGCATGATCATTCAAAGTGGAAAGACAACTCACTCATGCATTGTTGCATGTCTTGTGAAATGCACACCTAGAATCCACTTGAGCTTGCAAATACACCATGTGTCTTGTGTCTTGAGGCTTGGCCTTGGATGGAGAATGTCTTTAAAAGGAGTTTGAATCAGATTCAAACTGAAGAGAGTCTTTTCCTTAATGCTATGCTGCTGGATTTTAGACTCAAACTCTCTCATCTCTCATACTTCTTCATAGCTTGATCCTTCAAGCTTTCCCTTCCCATTCCCTATCTTATATAGACTCCCACAAGTCGTTCTTGGCCCAGAGGATAGTAGGGAAGACTCTAAGGGTTGTCCTAAGAAGATTGGAGAAGAAAAGAATCCAAGGTCCACCAATTGAGCTACAAAAAGGTTGGTACTTTCACTCTCTCTGTTTCTAGATTCTTAGAACATGCATGCTTTAGGAGTAAAATTGATGTAGTTAGGTGCTTCCGATCTTCAATTACTTCCACATGTGTTATATGAACACCTTCATATCGACCTATTTGAATCTAATTGAAATTGATCGAGAATTTGGATTCAAAATAACCCTAAGTGAGCATGCACCTTTTCTTTGTTATAGATTTTAAATTTTTATCTCATTTATAACAATTATAAAATCAATCTATAACAAGCCCAATTTGAATATAACATTTATAATCAAACTAAAGAAGTTTCATGCTTCATGCTTTGTATATTTTCTCTTTTAATTAATATAACTTTTATATCAATTAATCAATTTTAAAAATAACCATTCAAACATGCATCTCCCTAAATTAATACAACATTTATATTAATTATCATGAAACTTTATACATGCATTTAATTAATATCATAACTCTTATAACATATTAATTTATGCATGATTCATGCTTTCCTATGGTGAGATTTTAAATCTAAATGGCATACATTATGCACATAAAATACTATTTAATTAAAACATACATTCAATAATGCATAATTAATTAAATTAACTAAAGTGAATTGGTTTTGGGATTTTTAATCAAGCAAAAATAAAAACTAAAATTATTACAATAATAGTTTCAAATAGGGCTTGGACCGCTCCCGAACCATTCGAATCGACCCGAACCACCCTTGGATTGCTTGAACCGGACCATTTTACCTTTAAGTGAAGAACACACTTGGGCTGGAACTAAAAAACAGCATGCTGGAATTTTCGGCCAGCAGCGAACAGTCTCCGAATTTCTTCAAATTGACGGCCTAAATGGACTCTATTGACTCTCAAATGTTAGAGACTCCATATGAACACATTAATGCCCATAAACATGTAGGCAATTACAATTAATTCCAACGAATTGACTGAGAATTAAATTCAATCCCAAAACCAATTTTCTTTAGTTTTTACACAGTTTCATCATATGAAAAGCTACCCACCAAGCTAAAATTAATGTTGTAGGATCGTATGGCAACACTAAAGGGGGGTGAATAGAGTTGCTTAATAAAATTTAAAACTTTTTGCTAAATTAAAATGAATTGATTTAATTTAAACTAAATAAATTTGATAAGCACTATAAAGCATAAAGTATGCTAGAACTATTTGACAATTTTCCTAGGCAAGCAATCTACTCATAAAAATGAAATAGCGGAAATTAAAAGAGTAGAGAGAAAGAGATAACACCAGGAAATTTTATAGTGGTTCGGAAATCCCTACTCCACTCCCCAAGACTCCTTCTTGGGTATTTTACTGCAACGGCTCTCTTACGGGTGAGAACCAAGCCGACTCTTTTTCTAGGTTCAAGAGTAAACCTCTATCGATCCTTTTACAGGTTTAGGACCCAACCTATACCGATCTTTTTAAATGGGTTCAAGATCAAAACCACTACAATCCTTTTAACCGGGTTCAGGATCAAACCACTACAAATCCTTTTTTGGATTCAGGATTAAACCACTCACTCAATTCCCAAGGTGCACCCACACCTTATTACAACTCCCAATAAAGAATACAAAAATCTCACAACAAAATGTACCTCTCAAAGGCAAAATTACACAAATAAGAGCACTCTAATAAAAACCTCACAAAAATAATACTAGGCCAATTTAGGAGCAAGGGAGGACAATAATTTGAGAATAGGGAGACTTGAGAGAATAAGACTTTGATAGCTTTTTGGTGTGTGTTGGAAAGTGAAAATCATGTCAAATTTATAGGCGAGGAAGTTAAATACTAGTCGTTAGACCAAACTAAAGATGGAGGGTGGAGATTGAATTTAAAATAGAAAAGGAAGGGATTTCAAAATTAAGAGAGAATTTTGAAGGATTGGAATTTTTGAGATATGAGAATAAATCAAGGATTTGAATGATGAAAATTTAGGAAAGAATTTGAATTTAAAAATGAGATTGATAATATATTGAAATTAGGAGAATTTCAAATTAGAATGAGGATTTGAAAGAATTAAAATTTGAATGAGGTGTAATTAATGAAATTTTGGAGTAATTGGAAAATTAAAAATGAGATTAACATATGAGATTTGAAAAGGATTAAAAGTAGGAGTCAAATGGTAGGAATTGATTCAGCCAATCATTCAAAATGAGGTCCACGTCAGCTGCCACATCGGATGCCACGTAAGTGCCATGTCACTATCACATAGGCCTTTTCTTCCAATCTTCTTTTCCTTGTAACTTTTTCGTTTGATCTCCGATTTCAGTGATTCAAAATGCGTTGGAATCGACTTTCCAAGCTCTACAGGATGAACACTTTGAAACACTAAAATCATTAGTAAATTAAAGTTCGTTATCATCAAAACATTTAGTATGATTGAAGCTCGTATAACTAACAAATGCATGTTAGGTGCCTTAATCATGCTCTGATACCAATTGAAGGTGTTCATATAACACATGCGGAAGCAATTTTAGGATCGGAGGCACTTAATTACATCAATTTTAGAAAAAGAAAACATGTTGTCCAAATACCGTAAGCAAAGAGCAGAATTTGTACCAACCTTTTTGGAGACCGATTTAGAAACTCCCTTTGATTCCTGTGATCACGAACGGTGTGTGTACCACCTCTAGTGTCTTCCCTACTATTCTCCGGGCCAAAAACGACTTGTGGGAGTCTATAGAGATAGGGAAAGGGAAGGGAATGCTTGAAGGTTCAAGCAATAGAGAGATATATGGAGATGAGTGTGTTTGAGACCAAAATCCAGCAGCATAACAATATGGAAAATGGCTCTCTTAGCTTTGAATCTGATTCATGCTCCTTATATAGACATCTTCCATGCAAGGAGTAGCCTCATGACACAAGACACATGGTAGAATTGCATAAGTATAAGTGGATTCTAGGTGTTCAATTCACAACACATGCAACTAGTGCATGGTTGTGTTGTTTTCCACTATCCATCAACATGCAAGAGTGGGAATGCCACTAAATCCACTAAATTGAATCTCCATTCTGAATTTTCAGCTTGCAATTTACCCTAATTTCAATTCTAAATTGAAATTGATTTATTGGTAATCAATTTGGGACATTTCCAAATCATTTAATATGATTAATCCAATTAATCATTGTTGCCTTGTGCAATCCATTATATATGATTCCTAACATATATATATTGTATTTAAAACACTTTTAAATACCTTACCTCTCAATTTCTAATTTAATTCATAATTAAATCATTGTGTCAAACACATTTTACGATAAAACCCTATTTCCCGTTTTTGAACGATTCAAAGATTCCTATCAATATGTTCTAGGCTTTAATCCGATATGAGCTAGTAGGGGGACCTAATGGACCTATAGATCATGGGCTCCAACGATTCGAGGCTAACTGACTAATCTCATTATCTAAGCTACCCAACATTCGTTAACTACCGGGACACTCCACTATAGCCCGATAGTTGCACTCCCCTCACTATAGATATATTTCCATCCACTTGATTTAACCATGTTCAGTAAGTCGTTCCTTCACAGGTTTTTCGTAGCTAAAGCTAGATCAAATGACCATTTTACCCCTGTAGTACTTCTTGTTCCTTAAGTTCCACTAATCCTCTAATGAACAATCGGTTTGTGGTCCAACCATCAAACCTAAGTCCCTCTCGATCTACCGAGAGGGTGGGGCCCCTTGTTCAAGTCCTGGAGTTAGTACTTAATGGAACAACCTATCTACTATCCCTGAAATGGGTAGGAGTGAATTCCGTCTTGCGAGACTATGTCCCCAGCTATCTATTCGATCTTATCCCTAAAGTGGTAGGCTTGTTGAGTCGACGATACTGGCCACTCTCACCCATGCAGATCAAAGGATAATCTCGTATAAACAGGAGTTCATAGTTAGCTCAGGATTAAGAACGAGTTACCTAGGTCATCTTTGAGAAATAGTCAGTTTCTTCAATAAACGGCGTTATAAAGAGAAAGTGACTTATTTCGTGGTCCAGTCTTATGAAAACTCATTGCATAGGACGCCCCCACTCGCATGTCTCTACATGAACGATTTAGGATCTCATCGTTTGTATTTAATAAAAAGTGGGTCGCGTTCATAGTGTCCCCAGGATAAGGCACCCAACCGTATCCTTATACTATAGACTATTTTGACTATAAACTTGAACTTGATCCTACGATATGTCCCTACATATAGTTCGAGCATTCATTTTATAGCCAATGATCTTAGTTTATTGGATTTAGGTTAATCATTCGCAATTTACATATTCAATAACATCTTTTACTGAATAACCTCAATAACGTCTTTATTGGAAATAGAATATGTTTAATGATTTACAAACTACGAGTTTATAGGACATTAAACCCAACAGTCCTGTCAAGCTACGCTTCCAAAATATCTATCAATTCTCTCCCAGACCGTCTCATTCCCCGATCGGCCATTCCACCAAGTAAACAGATCCTCGATAAAACCAAGATCACCCAGACCACACACGTCAGCCGCTTCCCTGAAGCCTCTCCTCTTAGCATCAGGCTTCTCCTACCTCCTTCCTTCTCATACTGGAACATGATTGCATTAAAATCACCACCCACCAGCCAAGGCGTAGACCCATAGCCACGGATAGATTTCAACAAAGACCATGTCCTGGATTTAAGCTCTGCTTGAGGATGCCCGTAAATGCCCGTGAACCTCCACTGCTTAAAATCCCAGTCGATCCATCCATCGATGTGGTTCGGAGAGAAAGATAGTAAACTGAAACCCACCTCCATACTCCATAGCAAAACAAGGCCCCCACTCCTACCATTACTTTCAACACAGAAGCAGTTGGCAAAGCCCAACCTCACCTTCAAACCATCAAACCGCGAGGAGTGCACCTTTGTTTCTGAAAGGAACATCATTTGGGGACGCTTCTGTTGTACCATCTTGTATAACCTACGGAATGCACAGTCCGACCCCATACCCCATGCATTCCAGAAAAGTATACTCATGACTCGTGGCAGGGCTAGTCCCTAGCCACCGCCAAGACTTCAACCTCGTTGCCCTCCATCAGCACAATGCCACTCCCCGACTTTGCCTTCTTGGGCCCCAGAGTCACCCCCAGCCTTTCTCTTACCCTTCAACCTACCCACCTGTCCCTCATCGTTGGTTAAGTCAGCTAAAGCGACCCGTGCCCGCCTCTTCCAACTCCTCCCTTTCTGGCCACTCGCCCGCTCCACCCCTTCCCTCAACCCAACACTCCCCTCCCAATCCACCTCCATGCCCACTAAACGATCCTCCCCCCCCCCCCGCTCAAAAATTTCAACCCCGACTTTCTGCTTCCCCTTCGCACCCACCGCCTGACGTACCTTATTCTCCATCCCTCCACTCTTCCCCCGCTCTCTTTCCCATCACTCTTCCCCCCGCTCTCTTTCCCCTCACTCTTCCCCTCGGATGTGATCTCAACCCCAGCTAACCCCGTCCCACCTGAAACTCCAGCCTCTTTCGCACCCGCCAAGCCACCCAAACCCACAGACTTATCCCCCTTCAGACTTGCGAGAGGACTTCCCCTCCTCCTGCCCACTCTGCTCCCTCTCCTTCATCGGTCGACTTCCCCCCCCAGCCCACGTCAGTTGGCTTCTCCCAACACCACCCCATACTGCCCATCCCCACCCTCCGAACCCCCAACCTGAACCTTTACACACTCAGTTCTAAAATGCCCCAAGCACCCTGATAGCGAGCATAAATGTCACTATTGTAGTCCTAAAATATTAAGCTTTTTAGTGCTTTAATTGTGTTTTTATTGAGAAATTCTAATTTAATTTATTATTTTGTCCTAAGGAGCACTTTTATGGATTTTTTATGGAAAAATGCCCTAAAATGAGCAATCCAGCCCAAATTTCCATCCATGGGTCAAGGGGAAGCCCAAGAAGTCAACCATTCAAAGAAGATCCAAAAAGAAATGAAGAAATGCCCAAATCCAAGCCCAAATCCGCGCCAGCCTGTTCTAGAAACAGCACAACGTCGAGACGCTGTGGGGACAGCGTCACAATGTTGTCCCATTTGTTGGCCAGCAAGTTGAGTGACGTCACAACGTCACGACGCTGTCCTATTTTCGGGCCTATATAAGGCGCCCCTTGGTACCCATTTTATGCATCAATCATTCATTCTTCCATTCATTCCTTTCTTTCCTTGGCTCCTTTGGAGCCTTCTCTCAAGGCTTTTTAGCCTTTTTGAGAGTTCTTTAGTGTGAAAATTTTGGGGAGCTTTGGGGAGCACTCTAGGAGGCTCAAGGTGTGCTCAAAGGGACTCCAAGCGCCAGCGACGGGGTCTTCGACGGTCATTTCCTTTCCTTTTATTTTGCTCATATTTATGCTTTCCATTGTATATTTTGTGAATATTTTAGTCATGTGTAGCTAAACCCCAATTTGCGGTCTTGAAATGAAATTGAATAGTTAAATGTTGTTATAATTGCCTATCTCTTGTCCTCTTTTACTGATTATTTGTATGGATGTTCGTAATGTTGTATGCAATCTAGCCAATTGTATATTGATCCGATTCTTAATGGAAACTCGACGGAGAGAAATTAGGATAGATCATAATCCATGCAACTAGTTTAATTGCCCATCGTGACAACGCGATTAGTTGATTAAACTTAGATTCCTAAAATGAATCAGAGCGTAATAATTAACGAATTTTAATGGCACTAAGGACACTTAGGTTGTTAAAATGGATTAATTATAATTAGGGGAGATCGCCAGGAAAACCTATGTGATTAACAGAGATTCTAGGATTATAATTAGTTGGACAACAAGATAGGATCATTGTAATAATTATTTAGCTATTAATTGATTTTCAAGACCCCGCTTCCCACTCAAAAACTCTTTCTCCACATTTTATTTTTCCTTGATTGATCAACTTTACTCTTTAATTGCTTTAATTTTAAATTAATCTTAATTTAATGTTTTGGTCCCTAAATATTATTTTTCCCAAGTATTTCTAGTGTTCTAGAATTTATTGCTTTGCTTAATTTTCGCTTCACCTCCCTATGGATTCGATACTCGAAATATTTCCGTTTTATATTACTTGTGGCTCATGCACTTGCGGTATTAGTAGCGATGTAGACGCACAACATACTCTGAATGCTCTATGTTGGGGAAAATAGGATGTTCTATATGGTTGGATTGTGGATGCAAGACCTGACTCGCTTTGTTTTGTGGAAGTTTGGAGTCTATTCTTTTGATCGGAAGTGTTGTGGAGGTTTGTAGTTGGACAGTTTTAAATATGGAAGTGTATCCTCTTGTTTACAAGTGATAAGAAAATTTGGGGTCAGCTATACGTATGTCGTTATGCTGTCGAATTTTCGGTAGCATTACAGTGAATAACGAGGCTAAGTTTTGTAATGTCACTTGGATTACGTTGTGTTGATTTTGGTTGTTGGTTGTTTAAACTATACATATGTTTTTTTCTATTTAATGTTTTGGATGTTAGTTATGATATCTGTGCTTGAATGAGATGAAAGGCAAAGTAGTTAGTACATGTGAGATTAGCCCTTTAGAAACCTTTATGTGAAAGAAACTTGATAGTTAGGTTGCAAGTTAAATCAGATTTTGTTAACAGATGCCCTAATACGAAATGAGGATAGGTTACTTATCCTAGTAGGGACCGTGGCAATTAAACACCTAGAATTGAGATGTTTATAGACTGAGATGATGAGCTAAATGGGCGGGACTTGGCTTCACAGACTAGGTGCCATCTACTATCTGCAGAAGTAAAGTTCCGACTAAAAACCCATGGACGCCCCATCAATGAGTTGGTTGTTAGAGTGCTATCCACGCATAGGTGCCTTGATGGGTGAGACTTGGCTCCACTGACTGGGTGCCTTCTACCATCAGTAGGAGTAGAGATCTCCCAGGATTCCCACTTGTGCACCTCCAGGGAGTTGGTAAGCATGTGATAGGCTTGTTACTTGTCCACGAGACCCATACGACATGATAAATGAAACGAAATGAAATGAAATGACCATTAGGCCCTTTCACAACCACTAACCTCAAGTTACCCCTGTAATGCAAGTAAATCCCCTCCTAGTAGTAGCATTACTTACTGAGTATTTTTAATACTCATTCTTTTCAAAAGGTTTCCTTTCAGGTACGAGCAAGGACCTACAGAGCGCATGGCGGATTGCTGCTGATGAACCATGGAAAACATATGATTATGACTTTTGCGCAGTCCAGTTTTCCTTATTTTTCTTTTATTTAGTTTTTTTTAAAATTGTGGTTCTTATGATTTGAAATATGTCTCTATGTTGTCCTTAGGAAACCTTTGTTTTAATGAAGTTTTCACAAGTTTTCTTGTTTTACTTGGGATCTTAGGCCCCTTACTTTAAAATCTTGAATGTTTTGTATAAATGTTTGTTTCAAAATAAGTTTTCTCCTAAAAGTAATTAGGCATGCACGTGGTAACGACCCTAGGAATTAGTCATGTGAAGTGGGGTCGTTACATTTCTTAAGTGAAAATGGTGATTATCAGTTTACCGAATTCTATTTTTTAAAAAAAAAAAAAAAAAAAAACTCCAAATTAATAACATTGATTGATTTAAGGATTTATTGAAAATACATATGCTAAATTTGAATATACACATAAGAAACACATGCGATGCACATGAAAAATTACATAATACAAATAAAAAAATTAAAATAGTTAGAAATTAGAATATCATTTAATTTTATAAAAGAAAAGATACTCATTACACAAATGTATGTAAATTTAGAAATTAATTTCAAATATACAAAAAAAATATTTGTATATCAAAGCATGTTTGGGATGACTTTCTAAGTGTTTAAAAAATTGTTTTTATGAGCAAAAGAAATGTTTTTAAACACTTAAAAGTCTATTGCATTTTTTTTTTTTTTTGTTGAAAATAACCATTGATGAATATCACAATACCCTATTTGCTAACAATTATTTGAGATTTAATTTTAATTTCAATTATAATTTTAAATAAAATGATAATTAATTTTAATTTTTCCTTCTCTCGCCCATACAAATAAGGTACTTTTTTTTTTACAACACAAATGATGTAACGATCCGACTAAAAGAAAGTTAAAACATATTGAGGATTGCTACTACATTCATGAACATGTAAAACTTTTGAAACTTTAAAGTGGAAGAGACTATAAGTAAAAAACTTTTATTTAATAAACTGGGCCCAAAAGCATAAGTCATTTTACATTAAACGAACAATAAAAAACAATGATAGGCAATTTTCATAAAATTGAACATTTTAAAAGCATCTGAAAACATGAAACTAGGAAACTCAGTCCTAGACTTCTAAGGAAATGATTTCCAGTTGCATCTCATAACCTAGCCAAGTCACTACCATCGGCACTCGCCTGATGTCATCACGTACCACCTGAAAAAGGAAAGTCATGTAGCATGGGTGAATATATAAGAATATACTCAACAAGTAGCTCACTTAAGGGCTGAAACTGATAACATGAAATCTAATAGCATGAAACTTAAATTTGGGTCTTAACATCATAGGGACCTAATTGGAACAGTCATTTGGGTTTCTAACCTTAGGGCCATAATTGGGTTCATGAAATGTTCTGTTTAGGGTGATTACCTATCCCCAACCTGTGCCAACTAGAGTGTTGTGTGGGTCAGTCGAGTAAGGCAAGTAAACTAGAGAATAGCTGACAACCTCTAGGAGAACTACACCTATCCCAACACAACACCCCTGAATCATGAAAATACGGTAGAACAATCTGGTGCATGAAAACATGTCTGAGTGTCATCTGGCGCATGGTCCCGTGCCTGGGCTCAACATGGTCCTGAGATTGATAGAGTGCACGATCCCGTGCCTGAAAACTGGTTCCATCATTCCTAAGATGGGGAAAGAAATAACCATAGCTAACATAAGACTTAAGGATCCTTTTAAGTCTACCTAAGGTCCTAAACGTGATTAAGGTCCCTATTCTCACTACAAGAAAAATCACATACGATAGCATTCAAAAAACGCTATCGTAAGGCTACGATAGCGTTTTATGAAACGTTGTCGTAGCGATGTTATTGAAAGTATTGGACTTTTAATAGCGTTTTTTTCCCGCTATCAAAAACGTTGTAGAAAATCTATTTTTATTGCGTTATTTTAATGTTATGAAAATTTTTCATAGCGTTAAAAAAACGCTATGATTTCTCTTTCATAGCGTTTTTTATAGCTGTGAAAAAACGCTATAAAAGACATATCATAGCGTTTTTTTTCACGTTGTTGTAGCCAATGTTATTGAAAGTCTCTAACTTTTCATAGCGTTTTTCAACGCTATAAAAAATGCTATAAAAAGTTCATTTTTAATTGCGTAATACTAGTGTTATGGAAAAATTTCATAGCATTAGAAAAAAGCTATGGTTGGTTTTTAATAACATTTTTTATAACACTAAAATAATGCTATAGAAAATATAACATAGTATTTTTAATCTTGCTATGATAGACACTAATTGACTTTTAATTGATTTATATATATATTATATTGGTTTGTTTACATTTGTCCCATTTGTTTCAAATGTTATTATATTAAAAAAAATCAATTTAAATTAGTTTATAATGTATTTAAATACTTTTGCACAAGTAATAACATATATATCTATCGAAGTCGCTTGCCTTTTCCTGTATAGTGTAACGCCTCCAAAATTTACCTATTATAAGTAACATTACCCTATTATTTACTGAAACACTACCAAAAATTTCGACAGCATAACAATATAACTATAGCTAACCCAAAATTTTCAACCACCTACTAAGACAACATATAACCTCCAGAGAATTCCAAATAGAATTACGAGTCAAATCTCATAACAAATTTCATTTATATAACTCGAATAAACTTATAAGTCTAACAGAATGCTAACCACAAAAATAAAATGCATCCCTTAAATTAAATAACACCCAACTAAATAAAATGACTACGTCCTTCTAATAACCACTATTTAAACAAAAGACAACAATGAAATTAAGACTTAGAGAGTTATTCTTCGTCAGACCTCCTCCTCAACAGAGCAACCTCAAGCCAGAAAAAAGAGAATGTTACTCACAAGATATGAAAAAAAAATTCCAGACACTATATTGCAAAAATTGGGGGATCTCATTCTCTGCAACCCAATTGTCAAATACGGATTTACATGAAAACTTCCTAGGTTTTCCCAACCACCAATTTCAAGCATCTCGAGGAACTGAAAAAGCTAGTATCTCTCACCTAATCCATAAGGAGTGTCGAGTTCATATGGTCCATACTCCTGATACAATGAAACACAAGATATCAACAATATATGTTTCTTTAATACCTTATGGCAATATATAGATGACCATCATGATTTAGACCCAAGAGAGAATCAAATTTTGAAGAAAGTAAAATGTCAAGTCGTCAAAAAGTGAATTAATTATTATAAAAACAAAGAATTAATTTGCCTGATAGGAATTGTATTGGGATAGAATTAGGAATATTGTTAGGATTTTAAAGGTATATAATTAGTTAGAGAAATTGTTGTAGTAGTTTGTTATGAATAGAGAGTGAGGAAGGAGAAAGACATGCATTGGTTCGGCTGGTTTAGGGCTTCAGTGATCTCGAGAGGGAAGGTCCACCAAGTACCTCAAATTACTTGGTTTATCTCGTAGTTCCTTACCTTTCATAGTCATGCCATTGTTTAGTGGTTCAGGCTTGAGTGATATCTCAAGAAAGGGGAGGTTCCAAGCACTTCAAATACTTCAGGGGTTATCTTGTAGTTCTATTATCTTTCATATTTTAATATATCTGGGTTCTATCAATGCCTTTCTTTCATGTTTTATTGGACAAATAGTAACGAGTCCATAGTTTTAGGGCTTACCTTAACTTTCCATCTAAAATAGACAAGGATCATTCTTGTAATTTTTCTCTTTTAAGTTAGAGCATACCTAATCCACTTTTCTTGCAAACATTTTATATATGTAAATATGCTATTGTTTTATCAAAAAAAAAAAAAAAAAAAACAAAGATAAAAAAGCATGGACATGGGACTCAATTTCCACATCTTGAATTAAGCTTCAGAGACAGATCAAACCATTTTTTAGCACACAAAAGTATCTATAGAAAACCAATTACAAGAGAGAGAAACTGAAACCTTGTTCTTTATGTCATTTGCAGAATCAAGTCACATATATGGCAGAATTTGGATCACTAGTGGACATCTTTCCTGTCTCCCCCTGCAGATCATATACTGAGATAATAAGAAAGCCATTGCACGACACACAAATTATGCAAACAAGAAGCATCAACAGTGATGGTGCCATATTTTAGATAAAACTAGGGAAGCAAATTTTGTGAGTACGCACTAGACTTTTTAAGGAGAAATAAATGGGTACAAGTAAAATCAATAAAACAATATTAAAAAATATCTATAAACATGATAACACTAACATAAAAGTCGTGCAACCATAAACACCATTCACAAGTCTAAAGCCAAGCCCACATTTTCTGGCAAGTAATTTATCCAGCATGTTCATAATAATTTTTTTCTTTGTGTTTTGAAAAGATTCTATAAATTAACAAATACTGAGTGGTAACTTTAACATGATGAAACATAAGAATTGTGGTGTACCTGCAGAGCATGAAAAAAAGAAAACTCGATCAATGCAGGTTTATGATATCCTAAGCGAGGAGCTACATCCCTTGTCATTCGAAAATAAGGATCCAGGAGAATCAACAAAAGAAAATTCACATAATTAGAGAAAAATTTAATTATGGACCAAATAAATAAAATACCAAACCCAAACTATATGATTATACCAATGTGGTACATGCTATTTAACAAGGTGAACAATAACTTGTGCTAGTAGAAACAATCATCAATACCTGATCAATAGCACAAGGTATTAAGCACCGAAGATCATCCTTGCCAGAGAAAAGATGTGGGAATGAACTCGGAAAAGATGGAACTGCCTGCATCAGAGTGGGATGATGATGAAAGAAAAAAAGCATAAGTTAGATTATTCCTGCAAATAATTCCATAGGAATGACATGATCATATAAAAAGACTAAACAAGTAAATATTTGAACTTACAGGACACTAACGCATACGATAGAAAGAGGACATGGATAGTCTTCAATCTCTTTATCCTTTTGATCTGCAACTGAAATTTCAACACATGAATTCAAATTCACCTGTTGCCTAAAACTTCATGCAGACTGATAATTAGATCCTCCTCTTGCTATGAAAACACCCCTCTCTTCAAATCAGGCCTCAAATAGTTTATCCATCTCAGCCTGCAACTTTTGCCACACCTTTCCAAGCCTGCAACAACCAATCAAACAGTAAGAAAACAAAAAAAGATCAAAACCAAGATATCAAAGAAGCAATAAAGCAACAAACTTTCATAAAGAAGAAGCAAAATTTTACGTTCTTACTTTCTATATATATGATCTTTTAAGAGAAAACTTTAAAGGGTTTAACTTTTTTAAATCATTTAACAAGTTAAAAGGGACAATTGCTCTCTTCCTTCCTTCTTTGCTCTGTTCAACGACGTATCAGCGAGCTTGGGGACGGAGCTCCAGCAGCCGATGCTCTGAATGTGGTAATGTAATTGAAAAGTTTCTCATCTTCCTCAGGGGACCAAAGGCCTTTGCAGAGTTTAAGCTTCAAGCAACAAGAATTGTGTCCCATCAAGGAAAAAATAGAGGAATTGAGAGAAACAGGCTTTGTCTTGAAAATTTGTCTTGGATGGTGCAGATGACGGGATTGAAACCCCAAAGCGAGCATCCATAGTAGGAAATTCTGCATTAGTCCAACAGTGCCGGTCTAAAGTGTTGGCAAAGAATTTCTTAAGTTCAGCTTCCATTCTTTCTTCTGGTAATAAAAGAATCCAACCTAGCTTACGAGCTCCATATTTGAAAGCACTGCGTATTCGATAAAAGTTTCCTACAACAAACCATGCATGATCATAATATGAAGCATGTGTACTTGGAAGAATTGCACCTTGTAATTTAATATTCAAGAAGTACAAACATGGATATACGAGAGCATGACAGGAACGCTGCAATACCCTTTTTTCTTTTTCAAAAAATTAGGATCTGAACATGATGAAGTATATGAACAAAGTAGCCTTTTCAGGAAAATATATGCATATGTCAACACATTCCAATGGTACAAGCTACTAAATACATAAAAGGATTATAAATAACAAAGATGAAAACCATAGTAAGAAATTTGGGAGAAAACAAGCATAATTTTCAAAAACAAAAAACCAAATGTTCTTATAAGCCTTGTCTTTTCCACCATTATATGTGAAGAAAATCAAAGCATCCTAGTGGCTGTGGTTGAGATAGTGCAAAATGAGTGCTTAGCTTTAGTTTATAGCATTTAAGGCTAAAAATGTAGAGTCCTTAACCTTAGTCGTCTCCTTTTCCACAAACAATTAAGGAAACTTAATGTCTTTCCAACTTCTCTGTTTTAATTTTATTTTTATTGTGCTATTTTAGTGGAGATTCAAGAAGAGCAAAGAAGGAAGATGAAGCCATATAAACCCACTAAGTAAACTTGCGACCCCTTTTGGCAAGATGAACAACAAGACTCTTGGATTATTACAAATTCCTTGCTATCCAAATGAACAGTGCCATATTACAAGATGAACAACAACATAGTTTATTTTCTATCAAGTGCAAGACTCCAACGTTTATAGGACTAGTCTCACCATCTCCCTACTTAGAAATTCCTAACACCCATCAATACAAATTCCTTGCTCTTATTATATAGCCTTAGTTAACGAAATACTCCTTCTCACTGACCTTAATCATCACTGAACAACTAACTCTCTTAAAGTAGGCTAACAAAATTAACAAAACTACCTACACATCTGCCACAACTAACTACTGAACTCACTTGGTAGGCATTTGACAGGTGTTTTAAGCTTGTCTTAATCCTGATGAATAGATAAGACTCATTCAGAGATGCTTCAAGCCTCAACAAAGTGGAAAAAACCAAGATCATAAAGTTCAATTTATTTATGAGGGAGAGTTGAGAGCTCCCGAACTCCCCCAAGAAACTCAGAACATGAGCCTTACAATTGAGACAAAAAAGCATACCCCCTCCAAGCCGGACATTCCTTTCACACCAAAGAAACTCTCTCCCTGACTAAACAAATTTATTCTTAAGGACCCACACAAGTTATCTAACTATTGGAATTGGACATAATATGATTCATAACTTCTATAAATATTGTAAGCGAACAACCACTACACTAGCCATTTTTGCCATACGTGATACAAAATCAATTTTTAGGATCTATATGCCAATCACAATAGAATCTTCTTGAGATTTATGAGAAAGAAAAATCCTCCATAGAAAGTGAAAGATGGCAAAACAAGGCATCTCTTTTAACAAGTGAAAGATAATCAAGAAACAAATACATTAATAAAAACAAAACCATCAAGTATCAAATGCGGAAGAGTTAAATGACAATAAAACAATATTGAGCATTTACTCTTCAATCCCTTTAATTTGAAGGGCAAAGCAAATTGAGATAAGTGTATGGAAAAAAATTTAAAGAAAAACAAAATACATAGTAAGGGTGAAAATCGTTCACTTTTGTTTTAGCAAGAATGAACATTGTGAGCATTAAATCGTCTGGTCAATTGTAATAGACAGAAGGAAAACAAGGAAATCTTACATTGCAAAAAGAAGAAATGCAGAATGCTTGTATAGAGTGTTGAAAAACATACTAAACCCAACAATCTTAGAAACACTAACCCTATTCTAATTATATTTGTTCCAAAATCAATCACCCTTCTCATCATGTGTCATTGGCAATGTTAATTAAGATCTAGAGAAGAGGAACACAAATCCATGTCTTTTGTTGTATTTATTTTACAAATAAAATCTCCATTTCCAGTCATGGGTACAAGCAGAAAAAAGATGAATAGGAAAGAAAGCCCATTACTCTATGAAAAAGACAGACAATATTTTGCAAAATAACTAAACAAAAAAGAAACTTGGAGATACAACAAAAACAAAATCTCTTCACTCACCAGAACAAAATTCTCTTTACTTTTCTAAAATAACCCATGAACTGCAGGAGGAAAGAGCAAGAACAACAAGTAAAGAAAAAATGAACAAGTCCATAAGAGGATAAAAATAAAGTAGAGAGAACAAAACCACCAAATTTAGTCTAGAACAGAGTATTAAACACCAAGTTATCACAAATGCACATCAGTAATAAACAAACCTACAACAATAACCATTAAATCACCATGAGCAGAAAGAAATCATAAGATTTTTTAAATTTCATACATCAATGAACATTTAAGTACAAAAAAAAATCCAAAAAGTAAACTTTACAAACAAAACAAGTCTGGTAAAAGCAGAAGGCACAAATAATCTTCAGTACAACGACAGTAGTTCAAGTTCTTTATACTCTTGCCTAATGCCTCCTTTATCCACTAATAGCCTATATTTGTTGAATATAAAACAAATTAATGAATTGGAAATTAATCTACAAGTAGTGGGGACGCGCATCAGTGATAACTCTTTTTGGTGCCTAATATGTCCACCTCTTATACAAGATTATGTAGAATGGCCAACGAGGAGAAAAACTTTTACCACATCATAAGACTAATTCAGATACTAAATGAAATTAAAGAATAAGAATGAGATGTCAATGAGTATGCCCTTATTCGTAAGGTTAGGACACATGTGAAAAATCTTGACAAGTTTAGTTTTAGACCAAAAATTGTGATAAAACTAGGTCATAACTTTCAAACAAAAAATTCAAGGCATTAATCTAGTTAAACTCGTAAACAAAAACTTCAATTTTAACCATGAATACTAGAGTGTTAAGAGTTTTAGGCGCTAGAAATTTCTTGTACTTACCGAAGTGGTGGTGTTGATGGAACTTTGTCTCTGTACAGAAAAGGAGACTCAAAATGAAAGAGGTGTTGAGGAGATTAATGAAGTAGTGAAGGAGAGAAAACAAGTATAAGAAGAAAAATCGTGGGTGTCGAGGGAAAAGAGAGGAAAGGTACTTACCGGAGCTGCGGTGGCGATTTCTGACAGCAGTTGCGGCGTTTTTCTGGAAGCACACTGTGTTTTTCAACACAGTGTCGAGGGAAAGAAAATGGGTAGGAAAAAAGAGGAAAAAGAAATGGAAAGAGCTGAAGAGGGAAAGAAAATGGATTGGGAAAAGATCAGAGGGAAAGAGAAGAAGGAACGAAAATGGGTTGGGAAAAGAGAGGAAAGAGAAGAGGGAATGAAAATGAAGAGGGAAAGGAGAGGCAAAAAGAAGAGGGGACGCGCGGGCTACTTTTCTTTTTTTTCTTTTTTTTTTCTTTCTTCTTTCATAGCCTATTTTGGAAAAAGCTATATTGAAAAGTTATAAAAAGGCCTTTTCCTTGTAGTGCTAAGTATATTCCCCTCATACATATGGCTCTCTAGCACATTATAACCAAGGGTTATTACTAAGCTTAGCCCCATAATCATTGTAATGCTACCGAAGATTCGGCAGCATAATGACATACATATAGCCAACCCCAAACCCAAATTTTCTAATTATCACCTGGAAACAAGATAAAACACTTCTATATTCAAAACTGCCCAACTACAAACATTCACAACACTCTCGATACTACGAACTACTACAGCCAAAGCGAGTCAGATCTCGCATCCACAACTCAACCATAACTTAACAGAAATTCAGAGCAAACCAAGTTATCCAATAAAAAATATGCTTCCAATCAAACTAAAAGATGTTAATCCTATTAAAGGCAGTCTCAACATGCTACAATTAATAAAAACAACTTCTCATGTAGTCACCATGCTTCACAATGAAACTCGTCATGCTCATTTGAATCCAAAAGCAAAACATAAGGCTTAAAACTAATTCATGCTAGCATACTAAATTCTCGAAGGAAATTAGTCTACAACATAAAACTTAGTCTTATCAATTCCAACAATCATGCAATGGGTCTAAAGCATGGAAATTGTGTCCAATAGCTACTTACCTTAGCTAAATAAATTGCTCGACAAAACTATATAACTCCTTAGCTTCAAAGCCCTTAACGAACAACACAAAAAGGAAAAAACATTCTCAAATCAATAGGAGTTTCATTCGAAGCATACACTTAGGAGCCAATTAAATTTGGGGATGTTTTAACACCCAAGAACTCACCCAAAACAAAAACAAAGCTTGTTGTTCGGGCTTCCAATCTCACCTAAATTCGACAATTAAACTCCAAAATGCTAAGAGAACCTTGAAATGAAAGGCAAGAATCAATGGGTATTTGATTTCTCATCATAATCAACTCGGAATCAACTTATACACACTTACCCACTGAAGGAAAATGCCAGAAAAACGACCCAAAATGTTGTTGCATGCCTACTCAGAATGCTCGTTGGAAAATCGCTTGAAGACCGCACCGAAGACGAGGGAGATTTGGGTTGGCCGACCGAACAAAAGAAACAAAGAGATGGGTGAGGAGATGGTGTTTTACGACATGGAGAAAATAGAAGAGTTGGGGAAGATGAAAATCCTAGGGCTGCGTGCTGGCTTAAATAAATAAAGAGGCTTAGGGTAGGCTTGGCTCCATCTTCACCTTATCTACAAGTTTGCCATCCCATAATTTTAAATAAAATTATACCACTATCCACTCTTTTAAACTTCTCTCCTCACACTACTTAAATGAAATAAAACCCAATTAACTCAAGATTTGAGAAATTGAGATTTACCTTAAATTACTAACATTACAAATGAGGCTCATTAATAATTAATAGGGAAAAATACACTTTTAGTCCCTGAGATTTGAGTTAGGTTTCATTTTGGTCCCTAAGGTTTCAAATTCAACAATTTAGTCCATGAGGTTTGAGATAAGTATCAATTTGGTCCCTGCCATCCATTTTGCTATTAAATCTAATCGGATGTTGACATGGCACTATTATTTTAATTAAAAAAATTAATTTTTTTTATTTTTAAATTAAAAATAAATTAAAATAATATAAATATTTTTATTTATTTTTATTTTTCTCTCCCACCTTCTTCTTCCTCATCCTCCTCCTTCCTTCTTCTTCCTCTCCCACCTTCTTCTTCCTCATCCTCATCCATGGTCGGCGGCCGACGGCCGCCGACCACCGTCGACGGTGACATTTTTTTTTCTGTTTTTTCTTTCTTTCTCCTCTCCTCTTCTTATCTTCTTCTTCTTCTTTTTCTTTTTAATAACAGAGAAAATGAGGGAGGAAGAGCTCCCTCCTCCCCGTTTCGTCGCCGGAACGAGGAGGAGGGAGTTTTAGGCCTTCTCCCCGAGCACAGAGGAATCACCGGCGAGCAGTTGAACGTAGAAGAAGAAGACGATGAGGACGAAGATGATTTTTTTTTTGTTTCTCGAGAAAAAGCTATGAGGTGCGATTATGGTTCCGATTAGCATCGTGACAAAGATTTCAACTCCAAACTGAAACCAAGAATTCGGACCCTGGTCTGCATCCACCGATCCACCCACCTGACTAGCCCCCCATCAGTTCGTTCCTTCTGTTAGCCGTATCGACGAACTTACAAGCCTCATATCTGAAACGAGGGAACTCTCCCTCCTCCTCGTTTCGGCATCGAAACGGGGAGGAGGGAGCTCCTCCTCCCTCTTTTTCTCTATTTTTTTTTAAAAAAAAGAAGAAGATGATGAGAAGAGAAGAAGAGAAAGAAAGAAAAAACATTAAAAAAAAAATGTACCATCGGCGAGCGGTGGTCGTCGGTCGCCGACCGACGGCCGAGGATGAGGAAGAAGGAAGGATGAGGATGGGAAAGAAGAAGGAGAAGAGGGAGGGAGAGAGAATTAAAAAAATAATAAAAAAATATATTATTTTTTTAATTAAAATAATAGTGTCACGTCAGCATCCGGTTAGATTTAACGGCAAAATTGATGGCAGGGACCAAATTGCTACTTATCTCAAACCTCAGGGACTAAATTGTTGAATTTGAAACCTCAGGGACCAAAATGAAACCTAACTCAAACCTTAGGGACTAAAAGTGTATTTTTCCCTAATTAATAATACATATTTATGACCCTGACCATCAAAATCTTAAATCACATATTTTTCTTCATTCCTTCTAGTCGCCAACCACAACACTATCCTCTTTAGATCCTCTATGTTTCTTAATTTTTTGGGGTATCTACAAGAATGGGCTGAAATCAGCCCATATATTTCACTTTTGTCCAAAAAGATTGAATATTTCATTTCAGTCCAACCTGTTTTAATTAATTGTAGTCCATTTACTATTTTGACCCTTTTATATTCAAAATAAAAAAAGAAACAAAAAAAAGACAGAAAAGGAAAAAACGGATCGTATATTGCATTTGAAAAAATCCCCAAAAACACGTTTCCTTCCGAAAATGAACAATGTATCGTCTTCTTCCTTTCGACTTGCCATTTTTTGGGGTATCTACAAGAATGGGCTGAAATCAGCCCATATATTTCACTTTTGTCCAAAAAGATTGAATATTTCATTTCAGTCCAACCTGTTTTAATTAATTGTAGTCCATTTACTATTTTGACCCTTTTATATTCAAAATAAAAAAAGAAACAAAAAAAAGACAGAAAAGGAAAAAACGGATCGTATATTGCATTTGAAAAAATCCCCAAAAACACGTTTCCTTCCGAAAATGAACAATGTATCGTCTTCTTCCTTTCGACTTGCCATTTTCTATAGCACGGTCTTCTCCATTGTATCGTTTAGGGTTTCATCTTCTTCACGGCGACAATCAGGTGGGTTTCACGACGAAGTAAGGTACTGATTTTGGGGTTTTCGGTTTATGATTTTGCAATATTGGGAGTTTTCGGTTCATGATTTTGCATGTCTTCTCCATTGCTCTGTTTTCTCACTGAAAAAGCATGTCGATTCCATTGGTTTTTTTTTCACATAAATCTCATACCTTCTATACTTTTTCTACTGTCTTCTAGTCTTGCACTGTATTGTTCCGAAATCGATCACTGTTCATCGTTTCCTTTCCATTTTCCTTCTCCGTCAGTAGGAATTAATTTGTTTGGCTCTTGAGAAAAAAACGCATGAAGTAAATTGTTCATACCAGGTATGAATTCAGGTATATAAAGGGTATTAAACACATACATTATAAATTTGTAAATATATATACCACATACAAACAGGTATGAATTAGCCAAATCATAATTTTAACGAATTCTTGATAATTCTGTAAGGATATGTAACATCCAGTTTAAAAAAAAAAACAGGGAAATGGGCTTGGGGGGAAGTTTCCCCCCAAAATTCGGTCAACTGACCATTTTTTTTTAAAAAAAATATCTCAGATTTTCTTCTTTCTCTCATGCTCTCCCTCTCTCTCTTACTCTCATCTCTCACAACCTCTCTCGCTCGACTACTGTACGTGAGCCGCCACCCTCCGTCGCACATCGCCGCCGGTGAGTTCTCCCTCTCAGATTTCTCTCTCTCTCTCGTGTGGCTCTCTCTCTCTTGGTCTCACTCTCTTTCTCCCTCTCTCGGTTTGTAGCGTCAACGTCGTCGTCCCTCGTTGCAAGTCGCCGTTCCACGCCGCACACCGCTGTCAACCACAAGTCTCCGGTGGGTTGGTTTTCTCGTTTCCTCTCTCTCGTGTGGGTCTTTCTCCCTCAATCGCACTCTCTCTTTCTTTATATTTTGTAGAACAAAAAGAATCAGATCGTCGTCGCTCAGAACCAAATCGTCGTCACAGTCCCTGCCCAAAACTCCAGTGTATAGTTGGATTGGTTTGTGTAAGATCCCAATGACCCTTAAGTTTTTGCATCGTTACTTTGGCGGTCTTATGTTGGGTTTCTAATTGGTTGTTAATTATTAGGGATCGTTGGTGGCTGGGAAAACTTGTGAGTCAAACTAACTGTTGTGATACAAAATTATTAAGGTAAGCTAACTTGCTGAAATTAAACTGTAATTATGCGTTGATGTGGCAGTTGTGTTTCTGGCATGAGATATTGTTTTATGTATGAGTGGAGACTGAGATGATATGAATGCTTTTGTTCCAAGAATATGGATGTTGTGTACTTGTGCTATGGGATAGATGTGAGTACATTTATGGTATCTTATGGTTGGCTGGCAATGTAAGTGGACAGCTAGAAGTCATGATTTCTCTAATTAGAAGTGTGGAATGTCTGTTATGTTTCCTATATTTGACTAAGTTGGGATGGTGCATACTGGTCTAGTCTGTTAGTAAATTTTGAGAGAATAAATTCTATTGGTTAGGTTGCAGTTAAAATTAGTGAGTGTTAAGAGGCCTTAAAGGGAAAAGGAGTAAGAAAGGGAAAAGAATAGACTAGTTTCTCTAGTTAGAGCGCTATGCGCACAATAGTGCCTTGATAGGTGAGACTTGGCTCCACTGACTGGGTACCTTCTACCATCAGTAGGAGTAGAGATCTCCCAAAATACCCACATGTGCACCTTCAGTGAGTTGGCAAATTTATATAGGTGAGTTAATTGATCACTAGACTCATACTACAAGATGAATGAAATGAAATTAATGGGAATGAGATGGCATAACCTTTTGAAACATGGGTTGTTGCCGTCTAGCAGTATTGTTACTTACTGAGTATTTTGAAATACTCATTCTTTTCCTTAACATGTAAATGCAAGTAAAGGCAAGGGTGTACAGAATGCGTGAGGGAACGTTGCTGGATGAGCCATGGAATCTCGTAGGATAGTCTTCCGCTTTTTCATGTTTTGGAACTCGTTTTTATTTGCACTTTGTTATGTTTTGTTTTGGAACTGCTTCTGCTTTTTGAGATGTACAATTGAAATGGTTAAAATTTTAGTGGTTTCTGTTTTAACTAGGATCCCAGATTGAAAAGTGTCGATGAATTTTCCAAGCTGGTTTTTACTCTAAATGTTGTTTCATCGCTATTCTTAAAAGAAAAAAGAAATGCATGTAGTAATGACCCTAAGATCTAGACATGAAATGTAGGGTCGTTACATGATATATATACCATTTACAAACAGGTATGAAATTCGTTATGATTTTAATTTCATACCCCTCCTTATAAAATGTTAAGGCTCTTTCTTCTTATTCATGCGGACTTAACATGAAAATATTGAAGAAAATATCCCTCTCTACATAGTTATTCCATATTCAAATAAATAAATAAATAAGGTAAAAGATAAACATAAGTAAAAAAAAAAAAGGAAAAACTTACTCATGTCGTGCACGATGTGGCGGCCAAAAGACACTCAAAGTCGGAATGAAATGAAGAAGAGGCTTATTACACAACAAAAAAAAATTGGAGAAACGAACACATTGTGATGGAGGCACAAATGGCACAAATGTGGAGGAGATGAGAAAATGGAGGTCGATGATGCACTAACGACAAAATAGGGTGAACAACAAATTATGAAAAATATAAATATTTGTCTATTTTAGGAAAAAGAGATGAGAGAATGGAGGCCAAAGGATGATGCCCTAATTATATGGTAATATTTAATTGAAAATTTGAAAATATTTGTCTATTTTAGGAAAAAAACGGCATCCGAATTATATTTCCCAAAATTCTTTAATTGAAAATTTGATATTTATATTCTAATATATTATTAAATTAAATTTATTTCATTCATTAAATGTGAGGGCATTTTGGTAAGAAAAAGCGAGAGTTAGAAGAGGAAGATGACGGGAGAGTGAGGGAAGCGGTAGTGGAAGAGTGAAGAAGCGAGAGTTAGAGAGAAGAAGAAAATATAATTTTTTAACTATTTCAAATATATTTTTGTTTTAAAAATTTTAAAAATATTTTTTAATAAAAAAATAGTGTCACGTCAGCTTTCTATTAATACTTAACGGAAAAACTAACAGAAGGACTAAAATGAATTTAAATGCTAACCTCAGAGGTATATTTGTTGAATTTGAAAACCCAGGGACCAAAATGAAACCTAACCCAAACCTCAGGGACCAAAAGTGTATTTCTCCCACAATTCTATTTACAATATAGTCAAATATTGGACAACATGTATACATGCAAATCTGTGTGTACTATATGCCAATATTGATATATCACCATTTGCATACAACAAATATGTGCTAGACTATGAATTATAGTGTTACAAAGTCTGGAATAATGTATTTAGATGGCGATGCTCTCGTCTGGGATTTCGCTTTGGGCGTTTACCGGCGATGAAGGGCTTTTTTTCAGGGGTTGAATGGGCGTGAATCATGGTCGGAAATCTGGTAATTCCGATGATGTGGTTTCCGTTTTCATTCTTTTTCCATCCGTTTCCAAATCTGCCAGGCTGGGGCAGTGATTTCTTAGCCGTGAAGCGGCTATTTCAGGAGGTTCGAGGTGGGCATCGTTCATCAAATCTGGTGGTAATTCCTATCTCTCTATCTGCCTGTTTTTTTCCTCTTCATTGTTTTTTTTCGCTTTGGGGAGGTTTTTTTCTGGGGACAATGGATCCTATGTCGCTTGTCCAAGATTGGTCGAGATTGAGTTTGACTTCGGTGGAGGAGGAAGTATCGGTGGCGGCTGACCGTTCAGCTGTGGAGCGAACTGGGCTTTTGCTCGGGTGTTGCTTGATTGGGAAGCTCCAATCTCACCGCTTTCTAGCTGCGGAGGTGATGAGAAAGACTTTTGCTCCCGCTTGGAAAGTTACCCATGGCCTGAGGGTTGAATTGTTGGGCAGAAATCTCTTTATTTTCAGATTCGATAATGAGGATGATAGGAGGCGGGTATTGAAGCAGGGGCCCTGGATTTTTGATAAGTTCCTTTTAATTTTGGAGCTTCCAATTCGTGGTCTCAAACCTTCAGATTATCGGTTTTCATCGGTTTCATTTTGGGTCCATTTCTATGACCTCCCTCTTGACTGGTATAATCAGGAAATGGCGGAGAGGCTTGGAAATGCGATCGGTGAGTTCGAAGATGTCGACGGCAGGAATGGTTTCCATCACATGGGAGCAAGCTTGCGAGTTCGTATTCGGGTAGACATTTCGCATCCTCTTAGGCGAGGCGTTAAAATTATTCTTGATGATTCCATGGGAGGTAGTTGGATTCCGATTCAATATGAAAAATTACCGGAATATTGTTTCTTTTGTGGGATTATTGGTCATCTTCATAAAGATTGTGGGCAATTGTTATCAGCTGATAGATCGCATTGTTCGTTGATGAACTATGGTGATTGGCTTCGTTTTGATGCTAAAGGGGTCCTTCTGGCAAGCATTCCGGCAGGCGGATCGGCGACGGGTCTTGGAATTCCTCATATTCAGACCCGTTGTCCGGCGGGTTTGGCATCTATGGTTCGGTTCAATCGTCCAGCGTATGGTGGTTTGCGGCTTAGTCCTCGTCGTGATTCTGGACATGTTCGTGTTGGTGCGGCTTGGTACTCGCTTTCTGGCAACGTGCGTGCGATGGACAAAGGGAAAGGGAAGATTGTTGTTGAGAATCAGGTTGGTTCGAAGGTCTCGTGGGGTGCATCTTCGTCGATGGAGGGTCGGCTATCATCTTACTCTGTTCCGGCGATTGGTACGGCGGCTGAAGCTCCCTTTCTGGTCAAGGATGTGAACGAAGGCGTTACGTGGAGAGAGATTGTTACTAAAGGGAAATTAAAAGCCTTTAATGAGGCTTTTAAAGCTAAATTTCCAACTCCACCGGTTGTCCCTGAATCTTCTCAAAACCGTTCAGAGGCTATTAATGGAGAAGTGAATGGGGCCAAGCTGTTTTCGGTTGAGGACTCTTTATTGGGAGAATTATGTGCTGCAAAATTTGGGGAGGTGAATGAGAAGCCGTTGGATTGTTTTAGTGGTTTGCCAAGGAATGGGATGAATGGGCCTTTAGCTGATAATGGGCCTTTTATGGATGAAGATCTTCCAAGTGAAACTCCCATTGGGTCTGTTGAATATCACTCCAACAATTTCGAGTCCTTGATGGATCATATTAAGCCCATTGTTGATGCTTCTGAGAATGGGCTTTCGGTGAAGAAGGAAGGGAAAAAACAAGGCCAAGGGTATCAATGGAAGAAACGTGCTCGTGCGGGGTTTGTTCCAGCCGGTCTGAATCTTTCAGTGCTCGAGGAATTTAACAAGCGGAAGAATGGACCTATTTTATTTTCGCCAGAAAATTTGAAGCGTCCGCGAATTGAGTCCAATGAGTGTAATCAGGCGGGGACTGCAGAGCAGCCCCGCCCGAAACCATGAAAATATTGTGTTGGAATGTCCGTGGTCTAGGGAGCCCATGGGCATTCCGAAATGTTAGCGACGAGATAGGTCGCCTTAGTCCCCAACTATGTTTTATTTCTGAGACTAAATGTTCTTCGTTCGTTTTGAATAAATTGAAGCTGCGTTTGAATTATTCTGGATGCTTTATTGTTAATCGAGTTGGTTTGAGTGGGGGTTTGTGCCTAATGTGGAAAAATGATGTTGACGTGTCTATACGAAGTTTTTCGATCCATCATATTGATGCTTTTATTGTCTGGAATAATATTGGATGGAGGTTTACCGGAATCTACGGTCAGCCTGATGCTAATTTGCGTACCCATACTTGGAATTTGATTCGTAGACTCCAAAACAATGATGCCACCCCGTGGGTTCTTGGGGGGGATTTTAATGAGATACTGTGGGATCGTGAGAAATCAGGTGGGGCAATTCGTGATCAACGCCTTATTCAGAATTTTCGTGAGACATTGGATGATTGTGGTTTGATGGATTTGGGGTTCAGTGGTGATAAATTCACATGGTGTAATCGCCGCCAATCAGGGGACCAAATGTTTCTTCGTCTTGATCGCTTTTTGGCAAATGAGGGCTTTCTTTCTCTTTGGCCGCATTGCAATGTTATTAATCGGGATTGGGCTAAGTCAGATCATCGGCCAGTAGAACTCTGTGTACAAGGCAATGCTGTCAGGCATCAGTGCAGGAAGGTGAATCGCACCTTTAAGTTTGAGGAATGTTGGACTCAGGACGACGATTGCCGTAAGATTATTGCTGATAGTGGTCGTTGGTCTGGTCAAGATGGTAATGTGGTGGAACTTCATCATAGTCTCCGTAAGTGTGCTTCGGCTTTAGGAAGATGGGGTCAAAGAAAGTTATATGCGAGGAAGGAAAATCTATGGAAGATTAAGAATTTGATAAAAATGGAGTATGATAGGCCGGTGCCTATTGATTTTGCGAAGATTCATCATTTTGAACGACAGTTGGATGACCTCTTGCTAGAAGAAGAAATGTATTGGAAGCAAAGATCAAGAGAGAATTGGTTGAAGTGGGGAGATCGCAATACCAAGTGGTTCCATCAGCGGGCTTCGGCAAGAAGGAGGCGTAATGAGATTCGGGGTGTGGAGGATGCGAATGGGTTGTGGCAGGAGGGGGATGCTGAGATTCATTCTGTTTTTGAATCCTACTTTAAAGATATTTTCTGTACCCGAAATCCTTCTGTAGAGGATTTGGGGAGGGTTCTGCATCATATCCCACGACGTGTTACTCCAGCGATGAGTCAAGCTCTAACTGCTGGTTTCTCAAGAGAGGAGGTGGAAAAGGCGATTAAGGGCTTTCATCCTACTAAGGCTCCGGGTCCGGATGGATTCCCAGCTCTCTTTTATCAGAAATATTGGGAGATTGTGGGGGCCCAAACGGTGGACAATTGTCTGGATATTCTAAATCGGAAGCGCTCAATAAAGGAGTGGAATCATACAAATTTGGTTCTCATTCCAAAGAAACATCAATCGAGGTTAGTATCTGATTACCGACCTATTAGCCTGTGTAATGTTTCCTATAAAATTGTTACAAAGGTTATTGCAAATCGGTTGAAGAATGTTTTGAACTCGGTCATTGATGAATGTCAATCAGCGTTTATTCCGGGTAGGTCTATTTCGGATAACATGATAATTGGTCAAGAAACCTTGCATTTTTTGAATTCCAAGAGGAAAGGGAAAACTGGTTTTGCTGCATTGAAATTGGATATGAGCAAAGCATATGACAGGGTGGAATGGCGATATTTGGGTGCTGTCATGGAGAAACTTGGGTTTCCTGGTGAGTGGATTGAGTTGATTATGGATTGTATTTCTACAGCCTCGTTTTCTATCATTGTTAATGGACAAGCAAGGGGTAGATTTGAGGCATCTAGAGGCCTGCGTCAAGGGGATCCTTTATCTCCGTATCTCTTCCTGCTCTGTACCGAAGGTTTAGCGTCGTTGTTAGCTACATCAATGAATCGCGACTTGGCAGGGATTTCTATTGCTCGTTCGGCTCCGAAAGTGTCTCATTTATTTTTTGCAGACGATAGCCTCATTTTTCTGAAGGCCAAGGCTTATGAATTTGGGCATTTTCGGTCCATTATGTTAGATTATGAGCGTGCTTCAGGTCAATGTATTAACCTGGACAAATCAATGGTTTGTTTCTCTAAAAATGTGCCTGTTGATACTGGAGCTTACCTTGGTTCTATCCTTCAGATGAAAGTGGTGACGTGTCTAGGCTCTTACTTGGGTATGCCATCAGCATTCCACAGAGGTAAATGCAAGGAGTTCAAATGTGTGCTGGACAGAGTTTGGTCAAAATTACAAGGGTGGAAACAAAGCTTCTTCTCAACTGGGGGAAAGGAGGTTCTTATTAAGAGTGTCGTCCAAGCTATTCCCACATATGCTATGGGATGTTTTCGACTTCCTAAGGGGATCTTGTCCAAAATTTCTGCATTATGTGCAAAGTTTTGGTGGGGTACAACGGAACAGAAACGTCGTATCCACTGGTGTAAGTGGGGAGAGTTGTGTAAACCAAAGGAGATTGGTGGGTTGAATTTTAGGGATTTGGAAGTCTTTAACCAAGCTTTGTTGGCTAAGCAGGCTTGGAGAGTCTTCCACAATCCAAATTCTACTGTTGCTAGAATTCTAAAGGGACGATATTTTCCATCGTCAACCCTATTAGACGTCGAGGTACGATCTAACTCTTCTTATTTTTGGAAAGGGTTCATGTGGGGGGTGGAACTTTTAAAGGTGGGTCTTCGGAAGAATATTGGTGATGGGCGATCTATCAAGCTAGTCCTTGACCCTTGGCTTCCTCGGCCTCACACATTTAGGGTATTAGGACAGAAAGGGGATCAGGTAGATATGATGGTTTCTGATTATATCACCCCAACGGGAAGTTGGGATGTGGATAAGCTTCGTTTGGATTTATGGGAGGTTGATGTACAGGAGATCCTTCGTATTCCAACTAGCCGACAAGCACCTGATTCATGGATCTGGCATTATGACAAGCATGGGGTATATTCTGTTAAGAGTGGGTATAAATTGGGTATGCTCTTGAAATGTGAGGCTTCGCCATCTTGTAGGGATAAAGAACGCAAATGGTGGACTCGGCTGTGGAAACTGCAACTACCAACAAAAATTAAACTGTTTGTCTGGAGATCTTTCCAAGGTTGCATCCCGTGTGCTGTCAACTTGGGAAGGCATCATGTCCCAGGTGATGGGGTATGCTCGTTGTGCTTGGAGGTACCTGAAACATCAGACCACGCACTTTTTCAGTGTCATAGAGCAAAGGATATATGGACAAGGTTGGATGTGGGAGGCCAAATTGGTTGGGATAGGGACATGGACATTAAAGATAAATGGATCCATTTAGCGGACTCTGTTACGGATACAGTTTTAGAGCGACTTTGTGTTGGGTGTTGGGCTATCTGGAATGATCGTAATAACACCATTCATAATCATCCTGTTCCCCCTGTTAATGCTCGTTGTGAATGGATTGATGATTATTTGTATGATTTTAAGACGGCCAATCCGCGTATTGGTCGGAAGGCTCAGTCGATCCAAGATATTAACAGGTTGATTGCTCAAGGCCAAGGATACATAATGCATGTGGATGCGGCATGGGACGTGGTGAATAAGAAATGCGCTATTGGTGTGGTGCTTCGTGACCATAAGGGCCAGTTGAAACAAGTAATGCATAAAAGATTTCCTATTTTTTCATCTCCTTTGTGTGCTGAGGCTGTTGCAGTGCTTGAGGGTCTTAAGCTTGCTCGTCAGAATGATGTCAAAAGTTTGACACTGTTTTCTGACTCTTTAGCCTTGATATCAGTTCTTCTGCAGCAGAAGCAGCCTGAGTCGGATTGTGCAACGGTCTGTTGGGATATAAATCTTTTGGGCGGTTCATTCGAGCAAATTATTTATTGTCATGTCAATCGTAATTATAATTCATTAGCACATGAATTAGCCCAAGTGGGTTTGTCGCTTTCTACACGTTTGTGGTCGTCGAACTTTCCTGGTTGGATTGTTCAACAAGCTCAATGTGAGCTTCAGTATTTTGTAACCCTTAGGGGAAGTCTTTCGAGTTAATATGATGTCTATTTGTTTTCAAAAAAAAAAAAAAAAAAAAAAAAGAATTATAGTGTTACAAAAGATTTTGATTTCCTCACAAATAAGGATTTAAGAAGATATACGTAGTATATTATCATTTTATTATGACTAAATAGAAAGTCTAAAAATATTCTAAATACATCAACATATGTACATGGTAGATTCTTAGACTAAAAAACAAAAATATTCTAAATACATCAACATATGTACCTCAGAGGTATATTTGTTGAATTTGATCCTTCCTTCGGGCCCGTTTGGTTTAAGGTTTTATAGATGCCTGGGAATACATGATGCCTGGGAATACTATGCCTGGGAATAAGATTGCTGAGAATCAAAGATAACTGTGTTTGGTTGTGCATGAGAATGTCATCCGGATTTTATGAGAACAAATTATGTCTGTATTTATTTTTTAGAATTAATCTGGTAAACTTTATGTAATTTTAATAAATTAATCAATAAAATAATCAAAATTAGTTCAAACTATTAATAAAAATTAATGAAATAATAATCATGAAATAATATTAATGGGATAAACTATGTTAATTTAACAACTTAAAATTATTTAATTAATTGTTTAATAAATATTTTTAACTACAATAATTTAATATATTGTATCCATAAAAATTAATTAGATAACTTTTCAAAAAAAAATTAATTAGATAAATATTTAATAATAATATAATTATATATTTATTATAAGGAAATCCAAAAAAAGTAATTAATGGATTATAAATAATCGATAAGTAATTAATTATAATTATTGAAAAAATAATTTTTATACTAAATTAATTTAAATGATTTTAATTCAATAATTAAATATATTTTCGATAATATTAACTAATTAATTATAATTTTAGTAATATGTAATTACCATCCCTACAATAAAATTGGACTAAGTATTTGTTTAAAAGTCCTAAAAAAAGTATTTACTTAAAAAAATTGAAATTATTGACAAACTATTATTTAATCTAATTAAATAATATATTATATTATTTTTAATTTAGTATCCATTAGTTAATTAATTAACTATATTCAAAATAAAATTGCATATAAAAATAACAAAGAAGAGATGGGAAAAGAGAAAACTCATGCTTTTACAAGGGCATAGAAAACCCTTGCTTATGGGCATAAATGATGCCTGGGAATGAGTTATTTCCTGGGCCCACCACAGAAATCTTGAAACAAACAAGGGTATTATAAACCCTTGCCCATTCCCATCTCCAGAAACCTTGTACCAAACGGGCCCTAAAGGATATCATTCGACAATGAATATTGATATATATGCCCACAACTTATCTATAAAAAATTCCTAAATATAGCCACTTATTGTATCATACCCCCAACCATAGTATTCCGTGCATATCATTTCCAAATATATTCATAATAGGTTGCAATATATTTATATCATTTTCAAATATACCATATACATTTGGAGTAGTTAATAACAAATATAAATATATTGTTAGTTTTAAGTTAAAAATTTTCCCAACTAAAACTATCGGATTTTGCAGGATTTCAGGGAGATGAGAGTTAAATTACTTATTTATCTTTGTCATATTTTAATTTTCTATTAATAACTTAAATTAAAAGCCTATATTAGTAAATTCTTTTACTTTCTTTTCTTTTCCAATTACCATCAAAACACAAAATTTTAAATACATTCATTCTAAATCTTTCTTGTTTCAAACAAGACAAAGAATTTTAAATCATTTCTCGAATTTCAAATCACATGATTTAAAATCATTTCTTAAACTTTCCTACTTCCAAACAAAGGGTAAATTCCTCTATGTTCTTCACCCCTCCATATTCCTCTTTCTCTCTCCCACTATAATTAGTTCTCTCCCTCGTTACATTCACACTCTCTTATTTATGTTTATCAAACTAAATAGTGTAGCATACATAAGACCCCTCCAAATTCTTCTTCTCTCCCATTATAATTAGTATTTTCTCTCCCTCATTACATTCACGTTTGTTTTCTTTATGTCAAGTTATATTTATATGTTTATTAAACTAAAAAATAAATTACGAATAGTCATATAAATAACATAATTATAAAAACAAAATTACTTCTTCACATTTGTGAAGGGTTAAAATGGTTGCATCATCAATATTTGCAAATGTTAATTAAATTAAATTATAAATATAATTATAATTTATAAATATAAAGTGCAAGTATGGTACACTATTAGTGCAAGTTTTTTATCCCTCGGCTGCTTCAGAGGATTAAATTATAAATAGTTAATTATAATTATAAATGTTTATTAAACGTTTCAAATTCCATAACCAAGAAGTGAGTTATCCATTGTAACATACATATTTCATTCTCTATAAATAGTTGCATCACTTGGGATGCAATTGATAAACAAAGATCATTGGTTTCTAATTATGACAAATTTAGAATTGATTTATTTTAGAGGTATGTGTCTTTGAAGATTTTAAATTGTTGCAATTGCATTTTTTTTTTGTTGTCATTCGATTATATTTGTAAGATTATAACTTTAATCTTAAATATTTAATAATTGCAGGTGTCATGGAGAATATGTTAGTACACGATTTGGAACCTTTCCAGACTAATTGGAGTTTGAAAGCAAGTGTTGTTCGTAAAGGTATTATTGAGAAACATCAAACTAAAAAGGGAAAGCTTTTAAAGGTATTGAAACTCATTGTCATGGATGAAGAGGTAACGATAAGTTTCTTATCTTTATTTTAATTTAATGTAAATATTCATTATTTTTTACAGGACTTTTTAATGTTTATCACAATAATATCATTATATTATATGTTTTACGAATATATACAAATATTTATATTAGCTTTCGTAAATATATACAAATATTTTTTTCATATAAATTATTATATATTTTAGCTTCCATTGAAATATTCCTTTAAATATTATAGAAATGGTAATATTTAATTAAATTATTTCATTTTTTTTAGGGAACAAAGATTCAAATTACTCTATACAGTGATTTAATTAAAAGATTTAATGACATTGTAAAGAAGGGCAAAGTCTATATCATTCAGAATGGAAAAATTAGTACAATGAATCGTAGATATCTAAACATCCATGATGAGTTTGAGATTACTTTCACAAGTAGTAGTGAAATCGAAGAGATCGGGAATATTTCTTTTGGTACTAAAAAGAGTAATCATATGGATTTTACTTCTATCAACAACAATTTCAACCCTAAAGTCTTTGGTAAGCATTTTTTTTTCATATTACAAAAAAAAAAAAAAACAAATTAGTTTCATTCTTAGATTTCCTTTCTTTAACTTTCAATTGTTTGTAGATATTGTTGGAGTTGTAATAAGTGTAAAACCAACGACTCTTATAAAATCTCGAAATTTGAAAGAACATTTTACCAAGAAGCGTGACATATTTCTTCTTGATAAGAGGTAATTTTTTCTTTAGAAGTTAATCAAATAAAATTATCTTATTCATATATCTTATAATCTTTTTTATAACATGCGTAGTTCAAATGCCATGAAGCTAACAATGTGGGCAGATTTAGCCAAACATGAAGGAGGAATTTTAGAAAAAGACAATAAAGAATGTCAAATAATTGTTGTCTCTAATGTTAAGGTTGTTGAATATACCTGGTATATATGATATCCATATTACTCCATTAGTTTTAGTCAACCCATAATTGTAGTTATTCTTCCCCATGACTCTCTCTCTCCCTTAGGAATAGCCATGAGACTTTCACTCTCTTCTATTTTGAGTATTTTGAAGTTGTAACCTACCCCATTGCATTAGTATAAATAGGGATTGTATGAAGTATGAAAAACACACACTTGAATGAAAAAAAAAACATTTGCTCTCTTTTCTCCCTACCTTTGCTCTCTCAATTTCTCTCTTAGTGTTCTTATTTGTTCTTCACGTTTTATAATACGTTTTCAGCACGAGTCTCTGTCATTTTTGTTCAGTTGAAGGTATGATTCATTTTTATTAGTTACAATTGTCTTTGGTACGTTTCACATATACAATGTATATGTTATATATACCTCATATATACACTGTGTATTGAACGTTGACAACATATATTTTATGCAAGATTAGCATGTTCTTCATTATTGTTCATACTATATGAGATTAGTAAGTATCATGTTTGTTTATGACGATATTAACATCGTGATTCTATATTTGTCAATAATATTTATGATATTTATATTGTCCAAATAATTGAGATATTGAGAGTATGTTATATCCTAATTATTTTTGTAATAATCTAAAATGTATGATGCATATTCATTGAACATGATGCACATATATACCCCTATATATATCGCATTTTTTAATCATATACATCTTCTAAAATTGTTCATTTTGCTAATCAGCTAATGTATATTGATCTCGTTATATCATGTGTATTATTTGTCCAGTATAATTTTCACATGATCATTTGTATACTTTATATCATGTGTAATTAATATATATATATATATATATATATATATATATATATATATATATTGTACATATTTGATATACTATCACAAATCCTTTATGTACAGAACATGTTATATATGTTGTAATATATCTTATATGTAACGCCCCACGTTTCGGAATCGAGTCGTTTTGGAATTTATTGGGCGTTCTTGTTCTAATTTGGAAAATTAGAATTAGAATTTAGCCTTGGTCGTTAAACTAAATTTCTAAAATTTAGGGGAAAGAGATTTTTAATTAAATCTTTAAACTTCCTAAAGTTAGAGGTTTAATATTTGATATTTATTTTAAATATCAAAAGACCCAAACTCTTCCTAAACAGTTTAAATCCCGAATTCTTTAGGAGCTAAGATTTGGATTAAAATTCAAATTGACATTTTAAAGTCGAATCTTAGATAATCCTAATTCCTTTTTAAATTGGGTCTTCAATTCTTAGGGTTTTATTTAAGGAAAAGAGAAAAGAAAAAGGAAGGAAACCCTAAAAGAAAAGCATCTCTTTTTTCCCTCTCTTCTTCTTCTCGTGAGGCAGGTTGGTCGCCAGCCGCAGGGCCTCCCTCTCAGCCGTGTGTTGCGCCGCCGCCAGCCCCTTCTCCGGCGTCTTTCCCCCGCGAGCTCTCCCCGTGGGTTCTCTCTTTCGTTCGCGCCGCCGCCGTCATCAAGGTCGAGCCGTGGGTCGCGCGTCTTTCTCTCTTTGCGCGTCTCTCTCCCACGAATCTCCCTCTCTCTCAGTTTCTGGTTCGTGTGGAAGCCGCCGACGCCCAAGCCTGCCGCTGCCGGAGCTTGTGCAGCGCCGTCATCGCGTGAGTCCTCTTTTCCGTGCCGTTTTTCAGCAAGAAACCTCGTGGGTAAGTCTCAAACTCACTCATGTGTATTCGTTAAGGCCCGATCTAACTCCTTCTTGCTCGTATTGGTTAGATCTTGCGCGGTCAGCAGCTTGGAGTCTCCTTTCCTTGCGTTTTCGTTGCTGTCCAGCAGCGTCATTGGGCGTTTCCGGCGTCAGTTAGCGTGTCCGGTAAGTTTTGGCCCTTACCCATTCTTGTTTGGAGCCTTTGGTAGAATGCCCATTCGTTTTAGGTGCTGAAAGCTAAATTGTGTTCAATATTCTGATCTGCAGCGCCGTCTAGGTGTTCGATTAAGTTCGAAACACTTCAACTTGGGTACCCACTGCTCAAAGAGCGTTCTAGCTCATTGGTTGTGGTTGGTGTAACCCGTCTGGCGCAGAAGCGGGTCCGTTTGGGTAAGTTTCCTAGATGTCCCTTTGCTTTTAGCGTTAAGGGTTGCTGCCCAATAGTTATCCAAGCCTTAAACCATGTTTTAATCGGTACCCATTCGTTATCGACCTTATAATTGCAGGATTTAAGTGTGTTCGGTTGCTATTCATCGAGCATTTGATCTCAAAGATCGTGTTCAGTGAGTACCCACAACTCGAAAGACCTTGATTTTGGTTACCCATAACCCGGTGACTTAGGATCTTGGTTGTTGGGTCGTTTCGAACACAAGTCGGCTTGTCTCAAGGTTGTTTGAGCACTAAGCGGTAAATTCCAGCACCCTTTACCTTTCTTTATTAAGTCTCTTGGGTGTTGTTCATCAATTCATAACCGTTAGAAGTCGTTGCTTGTAGTTTGAGCTCTTTTAGGCTCTTCCGGTTGAGAATCAAGTGGTTTCGGTAAGTAACCCATTTTCTAAGCATTCTTTAGTTCTATCATTAGGTTCTTAAGCTTGGTTTTGACTCGTAGTATTTATCCTGATGGTTAGGAGCTTTGTTGGCCTGTTTAGGAGCGCCTTATAGGTAAGTAGTTCTTACTTGTTGGAGTCTGCTTGACTGTGTGATGCATGCTAAATGTTTACTCGCTTTATAATTACTCTTATGTTTCTTGCTTCTCTGAGTATACGTATATATGTATGTTACCGTTGAAAAGCATGACTGTTGTTGCGTGTTGATTGGTTGTAAGCATGTTGGTTTGTTGCATATGAGTTAAGCATGGACGAGAGCATGTGTAGTTTCATGTGTAATGCTTAGTGGGCATAATTCATGAGTCTAGAAGCATGTTGCAGGGCATATGCATTCTAGTGGATGTGAGATATAGGTCAGGGACCTAAAGTGTGAAAGAAAGGAAAGTTGGGTGAGTGTCAGTGCACCTCGGGTACAAATGGTCGAGGGGTGGCACGTCACCATTGGTTAAGAGGAGCATCGAGGCCTTGGGTACAAATGGTCAAGGGTCGGTGTGATGAGTCTAGAAAGCATGTGTTGGGCGCCTGGGAAAGGGCCAATACTTTGCTAAGTCATCGGTGCGCCTAGGGTACAAATGGTCAAGGGGCGATGCACAGTTTGAGGCCTTGGGTACAAATGGTCAAGGGTCGAACGCCGAGCTCCGTAGAGAGCGTTGTAGCCCTGGGTACAAATGGTCAGGGGACAGTGCGACTCGAAGGATCAGTCTTGGAGAGCCATGTGAGGGCTAAATACGAGTGTTGAGTGAGCTCGTGGAGCTTGAGTGGTTAGTAAGTTGCATGGTGATGCATGAGTATGGCTTAGGAGAGTCATTTGTTTTTACTAGCATTATGAACATGATATTATTTTACCGTTTTTAAAGGCATGTTGTTTGCGCATGAAAAGCATGTTGGTTGTTTGTTGTTTGATGACTTCTCAAGTAGGGGCTGCTTACTAGTACCTTAGTGTACTAACCCCCTCCTCTCCCTCTAACTACCAGATTTTGCAGGTTATGAGGACTGTGTGGACCATGGTGATGCAGAGGAGGTGTTCGAGGAATGACCATAGCTAGTTGCGCTATTTTCATTTTACTTTCATGTTAGATTGCTTGTTGTTTAACTTGGATAGGGTAGTAATGACTTCATTGGTTGGACAGTTGTTGTCCTGATAGGCTTACATCTGGTTGCTTTCGTTTTACTCCAGAGTTAGTTGTTGTTGTTTAAAGGAGAGTCATCTATTTTTTTTAGTGGATAACCATTAAGCTTGTCTGAATGAATTAATGTTATCAGCTCCGTTATAGTTGTGTTTCTGGTTAGTTAGTAGTTGTTGATGTGTGGCCTGTCTGGCTGTCAGTTCTGTGGAGTTCTGCTGTGTTGTAGGATGGTGGAGTTGTTGATCCAAGTTAATTAGAAGTGCTTCATTGCTTAACAGGTTAAAGAAAATTTTGGGTTAGTCCAATGTACGTCGTTGTGCTGCCGAAATTTTCGGTGCTCACGGTTTGTTTTGGTCTAGGAGTTAGTAATGTCGCTGGGTTAGCTTTTAAAATCCTGGGGCGTTACATTATATAAACATTTCAATATGTTGTTTACCTACCATGTTTTTAGAAAGCATATATGAGATATTTTTTTGTGTAATGATTAGAGTTGAGTCTCTTAATATCAAAGTCAATATATGATTTTTCACGAATATTCAATGTTAAAATTTATTTGGGATCATATATACATTTGAATATTTTTTTTTTATGTTGATTAACTTTTGAAATTCATGGTAGACACATGCATTAGTTTAAATCCTCCTATGACAGAGTTTGCAAGACTTATATAGTAGTTTTTTTTTTTTTTTTTTTTTTTTTTTTTTTTTTTGAAAAAGACTTATATAGTAGTTAATTGCTCTTTCTAAAGTTAATTTGATGTTATGCACACGAAGTTGCATAAAAATGCCCATTTTGATTTAATGCACCTGAAGTTGCATAATTTCAAATCAAGAAGTACCCGTGATTAAATGTACCCCTATAGTTGCAAAAGTTTAAATTAAGAAATGCTCAATTTAATTAAATGCACTTGTAGTTGCTTAATTTTAATCAATAAGTGATTTTAAACAAGTGAGCATATGTTAAGAATAATGTTGTTTATCTTTCTTTTCAATTATAGAATATTCTCCTGTAGTAGAAGTATTGAGAAAGAAAGTTTTAAATATTGTAATGAGCAAACACCATGTCTTATTGAGATTAAAGCAATCAAATGAGCATTTGATGAAAAATCATGAATCTCAACCAATCGTTTCAATATCATTCCCTGAAGTGAATATTATAATATCGAATAATTATGGTCAATGTCGAGATCATGATCAATAATCAATAATAAAGGAAGAAGCAATTACTCATCTAGTGGTCATCGTGGACCATCTGGAAAACCAAACATATATGGTTACTAAAAGAAAATGTTTCATATTTTAGAGCATTAATTCTGTACCTGTTGTACGAAAATTGAAACCATGTGTGAAAGTAAACTTTTGAAATCTCCTGAAGAGATAATTAATCTTGGTAATATGAAATAGATATTGAAAATCTCATTAAATCTCCAGAAGAGAAAATGGTCATTAAATGAGCAACAAATATTATATTAGATTATGTGAATATTGTTTTATTTAATGTTTAATTTATCTTTATTTATTAAGTTCGATTTTATATTCAATTTCTTTTTTCTGGGGCTCACTATGTGTTATTTTATTTTCCTGAAGAAACATGAATATTTCACATATTATGGTTGACTCCAAGATGAACAATGAAGATTTATGCTTGGCAGATACCGCAACAACACACATTATCCTTGTAACACCCCAGGTTTTTCAACCTCTAGCCTAGAGACGCTACTACAACTCTAAACCCTTAGCTAGGAATCTGAACCACTTTAAAACCGAGCGTACCGAAAATTTCGACAGCATAACGGCGTAAAATGGCCTGAACCAATCTTCACAACACCTGATAAAGTCATTTTAACACTGCTAATCATGCATAAGCCAAACTCCACCAAACTGCAGTCAGATTTCACAACCTATCTCCTTCTAGACGAGACAGAAACTCGCAACAACATACAATAACCAAAAACCATGCAGCGGAATCATAAAGACATTCTATTAACAAAGGAGCTAGTCCACTCAAACTATCCACTCTAGTTTATAAACTCCAAAACAAGCCATTCCCCAGCTAACTTATTACAACACTAGGAAAACATATCAACACGGAAACTAACACACTAGGAATCTTTCCTCGCAGTTCTCCTCCTCGCCACCAAGGTCCGGATCATCCTCGATACCTGCAACATCTAAAATGTTTGGGGGAAGGTGGGGAAGGGGGTATCAGTACAACCGTGGTACTGGTAAGCAGCTCACACTTACCAAACCACAAACAAACAACCAATACAAACATCATACTCGGCACACGCATCCAACATGCTTTCACAACCACGAACAAGCATCATGCTTATGCAACCACAAATATCCAACAGGCTATTAAGTCATACACTAGCAATATGCCTAAAACCACAAACTTGTGCAAATGCAACACACACTATGCAACACACGCACTAGACTCCACATGATTTCCGCGTCATGCTCCGCTAACTACATGATTTCTGCGTCATGCTCCGCTACACATGAATTCCGCGCCATGTGATGCGCTACTTACATGATTTCCGCGTCATGGCTACACATGAATTCCGCACCATGTGCTGTGCTACTTACATGATTTCCGCGTCATGCTCCGCACCTACCCCACATGAATTCCGCGCCATGTGTTGTGCCTCTTACGTGATTTCCGCGTCACGCTCCGCACTCACAACCCACGTGATTTCCGCATCACGCTCCGCTACACATGAATTCCGCACCATGTGCTGTGCCTCACACCCGACTCATGCTACACATCCCCCATGCAACATGCAAGCCAGACTCAACATGCTTGACTGAACAGTCACTAAGCCTAAGACAAGTACCTATCATGCTTGTACTTCTTAAGCGTACACGTCTCAAGCAATGCAATAAACACAATCCAAGTTTAACATAACAATTACAATGTTCACAAGTGTATACATAACATTTCATTCTCAGCATATATATAAGGAAAGCGGATAACAAACAAACATGCTTCAGGCAGTCAAACAAGTTTAGTAAGTAGAAACTACTTACCGAAGACTTTTACAAACCAACGCTAGCTGGATTGGCACGACACGCTCCGAAAACGAGCTTTCGGCTACAAACAAGCTACCAACTATTAAAGGAAGTCTATACTAAAGAAAAGCACCCTAAAAACATGCTGCTAAGGGCGAGACCGAACCAATAACGGTTTGTTTTCCTTGCTGGACAACATCTAAACATAACCCGAATTGAGAACCCAACACCATTAAACCATGGGCAACCACGTTTAAAGCGTTACGGGCGGTGGGTATTTGTTAGTTGACGATATTAAGGCTATTCAGCCACTGGACAGCAAGCAACAACCACCAAAAACGCACGAACGACATTCTACAGGCTCCTAAAGCTCAGGCAATGCACTTAAGGCCTCGATAACTAATGAGACTTGGCTTAGCATGATTTTTAAGCTACGGACAACAAGTAAAAGCTCACTTAAACCATGCTTTAAGAACCTATTAAGGGTCGGGCCAAGCTATATAGAAGAAGAGATTAAATGGGCATTGATGAACTATAAGAATTTAACCAAAATAGCCATGATACCTCATTTAAAAACATAAACTATGACCTTTAACGATTGGGGCGACACTTAAGAGCCTAGATATGCAATGAGCATCAACTAACACATGCTTCTAAGGCTTGAATAACTATTGGGCAGTGATCTAAAACATGTTTTAAAGCTAGAATAACTAAAGGGGCAGCAAGAAACCTTACCAAACGGACTCGATTTCACGAAAGGCGGGTTATTCTAACCTCTAACAACGTGTTAGAATGCTCCTTGGGCAATGGGTATCCAAGCTGAAGTGTTTCGAACCTTATCGAACGCTTAGACGGCGCTGCAGATCAGAACATTGAACACAATTAAACCTTTCAGCACCAAAAACTAATGGGTAATCAAATTTAAGCTTCAACCAAGAGTGGGTAAAGCATAAACTTACCACCTGGAGCGACCCAAGGCCAAACGACACTGAAAACAGCCAAGAACACTGCTGGACAGAGGCGGAATCGGCTGAAACGAGGTCGACGAGACTCCGAATCGCCAAGCACGCGAGATCTAACAACACCAAATCCATAGGAACTTAGATCAAGCCTTAAACCACATGAAAAAGGAAAGGAAAGAGGCTTACCCACTAGTTCTAAGGCTGAAACGCGAAGAAGACGGGGCTTCAAGGTGCTGTCCGCGCAAGATCTATTCAATACGGACAAGGAGGAGTTAGATTGGGCCTTAAATCACCTAGATTGAGGGGAACAAGACTTACCCACAAGGTTTTCTTGCTGAAAACGGAAGGAGAAGAGAGAGATTCGAATCTTGAACCCACGAAACAGAGAGAACAGGCGCGCGACTGCAAGGGAAAACGGCGGCAGCGACTGAGCTAGGCGGCGGCGCTGCAAGCGGCGGCACGAGCTATCCGCGAGAGAGAGAGGGAGAGTTCGCGGATGGAGGTGGCGCGAAGAGAGAGAGAGACGGCTCGAACTGGGGCAGCGGCTCAACAACGGCGGCAGAACGCGAGCTCGAGCAGCGGCAGCGACACCCACGAGCAGGGAGGCGACGACGGTTGAACGGCTTCAGGCGGCGACACTCACAAGGGGGCTGCACGCGCATGAGAGAAAGAGAGATGGAGAGGGAGAGACTTAGGGCTTTTTTTCCTTCTTTCTATTTTTGAATACCTTTATCTTTTTCCTTAATAACAAAAAGCCCTAAAAATAACCATTCATTCAACCAAAACCCAAAAATCAGCGTATAATTTAAATTATAACGCTTACGCTTCTAAACCAACTCAGACCAAGTCTAACCAACTTTAGGGAGGGATTTGTATTTAATAACGTTAAATACCCAAACACTTTGGTTTAAAATTAAACCCCTATGTTCAAGCCAAAATAGAATTTAATTTTCTTTCAACTCTAAACTCGGGACTTAAATTCACCCAAAGCGCACGGGGCGTTACATTCTCCCCACCTTAAAAGCTTTCGTCCTCGAAAGACTCCAGCTTGAGCAACTCAAGAAACCAGGCTCAAACTTCACTCTTTACCTCCAGGTAGCTTCTTCTGCTCTATGGTTCACCCATAGCACTTCCACCAAAACCACGATCTTGCTTCTCGAAACCTTTGCTTCCTCGACTAAGACCTTGACAGACTACTTCACCACATACGCCAAGCCTTCGATCAACGACAAGGGTTCAGGATTCACACATGCGAAGGATCGTGCACATATTTACGCAACATGGGCACACAGAACACGTCATGCCTAGTCGACATGGCCGGTGATAACGCCAACCTGTAAGCAACAAGCTCGATGCGCTCCAAGACCTTTTGTGGTCCAATGCACCCAGGCTATGCTTCTTATAACAAGCGAAGAACCCTTTTCGACAACACCATGAGCCTGAACACACGATCACCCAAAACTGAACTCCAGAACTCGAAAGTGCTCGCCTAACCACACTGGTGAATTGGCCTTGACTCCAACTCACGCTTCACAAGGCATTTAACACCAGAGGCTTTCGCTCATCAAACCAATTTCCTCTAGGATTCCAAAGCTCAAAACTAAGACACGAGGAGTAGGTGATGTGTATGCATAGCAACAACTCTTGAGACGAGTCGTGTTGAACATACACAATTGAAGCAAAGCTTACTTACGAGCAACCTAACTTCACACCAAGAACTCAAACGGCCTAACAAGATTGAATCCAAACTCGATCTTGCACGACCTACAAGGAATTTCTATTCGCTATAGCTACTAACACCACATAGGTTGTCAATGCTAGCTTAAACCTTGAGCTAGACACTTAGAACCTACCATCAACGACTTAACCACGACTCCAATCTACAGGAAGCTTCATCAGCAACTTCACCAACTTTAAACCCACTTAGTTGGTAAGTTCAACCGCCAACTTCAAACAGGCATCACCGAAGAAGAAACGACTACTTCAAAACGGCTTCCGCTGCGCCAACTCACCTTTTCAAACCATCCTTCAAGAAAGGCTACGAGATCACACTAACTCCACTGTTGACACATCCTTATAACTGCATACCAAGGTAACTTCATCGTGACGACAACTGACGCTGCAGTCATGACTCGATACTGATTCTCAATATCACCTTGGCTTTGGTTGAGACCTTACTGCGTGAGGAAAATACTTGACTCTTGGGCTGAGAACAGACCAACACCATCAAGAGCATCGTCACGAGCAAGTCCACAAACCTTGAGACTTGATTCATGAAACCCAAGCAGCGGCAAGGCTATCTGTGAGTCCGAAGACATAACAGAAACTTGCAACGTTCAATCTTGGATTCTTAGGCATCCTTGGAATGACAATTCCTTGACCTTCAACTAGGGAGATTGGATACAAGCTATCCTAAGGAAACCTTCTGCTTAGCCCAAAGGAATTTCTCAACTCCTTAGGAACTAGGCAACACCAACAAAGCCTTGAAATGAACTAAAGAATAAAGAACCTAAGCACTTACGAAGCATCCATAAGAGTTGCAAAGCTATTTTAGCCCGAAGACCTCACAGCAAGCTTGCAATACTCAAACTTGATTTTGAAAACAACTTTGGAACGATAATTCCATGATCTCAACTTAAGAAGCTAGATCACAAATCCTATTCTCGGAAGATCTTTTTCCCCTTGAAACTAGCCTATACAAGGAGATTTAAATAACAAGGCACCAAACAAAAGGGATACCCTAACAATTCTAGCTTCAAGATTTGCTTCACAAACAAAGCCTCAAAATAAAGGAGCGACTCATGCATACACACAACACCCAACAGATATGCACGAGACAAGCATAAATCACAAGAAGAGAGATTTCAAGCCAAAGATTATAGATTTAAGGAGAGAAATCACTAACCTTGAGCGAGGGGTACACTGACTCCCCACCTTAGGAGCTTTCCTCATCATTAGAGTCATCGTCATCGTAAAGTTCTGGGTACTCTGCCTTGAGCTCCTCATCGGTGACACAGGGCCAGAACTCATCAGCGCACTCACGAGATCCTGATGGAGATCTTCTAACCTTCTGACTACGCACAGACGCTTCCTCTTCGTGCTTCTTCTTGGCATCAGATGACGTGCCAACCTCTTGGGACTGCTCTGTCCTTGGATGTCCCTATCCAACATCCGGGCGCTTGCCTGAGCTGCTGTGAACGTGGTTGGTCGACCCAGCCTGACCAAACCTCGAATTTCTGCGCAGAGCCCGTTAACGAATCAGTTGATCCTAATTTCCTCGGTGGCAACCAACTCCGGGACACGACAGGACAACTCTTCGAACCTCTTGACGTATTGCTCTACGGACAAAATCCCTTGAACAAGAGAGACAAATTCCGCTTCTAGCTCAACACCAGCAAAACAGCAGCAAAAATGGTCTCGCACCAGACCTTTGAACCCTGACCAGGAAATGGGGTTCTCCGGGCGATTCTTGGTTTGACCCACTACCTTCCACCAAGTGCGAGCGTAACCTTTAAGCATAAAGGCAGCTCCCTGGACTCGTTGTTGGGCATTAGCTCCAAGAAATCGAAATATCGCTTCCAACGCGGCAGTCCATTCTACAACTGCTTCAGAACTTTCCGAGCGTCCATCAAATGAAGGAGGCTTCGCCTTCACGAAACTCTTGATAAACTGCACCTCTTCGCCATGAGCAGGGGCTTCGTTAGCACCGACGTGCTGTAGGTTGTTCAGGATTGCATTGCCAAGCATCGCCTGCAATGCCTCTACTGCCAGCACAGGAGGCGCTAGGGGAGGGACATGAGGATTCGCCTCAGGATGTGAGTTAACCTCGGGAATGTCTGAAGGACCAGAACGTCCACTACCTTGACTGCTACTGGAACTCATCGCTGAAAGGAAACGATGAACTCGCTTAAAGAATTCTCCTAAGAACTAGAATATGAAGGTTAACCTCAACAAAGGCAATCGCCTAGATTAGAAGGCACGCGACATGCAAGGAGAAACATGCAACCTATCTAGGAACTATGGCAACATCCTATACCTACTACCATGCATCAAGCACGCAACAAAAACAAGCTATCTAACCACCTAAAGGGAGCATCCTAAGCCTAGCTTCTACCAAAACAGCCAAGGAAAACAATCATCATGCTCGAACAAGGCAAAGCAACTAACAAGCAAACAAACAAAACAATATCAGGCAGGCAGATAACTCATACATCCAAAAGTATATCAACAAACAATAAATAATGATGTTTCCATACCAGGTGATGGAGAGGAGAACGAGGACAACCTCTAACTCACACAAAACTAAACAACCTAGGCTATCTAGGTCAGTCTACAAGAACGTAATCGCTCTGATACCAACTGTAACGCCCCAGGTTTTTCAACCTTTAGCCTAGAGACGCTACTACAACTCTAAACCCTTAGCTAGGAATCTGAACCACTTTAAAACCGAGCGTACCGAAAATTTCGGCAGCATAACGACATAAAATGGCCTGAACCAATCTTCACAACACCTGATAAAGTCATTTTAACACTGCTAATAATGCATAAGCAAAACTCCACCAAACTGCAGTCAGATTTCACAACCTATCTCCTCTAGACGAGACAGAAACTCGCAACAACATACAATAACCAGAAACCATGCAGCGGAATCATAAAGAAATTCTATGAACAAAGGAGCTAGTCCACTAGCTATACATTTTATTAACTCAACCAAACTATCCACTCTAGTTTATAAACTCGAAAACAAGCCATTCCCCAGCTAACTTATTACAACACTAGGAAAACATATCAACACGGAAACTAACACACTAGGAATCTTTCCTCGCAGTTCTCCTCCTCGCCACCAAGGTCCGGATCATCCTCGATACCTGCAACATCTAAAATGTTTGGGGAAGGTGGGGAAGGGGGTATCAGTACAACCATGGTACTGGTAAGCAGCTCACACTTAGCAAACCGCAAACAAACAACCAATACAAACATCATGCTCGGCACACGCATCCAACATGCTTTCACAACCACGAACAAGCATCATGCTTATGCAACCACAAATATCCAACAGGCTATTAAGTCATACACTACTAATATGCCTAAAACCACAAACTTGTGCAAATGCAACACACACTATGCAACACATGCACTAGACTCCACATGATTTCCGCGTCATGCTCCGCTAACTACATGATTTCCGCGTCATGCTCCGCTACACATGAATTTCGCCCCATGTGCTGCGCTACTTACATGATTTCCGCGTCATGCTTCGCTACACATGAATTCCGCACCATGTGCTGTGCTACTTACATGATTTCCGCGTCATGCTCCGCACCTACCCCACATGAATTCCGCGCCATGTGTTGCGCCACTCTTACGTGATTTCCGCGTCACGCTCCGCACTCACAACCCACGTGATTTCCGCGTCACGCTCCGCTACACATGAATTCTGCACCATGTGTTGTGCCTCACACCCGACTCATGCTACACATCCCCCATGCAACATGCAAGCCAGACTCAACATGCTTGACTGAACAGTCACTAAGCCTAAGACAAGTACCTATCATGCTTGTACTTCTTAAGCATACACGTCTCAAGCAATGCATTAAACACAATCCAAGTTTAACATAACAATTACAATGTTCACAAGTGTATACATAACATTTCATTCTCATCATATATATAAGGAAAGCGGATAACAAACAAACATGCTTTAGGCAGTCACGCTCCCAAAACGAGCTTCCGGCTACAAACAAGCTACCAACTATTAAAGGAAGTCTATACTAAAGAAAAACACCCTAAAAACATGTTGCTAAGGGCGAGACCGAACCAATAACGATTTGTTTTCCTTGCTGGACAACATCTAAACATAACCCGAATTGAGAACCCAACACCATTAAACCATGGGCAACCACGTTTAAAGCGTTACGGGTGGTGGGTATTTGTTAGTTGACGATATTAAGGCTATTCAGCCATTGGAAAGCAAGCAACAACCACCAAAAACGCACAAACGACATTCTACAGGCTCCTAAAGCTCAGGCAATGCACTTAAGGCCTCGATAACTAATGAGACTTGGCTTAGCATGATTTTTAAGCTACGGACAACAAGTAAAAGCTCACTTAAACAATGCTTTAAGAACCTATTAAGGGTCGGGCCAAGCTATATAGAAGAAGAGATTAAATGGGCATTGATGAACTATAAGAATTTAACTAAAATAGCCATGATACCTCATTTAAAAACATAAACTATGACCTTTAACGATTGGGGCGACACTTAAGAGCCTAGATATGCAATGAACATCAACTAACACATGCTTCTAAGGCTTGAGTAACTATTGGGCAGTGATCTAAAACATGCTTTAAAGCTAGAACAACTAAAGGGGCAGCAAGAAACCTTACCAAACGGACTCGATTTCACGAAAGGCGGGTTATTCTAACCTCTAACAACGTGTTAGAATGCTCCTTGGGCAATGGGTATCCAAGCTGAAGTGTTTCGAACCTTATCGAACGCTTAGACGGCGCTGCAGATCAGAACATTGAACACAATTAAACCTTTCAGCACCAAAAACTAATGGGTAATCAAATTTAAGCTTCAACCAAGAGTGGGTAAAGCATAAACTTACCACCTGGAGCGACCCAAGGCCAAACGACACTGAAAACAGCCAAGAACACTGCTGGACAGAGGCGGAATCGGCTGAAACGAGGTCAACGAGACTCCGAATCGCCAAGCATGCGAGATCTAACAACACCAAATCCATAGGAACTTAGATCAAGCCTTAAACCACATGAAAAAGGAAAGGAAAGAGGCTTACCCACGAGTTCTAAGGCTGAAACGCGAAGAAGACGGGGCTTCAAGGTGCTGTCCGCGCAAGATCTATTCAATACGGACAAGGAGGAGTTAGATTGGGCCTTAAATCACCTAGATCGAGGGGAAGAAGACTTGCCCACAAGGTTTTCTTGCTGAAAACGGAAGGAGAAGAGAGAGATTCGAATCTTGAACCCACGAAATAGAGAGGACAGGCGCGCGACTGCAAGGGAAAACGGCGGCAGCGACTGAGCTAGGCGGCGGCGCTGCAAGTGGCGGCACGAGCTATCCGCGAGAGAGAGAGGGAGAGTTCGCGGATGGAGGTGGCACAAAGAGAGAGAGAGACGGCTCGAACTGGGGCAGTGGCTCAACGACGGCGGCGGCACGCGAGCTCGAGCAGCGGCAGCGATACCCACGAGCAGGGAGGCGACGACGGCTGAACGGCTTCAGGCGGCGGCACTCACAAGGGGGCTGCACGCGCATGAGAGAAAGAGAGATGGAGAGGGAGAGAATTAGGGCTTTTTTTCCTTCTTTCTATTTTTGAATACCTTTATCTTTTTCCTTAATAACAAAAAGCCCTAAAAATAACCATTCATTCAACCAAAACCCAAAAATCAGCGTATAATTTAAATTATAACGCTTACGCTTCTAAACCAACTCAAACCAAGTCTAACCAACTTTAGGGAGGGATTTGTATTTAATAACGGTAATACCCAAACACTTTGGTGTAAAATTAAACCCCTATGTTCAAGCCAAAATAGAATTTAATTTTCTTTCAACTCTAAACTCGGGACTTAAATTCACTCAAAGCGCACGGGGCGCTACAATCCTTCAAAGCAGGAAATATTTTTCAAAATTGACAATGCTAGATGCAAAAGTCAATACAATATCAGATCCTGCAGACTTGATTGAAGGTTTTAGAAAAGTAAATATTATTTTGCCTAGAGGAACAAAATTTACAATTGATAATGTTTTGTTCTCTAGTAAATAAAAAAGAAACGTACTTTGTTTTTAAGATATACGTGCTAATGGTTATCATATAGAGACTGATAAGAAGAATAATATAGAGTATCTTTATATTATATCTATTGTCTCACATGAAAAACGTTAGGGGTGAGCATCACAAACCGAAAAACCGAGCCGACCGAACGAAACAAACCGAACCGACGTTAGTCGGTCGGAGTTGGTTTTTTCATAGGAAAAACCAACCATTCGGTCGGTCAGTGAGCCAAAAAAGGCTCAAACCGACCGAACCGACCAATTTCGTATTTATTATTAAAAAAAACTGCAGACGTTGACAGCTTTATTCTGAAAGGAGGAAAAGACCCACTTGCATCAATCTTGTCACCTTTTATATAGGTACTAATTACCTATTTTATAGGTCATCGTTACTTATTTGAAAAAAAAATATTTTTTTATTTTCTCTTTCTTCATCACATCTCTTCTCACATTTTCTTCCCCTTCTCTTTGTCAGATTTCCTCTCTTTCTCTGCTTCTCACTCTCATCTTATTTCCTCTCTTTTTCTTTTCCTCTTTCTTTCTCTTCTTCCCACTCTCATCTCCTTTCCTCCGTCTTTTTCTTTTTTTTCTTTGATCTCTTCGTCGGAACCGCCTCTTTGCCGAAGTTCGTCGCCACCACGAAGGTTGTTTCTTTCTCTTTCGCTGAAACCTTATGTCTTTGTCTCTCTTCACCTTATTTTCATCTCTTTGTTGGTTTCTAACACACTTTTTTATCTTTCTCTCACAACGCCTTCTCTCATTCTATTTTCTTCTCATAAGCTCCCGACTAACTTCAAAAATCGACCAAAACCGATCGATGTTTAGGTATGGTCAGTCGGTCAATTTTATGTTCATCCCCAAGACCGACTACCGCCGGTCGAACAAAACCGACTTGTTGGTGGTCGACGTCGGTTTGAGCCCAAAACCGACGCCGACCGACCGATGATCACCCCGAAAAAACGTATATTAGAAATGTTGCATGCTTTTTCTTCTCGATTATATTACACACATATTCGTGTTATTGAAATATATTTAACAATGACCCTGAAGTTCAATGATCCAGATATATTTTATGTTTGGCATTATCGATTGGGTCATCCTGGGTCAATAATGATGAGAAAGATTACTGAAAACTCACATGGACATCCATTGAAAAACCAAAAGAGTCTTCAATCTAATGAATTTTCATGCATTGTGTCACAATCGCACTCTTTCGGACTCGCAAGCGATTGTGCGGCACTTACTCTCGCCCACGAGTAAGTCAGCCAATTCGATTTCGGATCGCCGATGGCACAAAGGGCCTATCTCGCAACCTCCACCCTCGTTCTTGCAAAACGGTTTTTAGAAAACGGGGTTAGAGAAAAAGCTTTGGAAAACGGTTGAAAACATTTTGTCAGAATATTAGTTGCAGGGACTATCAAGTAAGCAAAGGGACAACAACAACTTGATAGCGAACAACTTCGGGTAGGAAGGTTTGACAACTATTCGTATCCCCCTATAGTATATTATTAGGCATTTAGCTTTGGCAGGCTTGAACATCAAAACTATGGAGGAGTCATACACTACAGAAATGCAAGGAAACATAAATGAACAACAAAGGAAATACATAAAGCATGAAAGCAAGGGGGTGAGGTGTTGTCATGGGTATGCGGCCATGGGCAACACGCCATGGACAAACATGACCGTGGCATCCTCCCCCACTTAAATGGTTGACGTCCCTGTCAACCGACGTTGCTTGAACTCTGCGATCTGGAGTGCAGCAGTCTTCAGGTCTTCAGCACGCTCCCAACTGATTTCGGCATCTGAGAGTCCCTTCCACTTCACTAAGAACTCTTTCAAATCCCATCGTGGTTTGCCGACGCGACGGGTCCTCTCCGCTAAAACTTCTTCGACTTCTTTATCAGCAACATTCTTCATGGTGATAGGAGGTCGTGTTACTTCGTTGCGGGCGGTGTTTCAAGTTCGGGGTGGTAGGGTTTCAAATTACTAACATGAATGACAGGATGGATTTTCATCCATGCAGGAAGTTAAACCCTAGATGATGCCTTCCCAACCTTTTGGATAACATCAACTGGACCATATTTTCTAATGAGGCGTTGGTCTCGATTACCCCAGAAACGAAGTTGTTCTGGTTTCAGCTTAATCAACACTTTGTCCCCTACTTGGAACTCTAAAGGGCGCCGTTTCTGATCTGCCCACTTCTTCATGTGTTTCGACGCCTTCTCTAAGTAACCCCGAGCGACCTCAGAGGTTTGTCTCCACTCCTTGGTGAAATTATATGCTTGGGGACTTTTACCCATATATGGGTGGTCGATGACATGGGGCATCGTGGGTTGCCGCCCGCAAACAACTTCAAACGGTGTCTTTTCCTGTCGAGGTGCTCTTTTGGCAGTTGAAGCTGAATTGTGCTACATCGAGCATCTCGACCCAATTCTTCTGTCTTGCATCAATAAAGTGGCACAGGTATGCTTCAAGCATGTTGTTGAATCTCTCTGTCTGGCCATCTGTTTGGGGGTGATAACTGGAAGAAATATTCAGGTTAGAGCCTAACAACCTGAATAGTTCTGTCCATAAGGTTCCAGTAAATCTTGCATCTTTGTCGCTAACGATGCTTGCAGGGAAAACCCATAGTTTGACTACATTCTTGAAGAATAATTGCGTCGTCATCTCAGTTGAACACAATTTCTTGACTCGTATGAATGTTGCATATTTTGAGTACCTGTCGATGACCACTAATATGACCTCAAATTCCCCAACCTTGGATAGGTGGGTGATGAAGTCGAGTGAAACACTTTCCCACGACCTTGCAGGAACAGGTAAGGGTTCCAGCAACCCTGCTATCTTGGCCCTTTCGACCTTGTCTTGTTGGCAGATGAGACAGGTCTTCGTAAATTGCATGACGTCGTCGAGGAGGTTTGGCTAGTAGTAACCCTGTTTCAGAAGGGCATAAGTTCTTTGCCACCCCGTGTGTCCTGTCCACAGAGTGTCGTGACATTCTTCTAACAAAAGTCTTCGTAAGTTCCTTGAACGAGGAACATATAGGCAGTTTCCTCAGGTAAAGAGTAGATCATCTTCTACCCAAAACTGGCGTGTCTTCCCTTCTTTCGCCAGCTAAATTATGGCTTGGGCGGCTGTATCATTCGAAAAATGTTCCTTGATGGTCTCGTGGATGGTTCCGTTCAATCTGCTTGCTTTCAAATGAGCTAGCATGCAGAGGGCCACATGCTCGCTCTTTCGACTCAAATCATCTGCTGCTTGGTTGGCCTTACCCAGCTTGTGATCAAATTGAAAATCAAACACTGCGAGACATTCTTTCCATCTCGCTTGCTTGGAGGACAATTTTGGTTGACTGAAGAAGTGATAGATAAAGTTGTTATCGGTCTTGACTACGAACTTGGCCCCGAGGAGGTACTGTCTTCAAGCTCTCAAGTAGTGAACTACTGCCAACATCTCTTTCTCTAAGGCCACATACCTCTTTTCCGCATCATTCAACTTCCGACTTTCATATGTGATGGGGTGTCCGTCTTGGATTAAAACACCGCCCAATGCGTAGTCTGACGCATCGATCTCTACGATGAAAGGTTTGGTAACATCGGCAATTTCGAGTACCGAACCTTCCATCATTGCGCGCTTCAACCCCTCGAACACAGCTTGACATTCTAGAGTCCAACTCCACGTCTTGTCTTTCTTTAACAACTCTATCAAAGGGCCTGCACGATTCGAGAAGCCCTCTACGAATCGTCAATAGTAGTTGGCTAGCCCTAGGAAGGAACGTTGACCTGTTACTGTCGTTGGAACTTCCACATCTCTGATGGCTGCCACTTTCCCATCTTCCATACCAATACAGCCAGCTTCAATTACGTTCCCGAGGAAATTGATGCGCTGTTTTGCAAACGAGCATTTCTCTCTTTTCACATACAATTGGTTTTTCTTCAATTTCTCAAAAACCAACTGTAGGTGAAGTCCATGTTCCTCCTGAAGGATTGGAATTCCGTAATTTCGTAAAGCGGAAGCATGATTGGGACCGATTCGTAATTAATTTTGTTTAATCTAAAATACCAATACATTGACAATAATATTAGAACTATTCTAAATATATATTAAGGGTAAGCATACAAAAATATTAGATCTAAATCTAATTTATAAAGTAACAAATTACTTACTCTCGTTGACGACTCAGGTTAAATTCACCAACTGCTTGTGAATTAATCACGAACTAGTGTGAACACCACCACTATGGCTACACCGGTATGACTCTGAGACTTCTAGAGGCAGGAGACTGGTTGGAGTCTAGAGGAAGCCTTGAGGGGAATTCTCTGAGAGTAGGAGAATGAATGGGATGTCTTTAACCCCACCCCAGGGGTCCTATATATAGTAAAGACCAAGACCTTTTTCCTAATAGGAAAAGGTCTCTAATTTTAATAAATAATTAATTAATCCCATAATTAATTAATTTCCCAATTGAATATCATATATTTAATCTTAGGGATTTTATTAAAATTAAAATTAATATGAATTCAATTCATATTAAATTTATTTGAACTCTTTCAAATATTTTCTTTCCTAATAGAAAAAAGGTCTCTAATTTTAATAAATAATTAATTAATTAATTACCCAATTAAATATCATATATTTAATCTGTTGGGATTGGTGCCCTAAAACTCGTAGATAGTGAATGTTAAACGAATTATATACTTATTCGATAAAGGTGTTATCGAGATTGATTCAGTAAAAGTCATTACTGAATAAAGTAAATTGCACATATAATAACCCAAATCCAATAAACTAAGATCCATGGCTATAGGATGAACACTTGAGCTTTATGTAAAGACATATAAAAGTGGATCAAGCTTGAGTAATAGCCAAAACGGTCTATAGTATAGGAATAGGGTTGGGTACCTTATTCTGGAGACACTATGAGATGCGACCCACTTTATAGATGGTATAGACGATGTGATCCTAAATCGTCCATGTAGAGACATGCGAGTGGGGGCGTCCTATGCAATGAGTTTGCATAAGACCAGGACCGAGAAATAAGTCGCTCTCGCTTTATAACACCGTTTACTGACGAGACTGACTATTTCATGTGATGACCCAGGTAACTCGATCTTAATCCTAAGCTAACTATGAACTCCTGTTTATTTGGGCTTATCCTTAGATCTGCATAGGTGAGAGTGGCTCAGTATCGCCGACTCAATAAGCCTCCCATTTCAGGGATAGGAACGGGTAGATAGCTGGGGACATAGTCGTGCAAGAAGGAATTCACTCCTACCCGAATTAGGGATAGTAAAGAGGTTGTTCCCTTAAGTGCTGACTCCGGGGCTTGAACAAAGGGATCCCGCCCTCTCATTGGCCTGAGAGGGACTCGGTTTATTGGTTGGACCATAAACCAATTGTTCATTAGAGGATCAGTGGGACTTAAGGAACTAGAAGTACTATAGGGGTAAAACGGCTTATTGACCTAGCTATAGCTACGAACAACCTGTGAAGGATCGACTTACTAATCATGGTTAAATCAAGTGGACGAAAATATTTCTATAGTGAGGGGAGTGCAACTATCGGGCTATAGTGGAGTGTCCCGATAGTTAACGAATGTTGGCTAGCTTGGACAATAAGATTAGTCGGTTAGCCTCGAATCGTTGGAGCCCATGATCTATAGGTCCATTAGGTCCCCCTACTAGCTCATATCAGAATTAAGCCTAGAACAAAAGATAGGAAGCTTTGAATCGTTCAAAATCGTACATTGTGTTTGACACAGTAATTTAATTATGAGTTAAATTAGAAAATGAGAGATGAAGTATTTAAAAGTGTTTTGAATACTATATATATGTATTAGGAATCATATATATGGAATTGCACAAGATAACAAAGATTAATTAGATTAATCATATCAAAATTAATTTGAAAATTTTCAAATTAATTACCAAGCAATCAATTTCAATTTAGAATTGAAATTGGGGATAATTTGCAAGCTTGAAATTTGATTTCAATTTGAATTTAGTGGATTTAGTTGGAAATCCATTTAATGCATGATCATTCAAAGTGGAAAGACAACTCATTCATGCATTGTTGCATGTCTTGTGTAATGTACACCTAGAATCCACTTGAGCTTGCAAATACACCATGTGTCTTGTATCTTGAGGCTTGGCTTTGCATGGAGAATGTCTTTAAAAGGAGTTTGAATCAGATTCAAACATGAGAGAGCCATTTCCTTAATGTTATGCTGCTGGAATTTGGACTCATAGTTCTCTCATCTCTCATTCTTCTCCATTGCTTGATGCTTCAAGCATTCCCTTCCCATTCCCTATCTTATATAGACTCCCACAAGTCGGTCTTGGCCCGTAGTATAGTAGGGAAGACTCTAGAGGTTGTCCAAAGAGCATAGGAGAGGCAAACACCACAAGGAGTTCAACATAAGTGAGCTACAAAGGTTGGTGTTTTCTAAACTCTCTATTCTGTCTTTTCTAGAACATGCATGCTTTAGGAGTAAAATTGAATGTCTTAAGTGCTTTCGATCTTCAATTGCTTCTGCATGTGTAATATGTACACCTTCAATTGGTATCAGAGCATGATTAGAGCACTTAATTTAATCTTTAGGGATTTTATTAAAATTAATATGAATCCAATTCATATTAAATTTATTTGAACTCTTTCAAATATTTTCTCTCAAGAATTAATTTTTGAAATTAATTCAAAAATTATATTATAAAGTTTCATAAACTTTATATTATAATGCATCAATATACATTATACGATTCCTGATAGCGAGCATAGCTAGCTATTTTTCTCTTATTAATTAAGCTAGTCTTTTATAATTATTTGCCCAAATTTATGCATTTTTATGTTTTATTTGTAGGAAGTATGTGTTTTAAGCTTAATTCAGCAATTGGAGTCAAATGGAGTTTTCTAAAAAAAAAAATCACAGCGTCTCGACGCTACGACGAAATTTTGCTATTTAAGCATCCTTTCGGCTAGGTTTTTGGGGGGATTCAATTTTGGGACTTCTTGGAGCCGTAAAGAGGGCAGAAACAGAGCAATTGAAGGCTGAAACAAAGGGAGAGATTCGGAAATCAACCCATTGTTCGTGGGGATCGTGACGGGGATGTCGGACTCGGCCTACATTGAGTTTTCTTTTCCCTTTCCTTTCTTTAGCTAGATTTATGGCTTTCACATGTTTAGTTGAGCTTGTAATTCTATTCATGAGTAGCTAAACTCATAGCTTAAGGATGATGTAGTTGATTAAGTTTATGGAATGAATTTATGGTTTAAGTTGTGCAATGGTTATTATGTTTGTAATCTTGATGTAATGCTTTCAATTAATTTGCCATTAGTTGAATGATTTAAGTTTTGAATCTAGCTCAGGAGAGGGGATTTAATATAGACTTACTCAAGATTGCATGACTAAAGTTTATTTTCTAATTCGTGACGGTTTTAGATTAATTTTAGAATTGGTCAAAAGATCTCATTGCCTTGCATATTAATAAACTTAGATAGGGATATCAAGTAGATTAATTTGCATGAGAATCAATTATACTCGGGAGAGGTAGTTGTGATTAAAGGGTCTTTGGCTCATAATTTCATTGTGCATAATAACTTACTCCTTAAAATCAATCCTAGACTAAATCGGCGAAATCAATTCCCTAAGTATTTTTCCCAATTGAATTTCCACACTTTTTGTTCTTGCTTTAATTTAGTTTCCCATTAATCACTCATCACTTTTTGATCCCTAAATAAAATTGAGCGAGATAATTCACAATACTTGATTTGCTTAACAATCCAATCCAGAGGACGACATTCGAATTACATTCACTATATTATTACTTGACCCGTGCGCTTGCGGTAGGAAAAGTCCACATCAATTCCCCAAATAAATTGAACACATTCAATTTAATATTTATACTTAATTGTCTCAAGTCTCTTTACGAGTTACAAGTGGGACCTAAGGGACCTACAAATCAGAAGCTCCAACAATACGAGACTAATTGGCCAAACTCATTAACCAAGTTAGTCAACATTCGTTAATTGTGGGTCACTCCACTAAAGACCCACAACTGCACTCTTCTCACTGTAGAATATTTCTGTGTCCACGGATATCGACCAACAGTAAGTCAATCCTTCACGTGTGTTCGTAACACCAGCTGGGTCAAATTACCGTTTTACCCCTGGGTTACCTCTGGTTCCTTAAGTACCACTGATTCCTCTAATGAACAAGTTTTTTAGGGTCCAACCACTAAACAGGAGTTTCTCTCGGGCCAGGAGAGGACGGCGCGCCTTTGTTCAAGCTTCGGAATCTGATGTGGACTTTTCCTAACCTCAAGCGCACGGGTCAAGTAATAATAAAGAGTTCGTATAAACGAGTGTCGTCCTCTGGATTGGATTTTTAAGCAAATCAAGTATTGTGAATTATCTTGCCCAATTTTATTTAGGGATCAAAAAGTGATGAATGAATGATAAGAAAACCAAATCAAAGCAAGTAAAAAGTGTGGAATTTCAATTGGGAAAACTACTTAGGGAATTGATTTCACCGATTTAGCTTAGGATTGATTTTAAGGAGTGAGTTATTATGCACAATGAAATTATGAGCCAAAGACCCTTTAATCACAACTACCTCTCCCGAGTATAATTGATTCTCATGCAAATTAACCAACTTGATATCCCTATCTAAGTTTATTAATCATGCAAGGCAATGAGATCTTTTAACCAATTCTAAAGCTAATCTAAAACCGTCACGAATTAGAAACTAAACTTTAGTCATGCAATCTTGAGTAAGTCTAAATCAAATCCCCTCTCCCGAGCTAGATTTGAAACTTAAATCATTCAACTAATGGCCAATTAATTGAAAGCATTAAATCAAGATTACAAACATAATAACATTGCACAACTTAAACCATAAATCAATCCATAAACACAATCAACTACATCAATCCCTAAGCTTACAAGTTTAGCTACTCATGATTAAAATTACAAGCTCAACTAAACATGTAAAAGCCATAAAAATCTAACTAAAGTGAGGGAAAGAAGAATTAAACTCGTTGTAGGCCGAGACCGAACGTCCCCGTCACGATCCCCACGAACAATGGGTTGATTTCCGAATTTTCCCCTTTGCTTCAGCCTTGAATTCCTCTGATTTTCCTCTGTTTACGACTCCAAGAAGTTCCGAAATTGGTTCCCCCAAAAACCTTGCCGAAAAGAACTATTTATTCTGAAATTTCATCGTAGCGTCGAGATGTTGTCAAGACAGCGTCTCGACGCTGCCTCTAAACACGCGCGTTCTAGAAAGGAAATTACGGTAGCGTTGAGAAGCTAAGGTCGCAGCGTCTCGACGCTGCGACGATTTCGCGCCTATCCGAATAAGGAATGCTAGCGTCAAGACGCCTAAGGGCTAGCGTCGAGACGCTAGTCACCTTTTGTCCGAATTTTGACTTTTTTCCCTTTTTATTCTTTTCCTTCCTTTGCATCTTTTCGCGTCCCGAACACCTGATTAACTTCACTATTGCATTTTAGCTCCAATCAACCTTTTCCTACAAAATAAACATTAAAGCACAATAAAATGGCCCAAAAAACATAAAAGACTAGCTAAATTAAATAATTAAAGATAGCTAGCTATGCTTGCTATCAGAATCATCCCTTAAGGGAACACACATCTACTTACCCCAATAGGGGAAGGAGTGAATTCCATCTTGTACTGTTATGTTCCCAGCCCCCATTCGGTCTTGCCCCTGAAATGGTAGGATTATTGAGTCGGCAAACTGGCCACTCTCATCCATACAAATCTAAGGACAATCCCTCCTAAAAGGGCTTCATAACAGACTCAGGATTGAGATTGAGTTACCTAGGTCATCCTATTGAAATAGAAACCTAAACTAGTTAACGGCGTTACATCTAGTGGTTACTATTTCGCGGTCCGGTCTTATGTAAACTCATTGCATAGGATACCCCCACCCGCATGTCTCCTACATGGATGCTTTGGATCATTGCATCTGTATCGAATACAAGGTGGGTCGTATCACATAGTTTCACCAGGATAAGGTCCCCACATACTAGTCCAAGTTTCATTTAAACAACCTTGGATCTTAGTTTATTGGATTTAGGGTTTATTAATGCAAACTCGATTATTCAATAACCAAATTACTGAATTACTCAAATAACACTTTATTGAGATCGATTAACTTGTTTCATTTACTATCTACGAGTTTAAGGGCATAAAACCCAACACCTCCATGGTCGGGCTATAGACCACTATATCATAGAGATAAACCACCATAAATTTATCGAGATATTCGTGAAACACTTGGTTCATTAGTGTGCAAAAGGTAGCCAGAGCATTCGTTAGACCGAATGGCATGACTAAGAACTCGAAGGCTCCGTACCTCGTGACACACGTTGTCTTTGGTTCATCTCCTTCGGCGATGCGCACTTGGTAATATCCCGACTTGAGATCTAATTTTGGGAAATACCTTGCCCCGCGGAGGCGATCAAACAAGTCGGTGATAATGGGCAACAAATACTTGTTACGAACTGTGAGTTTATTGAGGGCTTGATAATCAATACATAACCGCATGCTTGCGTCTTTCTTCTTTTAGAACAACATTGGGGCCCCATATGGAGCCTTTGCGGGCCTAATGAATCCTGCGTTCAATAGTTCATCCAGCTGCTTCCGAAGTTCCGAAGTTGGATCTCTCTAGGAACTGATTCCTCTGATTTCGCGTCTTCTATCATCGGGATAGCCATGAAGGTGGGTTCATCATGAGCAAGACCTTTCTTTAGCTGGAGGGTTGATATCATCTTCACCCCGTTTGGCTGCTTGAAGCTGGTCTAAACAACCGTGGGGTTGGACCCCGTGATTACTAAACATTTGGCCAGGGGCATTGGGATAACTTGGTGTTCGAGGAGGAACTCCATCCCCAACACCACGTCAAATTCGTCCATTTTTACGATCACGAAGTTGGCCTATCCACTCCAAGCCCCCAGTTTGTTCTTTCTCCAAGAAACACAGAACAAAAATCCCTCCAAAAATCCCTTAGAATTTTTTGGTTCCCACAAGCCGCTCAACACTTATCCTAAGGAGAATACCGGTGTAACTCTGTGGTGGTGTTCATAGGAGATTTGCAGCATCAAAAGAAGAGTACTTGCTGCTGTAATTTTCTGTCAAACCGAGGTTTTGGTGAAGCGGATCAAGAACGTCTTTAAAGGTATGGTGTTCTTGACTTAGGATCAATAGGGTCCAATTATAGATTAGATCTAGATGTTTTTAATTCCTTTTCAGCATGATTTATACGTGTTTCCAGCATGTTTTAAATTGTTTAAAATGCTGTAAATTAGTTTGCAAATTGTATCGGTATTTTAATCATAAGAAAAATACAGTATGGTTTCTTGACTGTTTCCACTGAGCTAGGGTTCTTATCCCTTCAATTGGTATCAGAGCCATCTCTGTGATTTTTTCTCTTTGATTAAAATTTGCAATTTGCTTTTATGGTGGGATTAATTGCATAATGTATGTATTGGTTTGCTATGAACTGTTTAGGTTTAATTGGCCATTAATTTATCTTATTTTGATATGATCAAATGTAAGGGCCCCTGTGTTTTGGGCAATTATTCATAAATTTGGAGTCTGTAAGTCCGGGTCTAGTTTAGGCATGAAGATTTGTGAAGAACACGATAGAATTCGAGGCCAATTGGGAGAAGACAGTCATTGTTTTGCCCAGAAAACTCCTCTAGACGCGTTAGCGTCGGGACGCTAGGCGTTAAGCGTCTCGACGCTATCGCTATTTCACGCTGCAGATGGGTTGAAATCGCGTCAGCGTCGGGACACTGTTCCTTAAGCGTCTCGACACTGTCACGATTTCATGCGGCAGTTCGTTCTTTACGTGGAGACGTGGGAAGAAACCCTAATTGCTGGTTCAGTTCGCGTGAATGGGTTGAGCTGGGACAGGTTTGGTCCGGTTCAGCCCGTTTTTGGTTCGGTTCGGGTTTTTCAAGGTCTGTTCGAAGCGGTTAGGGTCGGTTCATGCTTGCTGGTCCGATTTTGGAGCTACAGACTTTTGTAATAGGATAGATTATTTGCTTTCTTAGTGTAATTAAACTTTAATTTATCCTAGGGGCCAATTAAACTGGTTCATTAGCTATTTAAATGCTTTGTGGATGTCATTTAAATTTTAATCTCACCTTAGGTTATAAAGCATGCTCATGAATTATGTATGTTATAATATGATTATGATGTATGGGATAATGCATGAATTTTCATGACTTATTTATATATGGTTGAGTTATATAATAATCATGAAAATGAGATAGCATGATGCATGCAATTACATAGTTTTAATATAAGTGTTATATTTAAAATTGAATTGTTTGCAGCATGCTACTATGATTTACCATTTAGGATTGAACACCATTTGACTCCAATTGCTGAATTAAGCTTCAAACACATACTTCCTACAAATAAAACATAAAAATGCATAAATTTGGGCAAATAATTGTAAAAGACTAGCTTAATTAATTATAGAAAAATAGCTAGCTATGCTCACTATCAAATACCCCCACTTAAGCTTTTGCTAGTCCTCGAGCAAACTAAAAATCAAGCATACAGTGGAAGAGTGGATGCAACAAACATGACTCAATCCTCAAGACTCAAAAGTCAATAGTCAAACAATCAAGAGACATGCACATAAGGACCAATGAGGGAGACAAATCAAAAGTTTTCCAAAATTAACTTGCACAAGCGAGATCTAACTCAACGAGATCAGACTCTACTAGCCCGGGATTGGATTATTAAACTCTCAACTCATCTTCCCTCTACACTGGCACTAAGGATTCACTAATGAGCCAATGGAACAAATTAGTTTGCTTTCATCCATACTTAGGTGCTTATAATTGAAAATTTAATCAAGCATTTATATGTGGCACTAGCTTTCACACACCTAATGCAGGGACCCTTAACCTGAGTTTTCTCTGGTTGGCCTAACTGATCACAACAGGGGTAGCTCTTTTTGCCTAAATCTTTATTACTCATTGCAAACTGTGCACAGACCATGGTATAATTTTTTTTTTTTCAAAAGTAACAACAAGAATGATTTTTTCTTTCATGATCATGATAAGCATATATTCTTTTCTTTCCTCCTAAGCAAGATTAAACATGCTAATTTGCAAAAAAAATTAACTCTTTAGCTCTTCCTTACACCTATCGAGGTGACAACAAGCATATGAACCTAATGATTCGCTCCTAAGCATTCAAATCCAAATCTAGCCAAGAAAAATACTCTACTCATGCAAGACATCTCCTAGAAAATTTTTAAAAAGTCTCCCTTTTTGGGCACTCATGCTTACCACTCATCAAAAGGTTGAAAATTGACAAGAAAGCCTATCCTAGGAAATCATAGTCATGCAAAAATAGCATCCAGAAAACAACCATATGCTCAATTCAAAGAAAACTCAAAACTATAGCCCGAACTCAGATGCTCAAGGGCTCCACAAACATGATATTCCAAAATACCCCCAAACTTAAAGCATGCATTGTCCTCAATGTGTGAAGAAAATAAAGCATAGTCAAGCATGAGAACAAATAAAGAATGGACGGGGTGAACAATACTGCCCTGGAATGATGACCTTTCCATGAATGCTTGGCACAGACAAGAGCACGGGAACTCCTACAAAACAAAAACAACAAGACATAAAAAACAATAACGAAGTAACTTGGGTTGCCTCCCATAAGCGCTTGTTTATCGTCTTTAGCTCGACGTGCTCGTGCAGTCTGTCAAGGCACATAAAAATTCTCATATTTCTTTGGGCCCTTCTTCCTTGAATCAATATAACCAACGATCGCTAGCAAACTGACTAGCTTCTCATGGGCCCCTGAAACAGAATTATTTTTTGTATTTTTGAATAAAAGAAGCATAAAAGGAGAAATATCAAAATAAAGAGACTCTGACTCTAAAACTGACTCGTGAGAATAGAAAAAAGAACAATCAAAATCTACAAAGGATGGAGAAGATAAATCAGACGAAGGCTTTTCAACCTCAAACTCTACCTCTTGAACTTCTTCTGACACTTCAAGCTCATTTTCTTTTTCTTCCTCACAAACATGTTCTTGAAAGGTGCTACAACTCTCCAATTCTTCTCCACTGTCTATGCAACTCACCCCTAAATGCTCATCCTTAGCAATATCGAAAGAACTAAGCTCCTGAATGGGTGCCAACGAATCATCGGCCACATGACTCACTAGACATCCTATGGAAGTGGATCCTACCTCACTAACTTCCTTTGGGGTTTGAAGTCCTTTTATGATTTCATCAAATTTTAGACTCCTCGCTCTAGACTCCTCAATATAATTTTGAACTATGCTTTCCAAGGAAGAATTTTCTTTTAAAGGGGGATAACTTGAAGATGAAAAATTGGAGTATGGTGTTGAATAAAAAGCCATTCAAATCAATTAAAGCAACAATGATAATTAGGCTTCCAATCAAATAATAACCCAACAAGAACAAATGACCAAACAAAAAAGGAAATAAAACAAATAAGGAAAAAAAATCAAACAAATAAGGAAAACACTAAAATAGGAATGCAACAAATATGGAAGAAAAAAAATGCAATCTACCTAAAAATAAAAATACACCCTAAATTAAGACCGAACAATTTTTCCACAATATTAATTTAACTAAATATGCCAATCCCCGGCAACGGCGCCAAAAACTTGATGCGCAATTTGCTTACCGCAAGTGTACGGGTCAAGTAATAATATAGTGTTTTCGTGTAAAACGAGTGTCGTCCTTTGGATTGGTTTTCTAGCAAATTAAGCACCGCGAATACTTTTGTTTAATTTTATTTAGGGAGCAAAACTCAATGATAAAGATAAAAATAAAGACTAAAAGCATCAAAATAAAAGTGGAGACTCAAATGGAAAGACTCTTAGGGAATTGATTTCATTGATTAAGATCGAGGATTGATTAATAGGAATGAATTGACCGTGCAATTATTCTACAAGCCAAGGAAACTTTTATCACGGTTACCTCTCCCGAGTATAATTGATTCTCATGCATATAAACTAACTTGATATCCCTATCTAAGTTATTAACATGCAAGGCATTATTCGGTTCGGTCCTTGTTACGCTTCTAAAGATATTCCAAATCTCGTCACAAACTTAGACTTTCTACTCTAGTCATGCAATTAAACAAAGTAAGTCTTAGGCCAAATCCTCCCTCCCGAGTTAGATTCAACACTTAAATCATTCAATTAGTGATCAAGTAATTGAAAGCATTAAACAAAATTGCATGAGTAAAATAAAAACACATTCATACCTAAAAATCAATCCAACAACTAAAACAATTACATCAAACCCTAAGACAAACAACTAGCAATTCATAGTCTTTAAACCACAAACACTAATTGCAAGAAAAACCATAAAAACTACAAGTGTTAAGGGAAAGAGAAAGGAAAACTCGAATCCGCCGACACCACACGTCCCTGTCACGATCTCCACATCTTCTCGCTTGATTCCCGCTCCTTGGCCTTGCCTTTAGCTCCCACAAAAGGTCTCTAGTCGAAATTAGGGCTAAAATCTCACCAATTGGACTCCCCCAATCCGTAGCACAAAAGGATGAATTTATAGAAAATCTGGCGACAGCGTCGAGACGCTATGGACAGTGTCGCGACGTTGTCGCGATACCGCAATTTTGGAAAATTTGCCGAGAGCGTCGCGACGCTATGATTTTTTTTTTTTTTTTTTTTTTAGGATTGAACTCCATTTGACTCCAATTGCTGAATTAGCTTCAAACACATACTTCCTACAAATAAAACATAAAAATGCATAAATTTGGGAAAATAATTGTAAAAGACTAGCTTAATTAATTATAGAAAAATAGCTAGTTATGCTCGCTATCAAAGGCCTGATCATAGGATTCGGAACACCGTGAACTGCTGAATAGGATAGGATCGCTTAGGCTAATTACCAACAGTTGTTTTTCCTAACGGTAGCCTGTTGGTCCCTACCTCTGAGGTCTGAAAGTGGGAGGGTTACACATACGGGGAGGAGTTAATTGTTAACAAATCCTTGACCGAACAACGGTGATTAATTTCTAATGGAATATGAGTTATTCTGGTATTAGAAATTGACTGAGAAGAGTCTCATTTTGGAGGAGGAACAACTAATCACCCTTCGGTGGCTGTTCTTCTAAACCTCTAAAGCATCGTTGCGAATCACAATCATAGTTTTATTAGGGTTTTTTGATTGTTTGTTTGCAAAATTGATTGGATGTATGCAATTGTTTGTATTGCTTGTGTGATGGGTTAAGGCAAAGATACTAATACGGTCAATTGTTTGTTTTTTCAGTAATGTCTTCCTCTATTATCTCTTTGCTTAAAAACGAACAACTAACGAGCGAGAATTTTCCACAATGGAAATCGAATCTAAATACAATACTCGTGGTAGAGGATCTTAGGTTTGTCTTAACGGAGGAATGTCCTCTCATTCCCCCTCGCACTGCCGTTCAGGCAGTAAAGGATGCCCACGAACGCTGGACAAAGGCAATGAAAAGGTCAAAGTCTATATATTGGTCAGCTTGTCTGAAGTTTTCGCCAAGCATTACGAAAATGTGGAAACTGCCAGGGAGATTATGAATTCCCTGCAGGAGATGTTTGGACTCCTGTCCTATCAGCTCCACCACGATGCCTTGAAGAATGTCTTCAATGCAAAGATGCAAGAGGGTCAGTCTGTTCGGGAACATGTCATGGACATGATTAACCAGTTCAATATTGCTGAGGCAAATGGCGGGGTAGTCTGCGAGCGCAGTCAGGTTGCGTTCATCCTTCACTCGCTTCCTACAAGCTATATGTCGTTTAGGAAAGTAGATAAATTCATATTTCCTGTTGATTTTATTATTTTAGACTATGAGGCAGATAAAGATGTCCCAATTATTCTAGGTCGTCCATTTTTGGCTACTGGTAGGGCATTAATAGATGTTCAAAAAGGGGAATTAACAATGAGAGTTTGTAATGAGGAAGTGAAATTTAATGTGTTTAAAGCCATGAAATATCAAGACGAAATGGAGGATTGCTCCTTCATCAAGATTCTGGAGAGCACAGTTCTTGAGACAGCAATACTGGATTCAACTGATAAGCATTCGGAAAAGCATGGAGAGGTTAGTGTAGAGGATTTTGAAATTTGTTCTTTAGATAGAAAAATGAAAAAGAATTGTTTAGGTGTGAGGATGTTTTTGAGTCTTTAGATTTAAATCAAAGGAAGGCTCCTCCTATTAAGCCATCCCTGATTGAGGCACCTACTTGAGATTTGAAACCCTTACCGGATCATCTAAAGTATGTGTATCTTGGGGAAAGTGAGACGTTGCCCATTATTATTGCATCAGATTTAATGCCAGAGCATGAAGAGGCCTTAATAAAATTGCTGCAGCAATACCGCAAGGCTATAGGTTGGACATTGGCTGATATTCAAGGAATTAGCCCATCTTTTTGTATGCATAAAATCACTCTAGAGGAGGGATCCTTTAGGAGTATTGAGCAACAAAGAAGGCTTAACCCTGCAATGAAAGAGGTTGTTAAAAAGGAGGTAATTAAATGGTTGGATGCTTGGATCATCTATCCAATTGCCGATAGCAATTGGGTAAGCCCTGTCCAATGTGTTCCTAAGAAAGGAGGTGTCACTATGGTGAGCAATAAAGATAATGAGTTGATTCCAACAAGGACAGTAACTGGCTGGAGGGTTTGCATGGATTATAGAAGGCTTAATAAAGCTACTCGAAAGGATCATTTCCCTCTACCATTTATCGACCAGATGTTGGATCGATTGGCTGGTCAGGCCTACTACTGTTTCTTGGATGGTTATTCTGGGTATAACCAGATTACTATTGCTCTTGAGGATCAGGAGAAAACCACTTTCACCTGTCCTTATGGGACATTCGCTTTTAGGAGAATGTCTTTCGGCCTCTACAATGCTCCAGCAACATTTCAGCAGTGTATGTTAGCAATTTTTTCTGATATGATTGAGTCCACTGTTGAGGTATTTATGGACGATTTTTCAGTGTTTGGAGGGTCTTTTCAGAGTTGTTTAGATAATTTAGGAAAGGTATTAAAAAGATGTGAGGATACCCATCTAGTTCTTAATTGGGAGAAATGCCACTTCATGGTAAAGGAGGGCATAGTGTTAGGACATAACATTTCTAAAAATGGTCTAGAAGTTGATAGAGCAAAAGTTGAGGTTATTGAGAGATTAGAGCCACCGAATTCAGTGAAGGGAATTCAGAGTTTTTTAGGACATGCTGGATTTTATAGGAGGTTCATAAAGGATTTTTCCAAAATCAGTAAACCTCTTTGTAACTTATTGTGTACTGATCATGTTTTTGACTTTAATGCAGATTGTAGGAAGGCTTTTGAGACATTAAAGGATGCTTTAATCTCAGCACCCATTCTTTGCGCACCTAATTGGAATTTGCCATTCGAGGTAATGTGTGGTGCGAGTGATGCTGGGGCAAAAGCAGGGCAAATTTATCCATCCTATATACTATGCAAGAAAGGTTTTAAATGAAGCACAAGTCAACTATACAACTACTAAAAAGGAGTTGTTAGCTGTGGTGTTCGCTTTTGAGAAGTTCCGGTCATATTTGGTTGGATCCAAAGTCACGGTTTTTACGGATCATGCAGCAATAAGGTACCTAATGTCTAAGAAAGATGCAAAGCCTAGACTAATTCGATGGATTTTACTATTGCAGGAATTCGACTTGGAGATAAAGGACAAGAAGGGATCAGAAAATGTCATTGCAGATCATTTATCCCGTCTTGATCCATCATCATCTTTGCTGGAGCAAACTGCCATTTCCGATTCTTTTCCAGATGAGCAGCTATTTGCTGTTGAGGTAAAGGTAGTTAGGGATGTCCCTTGGTATGCTGATATTGCCAACTTTTTGGTAAAGGGAGTCACCCCTATTGACATGGATTGGAGGCAGAAGAAAAATTTTAAGCACGATGCAAAATTTTTCTATTGGGATGAGCCGTTTATGTATAAGCAATGCTCTGACGGTATTATTCGTAGGTGTGTTTCAGGTACTGAAGCAAAGGAAATCCTAGAGCAATGTCACTATTCGCCGTATGGAGGTCATTTCAGCGGTCAGAGGACAGCTATGAGGATTTCGCATTGTGGATTTTTCTGGCCTACGTTATTTAAGGATGCCCATTGGTTCTACAAGCAATGTGTTGCTTGCCAAAGGAGAGGAAATTTAGGGCCTAGAGATGAAATGCCTCTTACTTACATTTTAGAAGTTGAATTATTCGATGTATGGGGTATTGACTTTATGGGGCCATTTCCCCTTCTAATGGCAATGTTTTTATCTTATTGGCAGTTGATTATGTGTCCAAATGGGTGGAGACCATCGCATGCCATCAGAGTGATGCCAAGACAGTAGCAAGGTTTCTTCAATCGCACATTTTTGCACGGTTTGGGACACCTAGGGCTCTAGTGAGTGATGAGGGTACACATTTTGTTAATAATATCTTAACTAAGCTTTTAGCAAAGTATGAGATTAAGCATAGGAAATTAATAGGGAAATTAAAGCTATTTTAGAGAAGGTAGTCCATCCATCTAGAAAGGATTGGTCTTTTAGGTTGGATGAGGCTCTTTGGGCTTATAGGACAGCTTATAAGACTCCTCTAGGTATGTCTCCCTATAGGTTAGTATATGGGAAATCTTGCCATTTACCATTAGAGCTTGAGCATAAAACATTTTGGGCTTTGAAAAAATTAAATTTTGATCTGAGTCGTGCAGGAGCAATAAGAATGCTGCAGCTTAATGAGTTAGAAGAATTTCGTCAATTTTCTTATGAAAATGCGAAGATATATAAAGAAAAGACTAAGCTGTGGCATGGCAAGAAAATAAAGTCCAAAGAATTTTTCAAGGGTCAAAAAGTTTTGCTCTATAATTCTAGATTAAAATTATTTCCTGGAAAATTTAAATCTAAATGGTCAGGACCGTTTATTGTGATTGAGGTTTTCTCCAATGGAGCAATTACTTTGCAGGATGAAAAAGATGGGAGAGTGTTCAAGGTGAATGGACAGCGTGTGAAGCATTATTGGGGTGAGGAGTTTCGGTTGAAATATCCTTCTCTAAGGTTGGTTGATGATTGAGAGAGCAGGACTTTTGCGGGAGCATTTCAAAGAGCAAAATTTTTTAGCTCCTAGTGTTTGTTTTGATTTTATGTTTTGCTGATTTATTTTTAATTTCGATTAGGTTTGATTTGATTTTATCTTTAGAGTATTTTTATTATTGTTGGTAGTTAGATTTGATCTATTTTAAATTTGGTTTGATTTTATTTTCGGGTTATTTATTTGGATTATCTTTGAATTATTTTTTAATTGGTTTGATTTTTATTAGATTGTATCTAGATCTTATTTTCAGTTATTTGAATTCGGTTTAAATTGAATTAATTAAGATTTTGTCTAATGTATTCAGCTTTTCGTGAAAATAAAAGATAAGATTGGTCAGTTAAAATTTGAATTTGAATTTCCGTAACTGAGATTCTGCAAGGTTAGGAGGTTGTTGCGGCAAAGTTATGGCTGGAGCAAAATCATCCGAATAGAAGGGATTTCGTTGGGGTAATTATTATTTTACCGTGGGGATTTTTCTATGAATTCTTGCAGGTAAAATTATGCATGAGTCATCTGTTGAGGCCATGTGTCACACTGCAAGCATCCAACGGTCTCATTCGATGACAGCACATAATTAATTACTTCGGGCAATTTGAAATCAGGAAATTACCGTTGATGGTTTGGAACTCCCAAATTGGCATGTAATTAAATTCAACGGTAAAATGATTTAATAGGAGAAAATCTTTTCGGTTGAGATTTCAAATTGCTGAAGCCCTATTTATTCGCAATCTCTGGTAAGCACGTTTCACTTCGTCTTCTTGATCAAATCTTTGTGCGTGTATTATTCTTTCTTTCTCTGCATTCTCTGTCAAAACCTCATTACACCTTCAATGGCTAAAACAAGAGCTAGAAAAGAGAGGGAGAGTGAGGAGGAACAGGTACCCGTGACCCCTGAAGTTTAGAAAGTAAAAACCAAGAAGAAAAGGACACCGGAGGAGAAAGAAGCAAAGAGAAGAAGACGACAACAGAGAGTTGAAGAACAAGAAAAAGCGAGAAAGGATGAGGTTGTTGCTGACGAAGAAGGAGACCCAAAAGAATCTGACAAACAGAATCAAGAAGAGGATGAGCAAGAAATGGCGACTACAGAAGAAGCTCGAGAGGAAATTCAGAAGAAACAGAATGAGGATGTGCAGACGAAGGCTGTAGAGGAAGAGGGTAGAGAGCCAGTTCAGGAGGCTCGTGTGGAGGTTATCATACCTGAACCTCCAAAACGTCGCTGCATTAAGCGGAAGGCTGGGCGCATTCCAGTGATCAGGACTGATACCCCATCGCCTCCATCATCAGATTCTGAGAGAGAAAAGGCAGAGCAAGAGGAACGAGAGAAAAACGAGGCTGAGGAAAGAAGGCGAGAAGAAACAGAGAAACAGGCAGAGGAGGAACAGTTGCTGAAGCAGAGAGAAGAGAAGGGCAAAACTATTGCTGAAGCATCGGAGGAACACGATGAAATAGCAGAGCGATAGGTGCCATACGATCGCTTCGTCAATAATTTTGCTAGAGCAAAATACACTGAGCTCCTAAGAAGGGATTTTCTGTTCGAAAGAGGTTTCAGCGGTGATCTTCCACTATTTCTGAGGACTGGAATAGCTGACCACGGCTGGGAGCTGTTTTGTGCTAAGTCGGAGGCTGTGAACGCACATGTGGTGCGTGAATTCTATGCCAACATTGATAAAGAAGAGGGTTTCCTGGTAATTGTCAGAGGAGTCGAGATAGATTGGAGTCCAAGTGCGATCAACGCACTGTACCATCTTCAAAACTTCCCCCATGCGGCATTCAATGAGATGGCAGTTGCGCCATCTGAGGAGCAGTTAAGTAATGCTGTGAGGGAGGTAGGAATTGAGGGGGCGCAGTGGCAACTATCTAAGACTTAGAAAAGGACATTCCAGTCGGCTTATTTGAAAAAGGAAGCGAACACGTGGATGGGTTTCATCAGGCAGAGATTGCTTCCGACAATGCACGACTCGACAGTATCCAGGGAACGAATTCTTTTAGCTTTTGCTATCTTAAGGTCTCTCAGTATTGACGTCGGAAAAATTGTTCGTAATGAAATTGCTGGCTGCTGGAAGAAAAAGGTGGGGAAGTTGTTCTTCCCGAACACAATTACTATGCTATGCAGACAAGCAGGGGTTCCAGTGGATGAGAGTGATATAATTCTATTCGATAATGGGATCATTGATACGCCCAATTTGGCACGGCTCCAGCGCACGCAGGAGATACGACAAGGAGGGCTAATTTACGGCATGAATACGATTCTAGAACAACTGGCATTGCTGGCCAGTAGGCAGGAGTTTGCTGAGAGGCAAACTTTAACCTTCTGGACTTACGTTAAGAATCGTGATGCTGGTTTGAAGAGGGCGCTGCAAGAAAATTTTTCAAAACCTTATCCAGCCCTCCCTGCATTCCCCGAAGACCTGCTGAACCCCTGGATTCCACCGCCGCCTGCTGAGAAAGAAGATGAAGAGGAAGATCTGGGTCGGGAAGATTGAAGAGGGATTTGAACGCACAATCTTTTTGAGGAAATATTTTGTTTGCTGGCGCATTCCTGACCCCATCTTCTATATGATTGCTTGTCTTGTTTTTTTTTAATTTTTTCTGTTTTAAAACATATATCTCTACTTTTGTAATATTTTTGAATATTTTTAATGAATTTCCGAATATTTCTGTTCCATGAGCACTGAGTAATGCCTAACTTAACTACTTTTCCTCTGAATTTTTGAAGCTTAGACTGATTATGCTTAATTAGATCAAGGTATTCTGATCTCCAGAAACCTTTTGCCTGAGCATTTCTTCTAGGGTGGACTGTTGCTGCGGCAAGAAGATTTTGAAGGTAGTATTGACTGATATGATCCACTTTAAGCTTAATCTGAGTCCCATGTTAGTTTCAAAATTCAGATAGAAAAATTTAAGTTTGGAGGTGTACTTGCTTATTTAATGATTCATTGGGGACAATGAATAATTCAAGTTTGGAGGTGTACTTGCTTATTTAATGATTCATTGGGGACAATGAATAATTCAAGTTTGGGGGACTTTTTGCTACTCCAATTATTTTGCTCAAGCATTCCTCTCCTTCAAATTAAAATTTGCTAGGTTATTGAGTAACCGGGGACATTTGTGATACCCACAGGTTGTCTTCGCGTCAAAAGATGACCTAGGAAATATGGAAAAAATAATGAAATGATTTGCTGAAAAGAATTGATTGTTAAAAATTTTGCTGAAAAAAATTGACGGAGTAAAAGTTTTGACGGATGAATGATGATCCAGCAGTTTTTCTGTCTCCCAGAACTTAGGTGAGCTTCATCATAAAATGTCGTCATTCTGAGGGGCAAGAGATAGGATAACTAAGGATTTTTTAGCTTTATAATGAGTATTGAGCCTAGTTGGTGATGAGTTTGTGGCAGGGGTATACTGCACCATAAAGTGGGTCATCCCATGCTTAAGAGCTTATGACTGTCAGGCTGCTTTAAGTCTGATAAACAATGATATAAACCCCTTTAAAAATATGTTTTAAAATGTTTGAAAATAGAGCTAGGCTGTGGTGAGTCCTTAGAATTAAGTTGAAAAGTGGTGATTATTTGTCCATGCCAGAGGAATCATTTTGCTGCAGCAGAGCTTGGTTTTGCAGAGTGCTCAGGTAAAGGTTAAAGATAGTGTTGGACTGTCTAGTTTGATTAAGCTATTCTTTGTATAATGTTCTGAATTCTTAAGGGAAGGTGAGTTAGTATTGCTCGGGACGCGCAATAGTTCAAGTTTGGGGGTATGATAACTGCCCAAAAGGTAGTTATTTAGGCCTCAATTATATAGGGATTTGTGTGTCCTTTATGCTTATTAGGGTTGGTTTTGGATAGATATTACATGTTTTAACCCATTTGGAAGAATGGAAGCATTGGCAATTATTTTGTGTAGATTATGCTGCTAGGCGACTGGAGGGAGCAAATTCTGTGCTGCAGCAAAACTGGAAGCAGAAACTGCCACATCACAGCTCGTTAGCCAACTTCATGAACCGACTTCTGTTGAGTGATTTTCGTGATAAAGGAGCAAGGAGAGCCCTACACGTGTCCAAGTTGACCTAATTCAAGCCTCTTCGCCTTCTATAAAAGGAAGTAGCCGTCCAAGTCAATTTCATTCCATGTTTTCCCTTGGAAGCCGAATATTTTAGAGAGATTGAAGATTATCAAAAACACCATCTTCCACAAGCTGATTAGGGAGTTTTCTTTATTAAACTTGTGGTTATGGACATGCCTACTCAGATTGTAATTCGTATTTCTATGCCTGTTATGAACTAAGTAGTTTAAGGTGTTGGTTAGGAATAATGTGATTACTGTGCTTCATCTCTAGTAATATATTGACTATCGCATTTTGGTTAATTGTTGTGCTTATTCTCATTTTATGCCCGTCTGGCCAGCTGGTATGGATAGCTCTCTCTAGTTTCAGGGATGATTTAGAGGGTGTGTGACAATTATCCACACTATGATCATTGTGTATTGGTGAACGCCAGTGACTAAGCTAGGGATAGCCAGTTGCCTAGTGCTTGATCGGTCGTACTTCATTGGGTTTGAAACATATCCCAAAAGATCTGGAGTTTCGGGAGGAATCCGCTAATAATACTGCAAGAAATGCATGATCAATAATATTGCTAGAGCATCTTTTAAAACAATCACTAAAACCTAATCAGCGTCTGTCTTTAATCTGTCTATCTATTTGTTTACTTGTTGTTCTATCATTTATTTTGCTTCAGCATAATTCCGATAAAACCAAATCATTTTACAATTCTTGAAACCATTGGAAAGTTACACAAAAATAGGTAGATTGGAAACTAATTCAGGGCTCGGATTGATAATATTACTTGCTGCAGACTGTGTATACTTGCACAGGAATTCTAGAGTATTTTATATCATATTTTTACTAACTCTACGAACCCAACAGTAAGCTGAATCGATCCATATATCGACAAGATGGATCCAGATTATTCGGGATAGAAAGAACAAAATGCTAGCTCTGTCTCAAGCAACATATATCGACAAGATGTTGGCCCGATATTCGATGCAGAACTCCAAGAATGGCTTATTGCCTTTCAGGCATGGGGTTCACCTGTCTAAGGAACAGTTTCCTAAGACACCTCAAGAGGTTGAGGATATGAGACAGATTCCCTATGCCTCTGTAGTGGGTAGCTTAATGTATGTCAGGCTCTGCACGAGGCCTGACATCTGTTATGTTGTAGGGATTGTCAACAGATATGAGTCAAATCCAGGGTTAGACCACTGGACCGTCGTTAAAGGAATCCTCAAGTATCTTAGGAGAACGAGGGACTACATGCTGGTGTTTGGGGCTAAAGAGTTAGTTCTTACTGGATACACCAACTTTGACTTCCAGTCTAACAAGGATTCTAGGAAATCCACGTCAGGGTCAGTGTTCACCCTTAACGGGGGAGTTGTAGTTTGGAGAAGTATAAAGCAAGGATGCATAACAGACTCCACGATGGAGGCTGAGTATGTAGCTGCTTGTGAAGCAACAAAGGAAGCTGTTTGGCTAAGGAAGTTCTTGACAGATTTGGAAGTTGTTCCAAATATGAACTTGCCCATTACATTATACTGTAACAACAGTGGGGCTGTAGCCAATTCAAAGGAACCTCGCAGCCACAAACGAGGTAAACACACAGAGATGAAGTATCATCTGATTCGAGAGATTGTGCAAAGAGGAGATGTGGTCGTGACCAAGATCGCTTCCGAGCACAACATTGTTCATCCGTTTACGAAGGTCCTCTCGGCTAAAGTGTTCGAGGGTCATCTAGAAATTCTAGGTCTGTGAGATATGTATATAGCGTGATCTAGGGCAAGTGGGAGATGTGTAATCGGTGTAAGGATGCCCTAGTTTATTGTATTTTGTATATTTACTTTTCATGTAATGTACAACATACATGTACCATTTCCAGCTTTGGATTATATTGTATATATTTTCCCTTTAACTTGAGTTTTAGTTCAAATGGGAGTTTGTTGGGTTTTATGCCAAAAACTCCTAGATAGTAAATGTACATTTTACCGATCATTAATAAAAGTGAAGTATTATTCAATGTTTGTATTATATCTTGTCTTATCAACCCTAATCCAATAAACTAAACATCAAGGCTAATAGAATGAGGCTTGAACTAGTATGTAGGGACATACGAGGATAAATGTTCAAGTTTTAGCCTAAAGGGTCTGTAGTATAGGGATAAGGCTGGGTACCTTATCCTGGTGACACTATGGATACGGCCCGCTTTGTATATTGATACAAACGCAATGATCCTACGCGTTCATGTAGTTGACATGCGAGTGGGGGTATCCTGTGCAATGAGTTTGCACAAAGACTGGACCGCGAAATAGTTAACCACTAACTGTAACATCGTTAGTTAGCTCGGTTTCTATTTCACTAGGATGACCTAGGCAACTTGGCCTTAATCTTGAGTGGATTATGGACTCCTGTCCATGAGGCATTGTCCTTTGATTTGTACGAGTGAGAGTGGCCAATTCCCCGACTCAATTAGCCTACTATTTTGGGGACAAAACCGAGTGGGGAGCTGGGAACATAGTCTTACAAGATGGAATTCACTCCTTCCCGACATTAGGGTAAGTAGAGGTGTGTTCCCTTAAGTGGTGTCTCCGGGTCTTGAACAATGGGCCCTACCCTCTTTATGGCACGAGAGGGACTTCTGTTTGTTGGTTGGACCTCAAACAGGTTGTTCATTAGAGGAGCACTGGTACTTAAGGACAAAGAGGTAGCCCAGGGGTAAAACGGTAATTTGACCTAGTTGGGGTACGAACACACGTGATGGGCTAACTTGCTGTTAACGCTCGATATCCGTGCACACAGAAATATATCTGCAGTGAGAAGAGTGCAGTTGTGGTTCTATAGTGGAGTGAACCACAATTAACGAATATTGATTAACATGGTTAATGAGTTTAGCCAATTAATCTCATATCGTTCGAGCTTCTGATCTGTAGGTCCATTAGGTCCCACCGGTAGCTCACTAAGGGTGTTGAGGTAAATTTCTAAGGAGAATTTGAATTAAAGTAAAATGTGAATTTGATTCATATTAAAACTATAGGTTAGAATTAATGCACATTTGATGTACATCAATTCTATGGTTTATATGAGAGAGATATAGTTAAATATATGATATTTAATTATAGTATTAATTAATTGTTGAATTAATTAATATTTTTTAATTTAATTCAATTAAATTTTAATTTAGGACAATTACATTAAAACTATAGGTTATGTGGAAACTTTTATGTAAATATGATTTACATTTATTAGTTTTATTGTTAAATTAATTATATTATTAATTATTAATATTAATTTATTTATATTAATAATATTAATCAGTTATGGTAACTGATTGAACAGTTCCTTCCACTAACCTAAGCAAGCAAAGATTTTTTGAACACTAAAAATACTTGGGATAAATAATATCTAGGGACCAAAACATGCAATTAAAGAGAAATTTAAAAATCAAGCAATCAAAGAAATCAACTTTGATCAATCAAGGAGGATAAAATATGGAGAAATAGTTTTTAATGGGAAGTGGGGTCTTGAAAATCAATTATTAGCTAAACAATTATTATAATTATCCTATCTCGATGCCCAACTAATCATAATCCTAGAATCTCCGTTAATCACATAGGTTCTCTTGTCGGTCTCCCCTAATTGTAATTAATTCATTTTAACAACCTAAGTGTCCTTAGCGCCATTAAAACTCGTTAATTATTACGCTTTGATTCATTTTAGGAATCTAAGTTTAATCAACTAATCTCGTTGTCACGACAAGCAATTAAACTAGTTGCATGGATTATGATCTATCCTAACTTCTCTCCGTCGAGTCTCCATTAAGAATCAGATCAATATACAATTGGCCAGATTGTATACAGCATTAAGCACATCCATACAAATAATTAGTAAAAAGGGCAAGAGATAGGCAACTATAACAACATTTTAACTATAATTTCATTTCAAGACCCCGAATTGGGGTTTAGCTATACATAGTTAAAATATCCACAAAATTTAGAATGGAAAGCATAAATATAAGCACAATAAAAAGGAAGGAATTGACTGTCGAAGACCCTTTTGCTGACGCTTGGAGTCCCTCCGAGCACACCTTGAACCTCCTAGAATGCTCCCCAAAATTCCCAAAATTTTTCCACTAAAGAACTCTCAAAAAGGCTAGAAATCCTTGAGAGAGGCTCAAAAGGAGCCAAGGAAAGAAAGGAAAGAATGAAGGAAATGATGATTGATGGTAAAAAATGGATCCAAGGGGCACTATTTATAGGCTCGTAAATGGGGTAGCATCACGACGCTATTGGCACGGCGTCGCGACACTGTGACGTCATCGGCTTGCTGGCCAAGAAATGGGATCTTCGTCGCGACACTGTCCCTACAGCGTCTCGACGCTAGGCGAATTCCAGAAATTTCTAGAGCGATTTTGGACTTGAATTTGGGCCTCTCTTCATTTCTTTTGGCCCTTTTCTTCATGGTTGATCTTCATGGCTTCCCCATTGACCCATGTATGGAAATTGGGCTTGAATGACTTCCTTTTGGGCATTTTTTCACCAAAATTCACAATTTTGCTCATAAAGACCAAATAACAAAATATATTAAATATCTTCAATAAAAACACAATTAAAGCACTAAAAAGCCTAATATTTTAGGACTAAAATAGCAACATTTCTACTCGCTATCAATATGTTGATGATCTGAATATAATTGGAACTTCTAAAGAGCTTCCAAAGGCAATAGAATATCTTAGGAAAGAATTTGAGATGAAAGATCTCAGGAAAACAAAGTTTTGCCTTGGATTACAAATTGAGCATCTAGCCGATGGAATATTTTTCATCAATCAACTGGTACAGAAAAGATCTTAAAGAGATTCTACATGGGCAAAACACATCCATTGAAAATTCCAATGGTAGTTCGTTCACTCGATGTAAAGAAAAACATCTTCTGACCTTGAGAAGATAATGAAGAGCTTCTTGGTCCAGAAGTATCAGATCTTAGTGCAATTGGTGCACTTATGTATCTTGCTAATAATACACGACCTAATATAACATTTTCAGCAAATTTATTAGCTACATATAGATATGGTTATTCTCCAACAAAAATACATTGGAACGGAGTTAAGCATATCCTCTCTTATCTTCGAGGGACAATTGATATGAGTTTATTTTATTCTAATAAATCAAACTTTGATCTAGTTGGTTATGTAGATGCAGGTTATTTATCTGACCCACATAAAGTTGGATCTCAAACAAGTTATTTATTTACATATGGAGGAACTGCTATATCATGGTGATCTATGAAGTAGACAATAACGGCTACTTTCTCAAACCATGCTGAGATCCTGACAATTCATGAGGCTAGTCGAGAATGTGTATGGCTAAGATCAATGACTCAACACATTTGTGAAACATGCAGATTGTCCTCTAACAAAGGTTGTCCAACAACGTTGTATGAAGACAATACAACATGTATAGCCCAAATCAAAGGAGGATACATTAAAGGAGATAGAACGAAGCACATCTCACCAAAGCTCTTCTACACTCACGATCTTGAAGAAAATGGTGATATCACTGTTCAACAAATTTCTTCAAAAGACAACTTGGCAGACTTATTTACGAAGGCATTACATACTGCAACCTTTGAGAAGTTGGTGCACAACATTGAAATGCAGTGACTCAGAGATCTCAAATGATGTTTTCATGGGGAGTAAATATATTGCACTCTTTTTCCCTTCGCTATGGTTTTTCCCATTGGATTTTCCTTGCAAGGTTTTTAATGAGGCAATTGTTAATGTATATAAATATAATGTACTCTTTTTCCTTCACTAGGGTTTAGTAAGGTTTTAGCGAGGCATATACTTTATATACAATGGATATCTAAGGGAGAGTGTTGTAAATATACCTGGTATATATTAGATATCCATATTACTCCATTAGTTTTAGTCAACCTATAATTATAGCTATTCTTCCCCATGACTCTCCCTCTCCCTTAGGAATAGCCACGAGACTCTCACTCTCTTCTATTTTGAGTATTTTGAAGTTGTAACCTACCCCATTGCATTAGTATAAATAGAGGTTGTATGAAGTATGGAAAACACACACTTGAATGAAAAGACATTTGCTCTCTTTTCTCCCTACCTTTGCTCTCTCAATTTCTCTCTTAGTGTTCTTATTTGTTCTTCACGTTTTATAACAAAGGTCACGTATTACGAAGGTATTAGTACTTTTATTGTAATACTTTCTTATTCTTATGGAAAAAATATCTACAAACAAAAAAAATCTTAATTTGTATAATATTATTTGGTATTATTTACAGATGATGTTAGTTTGACAACTACTAATATCAGCGACATTGCAATTAATCCTCCTATAGAAGAGATGGAATGTTTGAGGAAAAAGTAAGTGCATTAGTTTTTTTTTTCTAATACTTATTCTATATATTGTATTGTGTTAATATATTTTACTTATGTTCAAATCTTAGTGTAGACACCGTATTTGGTCCGGCTTGGTTTTCAGTAATAATGTTTGAAGTTTTTCAATATTTGGTGGTCAATTTGTTTTTATGATATGCCAACAAGAGCATAGCTCAACTGGCATAAAGTCGTATTGATAATTACGAGATCTTTGTTTCAAATCCCCCTCCCCACATATTACTTTTTTTTCTTTTTTTCTTTTTTTTGGTCTTCACCATTCCTATTCAAGGGGAAGTTTTCATGAAAAAACTCTCCCATTACTACCATTTACCTATTCTAAAGCTTTTTCCATGACTAATATTTTTTATATTTTTTTTTTCTTTCTCCCACCATTTTCTCATCCATCTTCCCCCAAATTAGTAACCATTCAAGTATAAAAAGGGGGGAGATGGATGATGAAAGGGGAGAGAAAAAAAAGAAGAAGTTTAGAGTAAAAGTGAGCTTGAGAAAGTTTAGGCATTTTAGCAAGAGTTTAGTTTAGAGAGTTTTTAGAAGAATTTCTTTTGAGGGAGAAAGGAGAAGAAGAAGATTTGAGCATAAGCCTAGTTGAGAGAGTTTTTTAGGAAGTGAGCTTAGCTTAGAGAGTGATAGAAAAAGAGAGAAAAGAAAGTGGAAGAGGAAAAGAGGAAAAGAGGGGGGGGGGGGAAGGAGTATACAGGGAGAGAAAACATTGGGTAAGAAAAAAGGAAAAAAGAAGAAAGAGAGAAGTAAAAAAGGTGGAGTTTTGTTTTTCTATTTCCTTTGTTTTTTGATTTTTTTTTGTTTTGTTATTATTGTTATTATTGTTGTTGTTGTTATTATTATTATTATTATTATTATTATTATTATTATCATTATCATTTTTAATTTCTCTCTCATTTTAGTTCACTTTTGCACTTTGCCAACTTCATTTTTTTTAAACTTTCTAATTTATTTGTTTTTTTTTTCTTTCATTCTCCAAAATGCTTTAATCTAATCTTTAATTCTGCTTGGTCAATTTCAATTATTGTTATTGTTTTGATTTTCTTTTGAAAGGGATTATGGGAACTGAGTAATGTGTCTTCGTGGAGTTCAACTCCCGTGTAGGCGTATGAAAATTCTCATTTTCCCTAAAAAGAATTTACTCTTTGAATGATTTTCTTCTTTTACATCTATTTGTTTTTTTGTTTTTACTTTTTTGTTTAATAAACACAATCATGTATCACCCATATTTCCTTTAATTAAAAGAGAAATTAGGCATGATTTATATTAAATTGGATATCCAACTCATAATGTTTAATCTTTACTTTATTTCTAAAGTTAAGGTAAAAACAAATGAGACATCTTGTGTTTATTATTGCATTTTGGGTTTATATTTTCATATTTATCATTCTTTTTAAGAAAATAAAAATAAAGGACTGTTTTTATTCATTTAATTGGACAATTTAAGATACTGTGGTAATCGTTTTCTTAAACTGGTGTTGTAGGGTGCTAATACCTTCCCTACACTCAAACGACTCCCGAACCTAATTTCTGGTTTTCTAAGACTGGTTTTTTATTTTATTTTAAAGGTGACCAATCACACCTTCAATGATTGGTGGCGACTCCAATTTTCTTCTTAAAAACCCAAGAAAGGATGTCGGTCGCTCCGCGTCGCGATGACGTTGCGACAGCTTGGCAACTCCACTGGGGATTTTTTAGGGTCAAGCCATTGATATCTTTATTGTCCTTTAATTGAATTTTCCTTTAGGTCCCTTCGTTATTATTTTTGTTATTTTATTTATTTATTTTTCCCTTACTTTATAATATGATTTGTTTGGCATATTGTTATTCACTTGTTTATTACCATTTGTTTTATGTTGTAATTATTTTATCTTAGTTATGTCATTCATTTATATGTCATCTTATTATTACCAACTTTTTATGTTGTAATTGTACTTTATCTTAGTTATGTCGTTCATTTGCATATCATCTTATTAATCATGCATTTCACACACTTTCACTAGCCTCCTATCAAGGCTCTACCTTAGGACTAGACTCGGAGACTGAGTAGTGTGACCTTCGTGGAATTTCGATTCCCGTGCAGGCGCATGAAATTCTCCACTTAAATCGGTGGGTAGGCTTGGGGACCTTTTCTAGGATGCCTTAGAGTTAAACTCCACTCATATAGTTCTAGGATTTGACTTATTACATGCATTATTGTCAAAGTTTATTTATTTATTTATTTATTTATTTTTCTTCTTTCCAGATACAATTTTCAATTTTCACTCATTGAAAATATGCTTTAAAATTTCTTTTAATGTAGTTAAGAAAATTGTGCAAATTAAATTAACAGAATTTTTTATTATTTACATTGGCAGAAACTAAAGTATGAGTAAAATAAAATCACCCCCTCCAATACAAGAAATGGGTATAGAAGATCAATCAACAGTACGTCAATGGTCAGAAAATGTACAACAAATCCACGGAGATTCTTTAGTAGAAAATGTTGTTTCTCAATTTAAAGATGTCAGTTTTCTAGAAAGTCAATTAGAAACAGTAAAACGAGCTTGGGAAAGTTTAACTGTAGATAGAAAGGCTAAATTTACAAGCAAATATGGCCATCTAGCTCAGCTCATGTATGTACAAGTCAATTATTCTGTATTAAAAGCTTTGGTTCGACATTGGGATCCAGCCTACAGATGTTTCACATTTGGCTCAATCGACATGACTCCTACAATAGAGGAATATCAATCCCTTCTGCATATGCCAGCACGAACAGAGGTTGAAGCTTATTCTTAGAGCTTACAATGAAAAGAGCATTATCTACTCTTTTGGGCAAGATTCGTACAAGCGACATTGAGAAACAAGTAAAGATAAAAGGAGAGAACACATGCCTACCCCTGGACTACAACTTTACTCTTCAACAAAAATTTGCAAATGAAGACAAGGAATTAACTTTACTGGCATTGTGTATCTTTAATGTTGTTTTGTTTCCTAAAGTATGTGGATATGTTGAGGAACGCGTGGTCAAGTTGTTTGCTAAGATAGAAATAGAAGTTGATCCCATTATTCCTGTATTAGTAGAAACTTTTCGTTCATTAAATTATTGCAGAACAAAAGGAACAGGAAGATTTATAGGGTGTGCACCATTATTGTACATTTGGGTCCTTAGTCATGTGAAGTGTCCACCCGAATTCAAATGTCCAGAGATCAAATTTTCAAGTTCTTGGAATAAGCTGCAAAATCTCATTTCATAGTTCGTGCAATCAGGTTGGAGTTCATCCTCCCCTGAAAGGAGCGCTTGGGAAGCCTTTTTCTCCGAACTAAAGGTAGAAGATGTAATATGGAGAGACCCTTGGATGTCAACTAGGCCAATGATCTATAAATGTGGTAAATTTGAAAGTTTACCTCTTTTGGGTCCTTGGGGATGAGCCTTTGCTCCTTTATTGGTAGTACGCCAAATTTGGGTCCGACAATTCATCCCTACTACGCATGAGTTGAAGGATTTCGAATTTGCTTATGATAAAAGCTTCTGTAAAGATAGAATTCAGAAAATTGTGAAAGCATGGAAAATGATCACTAAAATCCAGAGTGGTCAGTTTCATGATGATACCACAGAGGCGTACAAAACATGGCATGCGAACAGAGCTAAAATCGTGCTTGTGTCACCAAAAATGAAAACCAAGATAAAACTAAATGCAGATGTGATACCAAATCAACAGACAGAACAAGCAGCACTCGAAAAGGAATGTGATGAATTGAGAAAATTGAATTCATCATTGGTTCAAGAAAATGAAAGGCTGCAATTGGAGGTAAAGAAAGGTTTGTTGCGCAATGTTGAACTAGAAAAAGAGTTGAACCGATTAAAGGAAAGTGTCAGCAAACAAGAACAGTTAGAAAAGGAAATTTCAACATTAGACACAGAGGCCCGCGACATGAACAGAAGAATGCATCGATTAAGAAGGGATAATGAAGTCTCCCAAGCAACTCTCAAGTCAAGGAATGACCAAGTTTTGAAGCAACAATCTGAGATTGCCTCACTCCATGAGTTGATGAAAGAGCTCGAAGATTGCATTAGTTTGAGTAACCAAACGATTACTGAGGTAGAGGAAAAGAATGGAACGCTATGTCGAACAATTGACGACCTGCAATTAACACTCAAGATTAGAGAAGATCAACTAGGGGAGCTCATCAACGACAACAAGGGTCTAAGAGAGTCCGTTCAGTCACTCAATGTTCTCCTCGGTAAGTATCAGGATGCCACTGACAGATTAATGAAGGACTATACCTATCTAAAGGAGCAGTACGATAGATTGAGCGATGATTTCGTGTTTGTGAGACAGAATCATGCGACATTGCGAAGTAAAACGGAACATATGCTCACTCAGATTAGGAGAGTCACTCGAAGGGCATATGAACTAGCGGAAGATGCACGTACTCTCTCTAAAGTCATAGCACCTACACAACCGAATAGCAAGAATGTGTTCAAGTTTGTGGGAAAACTTCGTATAAGTTTAGAGTATTAGGGGCAATTTTATTAAATTTTTACTTTAGTTTATGTTTTATTTAGATAGTTGAAATATCTTGTAATTCAATTTTGCACAAATTTTGCTACTACATTGTTTTATCATTTTCCAATTTAATATCAAGGCCATTTTTATTTTCATTTTTCTTTTCCTCTTCAATTGTTTAAATTTTTCGTTTTGTCTTTCTCTTTGCTTACACTAAAATCTCTTTTCATTAAAAATATAAACAGAATCGTAAGGTAGCTCGGTCACCTTGAATCCATCGCACCTACGTCACAAGATACAGGACAAGGATCATGGAAGAGCAAAGTACTGAGATGGAGAAAACAAGGAAAGATATTGAGGAGTTACGAGAAAAAATGGATGTCATTCTTGTCGCCCTAGAAAGAGGCAAAATAATACCTGATATTGCTCAGTCCAGCAGTACAATGAATGACCCTCCAATCCGGCAATCAACAGAGGGTACTACTCCAAAATATCATCCATTGTACAATATTCCAGTAGAGCAACACCCATTTCCATTTTTCAAGAATGAGCAAGTGCCTGTACACAATCAACCTGGATTTTCACTACCTACAGAGGTACCTCCAAAGGTGACCATTACAGTTCGCAATTTAGATGATCCTAAAATCAGAAAAGAGCTAACGGGAGGTGAGAAAGTCTCTTCTAGTGAAAAGCTTGAAGTCCTGGAGGAAAGGTTAAAGGCAGTAGAAGGAACCGATGTCTTCGAAAATATAGATGGCGACCAAGCTATGCTTGGTACCAGATGTAATCCTCCCTCCAAAATTCAAGGTGCCCGAATTTGAAAAGTATGGAGCATCCTGTCCTAAAAACCATCTCATCATGTATTGCAGGAAGATGACAGCATACGTTCAAAATGACAAGCTGTTAATTCACTGCTTCCAGGATAGTTTTACTGGTTCAGCATCTCGATGGTATATGCAGCTAGACAGCACTCATATATGTTCATGGAAGAATCTAGCCGATTCATTTTTAAAGCAATATAAGCACAACATAGATATGGCTCCTGACCGCCTAGACCTCCAGAGGATGGAAAAGAAGAGCACAGAAAGCTTTAAAGAGTATGCCCAAAGGTGGAGGGATACTGCTGCTCAGGTGCAACCACCTTTAGCCGATAAGGAGCTTTCAACCATGTTTATTAATACTCTCAAGTCTCCTTTCTATGATAAGATGATTGGGAGTGCCTCTACCAATTTCTCTTACATAATGACAATTGGAGAGAGAATCGAGTACGGAATTAAGCATGGAAAGATAACTGATACAACTGGATCATCAACAGCGAAAAAAGGGGTTCCATCGAAGAAAAAAGAGGGAGAAGTTCAGATGATTGGTTTCAATTCAAGACAACCATACCCTAATGCCAGAGTGCCACAATATCACTATCCACCTCCATATGTTTACCCTCAACCCTATATCAATAATAAGTCAGCCCAATACTCATCCCCTTACGTCCAAAATCCTCGTACTACTCAAGGCTACCAGCCTCGGAATCAACAGAACACTCCGTAGACGTCATTTTGATCCGATTCTGATGACATATACCAAACTTCTACCCCAACTCTTCCAAAATAATCAGCTAGCACCCGTGCCAATAGACCCAGTAAAGCCACCTTACCCGAAGTGGTAGGACCTAAATGCCCATTGTGATTACCATGTAAGAGCAATTGGACATTCCACTGAAAACTGTACTACACTCAAGCATAGGGTGCAAGCATTGATCAAGGCAGGATGGTTGAACTTTAAGAAAGAAAATGGTCCAGATGTCAACAACAATCCTCTGCCAAACCATCAGAATGCACAAGTAAATGAGATAGATCAGGTTCATGGAGCTGATTTGAAAAACAATGTTGAAAGTGTAGTTACTCCCATGGGAGAACTATTCAAAATATTATTCAGTAATGGATACATTGGAGTAGAACGCCTCCAATCGGATTTGGGTGTCAGAGCATACGATGAAAGTTTGATGTGTTCTTATCACACTGGGGCAAAATGGCATTCTATCGACCAATGTCCTCATTTTCGTCTGAAGGTCCAGGAGTTGTTAGATTCACATTTTTTAACAATTTCTCAAAAGATGACTCAGCTCCCTCAGTATGGGGAAGTTGATATTATAGAAGAATGTTCAAGGTTTTCTCTCAAGCCAAAACCGTTAACAATTTCTTATTGCGAGAAGCCTAGTACCCCAAATTTCAAGCCAAGACCTATTACCATCCAGATTCCGACTCCCTTTGAATATAAAAGTTCAAAAGCAGTACCTTGGAACTATGAATATAAGGTAACTGTTGGTTCCGAACCCCTCCTAATCCATAATATCAGTGGGATAGGAGGTCTAACACGAAGCGGGAAGCGTTATACACCAAAAGACCTATTGAAACCCAAGGGTAAAGAAAAAGGAAAAGCCAAGATCACTGAAGATATCAAGGAAAAAACAGAAGAGCTCATTGTAGTGAAGAACCTAGATGCTAAACAGTCAGCATCTGTAGAAGACATCCAAGAATTTTTTAAGTTGGTTAAGCAAAGTGATTATAAAGTGGTTGAACAGTTAGGTCAAACCCCTGCAAAGATTTCCATACTGGCTTTGTCATTGGCTTCAGATACGCATCGTAAGACTTTGTTGGACATATTGAATCAAACTTATGTTCCGCAGGATATTACGGTGGACAACTTGGATAACATCGTTGGAAACATAACTGCATCCAGTTTAGTAACCTTCACAGATGATGAGTTACCACCAGAAGGCACCGGACACACTAAAGCCTTGCACATTACAGTTAAGTGCAAAAATTTTGCTGTGGCAAAAGTTCTAGTTGATAATGGTTCCTCCTTGAACATAATGCCTAAATCCACGTTGGAGAAATTGTCTGTTGATATGTCTCATATAAGGCCCAGCACTATGATCGTACGAGCTTTTGATGGGGCACGTAGTGAAGTTGTTGGAGACATAGAAGTGCCCATCCATATAGGTCCATGCACCTTCGATATAACCTTTCAGGTTATGAACATTAATTCGGCCTACAACTTCTTATTAGGGCGTCCCTGGATTCACTCAGCTGGAGTGGTCCCATCATCATTACACCAAAAACTTAAATTTGTGGTCGACCGCAAACTAGTGATCATATCTGGACAAGAGGATATCTTAGTTTCAAGACCCTCCTCAATGCCCTACATAGAAGCAGCAGAAGCGGTTTTTGAGTCATCATTTCAAGCTTTTGAGATTGCAAATGCCACAACTTTATACGGAGAGATAAGGAAAATGGAGTTGCACCTTTCAAAACTCTCCTTAACAGGAAGCAACCAAAGCCTCGAAAATTTGTTGAATATGTCGAAAAATATGAAGAGGTTTGGTTTGGGATATAAACCAAGCAAAAAAGATATGATTAAAGCACACAGGCAGGAGAAAGAAAAACGACTGGCTAGATTGGAGAACCGTGAGCCGAAGTATCAAATGAATATCATTCCTCATCTTCATGATACCTTCATCTTTGCTAGAATAATTCATCCAGAATCTCAAGACCCTGCAGTCATGGCTATAATTGAACAGAAGAAAGAAGTTGGTCCCTTGGTTTATCTATGCCCAGAAGACTTTGAACTCAATAATTGGACTGTAATGGAGCTACCATCATTTGTTAATGAGATATCAAAGTAATTTTTAAACTTTTTGTTTGTTTTTTGTTTTGATGATTTATGTGTTCTATGTCAATATTTCATTTGTTAATGATGAAGCATTTTTTTTTCTTTCTTTCCTATCATCCAATGAATCTTTCTTGTGTCTACTTCTTTTAGCATTGATTTCATTTATTCCATTCCTTCCTTTATCTTCTTTCATCACACTGAATAATCCCTCTCTTAAACAGCGAAATTGGGATTGAAAGCGTTAATGATCTTAAATATGAACTTGATTCTCCTACATACGATGTTGAGTTCGATGAGAGAACAAGTGGTAATGAGGAAGATCTAGAACTTACTCCTGAATTGTTGAGAATGATTGAAGAAGAAGAGAGGATATTGGGACCACATGAAGAGTTGATAGAGACGATTAACTTGGGATCTCAAGTAGAGATTAAAGAAGTTAAAATCGGGACCAACATGTCTGCTGAAAGCCGTCAAGGGTTAATAACATTGCTTCATGAATACATTGATGTTTTTGCCTGGTCTTATCAAGATATGCCTGGTTTAGACACAAGTATTGTGGTGCATCATCTGCCACTTAAGCCTGAATGCAAGCCAGTGAGACAGAAGTTACGCAAGATGAAGCCAGGCATGTTAATCAAAATAAAAGAGGAAGTCATGAAACAGATTGATGCAGGATTCTTAACAGTTGCTAATTATCCAGAATGGGTAGCTAACATCGTGCCAGTACCTAAAAAGAATGGACAGGTCCGAATGTGTGTTGATTATAGAGATTTGAACTGAGCAAGCACAAAGGATAACTTCCCACTTCCTCATATTGATGTACTGGTAGATAATACAACTGGATTCTCAACTTTTTCCTTTATGGATGGATTCTCAGGTTACAATCAAATCAAAATGCTGAAGATCAAGAGAAAACTACATTCATCACATTATGGGGAACCTTTTGTTATAAGGTCATGCCGTTCAGATTGAAAAATGTTGGGGCAACCTACCAACGGGCCATGGTTACTCTCTTCCATGACCTAATGCATAAGGAGATTAAAGTGTATGTTGATGACATGATTGCTAAGTCAAAACCAGGGGAAGAGCATGCAACCATTCTCCGAAAGTTATTCGAGCGATTGAGAAAATTCAAGTTGAAACTGAATCCGAGTAAATGCACATTTGGGGACACTTCTGGCAAGTTGTTGGGTTTCGTCGTAGCCAAGAGGGAATTAGAGTTGACCCAGACAAAGTCAAAGCCATTCTAGAAATGCCAACACCACGTACTCAAAAAGAAGTCGGAGGTTTCTTGGGAAGATTGAATTATATTGCAAGATTCATATCACATCTTACAGCAACATGTGAACCAATCTTCAAGCTACTTCGTAAGAACAATACAGCCATATGGAATGACGACTGTCAAAAACCATTTGAAAAGATCAAGCAATACCTACAAAACCCTCCTATTCTTGTACCTCCAACTCCAAATCGTCCACTTATCCTATATCTTACAGTGACGGAAAATTCAATGGGGTGTGTACTGGGACAGCATGACAGCTCAGGCAGAAAAGAGCAAGCCATATATTATTTAAGCAAAAAGTTCACTGATTGCGAAACCAGATATTCTCTTTTAGAAAGAACTTGTTGTGATCTAGCTTGGGCCGCTCGTCGTTTGAGACCATATATGTTATACTACACAACATGGCTTATCTCAAAGATGGATCCTATCAAATACATCTTTGAAAAGTCGTCTTTGTCTGGTAGAATTGCTAGATGGCAGGTTCTTTTATCCGAGTATGATATTGTCTATGTTACTCGAAAGTCAATAAAAGGAAGTGCACTAGTCGATCATTTGGCCGAGCAACCTATAGACGATTATAAACCAATGAAATTTGATTTCCCTGATGAATTTGTCTCCACTATAATGGTAGAAAAAGAAATATCAGACTTGGAAACATGGACCATGTTGTTTGATGGGGCCCCCAATGAGTTAGGTCATGGGATAGGTGTTGTATTAATATCGCCTGAAGGAAAGTTGTTCCCTCTCACCGCCAAACTAAGTTTTGATTGTACTCATAATATGGCTGAATATGAAGCTTGTTCTATGGGTATCCAAACTACATTGGATATGAAGATAAAGAAACTTCGAGTCTTGGGAGATTCTATGTTGGTGATTCACCAATTGAGAGGAGAATGGGAAACAAGAGGCACTAAGCTACTGCCTTATAAAAAGCTTATATTAGATTTGTCATAAATTTGAAGAAATCACTTTTGACTATTTACCAAGGGAGAGTAATCAGATAGCAGACGCCTTGGCTACGCTTGCAATCATGTTCAACATAGACCCCAATCATGAGATACAACCTATTAAGATGGGAAAGGTAGATGTTTCAGCCTCCTATATGAATATAGAAGAAGAGTTTGATGACAAGCTGTGGTTTCAAGACATCAAACATTATTTGAAATGTGGAACCTATCCTCTGAATGCCTCAGAAAATGACAAGCGCACACTTAGAAAGTTAGCAATGAAGTTCTTCCTAACTGGAGAAATACTTTACAAAAGAAATCATGATATGGTACTTCTAAGGTGTGTAGATACAAATGAAGGCAACACGATTATGAAAGAAATTCATGAGGGAATTTGCGGCACCCATGCAAATGGACACATGATGGCTAGACAGGCATTAAAGGTTGGCTATTACTGGTTAACCATGGAAGCTGATTGTATCAAATATGCTCGAAAATGCCACAAATGTCAGATTTACGCAGATAAAGCTCATGCTCCAGCATCTCAGTTGCACGTTATGATGACACCATGGCCATTTTCCATGTGGGGAATGGACGTTATAGGCCCTATTGACCCAAAAGCCTCAAACGGACATCGATTCATCTTGGTGGCAATAGATTATTTGACCAAATGGGTAGAAGCAATGTCCTATCGAGAGGTGACGAAAGGAGTTGTGATCAAATTCATCAAGAAGGAGATTATATGTCGTTATGGTCTTCCTGAGACCATAGTATCTGATAATGCACGAAATCTGAACAATAAATTGATGACTGAGTTATGTGAGCAATTCAAGATCAAGCATGTCAACTCAACTCCGTATAGACCAAAGATGAATGGAGCAGTGGAAGTTGCCAATAAAAACATAAAGAGGATTGTGCAAAAAATGACGGTGACGTATAAAGATTGGCATGAAAAGTTTCCTTTTGCATTACATGGATATCGCACATCGGTTCGCACTTCAACTAGGGCAACACCATTTTTGTTAGTTTATGGTATGAAAGTTGTTCTTCCTATTGAAGTGGAAATTCCATCATTAAGAGTCCTCATGGAGACTAATTCAGAAGAGGCTGAATGGGTCCAAAACCGCTATGAGCAGCTCAACTTTGTTTAAGAAAAGAGATTGACGGCATTACGCAGAGGTCAACTTTACCAAAGACGAATGATGAAAACCTATGATAAGAAAGTGCGTCCTAGAGTATTCAGAGAAGGGGATTTAGTCTTAAAACGAATTCTTCCTTTTCTAAAAGATCACCGAGGCAAGTGGACCCCAAACTATGAAGGACCATTCGTGGTGAAGAAAGCTTTCTCTGGAGGAGCTTTAGTCTTGACTAACATGGATGGTAATGAGCTGCCAAGTTCAGTTAATTCAGATCAGGTTCGAAGATATTACGCATAGGCTACTTGTGTATCAAACGATTTGGCAAAGTTGTGGGAATTCAACAAGTGTATAGGAGAATTACGCTTCAATTTCTATATCATGTTTAAGAGGTTACTTTTGTCTCAAGTTCTAGAACCTTAACATTGACACATATGTCTATTGAATTTTAGTCATAAATCGAAGCTCCTTTCTCAAAGCATGGCATATCTTGTCCATTTTTCTCCCTCACTCTCCATAATATTTCCTCAACTATGAATGTTTGGCATGTTTACCTTTATTATCATTACAATTGAATAAACAAAAAGTTACATAAACGCGATATTTCAAATCAATGGTGGTAACTTAAATGATTCGATGTGAAATACATATGTCCAAAGAAAGAATCCAAAGGCAATATTTTTCCAAGAGCGTCGTGATCATGAAGGTTGATGGAATGTCATCATGGAGGACAAAACCGTCATTTCAACATGACAAAGTCTTGAACTGGGGCAAAACCATTATTTTTGTCTTCTCAAACTGGGGCAAAACCATTATTCTCACAGGAGCAAAGTCATTCTGGATACATTTTTGGTCATCAAACAAAGAGAAAGTTGTTTAGTGAGTTCATGATCCAATTAAGGTCTATTACCAAGGGTGATGTGAATGGGGTGCCCGAGCTATCAAATATCTTTTAAAAGAAATTTGTATCATAGTTTTCGAATAGTGCTAAATCTGCAACCCATGCATTAAAGCATTCAAGTTTAGTGTGCATAGCAAAGAAAATTTATTTTCGGTTAAATCGAACCCAACTATTTAGTCAAGGTCGAAGCCTGTGTCAATCCAGGTCCATTTCCAGTTTTTATTTTTGGTTAAATCGAACCCGACTATTCAGCCGAGGTCGAAGCCTGTGTCAATCTAGGTCCATTTCCAGTTTTTTCTTTCGGTTAAATCAAACCCGACTATTCAGTCGAGGTCGAAGCCTGTGTCAATCCAGGTCCGTTTTAAGTTTTTTATCTTGGTTAAATCGAACCTGACTATTCAGTCGAGGTCGAAGCCTGTGTCAATCCAGGTCCGTTTTAAGTTTTTCTCTCGGTTAAATCGAACTCGGCTATTCAGTCGAGGTCGAAGCCTGTGTCAATCCAGGTTCGTTTTAAGTTTTTTATCTCGGTTAAATCGAACCCGACTATTCAGTCAAGGTGGAAGCCTGTGTCAATCCAGGTCCGTTTTAAGTTTTTCTCTCGGTTAAATCGAACTCGACTATTCAGTCGAGGTCGAAGCATGTGTCAATCCATGTCCATTTTAAGTTTTTCTCTCGGTTAAATCGAACCCGACTATTCAGTCGAGGTCGAAGCCTGTGTCCATCCAGGTCTGTTTTAAATTTTTATCTCGGTTAAATCGAACCCGACTATTCAGTCGAGTTCGAAGCTTGTGTCAATCCAAGTCCGTTTTCAATTTTTATCTCGGTTAAATCGAACCCGACTATTCAGTTGAGGTCGAAGCATGTGTCAATCCAGGTCTGTTTTAAGTTTTTTTTTTATCTCGGTTAAATCGAACTCGATTATTAAATCGAGGTCGAAGCTTGTGTTAATCCAGGTCCGTTTTAAGTTTTTCTCTCGGTTAAATCGAACCTGACTATTCAGTTGAGATCGAAGTCTGTCTAAATCCAAGTCCGTTTTAAGTTTTTCTCTCGGTTAAATCGAACTCGACTATTCAGTCGAGGTCGAAGCCTGTGTCAATCCATGTTCGTTTTCAGTTTTTCTCACTGTTAAACCAAACCTGGCTATTGAATTGTGGTTGAGACCTGATTAAGTCAAGCTCATTTTCCTTTCTAAATTCAAATTTTTACCAAACAAATCTTCGCCTCCCCAGTACTTAGTCTCTTTCCTTTGTCTACCCTTTCAATCCTTCAAGGATACACAAAGGGGGGCAAACTGTAGACACCGTATTTGGTCCGACTTGATTTTCAGTAATAATGTTTGAAGTTTTCCAATATTTGGTGGTCAATTTGTTTTTATGATATGCCAACAAGAGCATAGCTCAATTGGCATAAAGTCGTATTGATAATCACGAGGTCTTTGTTTCAAATCCCCCTCCCCACATATTATCTTTTTTTCTTTTTTTTTTTTTTTTGGTCTTCCCCATTCCTATTCAAGGGGAAGTTTTCATGAAAAAAACTCTCCCATTACCACCATTTACCTATTCTAAAGCTTTTTCCATGGCTAATATTTTTTTATATTTTTTTATATTTTTTCTTTTTCCCACCATTTTCTCATTCATCTTCCCCCAAATTAGTATCCCTTCAAGTATAAAAAGGGGGGAGATGGATGATGAAAGGGGAGAGAAAAAAGAGAAGAAGTTTAGAGTAAAAGTGAGCTTGAGAGAGTTTAGGCATTTGAGCAAGAGTTTAGTTTAGAAAGTTTTTAGAAGAATTTCTTTTGAGGGAGAAAGGAGAAGAAGAAGATTTTAGCATAAGCCTAGTTGAGAGAGTTTTTTAGGAAGTGAGCTTAGCTTAGAGAGTGATAGAAAAAGAGAGAAAAGAAAGTGGAAGAGGAAAAGAGGAAAAGAGAGGGGGAGGAAGGAGTATATATACAGGGAGAGAAAACATTGGGTAAGAAAGAATGAAAAAAGAAGAAAGAGAGAAGTAAAAAAGGTGGGGTTTTGATTTTCTATCTCCTTTGTTTTTTGTTTTTTTGTTTTGTTATTATTGTTATTATTGTTATTATTATTATTATTATTATTATCATCATCATCATTATCATTATCATTTTTAATTTCTCTCTCATTTTAGTTCACTTTTGCACTTTGCCAACTTCATTTTTTTAAACTTTCTAATTTATTTGTTTTGTTTTTTCTTTCATTCTCCAAATTGCTTTAATCTAATCTTTAATTCTGCTTGGTCAATTTCAATTATTGTTATTGTTTTGATTTTCTTTTGAAAGGGATTATGGGAACTGAGTAATGTGTCTTCGGGGAGTTCAACTCCCGTGTAGGCGTATGAAAATTCTCATTTTCCCTAAAAAGAATTTACTCTTTGAATGATTTTCTTCTTTTACATCTATTTGTTTTTTTTTTTAATAAACACAATCATGTATCACCCATATTTCCTTTAATTAAAAGAGAAATTAGGCATGATTTATATTAAATTGGATATCCAACTCATAATGTTTAATCCTTACTTTATTTCTAAAGTTAAGGTAAAAAAAAATGAGACATCTTGTGTTTATTATTGCATTTTGGGTTTATATTTTCATATTTATCATTCATTTTAAGAAAAATAAAAATAAAGGACTGTTTTTATTCATTTAATTGGACAATTTAAGATACTGTGGTAATCGTTTTCTTAAACGAGTGTTGTAGGGTGTTAATACCTTCCCTATACTCAAACGACTTCCGAACCTAATTTCTGATTTTCTAAGACTGGTTTTTATTTTATTTTAAAGGTGACCAATCACACCTTCAATGATTGGTGGCGACTCCAATTTTCTTCTTAAAAACCCAAGAAAGGATGTCGGTCGCTCCGCATCGCTATGACGTTGCGACACTTAGGTTTGAGTATCTTTTTGTGGAGAAGAAACTTAGTCATTTATTAATTCCTTCTAAGAGGCTAAGAGAGACTTCTAAAGTCTCTTTAGAAGATATTGTTTTGGGAAAAGTGAAGGGAGAATTTTGTAGTTTCATAGGAAGAATTGTAAAGATTCAAAATAAAGAATCAATGTGGTTTGAAGAGTGCACTTCTTGCAATGGTAGAGTATATCCAATAGGTGATGTCATCAAAAGTTCACGTCCAACATGCAACATTGAATTTACTTCATTCGTAAGAAGGTTCATGTCAAAAATGATTGTTTCAGATGGAGATTCAGAAGCCTACGTTACTATGTTTGATAGTACTGAACATTTAATAGGTTGTAACATGGTCGAATATTTCAATGACCTTTGTAAAGTAAGTAATGCCTTTTAAATTAAGTTTCCCATATTTATTTTATTGATTTTTTAGAAATTAATATATACATATAATATGTATTTTTTTCATAGGTTGAAACAAAGGAGAACAGTGAATCAAAAACTTGGTTTTAGAAAAAGACAAGAAATACTACTTTTTAGTTAGATTGGACAAGGATGGGGAAAGAGATAGAGCACGCCGCCAAATTGTTGTTCAAGAGATATGCACAGTCAAGTTAATGGCGGAAAAGAAATGTTGTCTGAACAAAGATAAAGGATAAACAAAATTGGAAGATGATGAAAGCCAAAATAAGAAAGCTAAAATTGAAGTTTAGGAGAGATACCAACTATGTTGTTTGATTTTTTTTTTTTTTCTTTTTTTTTTTAACTTCATGTTCTTTGATATTCTAAAATTTTCATTTAGTGAGTTTTTTATAGCTTTAGTGATCACGTTTCTTCCATCAAAATTTTGATAATTTTAATTGATGTTATTATCATGTTTTTAAATGTTATTCGTAATCATTATCATGTCTCTCTAAATAATTTTATTTGTGCGCTTTATTTATAATTTAAATTTAACTTACAAAACAAATTTAACCCTTATAAATGCTTAAAAATTAAAACTAAATACAAAAATTTCAAATTTAAACACTGAAAAAAAAAAAGAAACCTTATTCTTTTTCTTTTTTTTTAAAAAAAAAAAAAAAGAGTACTAGACCGATGTTAAATACCATCATTTGAAAATTTAAATTTAAATATGGAAATATAGAGGAAAACACACCTAAAATGAAGGATAAGTGTATTGAATATGGGGAGTGAGTGTTAATTAAAAAATATATATATATTTATGGAGAGTGAGAAAGAGTGTCGAGATTAGGAGGGAGAGGAGAAAAAATAGGTCTTAAAAGAACACTTCAATAACATGGAGGAAGAAATTTTAATTTTTGCATTTAAATAAAAATTTAACAAACGGTTTTTTTACATCAATGATATAATAATTAAATTTACCATTAAATAATTAACTAATTTATGCTAAAAATGTGGAATTGATTACCCTTTATTTTGTGGTTCCGAAATAACACATGATTTACTTTTAAAATCAAGTAATTGAATATTAAGTTGAATTTTAAAAAAATAATGAAAAGAACAATGCAAATAAGATCTTTCCAATGAAAAGACCAATACTTTTAACTGTGAACAATATTTTAATACATATAAGTTACTTTCAAATTCCTCTTCAATAAATTAAAAAAAAAAAACTTTATATTAAATGTTTATATAATACTTTTAGGTAAATTGTAAATAAAGAAAGTCTCCAATATGCCAACAAGAGCAGGACTCAATTGGCAAAAAACTTGTATTCCGACCAAGAGGTCGAAGGTTCAATCCCCACCCCCACATGTTAAAAAAGAAAAAAAAAAAAAAAGAAAAAGAAAGTCTCCAATATGAGTAAAAAGAAAAGTAAAAAAGAAAACAATGAGAAAAGGCATGGAAATGAAGAGAAAAGTATGCCTAAAATAATGGGTCAGGATATTGAATGTGGGGAGTGAGGGTTGAATTAAATATATATATATATACATATGGAGAGTGAAAAAGAGGCAGAAGATTACGGAGAGAGGATTTTAGAAGGAGAAAAAAAAAAGATTACAGAGAGAGGAGAACCAATAGGCATGAGAGAACACACATAGAGGAAGAAAAAAGGTTTTGCATTTAAATCAAATCAAAACTAAAAATAGGTTTTTCTTAACATAATAATAAATAATTAAATTTATCATTAAATAATTTAAGGTAAAAAAGTAAAAGTATAAGGTTTCCTCCACTTTTAAGGTTGTGTAAATTTGTGCCCTAAATTTTAAAAAGTGTTTATGTAACGACCCTACATTTCATATCTAGATCCTAGGGCCATTACTACATGCATCTCATTTTACTTTTAAAGAGTAACGACGAACAACGTTTAGCATAAAACATGCTTAGGAAAATCAGTAAGACTTTTCAGCCTGGGATCCCAGTTAAAACAAAATTAAGAAGAAATTTTAACCATTCCAACAAAAAATCTCAAAACATAATAAGTCCTAAAACAACACAAGTCAAATGCAAAAAGAAGAAGTTCGAAAACGTAATAAGCGGAAGTCTATCCTAAGGAAATCCATGGCTCGTTCAGCAACATTCCGTCACGCGTTCTGTATACCTTTGTCTTTACCTGCAATTACATATTAGGGAAAAGAATGAGTATTTAAGAAAAATACTCAGTAAGTAACAATATTGCTAGACATGCAAGAACTAGGGGTGTAAAATTTTCGGGTCGGGTTGGTTGTACGGACAACCCAACCCGACCCGATTGTACGACAACCGACCCGACCCGTTTATTGTTGACCTGAATCAGGTCGGGTCGGTTTCTTCTTTTTTCTTTTTTTTTTCTTTTTTTTTCCCTTTTGGTATTATGGGCAAACGTAGTGATTTAACCAATGGTCCTTGTTCTTTAAAAAAAAAAAAAGAAACAATGGTCCAGCGAGTTGAACAGTTGAGGCAGACGAAGAGATGAAGATGAAGAGGCGCGGTTGTCGGCGAGGAAGACAAAGACGAAGAGGCGCCAGCAAGTCGACGGAGACAAAGAGGCGACCAAACCCTAAAAGTAAAAACGAAGCGTCGCCGTCGTCTGAAACGTGAATCCCTAAATCGCAAGTCGCCTAGAATACCAGAAATCGAAGACAAAAAAAACGAAAAATGCAAGAAGAAAACTGGAACCAAAACTTATCAAAAATCAGAATACTCAGCTCTGTCCTCATGCAATACAAGCAACCCTAGATGCTAAAATCAGAAGAAGAAACAACAAAAGAGACGAAAATCAATCCTAGATGCGCAACCGCAAATGCGAAAAATAAGAAACAAAACCGAAAATCAAGAATCGTGCTTTGAGACGACGGTGGAAAATCAACCCCAGATGCGCAACCCCAGATGCGTGGTGGAGGAGACGACGGTCGAAGAAAAGAACGACGACGGTGGAAGGCGTGATGAACGAGAAAGGGGGCGAACGGAGCTGGTGAAAGTAAAACCCTAGGCTAATGTTTAATTTATATCAACCTGAGAATCGAACCGAACCGAACCAGTTCGGTTCGATTCGGGCTGGATAAACATAGAAATCGAACTGAACCGAATCAATCCGGTCCGGTTCAGTTTATCGGTTCAGTTCGGTTTTTTTCACTCCTAGCAAGAACCAAGGATTCAAGAGGTTATTTGGGCTAAGGACCTAAAGGTTATGTCATCTCATTCCATTCCGTTTAATTTCATTTCATTCTGTAGTTTGGGTCTCGTGATCAATTAATTCACCTACTTAAGTTTGCCAACTCACCGAAGGTGCACATGTGGGTATTTTGGGAGATCTCTACTCCTACTGTTAGTAGAAGGCACCCAGTCAGTGGAGCCGAGTCTCACCCATCAAGGCACTAATGTGCACGTAGCGCTCTAAACTACCATTTCACTGGTGGGGCGTCCATGGGTTTTAAGTCGGAATTTAACTTCCACAGTTAGTAAATGGCACTTAGACTGCGAAGCCAAGTTCCACCCATTTAGCTCTTCATTTCAGTCTAATATATCTCAGTCCTAGGTGATTAGTTGACACGACTCCCCCTACTAGGGTATCTAGCCTATTCTTTCCCTTTCTTGCTCTTTTCCCTTTAAGGCCTCTTAGAGGCCTCTTAGCACGCAGGTTAATTTTAACTGCAACCTACTTAATAAAATTCTTTTCTTTTTCAGAGGTTACTAACAAGCTAAACCGATATGCACCACTCCAAAGCTCAATCAATTACAGAAACAAGAACGACAACCAGCACTTCTAAACAGAGAAACCACAAACTTCCCGTCGTCTACTTACAAGGTCAGCCAATAGCAATATACAAAAAACATGCATTCACATCAACCTCACAACAAACAAGCTTAATATCGCCATACTCTCGTAAATAACAGTGTTCATAATATTCTCAGGGCATCTCAGTCTCAACTCAAACATAGTAATTTCATATGCCAGAAAACACAATTGGCACACCAAAGCATCATCACATAAAAATCAGCAAGTTATCTTACCTTGAGGTAACTAAATCTTAATTGAAACCACCAAACAACTTGATATAGCGCCAACCACGTTATGCAAAAAAGTAATCTATTAACACACAAAAGGGTCTCACATCACAGGCATTCCAATCTCAATAATTTTTCCTAAAGACACAAGACTTGAGAGAGTCGAAAACTCACCCACGTGAAACACAAATGCTTGCTGCCCAGTTTCCAAATTTCGCTCTGCTTTTAATGATTCAACCACCACTACTATCGATACCTTAGATTAAGATCCTACGTTAATGGGTATTCCATTAAGGCATAAAAGACCAATAAATCATAACTTACAAATTTCTTACCCACTAGCTGCAATCGTTGAACATTCAAGATGTGTGCGGCTGTTTATCTTAAGGTGGTGGCGACGGAGATCAATTCTGAGCGACAGAAATGAACAAATCTAGACGGCGGCAGTGTACAGATTCGTGCTGCGACGGCGGCATGCGACTGACCGGCTGAACGTGGCGGCGTGCTACTGACTGGCTGAACGCGGCGGCGACAGCAGCGTGCGACTAACCGGCTGAACGTGGCGGCGTGCTACTGACCGGCTGAACGCGGCGGCGGCGGAGCTACACGCAGAGCGAGAGTAAGGCCGAGAGTGAGAGAGAAACGGGAGAGAGAGAGAGCAAACTCACCGACGGCGATTCACGACGGCGAGAGGAGGCCGAGGGCGATGGCGGTGTGCGGCGTGACCAAACTTACAGTAGTGAGAGAGAAAGAGTGAGAGAGAGAGAGACCAAGGGAACCGAAATAAGAGAGAGAGAAGTGTAAGAGGGAGATGAGGGCTTACCGACGACTGCGCAACGATTCACGACAACGGAGGACGGCGGCGCGGCGGAAAGGTGCGTCGGAGGGCAGCGGTTTGCGTGCTGCAGACGAAAGAGAGAGAGAGCTGAGAGACGATGAGGGAGGGGGTATCGAGGGAGAGAGAGTGAAGAAGAAGGGAAAAAAATCTCTTTTCTTTTTTTTGTTTTTTTTTACTGGGGCTTGACCGAAATTTGGGGGGGGAATTCCCCCCTTTTCCCCCTCTTGACCGAGTAAAAAAAAGGTTAAATTATCAAAAATACCCATAAACTTTAGGGTTTGTTTCAATTATGCCCCTAGACTTTCAAAAGTTTCAATTATGCCCTTGAAGTTTCAAAATTGTTTCAAAACTACCCTTGAAGGCTTTTTTTTTGTTAAATTCATGGATGTAAAATGACGTGTTTGCATATATATTGTTGCTTATGTGAATAGATTTGAACACATACGTGGAAAAAACGATAAAAACACATGCAAACGCATCAATTTTTGTCGATAAATTTAACGGAAAATGTCTCTAAGGGTAGTTTTGAAACAAATTTGAAACTTCAAGAACATAATTGAAACTTTTGAAAGTCCAAGGGTATAATTGAAACAAACCCTAAAGTCGAGGGGTATTTTTGATAATTTAACCTAAAAAAAAACCCACATCCCTCTTTTCCGTTTTTTTTTTTTTTTTAAGATTGGGTTGTTACAGTTTAATAGGTTTTCATTTAAAACTTTAAGTTTTATTTTGCTTTTTTTTTGGGGTGTGATATGCAATCAAAGATGTTTAGTATATATATATTTTAAAAAATTTTGACAACAAAAGAAGTTTAGACAAGACACGTGGTCCCTTGCAACTAAATATGAGAAAGAAATCAATTCGAATTAAAATGAGTTTTTATCTCATTAATGACCATCATAATAGCTATAGAAATGATGGATGGAACCAGAGAGAAAAAATGAGTCTTTTAAAATATCATGATCATATACTTTTAAAAATAATAGACAATTTTTGTTTTGAATTCAAATTTCATCAGGTACGCATTTAATCCTATATATAGTTGATTACCCCGTTAAAAATTCATCCTTTCCTCCTTATATTTTTTTATGTAGCCATAAACTAGATAGATATCAAAGGTTTCCTTTCGAGAGTTTCACACATTTAAAGGACATCAAACAGTAAACAAAGAATAATTTGTCTCCTTCTCTACCTATAGCGAATGTCAAATTGGTTTACTCAAAGGTATATATCTCAATTTTATGATTTCTTCCTAGACTTCATTTGAGTTTAAATTTTAAATTAAAGTTTTTGTATTACTTTGTGTTCATGAAGTCCTATTAAGAAAATGCAATTTTGTTTTCTTTTTTTATTTTTCTTATTTTTTATTTTAGGGAAAAATATACTTTTGGTCCCTGAGGTTTGGGTTAAGTTACACTTTGGTCCCTGAGTTTTAAATTTGAACAAAAGTACCCCTGAAGTTTAGATTTCGTTACACTTTTGGTCCCTCCGTCCAATTGTCTGTTAAATCCTAACAGTTTGCTGACGTGGCACCATTATTTTAATAAAAAATTATTTTTTAATTTTACAAAATATATAATTCTATTAAAATAATAAAAATATTAAATATTATTAGTTTTTAATAAATTTATTTATATCTCTCTCATCATTTCTTCTTCTTCAATACCCACCACCCACCATCACCTCTTACCGCCACCGGTCGGCGACGACCGCCGCGCTCCGGCGGCCGACGGTGACTTTTTTTCCCTCTTCTCTTCTTCTTCTCTCTTCTCCCACTTTTATTTTTTTAAAAAAAAATAGAGGGCTCCCTCCTCCTCTGTTTCCGGTCGGCGACGACGACTGAGTACCTCTTCATGCCTCATCCCTTCCCGGCGTCGGCAGCGGAAAACCTAACTTAAAAAAAAAAGATGAAGGAAGGGGAAAACCCCTTTGAATCGCGATTGGAACGAACCCACGGTTCCAGATCTGGAACGAAGGGAGCGTTCCAATCGTGATTTGAAGGGGCGCGATTCGAGGGGGGAAACCCCCCTTCGTTCATTGCCTTTTTGTGTTCAGCTGAGAGATGGAGAGGGAATAGAGAGTCACAGTGCAGCAGTAGGTCGTGGGTATCGGGTGGTCGGTTGTTAAGTCGTGGGTAAATCGATTTCTCGTGGGTCAGTCGATTTTCTTTTCTTTTTCTGGTTTGTTCTCTATCGATCTCTCTCTCTTTCGTTCTCTCCCTCACTCCCGACCTCGCTCTCTCCGTTTCTGATATGTTTTCCGGCGACAACGTCCTTTTTCAGTGAGCGGCTACGCGGAAAACAGTGGTTCAGGCGTGGGTTTTTGGTTCAGTTGAGAGAGAGGAAACAGAGAGTTAGAGAACGAGGGTTTATCAAGGGAGAAAAAGAAAAAAATGAAGGAGAAGCCACCGACGACTGATCGAAAACGGAGGAGGAATAAGGTAATAACGGAGAGAGAGAGTAGCGTTGTTAATTGCACCGGCGATCGACTGGAAACAGAGGAGGAATGGGTTCTTTTCTGTTTTAAAATAAATGAAGAGAACATAAAAATAAAGGAATAAGAAGAATTAAAAAAAAAAAAAAAAGGTTACCGCCGGCAAGCGGCAGTCGTCGCCGGCCGGTGGCTGTAACAGGTGATGGTGGGTGGTGGGTATTGAAGAAGATGATGATGATGAGAGAGATAAATAAATTTATTAAAAAATAATAATATTTAATACTTTTATTATTTTAATAGATTTATATATTTTAAAAATTAAAAAATAATTTTTTTACTAAAATAATGGTGCCACGTCAGCAAACTGTTAGGATATAACAGAAAATTGGACGGAGGGACCAAAAGTGTAACGAAATCCAAACCTCAGGGGTACTTTTGTTCAGTTTTAAAACTCAGGGACCAAAGTGTAACTTAACCCAAACCTCAGGGACCAAAAGTGCATTTTTCCTTTAATTTTATTATGCTAAAGTGATCAAAGGTATCTTGGAAGAATCAAGTTTTGAACAACGCAAATAAGAGCTTCCGAATGAAAATAAATAGTTTGAGGTGTGAAGACAAGAAGATTTGAGTTAGTAAGTATGACATTTTAAACAGTAATAAATTAATTATAAACAACATGTTTAATCTCAAAAATTATTTTCCATTGTTGCATTATGTTATGCTTTATGTCAATTATATTAACAAAACATTATTTTGGTCACTTTTTCTTTTATGCCAAATCGATCAAAGGTGTTTTGGAAGAAGAAAATTTTGAACGATAGTATACATTTTAAACAATAATTAGAATTTTTTCTTTTTATATTTGATAAGATAAGTTAATTCATTCTCTAGAAATATATAGAAACTTGAATGCTTGGACGAAAACATACAAATGCCACAATAAAATTCATATATTGTGTGTGTGTGTTTTAGGAATAATTCATATATATAGTACAAAGGAATAATTCATATATTGTGTTGTGAACTATGAAAATAAAACCGCATTGGACAAATTTTATTTGCTCCTTTTATTTTTGAAATAATATGAAATGTATTGGTTAACAGAATTTTTTAGTACCAATTGCAAAGGCAAGACCATTTGAGTTTGTTATATACATTTTAAATAGTAATTATAAATTTTTAATTTTTGGAAAATTTAAATTAGATTAATATATAAGATACTCTAATTCATCATATATTTTAACGCAAGTAAAAAATATATAAAAATTTTAATGATTAACAAAAACATAGAAAGGACACAATAAAATTCGTGTAATTGTGTTGTGGACTATGAAAAGAAAACTTTTTTTTTTTTTTTTTGAGAATAAAAAAGGAAAACCTCATTTGACAAACTTTATTTGTTCTTTTAATTTTATAAATAGAAATAATATCAAATGTATTGGTTTACAAAACTCGGTTAATTGTATTTTGATGCAATTTAATATAATGTATGGAGATACATTATAGTATAAGTTTAATTAATGAATTAAACTTTATAATAAAATTCATTTTGGATATGATTCGAAATTAATTAATGAGAGAATTATGAATTTAATTAAATATGTGATATTTAATTAATTCATGAATTAATTAATTGGGAGTTAATTAATTTAATTTGGTTAAATATGATTTAATCAAATTAATACTATAGTTTATATTAATGTACATTTTTTATGTACATTAAAACTATAGGTTAAATGAGAGAGATTAAATTGAATATGATTCAATTATAAAATTAATTAAATATTTGATATTTAATTAATGTGGGATCAATTAATTTAAATTAATTGAATGGTCTGGTTTTTTTTTAGACTAAAATACTTTCATAAATCAAAGAGCAAAAGCTCCCAAACCATTAAACATAGTACTGGCATCCCCACTATTGATTGGGGCCTCTCCAATATCCATCTGATTAGATAATAAAAACCAAGTAGGAAAATTAGCAACCCAACTTTGGGAGGAATTTGTGGCCCAAGCCTTTCGGGCCAACAGATGCGCCATCTGATTGTGGCTTCTAGGAGTATGGCTAATGTCTTGAATAGATTGCCCTGAAAGCAGTTTCTTTGCCTCTTTGATGAATAATGAAAGTTCCGTGAAATCCTCCTCTTTCCCCAATAGCAAGTTTACCACTTGAATAGAGTCAAGCTCGATAAACAGCTTTGGAGAATCTTGAGAGATAGATTTCACTCCTTCCACCACAGCAAGGGCCTCTAGCCAACTAACCTTCCATCTTATGTGGATAGCACGAAATCCACCTGCGACAGGCGTTCCATCCCACCAGCGCAAAATCCATCCTATTCCACCGAGCATTTTGTCTTCACTCCACGACCCATCACATTGAAGTTTTCCAAAGCCCACCGGCGGTCTCAACCAGTGGACCAGGCGGTCCGTCGACGTTCTCTGATTTATGATCTCTCTGCGTACTCTGGGGGTGTTCTCACCGGTAAGGACTCCAATCGTTCGGTGAGCAGGCACAATCTCGTCTTCTTGTGCATTTCTCGGCCTTCAGTTCTGATCTTCATCACTTCGAACGCCCATTCCTTCAGTGGGGCAATCAGGCACGCTTTTGTCTTGAAGATTCCTCATCTCTTGTCGGTCCGTCTTCGCATTTGTGAGCTAAGTTGACAATGCTTTTCCTATCTGTTGTTGATACGCAAATTGCTAACTACAAGTGTACGGGCCTAAGTTATAATATAGTGATTTAAAATCGAATGTCGTCCTCTGGATTGGTTTCCTAGTTCCCCTAATTATTAAAGATATATTTGCTCAATTTTATTTAGAGAAAATAAACGAGAGATATGCAAATTAATGAAAACTACTCAAAGCAATAAAATATGGAAACTCAATGGAGAAAGGCCTTAGGGAATTCATTTCACCTATTAGATGCATGAATTAATTTAACAAATAATTAAGGACAAATTCGTAACAAGTTCATAAACCAAGGATCATGAATAATTAAAAGCCTCTCCCGAGTACAATTAATCCTTTATGCAAATTAAGAAATTGATATCCCTATCTAATTTCAACAATAAGCATAAGCAATAAGAACAATCCTCATGACGGTTTCTCAAGCAATCCTGAATCTCCCGATTAACGAATTACCTAAGTCATGCAATTGAGAGTCTAATCTAAACTACCCTCTCCCGAGTGATTAGTTCATAAACAACAACATACAATCTGTGATCAGGAGATTATAAGCATTAATCATACAATTGCATAAATAAACCGCGTTACGAAACGTCCTAAAAAGCCGTAAATTAATCCATACAAACTAATGGCTACATCAAGCCCCTAAGAAACGAAATCTAGCTACTCATGTCTCTAAAAATACAATCCAAATTAGTCCAATACATGCTAAAAATTAGTACGAGAAATAAGGGAGAAAGATTAAACTCGTTGGTCGTGATTCCCGTGCGTTCCCGTCACGAACCTCTCAATCCAAGCTCCCAAAATCAAGCCCCCTCAGTTTCTGGTCTGTTCTGTGTGTTTTCTCACTCTAGAAGTCGTGTTTCTCTCTCCAAATTGGCTCCCCTAATCTGAAAGCATCGCAAAATATATATACTGTTGATTCTGCGTGACAGCGACAAGACGCTGAGGACACAGCGTCGCGACGCTGTCCCGCGCACGCCCTAATTAAATCTGGAAAGTTCGCAGCGTCGAGACGCTGTGGAGGTAGCGTCTCGACGCTGCCTCGAATTCGCGCGTGTGCTGACTTGCGCCCAGCGTTGTGACGCTCCAAGGGCTAGCGTCTCAACGCTAGGCCTTTAATTTCATTTCCTTAGCTTCTTTTCTTGGCTCGAACTCATTCTTTCGCTCCTAAATTACCGGTAGTGTTCAAAAACGTCGATTTCCATTGAAATACTTGATTCCTACAAAACAAAACCAAATAGAGATAAAAATGCCCAAATAATACTCAAGACTAACGATAAAATCATATGAAATATAGCACAATAAATTGCGCTATCAAATACCCTCAAACTTGAGCATTTGCTAGTCCCGAGCAAAGTAAGAATCAAGCAAAGTAAGAATCAAAATAATTTGTCTACAAAAATACTTGAGGAAGTGTTGCTAATGACTCTTGCCTCATGAATCCCAAATCACAGATAAATCACACTGGAACATTAATGATTAAACACATTCATCATGATAAGCCTCATTTATTTCATTCATCTCTCACGTGTGTGTGTGACTAGTCCTCCATATCTCAATCCTTTAAACCCAGAACAGTTTTATGCAGCCCTTCGCTCGTTTTCCCCCTACTCTGGTCCTAAGTCCCAATCATCAAGCCTCTCCACACTCAAGATGGTAATATGCCACTAGGGTGCCTAAACGGGGTGCACAACCCCCAAACTTTGAGTTTTTTCATAATCAAAAGTGGTGGTCACTAGCTTTCACACGCCTATTGCAGGGACCCTTAACCTGAATCTAACTGATCCCAACAGGGGTAGCTCTTTTTTTACCTTAATTCAATCTTTTCCTTATTCAACTCATCATTTTTCTCTTTTCTTTCATTCATTCATTTTTTTCTTTTTTTTTTCACTAACATGCAAAATATGGCATCATTTTCTCCTAAGTGTAACATTACTAACTATCATGCAGATTAACCATCAAATCAGTCCCTAAACCTTTGGAGGTGGCAACAAGATCTAGATCACATAACTCTATTCTAAGCTCGCCAAACTAAGACAGGAGACTATGTGCTCAAATGGTGCAAGAGATTCATGAAATAAAATAAACTTGTCTTGAATCCTGTTTTTAATTATTATTGCACAGGATAACTTACTTGTTTTCTGAAATTAGGTATCCTCATCGGTTGTCATAATCAAAACAACACACTCAAAGAAAACACATCTCAGACAGATAACACAATCAACCCAGATCTCAATGGAAAGAAAAATAATGATCCAAAAATGATAACCTGAATAAAATCACAATAATACGCCTGATAATCCAAAAATGGTCAAAAGAAATATAACAAATAATAATTACAGACCAAAAGTAAAAGTAAAGACTTTCCACCCCCAAACTTAAAAGTTACATTGTCCTCAATGTAAAATAATAAGATATACAGACCAATATGAGAACAAATACAATGAAAAATAGAAATGAAGGGGAAAGAAACAACCGTGTGCAGAGGGAAGGCAGCAGAGCGTCACTCGTCCTCGTCCTCAGGCGACTCGTACGGTGGTAAAGGTGGCGGTAAAGGTTGACCCGTACTAATAGCCACCTGACACTGATATGAGTGGGCATGCATGCGCGTCGTGTAGAGGAAATGACGACGATCTCTACGCCTCTCTCTCTGGTGCTCCTGCTGATGGCTCTGGAACTCCATGCGTAGCTGCTGCAGCTGCTCCTCGATGGTGGGATTTGGAGCCTCCTGCTGCTGCTGCTCAGGCTCTGCAGGCTGCTCAGGGTGCTCTGGCTCTACACGGATGGGGAAGACTGGCTGGGCTTCCTGTGGTCCAGGCCCTCGGTAGCGACTGATGAAATTCTTGTCGATAATCGCCCCGGGGTGGACCAACTCCTCCTGGGCGTCCCACACGACACCAGCGGCTCGGCATAAGGCAGTGATCAATGATGGATGCCCGAGCCCTACTGTCGTGCTACGTCGGCGGATGTGGCGCATAGACTGATTAATAACCTGCCCAACATTCACCGAACGACCTGTGGCGATAGCGAAGAGAAGAATAGCACGACTCTTGGTAATGTCGCTTAGATGCGCCACAGGCATCAACTTGGCGCAGAGGAAAGTGTGTCATGCTCTGTAGTCAACAAACAAATCAGTGGTCCTGAATCTCACCACCTCTGCTCCAGTCATGGCCCATTCGGCCCCTGGTCTACATACCGTCTAAATGACCTCATTGACGTCTAAATGGTCCTGAAGGTATGTGTTATAATCATCCCCCTCAAAGTCAGGTAGCCTATAAAATCTATTGATGGTGTGGGAGTCATAAGGGACACGGTGTCCTCGAACAAAGGATGACGACGAACTGTCTTCCATATTAGCATAGAACTCCCGCACTATTGTTGCTACCCCAGGTGCAGGATGATGAACAAAATCGCCCCAACCCCTCGCAACGATATTGTTTACTAAGTTTGGTTGCATCTCAGGGTCGGGGCTAAAGCCTCTCTCAGGGATAAAATTTCTACTCTCGACATATCCCTCAAATCGCTCTGCGGCTTCTCTATTTATGAACCTATCTTGGTCAAAAGGGGTGGAGGAAGATGAGGAAGCAGCGGTGTTTCTCCTAGACCTTTTGTGCATGGTTTCTAATGAAAAAGTACTAAAGTTCTAGGAGGAGAATATTTCTATAAACAGACCCAAGCCAACAGATACACAACCACCAACTACAATTCAAGCCCGTCCGCCACAGAAATAAAATCACAACAGCAGCAACAGAGCTCAACAACAACAGCAGAAGAGTCCAAAAAGCACTAAACAGTGAAAATAGCCTAATAAAACTTCACCAAGAAGGCACACAATGATGCTTGAATGATACCCAATACTCAATACTAGTAGATCATCAAGTATTCAGCATCTCAGCATAGAATATGGGTGCAAATACATAACAACCAGCAGCTAATTCTTTCTAAAACACCCACAAACAGCAGTAAAACCACCTCAATATTCAGCTCATAATACCACAAAGCGATGAGCAAGCCATAAACAGCCCAAAAATCATATATTTTTACTGCTAAGCCAACTTAAGCATGAATCTAAAGCAAGAGTAGGGCTAAAATTCGAAGAGCAATACCAATAATGCACTACCCACAGCCAAATCGGGCATAAACAAGCAAGTAGCCGGCAAAACCCACTGCACAAACAGCCCAAACACGCTGAAAACGTGCCGAAGGTCCGAGAATGGAGAAACCCAGGGCGAAATCGAGCTGATTCACGGGTTAAAACGAGCTGAAACGCTGGAAAACTAACCAAAACTCACCCAAACTCGTTGAACACGAGATCCACGGCTGAAACACACTTAAACCGGTGAAAATGCACCTAAAATCACGAGACCCACGAGCTTTTTCTGCAAAAATCGGCAAGGATAAGACAAAATCGAAGACTATAAGCAAGAAATTTGAGAAATATGGAGGAAAAATGTAGGGAGATGAGGGAAAAGGGCTGGCGGCGGCTAGGGTTTGAAGAGGAACTAAAAAAAACCCAAATCAGCGATTCTGGAATTTTTAGTTCCAGAATCGCGACAGCGTCGCAACGCTAAGGGCTAAAGCGTCGCGACGTTGTAGCGCTTTTCGCCCAAAACGCGTGTTTCGCCACTTTTTTTTAATTTTTAATCCAGCACTTTTTTTTTCTTTTTAAATTTTTCATTCTTTTTTTTTCAAAACTTTTTTTTCTCTCCTTTTTTTTTAATAAAAATAAGTCTTCACCTGCATCAAAAAGAAAGAAAAAGTGAGGAATAAAAATAAAAATAATAAATAAAAATCAAAGAATCAAAAGTAAAGACATCAAAAAAAAAACAAAAACAAAAACACTTGGGTTGCCTCCCAAAAGCGCTTGTTTAACGTCGTTAGCTCGACGTGTTAACCGTGTATGCTTCAAGGAGATCTATTGTCACGGGCTCCACCGGAGGTGCTCTTGCTTGCACCTTTTCTGTAACTTACCATCATAACTTCAGAACAATCTGTAGAGGCTCCAACAACTTTAAAAATTTCTTTTTCATGTAGGACTCGCACAGTCAGCTCCCTACGCTCGATGTCAATGATAACTCGCCCAGTTGCGAGGAATGGTCTCCCTAAAATCACAGGCACTAAAGGATTTTCCTTTACATCCATCACAAAGAAGTCAACAGGCAGAAAAAATTTCCCTACTTGGATTAAAACATTCTCTACTACTCCATATGGACTAACTACAGATTGGTCAGCTAGCTGGAGTTTCACTGCAGAAGGTTTAATCTCTCCTATGTTTAACTTTTTACATAAAGATAAAGGAATTATGTTAATGCTAGCGCCTAAATCACATAAGGCACGAAAAGAATGAGTACCAAAGTTGCAAGGAAAAGAAAAACTCCCTGGATCAGCAAGTTTGTTAGGTATACTCCTCTAAAGTTGGGCACTGCATGTAGAGGTTAGGAATATTGTCTCGACTTTCTTTTCCTTCTTTTTCTTGGAAAGCCATTCCTGCATGAATTTTACATATCTGGGCATCTGTTCAAAAGCCTCTGCAAATGGTAAATTAATTTTTAAACTCATAGAAATATCAAGAAACTTCTTAAATTGAGTTGAGGGATTCTTTTTCTTTTTTTTCTTGGGCTTTGGAACCAGAACCGTAGGGGAAGGTATAAGAGGGTCAGAAGTAAGTTTTTCAGCTTCATTTGAAGATGAACCCTCTTCAACTTCTTCCTTAGTGACTTCAGGCTCATGAATTTCCTGTGTATCAGCTACTTGAACTTCCTCCACTTGATGCACGGTAATGGCCTTGCAATACTCCATTTGGGTTTTCTCTGGTTCAGCTGGGGCTTTACCTTTCTGCATACTGTTTACAGCATTCACCAGCTGACCCAACTGAGTTTCGATGTTTTTAATTGCTGCACCGTGGCCTGTTACAGTGGTATTTATTGCAATCACTGCTTCCTCCAGCTTGTTGGTCCTTTTGCTCGACTCTGCAATAAAAGCTCCAACCATATCTTCAAGAGAAGGTTTATTTTTAGTCTTTTGCGATGTATATCCAGGAGGGTTCAAGATATTCTTATTGTTAGCATAGGAGAAATTTTCATGATTTCTAACATTAGGGTGGTAATGTGTGGGTGCAGAATTATGGTGTCCCCTATAGTTAGAATTTCTATCAACATAATGAACTTGTTCAGTAGTGGCCTCCTCCTGACACTGAGATGCAAGAGCAGCTGACTCAATAGATTGTGCACTCCCTGTACCTGAAAATTTCAAGAAAGCATTTGCAAGGGAGGTCATCTGGGCTTGAAGAGAACTTACATTGTCAATTTCATAAATCTCAGCTGCAATCTTCTTAGGTGCAGACCGCTCAGTTGGCCACTGGTAGCTGTTCGTGGCCATATCCTCAAGTAAAGTTCGTGCATTCTCTACGGTCTTGGACAACAAAGTCCCACCTGCAGCTGCATCAACAATGGTTTTAGTATTTGGATTTAGACCATTGTACAACAACTGGATCTGCAGCCAATCTGGGTATCCATGCTGAGGGCATTTCCTCAGTAACTCCTTATAGCGCTCCCAAGCCTCAAATAATTGTTCATCTCCTAGCTGCTGGAATGTCCCAATCTCTGTCCTCAGCTTGACTGTCTTTGCAGGTGGGAAATATTTGGCAAGAAAAGCCTGAACCAACGCATCCCACGTAGTGATGCTTCCAGATGGAAGTGATCTGAGCCAGTCTCTAGCCTTGTCCTGCAAAGAAAACGGAAATAATCGTAAGCGTATGGCATCTTCAGAAACGCCATTCAACTTCACAGTCCCACAGATGTCAAGAAAAGATTTTAAATGAGAGTTAGGATCCTCAGAGGGGAATCCTCTGAATGCACTATCTCTAGCCATCTGGATGAGGCCAGTTTTAAGCTCGAAATTATTTGCATTAATTGGCGTGTGGACTATTCCAGATTGTTGATCAGGAAAAGTAGGTTGGAAATAGTCCCGTATCGGCTTCTGCTCATCTTGTGGATTTGGATTGGTCATCGCTGCAAGTCTTTCCCTCTTCTCTTTCCTGTTCTTTTTGCAAGTCTTTTCGATTTCAAAATCAAAGGGCACTAGCAGAGCGTCCTTATCTTTTCGCATACAAAATTACAACCTAAAATTAAATAAGAAAAACAAAACCAAAAATAAAACAAAAACAACAAAAATAAAGAATAAAGAGAAAAATAAAACAAACAAAATAAAATACACTCTAAAGTAAGACCAAGCAAATTCCCTAAAATATTAAGCGAACTAAATAATTGCCAATCCCCGGCAACGGCGCCAAAAACTTGATACGCAAATTGCTAACCGCAAGTGTACGGGCCCAAGTTATAATATAGTGATTTAAAATCGAATTTCGTCCTCTGGATTGGTTTCCTAGTTCCCCTAATTATTAAAGATATATTTGCTTAATTTTATTTAGAGAAAATAAACGAGAGATATGCAAATTAATGAAAACTACTCAAAGCAATAAAATATGGAAACTCAATGGAGAAAGGCCTTAGGGAATTGATTTCGCCTATTAGATGCATGAATTAATTTAACAAATAATTAAGAACAAGTTCGTAACAAGTTCATAAACCAAGGATCATGAATAATTAAAAGCCTCTCCCAAGTACAATTAATCCTTTATGCAAATTAAGAAATTGATATCCCTATCTAATTTCAACAATAAGCATAAGCAATAAGAACAATCCTCATGACGGTTTCTCAAGCAATCCCGAATCTCCCAATTAACGAATTACCTAAGTCATGCAATTGAGAGTCTAATCTAAACTACCCTCTCCCGAGTGATTAGTTCAGAAACAACAACATACAATCTGTGATCAGGAGATTATAAGCATTAATCATACAATTGCATAAATAAACCGCGTTACGAAACGTCCTAAAAAGCCGTAAATTATTCCATACAAACTAATGGCTACATCAAGCCCCTAAGAAACGAAATCTAGCTACTCATGTCTCTAAAAATACAATCCAAATCAGTCCAATACATGCTAAAAATTAGTACGAGAAATAAGGGAGAAAGATTAAACTCGTTGGCCGTGATTCCCGTGCGTTCCCGTCACGAACCTCTCAATCCAAGCTCCCAAAATCAAGCCCCCTCAGTTTCTGGTCTGTTTTGTGTGTTTTCACACTCTAGAAGTCGTGTTTCTCTCTCCAAATTGGCTCCCCTAATCTGAAAGCATCGCAAAATATATATACTGCTGATTCTGAGTGACAGCGTCGAGACGCTGAGGACACAGCGTCGCGACGCTGTCGCACGCACGCCCTAATTAAATCTGGAAAGTTCGCAGCGTCGAGACGCTGTGGAGGTAGCGTCGAGACGCTGCCTCGAATTCGCGCGCGTGCTGACTTGCTCCCAGCGTTGAGACGCTCCAAGGGCTAGCGTCTCAACGCTAGGCCTTTAATTTCATTTCCTTAGCTTCTTTTCTTGGCTCGAACTCATTCTTTCGCTCCTAAATTACCGGTAGTGTTCAAAAATGTCGATTTCCATTGAAATACTTGATTCCTACAAAACAAAACCAAATAGAGAATGCCCAAATAATACTCAAGACTAACGATAAAATCATATGAAATATAGCACAATAAATTGCGCTATCAGTTGTTGAATGGTTTGCTGGTTTGGTCTGTGATTATTGTGTAACACTGTATTTCTGTATTGCCAAATTTGCCAACAAATTATGAGGCTTCCTTCCATTTTTCTCTCCTCCATAGACCCGATTGTGCTCCCTCTCCACATGCTCTCACAGTAGTCAGCCACCATCCAATTGTTCCTGTCCAAAACAAAAAAACTCATTAGAAGGTTGGAAAAATTTTCCCCAAGGAGATGCTAGGTTGTCTCCGGTTTGGAGTTGCATAGCAGACACATAGGATTCACCTCAACTCCCCTCTTTATCAAATTAGTGCAAGTTGGAAGAATATCATGATAGATCTTCCACCCACACACTTTGATTTTAGGAGGGAGATCTAATTTCCAGTATTTTTTCCATAACTTTTCCATGATCACCGAACTTGAACACGAAGCCTCAAAGGCCCCTTGAAGCTGGATACCCAATCGATAAGCGCTCCTAACTGAGAAAAGCCCTTTTGGGTCACAATTCCATATAATCTCGTATGGGCCATTCGTTGGGTAGATTGGGATGTCCAAAATAACTCTTGCCTCGTCCTCATGGAAAAGCTCTCTCACCAAAGGCTCATTCCATTCTTTATTGCAGTGAATGAGATGAGCTACTCTAAGCTGGTTAGCTCTATCACTTGCCGTTTTCGGAATACAAGAGCCTTCCCTAGGAATCCAGGGATCTTGTGCAATATCCACCATCTGGCCATTGCCAATCCTCCACCTATAGCCCTTCTTAAACAACTCCCTTCCCCACAGGATACTCCTCCACATGTAGGAAGGGTTGCTGCCAAGACTGGCCTTGAGAAAATGCCCTGTCTTAAAATATCAGCCTCGAAGCACTTTAGCCAAAAGACTATCTGGGTAACGAATAAGCCTCCAGCTTTGCTTTGCCAGCATCGCCTGGTTAAAAACCAAAACGTCCCTGAAACCCATCCCTCCAAGATTTTTATGAATGCACATTTTCTTCCAGCTTCTCCAGTGAATTTTCTTCCCCGATGTACCTATTCCCCACCAGAACCTTGCACACAAAGAATTTAATTCAGTACATAAAGATGCAGGAAATTTAAAACAACTCATTGCGTAATTAGGGATCGTTTGTGCCACAGCTTTAATAAGAATCTCCCTCCCCGCTGCTAAGAAGAATCTTCCTTTCCATCCTTGGAGTGTGCGCCAGACTCTCTGCTTTACGTGATTCAATATCTCCTTTTTGCTCCGAGCATTTTGAGATGGGAGACCATATCCCTAAGCTCTTTGGCTAGATCAGCATTAGTGTTCGGACTCGTCATAAAATTAGATTTATCAAAATTGATAACTTGGCCCGATGCTTTTTCATAAATCTTCAACACATTTTTAAGGGACCTACAATCTTTATTAGTAGCCTTAAAGAAAAGTAAGCTATCATCGGCATAGAATAAATGAGAAATAACAGGGCAATATTTATTAATGCTCAAACCTGACAGTTCTTTGTTCTCCACTGCTTTGTTGAGGAGCCTTGATGCTTCTGCACAGATTAAAAACAAGTATGGGGATAACGGGTCCCCTTGTCGAAGGCCTCTCTTCGGTGAGAACTCAGCTCTAGGGACCCCATTTAGTAGAACCCGAAAGGATACCGATTCAACACATCCCATAATAAGGTCAATCCACCGACAACTAAAACCCATTCTTTCCATAATTTTCCGGATGTAGACCCACTCCACCCGATCATAAGTTTTACTCATATCAAGTTTGAGAGCTACGATCCCATCCTTTCCTTGTCTTTTGCTTCTCACTTAATATGATTTAATTAAATTAAAACTATATATTATAATTGATTTAATTAAAATTGGTTTCATTAAATTAATTAGATAATTAATTATTATTTAAATAATTATTAATTATTATTTGATAATAATTAAACGGTCCAGATCTAATTGGTTTAGATCAATGGACAGGATTGGTTAGGGAGTTAAAGATAACTTCCTAACCTAATCCTACGTGGTTGCCTGAGGGGTTATGGTCATTCTCTGATTTCACTCTCATTCTTACGAAAAAACATAGAGAACTCTCCAATATTTTCTCTCTAAAATTCTCTCAAGAACAACAACCTCTTTTGCTGTATTGTTCCCTTTTCTGGACGAATTTTGGATCTCATCATCCCTATCTCAATGATCCAAGAGATATAGCGAGTGTTCGCTATTGGTGGTGTCAATTGGAAGATCAAGAACGAGAATCTTGGAGCATCGTGCTGTGTTCTTCGAAATCCAGTAAGTGTTTTTTATCTTAAATCAATTTTCAGCATGCTTAATCTATTTTATTTAGAAATTAGTTTCTTATTTGATATTGCCAATGTATTGGTTTTTCGTAAACGAAATTGTGAAACAAATTGGTCTTGATTGTTTCTGTTGCCAAAGGGATTTTAACCCTTCACACACAACATGCTATGCAACCCCTCATGGTTTCTGTGTCATGCTCGCCTTCTTAGCACATGATTTACGCGTCATGCCACGCACCAATACACATGAATTTCGTGCCATGCAACGCAACTTAACACGTGATTTCTGCGTCATGCTCGACACCAAAACATGAATTCCGCGTCATGTAACACACTCACACCCAGCACATGAATTGCGCTCCATGCGCAGCGCACACTCACACGTGATTTACGCGTCACGCTCCACACTCACAACCCACACATGATTTACGCGAGATGCTCCGCACCAATAACATGATTTCTACGTCACGTAGCGCAATCTTAGCACGTGATTTTCGCGTCACACTCTGCACACACACCCAGCTCACCTCTCCATGGGCACACAGACTATGCAACCATGAGTCACATGCAACATAGCCCAGAAACACTAAGCAACATGCTTAACACACCAATAGATAAACATGATTTCAATCAATCAAAACAAAGTGCTTAACATCTAAATCACGTTACATATCAAACAACAAGGCATACTAGAAAAGTGATAAACAACCAACATGCTCATGCAATCAAACAGACTCAACGGATAGAAACTACTTACCAAATGCTTACAAGCGCACCTAAAGAACTCCTTAAACTGCTCAAAAGATCTAGATAAACTCCTAAACAACAAGGATAACTTCTAAAATTAGAACCAACCTACTGAAAACTTAAAACATGCTAGAAAGGCCTAAATCAACTGAGGAAAGTCTATTCCCGTGCTGGACAACCACTCAAAATTCCCCAAAATAAAAATCCAAAACCTTTAGACCATAGGCAACCATGTCTAAGGCATAACGGGCAATGGGTATTCACCGAATAGCTATATTCAAGGTTTTTCAGCCGCTAGACAGCAAGTAAATAAAACGTAAATAACATTCTAAGGACTCCTCACGAATGGGGCAACTCTACTAAGGCGAAGATAATAAATAGGTATCAATTTAGCATGCTTTTTAAACCATAACCAGCAAGCAAAACCCATTTATTATACATTTTAAGGACCTATAAAGGTTGGGCAACGCTTTAAAAGCCAAAACAACTAATGGGTAATTAATTTTAAGTTCTAACCATGAATGGGTAAGAGTTAAAACTTACCAGAAATGTTAAGCAACGTCGTAACGATCCAAAACAGAGCCAAAACACCGCTGGACATAGGCGAAATTGCTCAAAACTGAGGCTTCAAGCTGCTAGGACGTGAAATCTAACGAATCAAACCAAGAGACACTTAGATCGGGCCTTAAATCACAAGGAATGGGAAGGTAAAAGGCTTACCACGAGACAAAGGGAAAAATTTCGAGACCCACGCTTTGGTTGACGAAAAAACGAGCAAGAGAGAGACGAAATCACGGAGAACGTGTCGTGGGTTGCTTGCTCGCGTGGTGACGTCGCTGGCCGCTGCTAATCACCGAAGAAGAAGGCTACGCACGCCGGAGAAGGGAGAGGACGAAAGAAAGAGGGAGATAGTTGCAGGAGTGCGGTCTGCTTGCTGGCGAAAACTAAACCTCGGGAGGGAGAGCAGCGACGGGTTGGGCTACACCGCGGCAATGGCGGCGATGCACCAGGCAGCGACAACGATTGGGCACACACAGGGAGGCTGCCGACGAAGATGGCTTTTTTTTTCTTTTCTTAATAAATTAAACTTGATTCCATTCCTTCTCTTTTAAAAAGAAACTAAGAATAAAAAACCCATTCTAATTAGGATATTATCTCCTAAAAGGTTTGGGAAAGAAAATAACCCAATTAATTTAGGATTTGGGTCTTTTGATATTTAAAATAAATATCAAATATTAAACCTCCAAACTTTAGGAATCAAAGATTTAATTAGAAAATCTCTTTTCCCTAAATTATATAAATTTTATTTAACGACCCAAGGCTAAACTTAAATTCTAATTTTTTCCAAATTAGAATAAGAATGCCCAATTAATTCCAAAATGACTCGATTTCGAAACGTGTGGCGTTACATTATTATTATTTTTTTAGATTACAAAAGGATATATTATTTGGAATTAGAACAATGCAACAAGTATTAAAATTAATATTTAAATTTTGTAAAACAAATTAAATGACCATTATAAACAAACATCAAAGGTCTGCTTGGGCGTCACACATCGCTGAAAAGAAAATTTTCAAAATAATAATAATAATAATAAGCATCAAAGATTTCCGAGATTTCATTTGAGATTAAAGTTAAACATCAAATTTGTTTAATCAAAGGTATATATCTCACTTTTATGATTTCTTCCTAGACTTTTATTTGAGTTTAAATTTAAATTAAAGTTTATGTCTTACTTTGACTTTCATTTGAGTTTAAATTTAAATTATAGTTTTTGTCTTACTTTGCAAAGTCATATTAAGAAAATGATTTTTTTTTAATGCTAAATTGATGTTCGTGTCTTGGAAGAAGCAAGTTCTGAACAATGCAAATAAGAGCTTCCGAATGAAAAGAAATACTTTGAAGTGCGAAGACAAGAGGATTCAAGTTTGTAAGTATGATATTTTAAACATCATATTTACTCTCAAAATTTATTTTTCATTGTTGTATTATGTTTTATGTCAATTATATTAACAAAACATTCTTTTGATAATTCTTTCTTTTATGTCAAGTTGATCGGAAATATTTTGGAAGAAGAAAATTTTGAACAATCCGAGTTTGTTAGTATACATTTTAAACAATAATTAGATTTTTTTTTCTTTTTATAAAATTAAAATCAGATTAATATATAAGATAAGTTAAATGCCTCTAAAATTGTCTTTTTTTTCTTTTAAAATTCACAAAATTTATTTCTTACACATCAATTTCTTTCTTAGAAAACATGGAGTTATTAAATGCCTCTAAAATTTCCTTTCTAGAGCGTTGACAACCCCACAACTAAGAAATATTATTAAAAAATATATATTAGCAAATGAGAAATGGAATGAAAATAAATAAAAGTATGCCTAAAATGATGGGTGAAAATATTAACATTGAGAAATAGTAACTATGTAAAATATGTTTGGAAATAAATTTTATCATTAAAATATAAAATTCGAGAATTAAGAAATGCAAAACATTTGCCCTCATAGAATATTGGGTAAAATACATTTTTGGTCCCTCATGTTTCGAGTCAGTTTCCAATAGGTCCCTAGGTTTCAAAATCGAACAATCAAGTCCCCACTGTTTTGGAAATAGTTCAATTTAGTCCCTCCACCGTTAATTTTTTTAACAGTGTTGACGTGGCAGTTAACAGTGCTGACGTGGCGCGTTTAAAAAATAAAATAATATTTTTAAATTAAAAATAAATAATAAAATAATTAAATTTGAAAATAATAAAAAAATAATAAAATAAAAAAACAATCAAGTCCCCACTGTTTTGGAAATAGTTCAATTTAGTCCCTCCACCGTTAATTTTTTTAACAGTGTTGACGTGGCAGTTAACAGTGCTGACGTGGCGCGTTTAAAAAATAAAATAATATTTTTAAATTAAAAATAAATAATAAAATAATTAAAATTTGAAAATAATAAAAAAATAATAAAATAAACTCTCTCTATTCAAAATAAAAATAAAAATAAAAATAAATAAATAAACTATCTCTCTCCTCTCTCTCCCCCCCGAATCCCCCTCTCTCTCCCTATTTTCTTCTTCGCTTCACCACCGATGAACCCTCCTCCCCACCCGTCGCCGGCGCCGCCCTCTGCCACCACCACCTTTTTCTCCTTTTCCTCTCCTTCTTCTTCTTCTTTGAAACCAAACTCACCCCCACCAAGCAACTCCTTCCTCTTATTCTTCTTCATCAAAACACATCATAAACTGATATAGAGAGAAAGAAAAGGAGGAGAAAAATCTGGAATAAAGCTGAACAACAATATTCTGTACATCAGGAGGTAGCCAACGCATGTATATAATACAAAAAGATAGGACATGTGTAGGCTGCCAAGAGGATACACAATAACAGAAAAGAGGGACTAAAATTATAGAAAAATAGACCATAAATAAATATGGAGAAGTAACATTCTATCATCCCCCCGCAAGCGAAACCGGGCGACTGAGAACTGTGAGCTTGGAACGAAGACTCTGAAAACGCGCTGTAGGTAAAGGCTTAGTCATAATATCTGCAATTTGATCTTCGGAAGGCACAAAACGAACTAAAAGTTGTTGGCGCATAACTCTTTCGCGAATGAAGTGGTGATCAATCTCGATATGCTTACACCCACCTCTGACAAAACAGACTGAATCCAAATAAGTTCAGCAGTAGCATTAGACATTCCCCTATATTCAGACTCAGCGCTCGAGCGAGAAACAACTTTTTGTTTGGCTGATGACCATGAGATCAAATTGTCCCCAAGAAAAACACAAAAACCACTAGTACTTCGTCTATCATCAGGACAATTGGCCCAGTCAGCATCAGTATAACATAATAAAGAGTTATTTTCAGACCGAGTAAACGATATGCCAAGATATATGGTGGTCTTCAGATACCGAATTATGCGTTTAACAGTGTTCCAATGAATTGAAGTCGGAGCGTGAAGGAACTAACATACCTTGTTAACTGCAAAACTCAAGTCTGGACGAGTGAGCGTGCAATACTGAAGAGCACCTACTAAACTTCGGTATTGTTTAGGATCGGACAATAACTCACCATCATGTATGGATAAAATCGTACCACTGGCCATTGGAGTAGCCAAAGGCTTACAATCCTGCATTGCAGCTCGCTGGAGAATATCAAGAATATATTTACTTTGGGATAAATGCAAAGAGGTAGAGGTACGGTGAACTTCAATACCCAAAAAATATGAAAGGTCACCAAGATCCTTAAGAGCAAAACGATCATTGAGAAATTTAACAAACTTTGCAATAAAATGTACATCATTTCCAGTTACCAAGATGTCATCAACATAAATCAAAATAATTACCAAGACTGAATCTTTGTTGAACACAAACATAGACGTATCTGACTTTGAAGCCTTAAAACCAGCGTGCAACAGACATGTACTTAGCTTCAAAAACCACTCTCGAGGACTCTGTTTTAAGCCATACAGTGCCTTTTGCAACTTACAAACGTACTCGGGTCTATGTTTATCAATAAAACCTTGAGGCTGATGCATATAAACATTTTCATGAAGGTCCCCATTCAGAAAAGCATTATGAACATCTAATTGCTTAATGACCCAATTATATTGAACTGCAAGAGAAAGAATAATCCGAATAGTAGTAGGCTTAATAACTGGACTAAAGGTTTCAAAGTAATCAATCCCATAAGCCTGATCAAAACCACGAGTAACAAGACGTGCCTTGTATCGTTCAACATCACCATTCGGTTTAAGTTTAATCTTGTAAACCCACTTGCATCCAATAACTTTATAATCTGGGGATGGGGGAACAAGAATCCAGGTTTTATTATTAACCAAGGCATCATACTCTTTCTCCATAGCATCACACCATTCAATTTGCTTGACCGTCGTTTTAAAGGATGAAGGCTCATATGGAATAACGGAGGAAGAGGAAGATAGCCAACACTTGGGTTTTGTAATTCCAGCCTTAGCACGGGTGACCATTGGATGAATATTAGTAGCTGGATTAGGAAGAGAAATGGGAGTTGGAATAGGCACGAGAGAATGAGAAGAAGGCTGTAAAGAGGATGAAGAAGGCGAAGGTTGTTGTGAAGATGTACTGGGCAAAGAAATGGTATGTTCGGCAAGGGGAATTGGGCTTGAAGAAGAAAATATGGAAGCAGGGGAGGGTGAAGGCGTAGAATCTGAGGAATGTTGGGATATGAGACGACCAGCAGATGGGGAGGTCGATGGGGCAAAAGAAGATGCAGCAGAAGACAGAATAGGATGGTGATGAACTTGTGCGGGCAATGGTACAGAAAAACCTGATGGATGAGACAAGGAAGGTGAAGATTGATGAGAAACAGACTCATGAGATAAAGGAAAGGAAGTTGAAGAAGGCAAAATAGAAAAAGGAGCAGAATTGAAAAAAAACTGATCAGGAGAGCTATTTTTAACAGACCCAAAAGAAAACTCATGTTTAGAGCAAGGGAAAAGAGTTTCATTAAAGACAACATGGCGAGACACATATAAACGACCATTAGACGGATCAAGACATAGATAACCTTTATGGTTAGAGCTATACCCAACAAAAATGCACTCTTTTGAACGAAACATTAACTTATTGGAGTTATAGGGACGAAGAAATGGAAAACAAGCACACCCAAAACTACGAAGCAAAGAGTAATCCGGAGAACGATTAAATAACATTTGATATGGACTCTTAGAGTTAAGAACGAGGGTAGGCAGACGATTTATAATATAGATAGCAGTTTTAAAGGCATAACTCCAAAAGGAAAGAGGCAAACTAGAATGAGCAAGAAAGGATAATCCTATTTCAACGACATGCCGATTTTTTCGTTCTACCCTCCCATTTTGTTGAGGTGTATAAGGACACGCAACACGATTAAGAATCCCATGAGAGGATAAAAACGTGGAAACTCGACGGAATTCCCCTCCCCAATCTGTTTGCAAACTTTTAATATGACTATTGAATTGTGTTTCAACAAGCTTTTTAAAATGAATGAAGCAAGGGAAAGTCTCATCTTTAGACTTAAGTAAATACAACCAAGAGAATCGAGTATAATCATCAACAAACAACAGAAAATATCGAGCTCCATTAATAGAAACTTGTGGAGAAGGTCCCCATACATCAGAATGCACTAATTCAAAAGGTGCACAAGATTTTGTTTCAGACAAAGCAAAGGGTAAACGACGACTTTTAGCTAACTGACATGAGTTACAAAACTCATTGACACTAGAACAAGAAATACGACACGAAGACAAAATTTGCCGCAGAGTCACAGCTGCTGGATGTCCCAATCGAATATGCCAATTTGGAGCAGTAGAAGCCGAAGAGAAAAGGGCAGCAACAGAGGATGAGGAGGAGGAGCTGCTGCTGGACGTGGACGCACCAAGGGAAGGAGATAATTTGTATAAGCCATCTTCAAGTGTGCCCCGGAGTAGAACTTGCTTGGATTGAAGATCCTTAACAAGAAAAAATGAAGAATAAAATTCAACAAAGGCCTTATTATCTTTACATAATCGGGCAACACTAAGAAGCTTCTTTGAAATAGCAGGAGTATACAAAACAACATCAAGAAAAACAGGTCGACAAAGAGAAGATAAATAAGCAGTTCCAACATTAGAAATGGAGATTTTCTTACCATTGCCAACAGTAACTTGTTCACCACCATTGTAGGGCATAGAAGTGCAAATAAGAGATGAGTCCGGTGTCATATGATGAGTTGCACCAGAATCAAGGTACCAATTATCATCGGGATGGTATGATTCAGTGGAAAAGGTAGACAAAGATTCACTGGAAGAGGATGAGACAACAGGTGAAGTTGTAGTCATTAAGGCTTGTGGTGGAGGAGTTTGGTAAGCTAGGTTTGTACGGTGATGACAAATAAGGGCAGTGTGGCCAAATTTTCCACAAATTTGGCACTGAGGTTTGTTAGAATATGTTCTTGGAGGCCATTTTTGAGAGGTGGCAGACTGAGGCTTACCTAGAATGCTAGAAGAAAAATTAGGATTAGAAGGCATATTTGGTGGATTGAAGGGAGGTCTAGGGAAGTGATTTTGGAATGGGCGTGGGGAGGAACGACGATTAGCATTTTGAAGGTGCAAGCTACTGAGATTAGCTTGAGCCAAGTTGAGCTGCTCAACAGTGTTTTGCTTCTCCAAACGAGCCTCATATGCTAAAAGTAAACTTCTAACATCTTCTAAAGCAGGATTATCAGTTCTATTTTGTATTGTAGTCACAAAAGCATTATATTCAGAACCTAGCCCATCCAAAATATGTGCTAAATGATCTCTATAAGTAATAGGTTCACCTATTGCAGAAAACTTATCAGCAACTTCCTTGATTTGAGACAAATACTGACTGACAGAGAGGCCATCCTTTTTAATCCGTTGAAGCTTAGTCTTAAGACCCATTATCCTAGCTGTGGTTTTAGAATCATATGATCTTTTAAGAGAATTCCAAATTTCAGAAGTTGTTTCTAGACTCACAATTTCTCCCATTTTTTCTTCAGATAAGGAAGAGTACATCCAACACATTATAAAGCGATTGTACCTTTCCCAAATGAGAAAATCAGGATTTGGTTGCAACTGCTGCTCATCGAGAAACTTTGGAGGTGCCGAAACAGAGCCATCGAGATATCCCTAAAGTCCATTGGCAAGAACAGCATTCAGAAGTTGATTTTTCCAGAGGAGAAAATTATTGTCGTTGAGCTTGACGGCTAGGGGCTGGGGTAAGGTAGGATAGGGATTCGGAGAAAAAAGGGTTGGAGATGGGGGTTGCGGAAATAACGTTTGAGTGGGATACTGAGGTCTCTGAAAGAAATTTTGAGTTGGGTAAGATGGATAAAATGGTTGGGTCGTAGGAGGAAAAAAATTAGGGTACTGGTATTGTTGAGGAAATGGAGTTCGGGGCTGATTTTGAGGAAACGGTGATGGAGGTTGATTTTGGAGTGAAATGGGTGGCTGGTAATTTTTCTGGGTAATGGGGGTAACGATGGGGGTAATAGAAGTAGACGGAGTCACGATTGGTGTAGATCCTGAAGAAGAAGCTTCCCCTGACGCCATGGTTGAGAAAAAAAAATTCGGCCTATAGCTCTGATACCATCATAAACTGATATAGAGAGAAAGAAAAGGAGGAGAAAAATCTGGAATAAAGCTGAACAACAATATTCTGTACATCAGGAGGTAGCCAACGCATGTATATAATACAAAAAGATAGGACACGTGTAGGCTGCCAAGAGGATACACAATAACAGAAAAGAGGGACTAAAATTACAGAAAAATAGACCATAAATAAATATGGAGAAGTAACATTCTATCAACACAAAACCCTCCCCCTCTCTCCCTTGGAAAATGGAAAACATGCCTCTTCATTCCATCTCCTCCGTCTGCGGCGACCTCGCCACTCGCCCCAACGGCACTGTCAACCGCCGCCTCTTCGATTTCAAATCCGCCCCGAATCCCGTCAAGCCTATCCACGGCGTCCTCTCCTTCGACATACTTCGAGTTCGGTTTCTAGATTTTTTTTTTATTTTTGTGAGCTCTGTGAAATCTTTTGGTTCTTCATCCCTCGCTTGAGGTGTTGCATAATGGATTTTCTCGAAAACCAAACAAGCAGCAGTAGAAGTTTTCAAAATTGCAAAGTGCTTTTTACATTGATTTTTCTTTTGGTTTTCTCTGGCGTGTTTGATTCGATTTCAGAAGCGCATGTTCGTCAAGGATTCAACAACTCCAATCGCTCTGGTATTTTTGGAATCGAATCAACCCCGAATCTCGTCAAGCCCATCCACGGTGTCCTCTCCTTCGACGTAATCGTCGATTCCTCCCACAACCTCTTTGTTCGCATCTTCACCCTTTCCTCCGACGTCGCCTCGCTCCCCATCGTCGTCTTCTTCCACGGCGGCGACTTCGCCTTACTCAGCAACCTCGCCCACCACGTCGCCGTCTGATTCTCCCGCCACAGATCGTAGTTCCAGAAGGTGAAAAGAAGGGGGGAATCGGGGAGGAAAAGGAGAGAAGAGAAAAGAAGGGCGAATCGGGGAGAGAAGATAAGAGAAATGGAAGGTCGTTGGTGAGAAGATGAAGAAGGCGGCCACCGCGGCGGTGATCATCGGCGGCAAGGAGGGGAAGAGAAAGGGGAAAGAGAAGGAATGGGGAGAGGAAGGGGAATCGTGGGTGGGGGAAGGAGAGAGAGAGATTGATTTTTTTTGTTTTTTGTTTTTATTTAATCATTTAAAAATTAATTATTATTTTAATTTAAAATTTAATATTTTAATATTTTTAACCCGCCACGTCAGCACCGTTAAAAAAATTAACGGTGGACGGACTAAATTGAACTATTTTCGAAATAGTGGGGACTTGATTGTTCGATTTTGAAACCTAGGGACCTATTAGAAACGAACCTGAAACATGAAGGACCAAAAAGGTATTTTACCCTAGAATATTTGAGTGAGAAGCTATACCAATGAACAAGTTTACATTTAAGAAATAGTAACTATTCAAAAAAAAAACACATGTAAAATATCTAAATAGTAAATAGAGTTTGTTAAACCTAAAAAAAAGAATTACTAAATAGAGTGAGAGACGATGGTAGAACAATATGGAAAAAGTTTTTAAAAATTATCCATAATTCATCTCATTAATACATAAAAAACTAAACTAAATGTCCTATGTCTCTCTTAAATGTTCTTATTATTATTACAAATTGTAACGCCCCGCGTTTCGAAACTATGTCATTTTGGATGAATCGAGTTTGAATTCTAATTTGGGAAAAATTAGAATTTTAAGTTTAGCCTTAATTGATATTTTGGAAGTTTATTGAGATAATTTTTCTATTGTTGTGCTTAAGTGGTTAGTGGGGATCAGTTTAATCTGAGAAGTTACGTGAGAGTAAATTGGGCGTTTTTTTTTGCTTAGTGGGCAGTTATTGGAATTAAAAGAAAAAAAATGAAAGAAGCCCCAAGTAAAATCATCATCTCCCTCACCTTCACTCTCTCTCTCTCCCTTCCTCTTTCTTGCGTGCGTCCCCCCTCCATCCATCTCTTCTTCCGTTTTTTTTTCTTCTCCCAACTGCACTGCCTTCACCTTGCTTTCCTCCATCGTCACCTGCTGCCCTCGCATCGCCCAGCCACCTCGCACGTCGTCGGTCCCTCCTCGCAACGTCGCCGCCTTCCTCATCTGTTTTCTCCCTCCAACGAGCAAAACCCACGCCGCCCAGTCGTCGTTTTCTTCTTCATCGTCAACCGCGGTCCATCGCTGTCCCCTCTCGCGATTCCGACCAACTCTCGCAGCGTAAGTCTTCTTTTTCCCTTGCTTTCGTTCTCTATTGGTTTGAGCAAGGGTAAACCCCCTCCCGTTTCTGTCAGGAATCGTTTGATTAACTACTCAGAATTCTTTCTCTTGTGATTTTACCTTCATCCAGCGTGAAAGCAATGCGGTTTCATCCCTCCTCGATGTTGTCTCTCCTCTGTTTGGCTTCAATCTGCGAATACCAGTGCAATTCCTCTACCTTCCAGCTATTTCGATAAGTTTCGACACTAACCTATTCCTTATCGACATTGAATGTAAGTTACCCATGACCCAAAAAGCGTTAATCTGAGTTACCCACTCTTTATCGCCTCCTAAATTGCAAGTTCTAGCTCTTTTGGACACTGTACAGCAAGTAATCATCACTGCTCAGTTCTGATCGGTAAGTTCCAGCGGCCTTAAAGTCTTTAGAAACTGCCTTAGTTAGCTTTAGAATGCTTTTTAACCTTTGGGTATCCTCTAGTTTCAGTTTGTAGCAATTCGGGCTCGAGACAACATTTATTTAAAGAATTTCAGTGCTAATTGGTAAATTCCAGCAAGGTTCCCGCCCCTTTTCGGTAAGTTTTAGCACCTTGCAGCTCGTTCTAGGTCCCTTTTAATCTATGTTAAGGGTTAGTGAGATTGTTAGGTTGTTCTCTAACCTCTAGGAAGTCGTTATTGTGCTTGTAGGTGTGCCTAGAGTCTATTCTATTATTTTCTAGCAAGTGATAGTTTGGTTTAGGAGCGCTATCTAGCTTGGGTAAGTAGTTTCTACCTGGATGAGTCTGATTGTTTGTTGAGCATGCTACTTGTGTTACCTGTTTTGTCTTATGCATTGTGTGTGCTATATATATAACCTGAAATGTGAGATAAGCATGTTGTTTCGTTTATTTCTTAAGCATGAGACATTGTTGTATGATAACTATGTTGCATAAGAGTCGTGTCTGCATAGTGTGTGATCATTGGGGAGAGGCGGAGCATGACGCGTAAATCATGTGCTGGGTGTGTGTGCAGAGCATGACGCGAAAATCACATGTGTATGTGAGTGCGGAGCGTGACGCAGAAATCACGTGTGAGTGGCGCTGCGCATGACGTGTCATACATATGTTGGGTGGGTTTGCGGAGCGTGACGCGAAAATCACGTGTGGGATGTGAGTGCAGAGCGTGACGCGAAAATCACGTGTGAGTGTGCGGGCATGGTGCGGAAACCATGTGGGGGTGCATAACATGATGCGTGGATTCATGTTGTCATCCCGTCATTGCATGAAGCATGTGCAATATCATTTGTTTCCCGTTTAAAAGTATGTTTGGTTTATCACTTAAAAAGCATATTGGTTGTTGTATCGCTTTTAAAGCATGATGCTTGCATGTGAATAACATGTCGATGTGAATGTTTGATGTTTGGTGGCTCACTGGGAGTGAGCTACTTACTAGTATTGTGGTTGTACTGATACCCTTCCCCTTTCTTCCCCCCAAATTTTTCTGATTATGCAGGTGTCGACGAGTTTTATGTGCCCGGGGATGTTGAGAATGAGGCTCACGAGGAATGACCCTAGTAGCTGAATTTGTGTTATTTACTTACCTATGGAGATAGGACTTTAGATGTGGATCTAGTCGGTTAGGTGGATTTAGTCTTATGTCTCTTTTGTAATATGTTTAAGCTCTAAATTAGTTATTCATCTTTTCGCTTCCAACTGCGCATAGTTCAATAAAGTGGAGTTGTCTCTAGGAGGTTAAATACATGTTTATGATTGTTAAGGTTGTGGTTTTGATGTTAGTTGTGAATACGAGACCTGACTCGTATTGTTTGGTGAAGTTGGTTTATGATGTATTGAAGTAAGGTGGAGCAGTGGGTATATAATATAGAAGTGTGGTATGGTGTTTAACAGGTGTTAAAAAATTTTGGGTTCATCCTATGTATGTCATTATGCTGCCGAAATTTTCGGAGCTCTCGGTTGGTTTGAATATAGGAGTTTAGTAATGTCACTAGACTAGATAATAATAAAACCTGAGGCGTTACACAAATACATTTATGTTAACCATATTGTTTATTATTTCATATTAAAAAATTATGGACTATATTATTTTCATAACCTTGATTATGTATTATGCATCTTTTTTCAATTTGATTTTCATTATATATATATTAGGCATAAAGTTAGTTTGGTTATATCCCAAATCTATTCCATAAAAAAATTATATAGTATTAAAAAATAGGTTTAAACAGATAACTAAATTTAATAATAAATAAAAGAGAAAAATACACTTTTGGTCCCTGAGGTTTGGGTTGAGTTACACTTTGGTCCCTGAGTTTTCAAACTCAACAAAAATACTCCTGAGGTTTGAGATAAGGAGCATTTTGGTCCCTGTCGTCTATTTTTCTGTTAAATCCTAACGGCTGCTGACGTGGCACTATTATTTTAATAAAAACATTATTTTTTTATTTTAAAATAAAAACAAATAAAAATAAATAAAAAGAATAAATATATTATTATTTTAATTATTTTTAAAACTCAACCCTCAACCCTCTTCTTCATCCTCTTCCCTCAACCCCTCCATTTTCTTCTTTAAGTCTCTGGCAGCCGCGTCGCCCACATGTCGTCGCCGGCAGCCACCGACTGCCGCTTGCCAGCGGCGACGATTTTTTTTTTCTTTCTTTCTTTCCTTCCTTCTTCTTCTCTTCTTCTTCTCCTTCCTCAAAGCTTCAGCTGATGTTTTTTTTTTAAATGAAAGAGAAAGTTTGTCCTTCGTTTTCCGGCGTCGGAACGGAGGGAGGAGGTCCCTCCCTCCCTCCCTGTTACAGATCTGAACTTTGAGGAAGGAGAAGAAGAAGAGAAGAAGAAGGAAGGAAAGAAAGAAAAAAAATCATTGCTGCCGGCGACGACATGTGGGCGGCGCGGCCGCCGGAGATTTGAAGAAGAAGATTGAGGGATTGAGGGAAGAAGATGAAGGAGAGGGTTGAGAGTTGAGTTTTAAAAATAATTAAAATAATAATATTTTTATTCTTTTTATTTATTTTTATTTGTTTTTATTTTAAAATAAAAAATAATATTTTTATTAAAATAATAGTGTCACGTCAGTAGCTGTTAGGATTTAAAAGAAAAATAGACGGCAGGGACCAAAGTGCTCCTTATCTCAAACCTCATGGGTATTTTTGTTGAGTTTGAAAACTCGGGGACCAAAGTGTAACTTAACCCAAACCTCAGGGACCAAAAGTGTATTTTTTCCTAAATAAAATTATTTAAAGTGATAAAATTTAATTCTTTATTTTTCAGAAAAAAAAAATCCAATTTTATATTTGCTAAGTTTTTTAATGATCAAATTATTATTTAATAATTTGTCAACTGATTGTTTAACTCTCCTTTATTTAGCAATCGTACATGGAGAAAGAAGTAAGACAGAAGACATATTCCATGCTTAGCCGTGAAGAAAAGCAAAAAAAAAATTAAAGCAACTAATAATGCAAGGAAAAGAAGAGAAAATGGAGAAAGTAGCGGAAACAATAAACTGTCAAAATCTAAATGGCTTTGAATGACGCATAAAGTTTTAGAAGAAGAAAAAGGTATTTTCCTTACTTTCACTCTAAGTAAATCTAAAATATTTACTTTGTTCTACATAATAAAATATCTTTTTTTAATTTAAATTATATTTATGTCTAACCATATTTCTTACATGCTTCTAGGTTTAGATTTTAACGTACGATTTCAATCTCCAATTCATCAACTTAAAAAGTTATGTTCATGTGAGTTTTGTGGTGCATTGAGATTCGAACATGAATGCCCAACATTTTGTTGCTATAATGGCAAGGTATAACAAATTGGGAAAAATTACAATTTTACCCTTTAATATATTTAGAGTTTTAACTAAATTTGACACAACAGGTACATTTAGCAACAACCGAAGTGCCTGATGACCTATATTTTCTATATACATCCCAAACGGAAGAAGGGATTTTGTTTAGAAAAAATATTCGAGCCTATAACAGTATATTTTCATTCACATCATTAGAAGTAAAGTTAGATGAAAATCTAGCTTCATTAAAGAAAGAAGTTTATACATTTAGAGCTCCAGGTCAAATTTACCATGATCTTCCTGCATTACTGCCTGAAGAAAAACCAGTGTTCTTCTAGTTATATTTTTATGATACTTCAAATGAAGTAAATAACAGAATTGAAATATTGAAAAATGTCCCACTGAGTGAAGCAATTATTCAAAGATTATTGATGGGAATTCTGAGAAAGAATCCGTATGCAAATTTCTTTCAAAGTTTGGGAGACATATCGTCAACAATCAAAGATTTCCATATCCATATTGCTGGAGATGTACGTATAGATCAACGAGTCTATAATGCACCAACTACAGATCAGGTAGCAACTATTTGGATTGAAGGAAACAACACCAATATACCATTCCAGAGAGATATAATGGTTCATGCTCATTCAGGCAATCGTCATAGAGTACAACACTACTATAGTTGTTATGATCCACTCCAATATCCTCTATTATTTCCACTTGGGGAGGTCGATTGGCATCAAGAAATTAATAGAAATATTGGACAAGATAGTCATAATAAATTAAGTCATAATTCCAGCAACATCCAACAATCAAAGAAATGGCATTCTGCAGAAGATATCATCCAACCTGAACATCAAGGTATATTTAGTTCATGTACATATGCACATATATTTATCATATTTACATTATTAGTTATAGCTATTTAATAATTATATTATATATTATATATTACTAATTACAAATTTATTCTTAAGGTTTCAATTTTTATTAGATTAAAAATATTTCTTAATTGCACAGGTGTTTCTGAGGGCAGTTCTGCAAATGTCTCATGTCGGGAGTATTATTGTTACAAGTTACCAATAAGAAATAAATCAATACTTTTTTCAATCTGGTCGACTTTTACAACAATACATAGTTGACATGTACATCAAACTTGAAACGACCAGACTTGATTTTTATAGGACACAACAATCTCATATTCGATCCGAGTTGTATCAAGTAATTGTAGATACTGTAAATGTCGGTGAAACAAGAGGAAATATGGTTGGAAAAAGAATAGTATTGCCAGCATCATTTGTCGGAGGACCAAGAGATATGCAACATCATCATTATTTAGATGTTATGTTATTGGTACACCATTTTGGAAAACCAGACTTATTTATTACAATGACATGCAATGCTGAGTGGAAAGAGATAAAAGATGAGCTAATGGAAGGTCAACATTCTCTAGACAGACCAGATCTTAGTTCAAGAGTTTTCAAAGGAAAGCTAATGGATTTAAAGGATCAAATAGTAAAAAATGAAATTTTTGGAAAAGTTGTTGCCTTTGTGTATGTCATTGAATCCCAAAAAAGAGGCCTCCCACATGCACACATATTGATAATATTCAACAATGGTTACAAAAGTGCCAATGCAGATCGATATGACAAGTATGTTCAAGTAGAGATACCAAATAAAGAACAAAATCCCGCTCTTTATGAGGCTGTTGTCAAACACATGCTCCATGGTCTGTGTGGAGAACATAACAAGAAAAGCCCTTGCATGGTGAACGGAACATGTAGATTCCATTATCCAAGAGCATTTTCCTCAAAAACATTGCAAGGAAAAGATGCATACCCAATATACAGACGGAGGAACAATGGAAACGAGGTACTATAAATTTATTAATATTACAGTTTTATTGAAAATGATAGATTATCGATTATTGTTTCATATTTAATTTGGAAGTAGCATATAACATAAAAAGTATATACATATATATATGATAGTTACACAAATTTAGACCTAATATATGTGTGTATATATATATATATATATTTGAAAATAAAGGTAAATGTGAGGAATGCAAATTATGATAATAGATGGGTGGTTCCTTATAATCCATATCTGCTTTTGAGATATAATTGTCACATCAATGTTGAAATATGCTCGGGGTTGAAGGCTGTTAAATACTTATACAAATATATCTACAAAGGTCATGATCGAGCAGAGCTGTCTACATATCTCATGATGATGATAGTAAAACTATCAATGAAATAAAGGAATTTCAAGATGCAAGATGGGTATCTGCACAAGAAGCAATATGGAGAATTTATGACTATAGATTACATGAAATTTCTCTTGCAGTCATAAATTTGCAATTTCATCTTCCCAATAACCAAATGGTATCATATTGGGAAAACCAAAATTTGGAGAAAGTTATCAAATGGGATCATGTTTCAAAAACAATGCTGACACAATATTTTGAATTATGCAAGAATAGTGAATAAGCAAGGACATAATTGTATAAAGAATTTCCAGAATGTATAGAACAAACATGCTCGAATATGGACGACGAGAAAAAGAGGACATGTAACGATCCACCTTCTCATGACAAATTCCTAGGGCCATTACCACATACATTTCATTTTTTTTTCTTCTAAGAACAACGATGAAATGACATTCAAAGTAAAACATGCTTAGAAAATACGTGAAACTTTTCAGCCTGGAATCCCAGTTAAAAAAAAAACAAGAAGAAATTTTAGCCATTCCAGCAAAAGACTTTAAGCGGAATAAATCTTAAAACATCACATAACAAGTTTCAAAAGAAGGAATTTGGAAGCATAAAATGCGGAAGTCTATCCTAAGGGGAAATCCATGGCTCATCAGCAGCAGTTCGCCACGCGCTCTGTATGTCATTGCTTGTACCTGAAAGGAAACATTTGAAAAGAATGAGTATTAAAAATACTCAATAAGTAACACTACTATTGGGAGGAGATTTACAAGCATTACATGGATATTTGGAGGTTAGTTGCTATTAAAGGGCCTAATAGTCATTTCATTTCATTTATCATGTCGTATGGGTCACGTGGACAATTAACCAACCTGTCGCATGCTTACCAACTCACTGGAAGTGCACAAGTGGGAATCGTGGGAGATCTCTACTCCTACTGATGGTAGAAGGCACCCAGTCAGTGGAGCCAAGTCTCACCCATCAAGGCACCTATGTGTGCATAGCACTCTAACTACCAACTCACTGGTGGGGCGTTCATGGGTTTTAGTCGAAACTTTACTCCCATAGATAGTAGATGGCACCTAGTCTGTGAAGCCGAGTCCCGCCCATTTAGCTCCCCATCTCAGTCTATAAACATTTCAGTCCTAGGTGTTTAATTGCCACGGTCCCTACTGGAATAAGTAACATATCCTCATTTCGTATTAGGGCCCCTGTTAACAGAGTCTGATTTAATTTGCAACCTAACCATCAAGTTTCTTTCCCATAAAGGTCTCTGAAGGGCTAATTTCACATGTACTAACTACCTCGCCTTTCAGCTCGTTCAAGCACATATATCATAACGTCCAAACACTAAATAGAAAAGACATATGTATAGTCTAAATAGCCACAACCAAATTCAGCATACCATAATCCAAGTGTCATTACTAAACTTAGCCTCGTTATTAACTGTAATGCTACCGAAAATTCGGCAGCATAACGACATACGTATAACTGACCCCAAATTTTCTTATCACCTACGAACAAGAGAATACACTTCTATATTCAAACTGCCCAACTACAAATTTCCACAAACACTTCGGATTAATAGAATAGACCCCGAACTTCCAAAATAAAGCGAGTCAGGTCTCGCATCCACGACTCAACCATATAAAACATCCTATCGTCCCCAACATAGAGCATCTAGAGCATTCAGAGCATTTAGAGCATAAAAACTTATCCAACCAGAGCATTCTAAACATAAAGCAGACAAAGTGTTCAACACAACTAGAACATTCCTCATAATCTAAGCGTTTGATACTTTTGAACCAACACTATATTCAGAGTATACCATTCAGACAAATGCACATAATCAGGATGTTCAGTAACACCAGAACACACATAATCCAACATCTCATAACTCAAACCATACATGAACAACAATTCATATAAGTACTCCCAACCTAGTCAAGACTATCAAACTAGTAAGGTTACTTACATTAGTGCAAGAAGATACTTGATTTAAGCACCAACCAACTAATTCAATGCGACACTGCTCACGCCACAAGCAACTCAAATCTAAAAATCACGAGAGAGGTCTTAAAATTAGAGGCATCCAATTCTCATAATTTTCTTTAGATCAAAATAAGGAGGTTGAAACTCACCAAAAAGAGATCAATGCTTGCTGTCCAGGCTTCCAATTTAACCTTAATTTGAAAATTCAGCTTCCTATCACTATGGGTACCTTGAAATCATTAGCCAAATTCAATGGGTATTTCTTTAAATCACTTTAAACAACCAAAACTAGGCTTAACTCACTTACCCATTGTTGAAGCTCACCGAAAAAGCCAAAAACAGCCCAAAAACGTTGTTGGATCACTGAAATTCAAGGAAGAAGGTTGTATCACCGGAGAACACACTACAAATGAGCGAAAAACAGAGAGAGAGAGAGAGATTGATCGAACCGAGGGAGAGAAGGGAAGAAAACCCACACAAAATTTCACCGTGAACGATGCGGGAACTTGCTGTTGTGGGTTGCGTTTGACACTGCTAGACTCATCGAAGGTTGGACGGAGATGAGAGGGAGATGGAAGACGGCGATTCACGGCGACGAGAGACGAGCGGCACTCGACGACGAGCGGCGTGCAAAGGCGAGCGGAGGCGGCGTGCGGCAGCGGGTTGCAGACGGAGAGAAAAGGGCTGCGATGGAGAGAGAGAGGGAGAGTGCCGAGAGGGGAGAGAGGGAGCGTGAGGGAGATGGAGTATTCAAATTTTTTTTTTTAAAGGCTGGTCAAATTGACCGAAAATGTGGGGGGAATCTTTCCCCCCACTCACCCACTTTGACCGCCTAAAAAATGCCCTTTTCCTTTCTTTTTTTTTTTAAAAAAAAAAAAACAGGTTGTTACAGGACAGGTAATAGCTCGAATAGCATGTGCAAATCCAATAGAAGGAGAAAGGTATTACTTATGTTTGTTATTAAATCATGTGAAATGACCAACATATTTTCAATCTTTGTTGACCATTAATGGGCAAAAAATGCTCATCATTTAAGGAGGCAGTGAAGGATTGGAATTCCCTAATTCCGTAAAGCGGAAGCGTAATTGGGACCGATTCGTAGTTAATTTTGTTTTCACCAAAATACCAATACATTGGCAAAAATTTAGAAAACTATTCTAAATCAATTATTTAGGCTGAGCATACAACCTTAGAACTAATTCTAGAGGGGAAAAGCAAACATACCGTCGTTGTCGTCTCTGAAATATCAAGAACGCCTTTCTTGATTTCATAGGGACCAAGCGTCAACAATTGAGACACCACCCATTGATCTTCCCTACTATGACTCTGAGATTAAGAACGTAGTTGTGGGGCTACTTAATCTTGAATGGGAAAAACTCTAGAGAGAAAATTCTCCCTTGAGTTCTTGGGTTGAGAGAATATGAGAGGGAGGCTAGAGAGAGTTCAAGAGTGCATTCTTGTGGCCTTATGTTGTATTACCTAAACCCTAGGTTTAGTGTTCTATTTATGAGAGAAATGTCATGAATAAGGCTATGTTTGGGAGTGATGATTGAATTATTGATTTTGGGAAAAGAGATTATATTTTATAAAATTGATTTTCATACAATCATATTTATGTTTGGTTCCAAACTTTTAAAAGTGATTTTCATATATTTAAAAGTGATTTTGAAATATTATGTTTGGTTTCAAAAGTGATTTTAGAATTACCAAATTACTAAAAAGGGTATTTTACATTCAAGAAATTATTTAACTAAATAATTAGGATAAATATCAAAGTATATATATATATATATATATATATATATATATATATATATATTTATATATACTTATATTATTGTTTTATAATAATTATGTTATATTATAAAAAAAAATAAGTTTTAAGTAGGCAAGTTTTATCTTTTTGTTAATATTTCTTAATATTTTACCATTCTAAGTTTAATTTTTTTTGCTATTCTTAAAATGCATGATTATATTTCTAAATATACAGAGCATGTATTCCAAAAGTATATAAGATTAAATATGAAATAATTTTATTAGAATAATTCAAAGTCGACACACAAACTAACACTCTTTTAAATGGTCTGATTAAGAACAATAGTTCTATTTAAATACAGGTAAATTTCTTTATAAATAAGATTTTCTTTTTAGTTATTACAAGTCAAACGCACAAATATTCACCTCTCCTTTTTCCTTTTTCACAAGACAAGAGTTATTTGGTTGTATTTTCTGCAAATTATGCTCAAATTTAATGTTTTTTCCTAATATCTTAGAAATAGCTTTTAAAATATGTTTATAACATTACATTCTAAAAAGCTAGAAAGTACACAAATAAACTATATACATGGTTCCTTTTGTTTTTAGCAAATTGTGCTTAAAATTAAAATAAAATATTTCTTTCAAATACGGGTGTTTTTGTTAGATTTTAACAATAAAATAAAACCTATCAAAATTCTATAAGCTATTTCCAATTTGGATGAAATTAATTAAACAAAGAAATACAATGCTTTATACAGAATTAATGAAATGAGGGCAAATTTGGTATTTCAATAAATTAATAAAATGAGGGCAAATTTTTGGAGTGATTCCCGGTCAATCACCCACCAAGAATCACCTCCCACCTAATTATTGGAAAATCAATTTTTAATGATTTTAGATTTCTTAAAAATTAATTTCAACATTTGCCAAACATCAATATTGGAAAGGAAAGTGATTTTGACAATGACAAAATTGATTTCGGCCATGCCAAAATCACTCCCAAACATGCCCTAAAATATTCATTTAAAATCAATTATTTCCATAACTAATTTAATTTTTTCCATAATTAATCAATTTCATAACCAATCAATTCCATAATTGATTAATCTTTTTCATAAATGATTGATCGCTTCCATAAGTGATTAAATCATTTCCATAAATGATTAATTACTTCCATAAGTGATTAATCATTTCCATAATTGATTAATTTCTAATTAATTAATTCTTTAATTAATTAATCACCAATTAAATATCATATATTTAATTTCAGACCTTCTATTAGTTAATTAATTAGTTTTTTTTTTGAAAAATTATTAGTTAATTAATTAGTTATCCAATTAAATATCACATATTTAATTTCAAGCTTTCAATTGATTAATTCTATAATATGAATCAAATTCATATTAAAATTTGAACTCATTCAAATTCTCTTATATCCTATAAATCTAATATGAATCAAATTCATATTCATATTTGAACTTCTTCAAATATTTATTTCTCTCATAGATTATAGTTTAATTAAATCTCATTTAATTTAAACTAAATTGAATAATTAATTAATTCATCTTCTAATTAAATACCATATATTTAATTAGACATATATTTGAACTCTTTCAAATATATCATTCTCTCAATATAATAAAGTTTAATCTCAAATTAGACTTTATATTTTAATGCATCACTATACATTATATTAATTTGTATCTCATACAATTAACTTAATTCCCAATATGAATTTGAACTATTCAAATTCTCTCAAGATATCTTTATTCCTAATTACTCTTTACGAGCTAGCAGAGTGACCTAATGGACCTACAGATCAGAAGCTCCAATGATATGAGGTTAACCGATTAAACTCATTAATCAGGTTAACCAATATTCATTAATTGTGGGTCATTCCACTAAAAACTCACAGCTAAACTCTTCTCACTGTAGAACATTTCTGTGTCCACGGATATAGACCTATACCGGTAAGTCAATTTTTCACGAGTGTCCATAATTACAGTTGGGTCAAATTACCGTTTTACCCTTATGTTACATCTGTCTCCTTAAGTACCAGTGCTCCTCTAGTGAACAACATGTTTATGGTCCAACCAATAAACAGAAAGTCTCTCTCGGGCCAGTGAGAGGGCGGGATCCCTTTGTTCAAGTCCCAGAGTCACCACTTAAGGGAACACTCATCTACTTCTCCTAAAAGTGGGAAGGAGTGAATTTCTTCTTGTGTTGTCATGTCCCCAGCCTCCCACTAGGTCTTGTCCCCAAAAAGAAAGGCATATTGAGTCGACGTATTGGCCACTCTCACCCATGCTAATCAAAGGACAATCCCCCATGAGAAGGAGTTCATGACACACTCAGGATTAAGACTGAGTTACCTAGGTCATCCTATTGAAACAGTAACCTAATTAGTTAACGGTGTTATATCTAGTGGTTTACTATTTCATGGTCCGATCTTATGCAAACTCATTGCATAGGATACCCCCGCTTGCATGTCTACTACATGGACGCTTTGGATCAATGCGTCTGTATCAAATACAAAGCGGGTCGTATCTCATAGTGTTACCAGGATAAGGTACCCAACCTTATACTTGTACTATAGACCTTTTAGGTTGTTACTTGAACATCGATCCCCGTATGTTTATTAGATTTGGGTCAAATTGTGCAATATTTAACAATAACACTTTATTGTTGAAACTCAATAACACTTTATTGAAACAAGTATACAATTTGTTTATGTTCACTATCTACGAGTTTTAGGGCATAAATCCCAACAGGCAGCATAAGAGAGGAGATTTCTCGAGTCAGATCAAAGTATAATTGAATGTTTAGATGAAGCAGCAACATTTCAAAGACTTTTTGCTACATTGTGAACCTGCCAATGTTAGAAAATTATGGAAAAGTTACTTTGACACATTATCTGAAGATTATCGTCAAGAGAATGCCAAGCCAGTAGAATTCCAAATTCAAAGCACATTGAATGATGTGAGAAAATTTCTTCAAGCAATGGGAAAGGACATCAACATGTATGACTTGCCAAAAATGAGAAAATTTCTTATTTCATCCAAAATCGCTTGGAAACAAAGATATAATAGATGAACAGTTAGTCCAAGTATTGGATCAAGATGTTTGATCATCATTTAACTTAAATGATGAATAAAAGTATGCATATGATATCATTCTGAAAGGAGTATATGAAAATAAATCAGGTTTGTTCTTTGTTGATGGATCGGGAGGAACAGGAAAGACTTTTCTCTATCGTGCCTTGCTTGCTAATATAAGATCAAAAGGGATGATAGCACTTGCCACGACAACTTCATGAGTGACAGCTTCGATATTACCAGGAGGTCGAACTGCACATTCAAGATTTAATATTCTACTCCAAGCAAATGATTCAACCATGTGTACAATATCAAAACAAAGTAGTAGAGCCGAACTAATTAGACAGACAAAAAATATTATTTGGGATGAGGCACCGATGGCAAAAAAAATACACTATCGAAGCTGTTGATAGAACTCTAAGGGATATTATGGATATAAATGAACCATTTGAAGGGAAAGTATTTGTGTTTGGAGGTGATTTTCGACAAGTCTTACCAGTTGTCCCACGAGCAACAAGACAACAAACTGTAGCTCAAAAGTTTGGTCAAGTCATACTTATGGGAAAAAATGGAAAAACTAAAATTGTCAAAGAATATGAGAGCTCTAAATGACAATGAATTTGCAGAGTACCTACTAAAAAATGGAAATGGGATTGAAACAACGATCAAAGAAGATTTCATTTGTATTCCAAAAGACATGGTAATAACAAGCAATGATGAAAGTTCAGTAGAGCTACATTTGATTGATTTTGTTTTTCCAGATTTGCCTAAAAAGGCAAGCTCGACAGAATATGTCACCCAAAGAGCAATTCTCTCAACTACAAACAAATATGTTGATCATATCAATGCAAAAATGATCTTTTTTGGAGAAGCCAAAGAATTCATGAGCTTTGATGAAGCTACCGATGATACAAATAGTTACTACCAACTGGAATTCCTAAATTCCTTATTACCAAATGGTCTTCCACCACACAAACTGATTTTGAAGAAAAATTGTCCTATAATGCTTCTCAGAAATTTAGACCCATCAAATGGTCTTTGCAATGAGACAAGAATGGTTTGTCGAGACTTTGGGAAACATGTGATTTATGCTAAAATAACAATGAGACAAGATGTTGGAAAACATGTCTTCATACCACGTATACATTTAACTCCTGCAAATGATGAAGGATATCCATTCAAATTTAAGAGAAAACAGTTTCCAGTTCGACTCAGTTTTGCGATGACTATTAACAAGGTGCAAGGACAAACAATACCACATGTTGGAATTTATCTCCCACAATATGTCTTTTCACATGGACAATTATATGTTGCACTTTCAAGAGGGATCTCCATGAAAACAACAAGAATTTTGTTAAATTCAAATGTTGAAATTTTAACAAAAAATATTGTATATAAAGAAGTACTTATTTAATAGACTAGCATTTTATTTAACAATTTCATTTCATTTTTTTCAAAACTGATATTCCTTTCATTAAATATTATATTGTTTATCCCTTTTTTAATAAATATATATATACAATTAAAAAAAAAAACTTCACACGTGCAACACACGTTACTGTATTCTAGTATATATAAATGTTATATTATATAATCATCCTATATTTTGTATAAGTAATATTCTCATTCATGTACTCGAATGATATATATTATATAAAAGTCAGAAGTATTGGTTAATATAGCTCATAATGTTTTGGTTATCATAATCATAGACTCTATAAATGTATCAAACTCGAAAATAAACCTGGAATATATTGTACATTCACTGTTGAAATAAACCTTATAATTCATACATAACAATATAGCAATGCTACATAATATCAATGCAATCTCATGGTAACTAAATATTAGCAAATACATAGAAATGCTACAATATCAATTCAATATAGCTTAAGTATTGGTAAATACATCGGATTATTTGAAATAAACTCTATAATTGAATAAAATTTAAAAATAAACCTAGTATATTTTGTACATTCACTCTGTTCACACGTAACTTCGGAGATGGAGACACGTGGAATAAACAATATACTTGTATTTATGTAATATGTGTGTGGGTGTACAATCTCTAACTTTAATCCTCTGATTCTCTCTCTTAAATATATAAACTTTGGTCTCTAGCTTGTTGATCTTCTTGGGCTCGTTTGTTGAGTTTCTTGGATGATTGGCCTGCTAGGTTGATGATCTCTTGGATCGGCTTGTTAGCTTGTTGATCCTCTTGGATGACCGGCCTGTTGACTTGATGATCTCTTGGATCGGCCTGTTGGCTTGATGATCTGTTGGATCGGCTTGTTAGCTTGTTGATCCTCTTGGATGATCGGCTTGCTGACTTGATGATCTGTTGGATCGGCCTGTTGGCTTGATGATCTGTTGGATCGGCTTGTTGATCCTCTTGGATGATCGGTCTGCTGACTTGATGATCTCTTGGATCGGCCTGTTGGCTTGATGATCTGTTCGATCGGTTGGCTTGTTGATCTTCTTGGATGATCGGCCTGCTGACTTGTTGATCTTCTTGATCGGTCGGTTGGCTTGTTGATCTCTTGGATGATCGGCCTGTTGACTTGTTGATCTTCTTGATCGGTCGGTTGGCTTGTTGATCTCTTGGATCAGCCTGTTGGCTTGATGATCTGTTGGATCGGCTTGTTAGCTTGTTGATCCTCTTGGATGATCGGCCTGCTGACTTGTTGATCTTCTTGATCGGTCGGTTGGCTTGTTGATCTCTTTTTAGAGTCTTCTAGTCTTCCAATCTTCTGAGTCTTGAGTCCTTTGAATTTTGAATCTCAGATCTCTGAATTCTCTGGACTCTTTGGATTCTGACGACTATGGATCTTGGGAGAATGCTCTGGACTCTGCCCTCTCTGCCTCTGGCTGAATCCCCGAATCTGAATCCCCCTGAATGAATGGTGGCCTCCTCTATTTATAGAGTTTGATGGACCTCATATGGGCTTGGGCTTGGGTCCAATTGCCACGTGGCATAATCTGATTGAACTTGGCTGATGTTATCTGATGGATCACTAATAGACAAGTGACATTCTTTGATTTGCCGAATTTTAATGTCTATTAATTTAATTTAGGCACACGTGTAAATGTGTAACTGGTCCCAAATTTATTTTATCATTAATTTATATTAATGACGTGACAATTTGTGATTGGCCAAAATTTCCCCTTCAACACACTCTTAAAAATAAACCCTATAAATGTATGAAGGACTTTTTTTTATTAAAATTGTACTTTTTAAAACTTATTACAATAATAGGATTATTTGGAAACTTATTATTACAATATTGTAGTTTTTTTTCCACGTCAATAGGTCGTCTCTTGAAGAGACGACCTGATGACGTGGCACGCCATCTGCCCAATAAATTAAAAAAAATAAAAAAATAAAAAATAGATCGTCTCTTGAAGAGACGATCTATTAACTTGGGTTAACGCAAACACATTTTACCATCATTTCATTTATGGCAAGTTGGTGAGTGAGCCACACAGTCATGTGAGAGGTCCTAGGTTTGAGCTTGTTGTTTGGTTTTTTCTTTTCTTTTATTTTTTTTTCCGTTTTTCTCTCAGTTTTTTTCCTTCTTATTTTCTTATTGTTTCCAATCGTTTTTTTTTTCGTTTTTCTCTCAATTTTTTCCCTTACCCTTTCAATTGTTTTTCAAAAAATAAAATAAACTTCGATCCTTTTATTTTTATTTGTTTTTTTTTTATTATTTCTTTTCTTATTTCTTTTTCGAGTCCAACCACTAGTTGTCGTCCGTCGATTAAATATAAATTTAAGCAAACCATAGGTACCGTTAAATTGAAAAAAGAAACAAAAAATAAAAACATTTAAAAAACAACATATAAAAAGAAAATGATCGAAGTTTATTTTATTTTTTGAAAAATTGAAAGAAAAACGAAAAAAAACAATTGGAAACAAAAAGAAAATAAGAAAATAAGAAGAAAAAAAAGGTTAGGAGGCTCGTTTATTTTATTTTTTGAAAAAAAAAATGAAATGGGAAGGGGAAAAACTGAGAGAAAAACGAAAAAAAAAACGATTGAAAAAAAAATAAAAGAAAAAAAAAACCGATGAACAAGCTCAAACCAAGGACCTCTCACATGACTGGGTGAGAGACTCACCAACTTGCCAGAAATGAAATGATGGTAAAAAGTGTACAGGTCTTCTCTTAAAGAGACGACCTGCGTTAACCCGAGTTAATAGATCGTCTCTTCAAGAGACGATCTATTTTCGGCACGTTTTTTTTTAAAATTTGAATGTAGGTCGACCTACTGATTTTTTTATTTTTTTTAATTTATTGGACAGATGGCGTGCCACGTCATTAGGTCGTCTCTTCAAGAGACGACCTATTGACGTGGAAAAAAAACTACAATATTGTAATAATATGTTTCTAAATAATCTTATAATTGTAATAAGTTTTAAAAAGTACAATTTTAATAAAAAAAAGTCCAATGTATGAAACTCGAAAATAAACCCAATATATATCATATTGTTTGAAATAAACCCCATAAATCATATTTAATGCTACAATTCAATCTCATGGTGGCTAAGTATTAAATACAATTAATGTTATTTTTTGAACATTTGAAATAAACTCTGAATTGAATTAAAAAATGAATCCAGTATATTTTGCACCTTCACTCTTGAAGATGAACTCTATCCTATGAATGTATGAAACTTGAAAATAAACTCATATCTATTGTACCTTCACTTTTTTATTCTTGGAGATGTCTGTCGAATGTCAAACATGGTGGAGGAGATGTAACGGTCGTCTCATGAAAAACCTCCATCGTCGGAACGACAAGAAAACTCCATTTTCATGGAGGCGAAGGGACAAAAAAGAAAAAAAAAATAGTGGAGACGTTGCACAGGATATAGGTTTTCCTTTTTTCAGGGTCGGTTATGAGGAGAGAGGAATCATTTTTTTTTTTTTTAAATCTATCAGAATCTCTTGGAAAAAAAAGTTGTACTATTAAGGGGGAGAATTTTCCTTTTTTGAGATGGAGTTATGAGGAGGGAGCATTTTAAAAAAATCCATAATTAAAAACCCAAGATTATGGGAGACAATTTTTGGAAATTTTGATTGATTTTGAAATCAATTCATTATGAAAAATCTCCTAATTTATTTGAATTTATTTTTTTAATGGTTTAATTTTAATGTCGTAAAAGACGGAATAGTAATTTGATCACAACTTTTGAGAAAAATCTATAGGCTCATTCGTCATTTATGTAAAAAATGGTGAGTTTAGTCTTACCCATGGGTTCGTTGGAAGTTATTTATAGGCTATCTATGTACTTTATCCGTCAAATTTATACATATTATTGAAAATCAACGTAAATAAAAAAATGTTAGAGGAAAAAAAAAAAAAAAAGGGAAAAATGTATCCATACCCCTCGCGTTTCTTTCTATCAGCCCACTATTTTAGCCCACTCTGTAAAATAAAAAAAACAAAAGAATAAAAGGAGGGAGCCCTGCCGCCGCTTCTTCTTCTTCACGGTGTTTCCCCTCCCGTTCACTGCTGCCGCCGCCTCTCTCACATTCACTACCGTCGCCGCCATCGTCTTTCTACTGCTCGTGCCGCCGTCACTGTCGTCTTTCTTCCGTTCGTGCCGCCGCCACTGTCGTCTTTCTTCCGTTCGTGCCGCCGTAGCCTCCCTCGATTTTCTACTTTTTTGCTGTTACTGGTATTTTTCCAATTTCCATCTATGGCTTTCTACTCACTTGAAAAACACAAATCAAAACTTGTTTAATGAGGGAATAGAGGATTTTTTTTTTAAAAATAATTATAGCAATAGCTAAATCGTAACAAGAAACGGGAGAGACTGTTCTGCAGGGCACAATTGGCACATATACGATTGATAGATGGTTTTGAGACACTGTATTCTTGTTTGAGAGAAAAAGAGTTGGATTGAAAAAAAAAACAAACCAGATTGAAGGTGTTGCATTTGTTTGTGAATTGATAACTCAAATTAGGACATGGTAGATTGTAATAGATGTTGATGAGTTGTTGAATTAAGGGCTTGGAGGGAATCAAATCCGAATTTCCTTGGTAACCAAATGTAGTAGGGTCAGACGTAGTACGCGTAATCTGCTTCGGACACTCATATAAGAAAAAATAAAATATTTTGTATGAAGCGAATGAGCCGGTTGTCTCTCGAAATTCTCTAATTGAGGGACCAAGATAGTGTTTTTACCTTCTTTTTATTTCATAAATGAATTTAAGTTCATTAAGAAAATAAAAGTTTGGTTTATTAGATAAGCTAAATGGTGATAAAAAGCTTAAACAAAAACATAATTTTTTTTTACTATGAAAAGTTTAAATTATTTATTTTGAAAAATAAATATATATCTTTTACCAAAATCAAAATGGAAAATCATAGGAACTTACCAACCAAAATCAAAACTCCAGTGAGTAGGATTCAAATGTGGAACTGGGTGGGACTGAAAATCACGGAAATTTCCAACCAAAATAAAAAAATGGTCAGTGAGTAGGATTTGTACGTGAGACCAGTCGGGAGCACCTTCACCCAAACGGAGTAGAAACCAACTAAACCAATGATAAGTTTTGGTTTCTTATTAGTACATTTTATATATAATATAGATAAGGTTGTACTTGGTAGCAATTTCTGTGTAAACTCTTGTTTGTTTTCAACCTCTGCAACTCAAGACTTTGCTCCCAACATTATGTGCTTTTGTTTTTGGATTTTTGATTCGTAGAAGTACCAATGGATATCAATGGGGTCCCTGAAGACACTTCTCGACGAATTCAAGTGCGGTTCGTCACGAAACTTAAGGCTCCTTTCAAAGTTCCAATGAACGCCATTGCCATTCCCTCTAACCTGACCAGAATGGGTCTTTCCACTGTTGTTAACAATCTTATTTTAGCTGGTATGTTATATAATCTTGTCTATAATGGCGTCTCGTTATTTGTTGTTTGAGTGAAACTATGTTTCTTTGCTTTATATTAAATGCTTGTTCATATTACTCGGTAGGGAACCCTGAGTGGAAAGAAGAACCATTTGATTTTCTAATTGATGGCGAGCTTGTTAGAATGTCGTTGGAGGAATTCCTTCTTGCCAAGGGCATCTCAGCAGTAAGATTTTAATTATTTCAAGCAACTTGTAATTGTTTTTTAAATTGATGTTTAGTTCCTAAGTAGTATGGAAAGAAAATAAAGAACATTTGAATTCTTAGAAAATACAACTTGTTTAGATGGAATATCAGTTTTTTTTTTGAACCATTAGATGGAATATCAGTTGTGGATCTAATCTAACCCAAGTTAGAGATATGCTTTATTTATGGGGGGTGCTTTTATCATTATCTCTTTTTCATTGAATTTTTATATTCCAGTGACCTTCTTGACTTTTTTTTTGGACGTGATATAGGAAAAAACATTGGAAATTGAGTATTTTAAGGCTCTTGCCCCGAGAAGGCAGGAAGAGCCATGTTCATGATGATTGGGTAAGTGCAATTGATGGGTCTTGCCCTGGGTAAGCATTTGAATGCAACATCTACTTTGTTATACTATAGATGATCCATGACTCTCACGGTCATTTTGTCACTTGCATATCATTTTTTTTATTTGAAGTTTAGTGACCATGCTTCAATTTAAAATTCCTACAAGTTTTAAAGATTGTGTATACATCTCTGTTCATTGGTAATAAGTGATGTCTATTTTCTACCTCTTACCTCTTGGATTAGTTTATCTGTGTCAAAGAAAAAGAAAAGATTACAATCTGACATTTTTGGTCTAAATTGGTGTATTCTGTCGCTGCATGTAGCACAATGTAGTGTAATTTATTGAATGTGCATATTAGCAGTTAGTGTTGTATCTTTCTTTCAGCAGTAACAGCTTATATGTACATTCATTAATATGTTACTGTCGTGTCATTACAATTAGGATTTGAATTTAGTTTGTGGGTACACCTTAATAAAAGAAGTAATTTAATACATATTTCATTTTTTTTTTTTTTTTGGTATGCCTTTGTTATTCTTTCATTTTTCTCAATGAAAGCTCGGTTTCCTACTCTACACACACATACTTACATGCAAACAATTTGAACTTGTATTCAACTGTATTTTGCAGGTTCATTTTGACAGGTTGTTATGATGGCTTAGGAAGGTAAACAAGTAGTATTTTGTAATATATTTTTTTAGTACTTGAAGAAATCCATAAATTGTTGCATTTGTAACGATTGTTTCATGAACATGAATTGTTATCTAAAAACTTCTACTCTCGTTCCTTAGGGTTTGGGAATCTTCAGGATTGTGTACACATATTCTTGAAGGTCATAGTGACGTCATATCTTCTGTCTGTATAGTGAATCCTGAAGGTATTTACTAAAATTATCGGCTTCTACAACATGAGCCACATTAATGCTTTGCCAATTGTATTAGCTAATACTTGTTTTCTACATCAAACTTTTAGTTATTTCTTGTAAGCGCCTGGTATCAGAATATTATATGTTAATAGATTGATTTTTTTTTTCCAAATTGAAGCATTCCATGTTCCAAGGAAATTATTAGCTCAAGTTTTCTTCTCTAAAAGTTGCCCTAGGAAATCCTTTTGTTTGGATTTCTATTTTCTTGTGCATGTCGTGATGTTCACCATATAGTATCAAGATCTTTTCCATTTTAGTAACATTTAATCGTTTGGTTTAAGATGTTGTTGTTATAAACTATCTTTGATTTGCTAAACCTAGTCTTTTTCTAATTAAAGTTATTATTTTATTGAAATGTGGCTCTTCAATTCAAGTTTTAATTTTCAATTGATTTTACAATTCTTATTTCACTTTCTATGGTTTATTAACTCTTCATCATGCTAATACAGGAGCAGCTAGTGTCACTCTTGCCACTGCTTCGAAGGATCGAACACTTGGGCTGTGGAAGGTAGTTTTGAAAAGTATTGGTTTAAGATTGGATTGGTGTCATTGATGATTTAACAAACAATCTTTTTTGTTTGCACTTGAAGTATTCAAAAGATGAACAGGTTGGCAACCCTACCAAGATAAGGCCATTCAAAATCTTGAAAGGACATAGATTGTCTGTACTGAGTGTTGCATCGCAGAAATCTGGAGACCTGGTAAGATCTCATTCTTATCACTATAACTTGTTTTTTTTATCCAAGTAAAAGTGAAAGTTACAACTGTCTACTCACAATTTTAGCTCAAATTACTTTGATCTTTATATTATGTAATTTAGATCTGTTCAGGTTTTTGGGATTGCACAATCAATTTATGGCGAATGGATGAACCTCATTCTGAAGGTGATGTCTCCATCAAGAAGAGAAAAAAGAATAACCTGGCTGAAGAATCTCAGTTAGAGGTAAAACATAGTTTTTATTCTTTTTAGTTGATTGGATTAGGCATCATATTACAAGACACTATTAGTTTACCATAGGAGAACATGTTATTTGGAGTTTCAATTTCGTGGTAATCAACTAAACATAAGAAATGCCTTAGTGCTAGTTAAATATTTAAGTTCGTTGAATGGTTATAGACTGAGTCACTTATGACTAGGATTCTCACTTATACACCTATTTTGACTAATTTGAGCCTTGTTAACTTTACTGGAGCTTTATGAAAAATAACTCTTTGTTATTGCCAACCAATTTTTTTCTTCTCCATTGTAAATTAGTTCTATAACGGAGATTACATCTTGGTTAAATTGAATATAAAAAATATATCTTACAAGGGGATTCGGTTGCTACACTTGTTGGGCATACACCTATGAAGCACGGACACGTCAAAATGGACGAAGGATCTGTGTCGGACACGTGTCGGACACGGATTCGTCCGGACACGCTCCGAACACGTGTCGGACACGCAATTTTGCGTGTCCGAAAATATATATATATTTTTTTTGAATTTCGGACACGCCAGGACACGTCCCGGACACGCCCACATCAAATTTTTTAATTTTGGGCCGGCTGAATAAAAGCCCAATTCTCTGGGCACTGGGCAGGCTATATTTAATTTTAAAAAAAAAAGATAAATAGAATAAGTTGTTTCAGTTTCACGATTCCTTCTCCATCCACGGCTAGGGCTTCTTCACGCAAGAAAACACAGCCACACAGGTATTCGATTCTTCTTCTTCACAAATTGCTTCGACCCATTTCTTCTCTCTTCTTCACCGCCGGCGCCGTCCGTCTTCACCACCACCGCTGTTTGCTGCCATTTCCGCCGCCAGCACCATTTTCCGGCCAAGTACACTTTTTTTTTTCCTTTCAGTTTCTCACGTTTTCAACTTTTTTTTTTTTTTTTTTTTTTTTTTAAACTAAGCTTAAGCTAAGGTTAAAGTCTAAAGAGTTGCAACTGATCATTGGAATGAAAATGTTTTTTTTTCCTTAATCGAGGGGTAGGCCGTAGGGAATGATTTAGGAGTTAAATTGAATATTGCCCAAGTCTTATGCTCCATAAGTCAAATTTAAAACTTTACAATTTTTTCACATTTAGATAATTTAGATTATTGTTCATTGTTCAATTAAGTCAAATTAAATTTATTTTTTTTATTAGGATGTCAATGTCATCTTCTAGCCATTGTGAATCATCAAATCCTTCCATAGCTCAACCTCCACTAATGTTGAAGATGATTCAAAACCCTTGTGGCAATATGTGACTAAAATTGAAAAATTGAGTGGTGGGGGTGGAAATTTTTTATGGCAAAGCAATTTTTGTCATGTCTTTAAGAAGAGCTCTTACACAAGAGTTAGGGCTCATTTGTTGAAGATAAGTAATCAAGGAATTGGAGTATGTTTGAAGGTGACTCCTAAAGATATTGCCGAAATGGAAAAATTGGAAGATGAGGCCAAAGCTCGAATGGAAAGAAAGGCTCCAAAAAATATTCCTTTACCACCTATGCTTTCAGTGATAAATATTGGTGGTGTTAATGTTAGTAATTCCCCTATTACAAGTGAGCAAAAGAAAAGAAAAGGTAGCGGACCTAGTGGTAGTATAAGTGCACTTGAAAAATCATTCAACAAGACATCACGAGACCAATTACATGCACTTATTGCTCGAATGTTTTACTATGCTGACTTGCCTTTTCATTTAGCAAGGAATCCACATTTTATCGGTGCCTTTACTTATGCTGCAAACCATATGTTGAGTGGATATGTGCCTCCAGGATATAACTTGTTGAGGACAAGTCTTCTCCAGCAAGAGAAAGCAAATATTGAAAGATTATTGATTCCGATTAGAAATGAATGGATTTCAAAGGGGGTGAGTATTGTGAGTGATGGATGGAGTGACTCACAAAGAAGACCTTTGATTAATTTCATGGCAATTTCTGATGGAAAACCAATGTTTCTCAAGGCAGTGGATTGTTCTGGTGAGACCAAAGATAAGTATTTCATAGCAAATTTGATGAAGGAAGTGATTAACGAAGTTGGTCATGAAAATGTGATTCAGGTGATAACAGATAATGCTCCTAATTGCAAAGGTGCAGGGCAAATTATTGAAGCACAATTTCCAAAGATTACATGGACACCTTGTGTAGTGCATACTCTAAATCTTGCCTTGAAGAACATATGTGCTGCCAAGAATGTTGAGAACAACCAACTAGTATATGAGGAATGTAGTTGGATATCTGATATTGCTGGTGATGTTATGGTGAATCATTCCATGAGGCTTGCCATGTTTAATGAATTTGTATCTCTCAAATTGCTTTCTATAGCTGAAACACGTTTTGCATCCGTCATCATTATGTTGAAGAGGTTTAAACTTATTAAGGGTGGTTTACAAGCTATGGTCATCAATGATGAATGAGCAAGTTATAGAGAAGATGATGTGGGAAAGGCAAGACATGTAAAGGAGTTGGTGCTTGATGACATATGGTGAGACAAGATTGGTTATATTATTTCCTTCACTTCACCTATATATGACATGATTAGGGCTTGTGATACAGACACACCTTGTCTACATTTGGTGTATGATATGTGGGATACAATGATTGAAAAGGTGAAGTCAGCCATTTATAGACATAAAGGATTGCAACCAAGTGAACAATCTTCTTTCTACGATGTGGTGCATAACATTCTCATTGATCTTTGGAACAAGAATAATACTCCACTTCATTGTTTAGCACATTCTTTGAATCCAAGGTACTTAATTTCTATCAAATCTTCATTCAAAATGTTATAGTTATAATTTTTTTTTTTTTTTTTTTTTTTTTTAAGAGTTTAATACTTTTTTAAAACTTATATTTAGGTACTATAGTCAAGAATGGCTTTCTCAGGATCCTAATCGAGTGGCTCCACATCAAGATGTAGAACTAACTCGAGAGAGAATGAAGTGTCTTAAGAAATATTTTAGTAATCTTGAAGATCGTGCCAAAGTGAACATTGAATTTGCTCAGTTTTCAACGAGAACGGGAGATTTTGCTGAATATGACTCCATTGCAGAGCGGTATACTATCGATCCTGTAAGTTGGTGGGCAACTCATGGTGTCTATGCACCAATGCTTCAGTCAATTGCTTTTAAAGTACTTAAGCAACCTTCCTCCTCTTCGTGTTGTGAGAGAAATTGGAGTACATATTCTTTTATTAACTCCATCAAAAGGAACAAAATGACACCTCGACGTGCAGAAGATCTGGTATTTATCCACAGTAATCTTCGTCTTTTGTCAAGAAGAACTCCAGAGTATTTAAAAGGGGAGACTAAGTTATGGGATATTGCTGGAGATGCTTTTGATTCTTTTGAAGATATTGGCATGCTTGAAGTTGCTAATCTATCTTTGGATGAACCAGATTTGGAGGCTGGGGTTTTTGATGAAGATGGTGGTGATAAAGATGATGATGTAATGGAGATTTGAGACTTGAGAGGATGACTTTAGTAGCTTTTTCTATGGAACTCTGTTTTTCATTTCTTTGTTTGTATTTGAAACTTTGTGTTTGTAACTTGGTTGAATCAAGAATGTTGGTTAACTTAATGTATTTTGTGTTATTCTCAAATCTTAATTGATTTGATATTTGATGTTTCATGTTTTTTAGTGTATTTTTAGTATTCTTAGGTTAAATTTATATATATACTAAAAAAAAAAAAACAGCGTATCCTCAACGTATCCGTATCTTCGTTTTTTAGAAATTGACGTATCGCCGTGTCCCGTGGTATCCGTGTCCGTGTCCCGTGTCCGTGTCCGTGCTTCTTAGGCATACACAATGTGTATCATCAGTTGCATGGCCCCAACATGGGGAAATTTATTCAGCATCGTGGGACCATTCTGTAAGAAGATGGGATGTCGAGACGGGCAAAGATTTGTTTAATATTGTATGCACGCCAACTCTCTGTCTATGTTTCTCTTTGTGCACGTGTTTGTGTTTATTAAATAAATTTACTTTCAAGACTTTTTGAATATTTTTTGTATAATGGGAAAATATTTGTTTAATATTGCATGCATGTGTCTCTATGTTTTTCTTTGTGCACGTGTCTGTTTATGATGTAAATTTACTTTTAGAAGACTTCTTGAATTTGTTTGTCGAGTCAGACAAAGATTTGTTCAATATTGTATGGATACTAGCTCTTTATGTTTCTTTTTGTGCACATATTTGTGTTCATGAAGTAAATTTACTTCTAACTTTTTGATTTTTTATAAATACATGAGATAGAATTCGATAGGAAGTTATGCATTCTCTTGCAAATCTGTTTAGGAGCCAAGCTTTTATTGAAATATGTAGCCTAAAACGCTTATTCCCTTGAGTAAAGTCATTAAACAATTGGTAAAACTCGTGGGTATGTTTTCTTTAATAGAATGGACCTATTAGCAGTAGAGTAAAGGACATTCGCCAACTATCAATCCCACTTTATGAGCCTCTTATTGGTTTGTACATTTCCTGTAAATCAGCATTTGAACGTTTCTTGGGGTTCAAATATATGAAAAGTTAGCTAAATTTCTCCTCTCTGAATGGCTATTTTATATGTTACCGAAAGATGGATCCATTCATCAAAAAAATTCTCCATTGACAGTTTTGTGGTAAGGCACTCAACTGCATTGACATTGGAGGTGAAGGTTCCACTCATATTGCTGCTGGTGGCTCTGACCCCACCATTAGGATATGGGATCCTCGTAAGCCAGGTATGTCGAGCGAGAATCGGGCTGCAAAGTGAATGATCTGATCTAGAAGCACTTCTGTATCTAATACTCCAATTTTTATGTAGGAACTTCTGGTCCTATCTTTAAGTTTCTGTCCCATAGTTCTTGGGTTTCATCTTGCAAGTGGCACCATAAATCTTGGTTCCATTTGCTGTCTGCGTCACATGATAGGAAAGTTATGCTGTGGGATCTAAGAACTGCGGTACAAAGAATATTCTTGCTCTGTATTGTTTCTTTGTTCTGAATTAAATGCATCACACCTCCTCAATACAAATTGTCTTTTTCATCTTACAGTGGCCTTTAGCCGTAATTGACTCTCACAAAGACAAGGTACCTGTTTTAGCCGTAATTGTCCTTTGCTTTGCAACCGCTTGTTTAAGTGTTTTTCTACAATGGTGATATTTTGCAAATTTCAGGTACTGTGTGCTGATTGGTGGAAAGGTGATAACGTTGTCAGTGGCGGGGCGGACTCGAGACTGTGCATTTCGTCGGGAATTAATGTGCTTTAAGGTATAAAGATTTCAGTTTACCACAAAATGACCACCTTAATTGACTGAATGAATATGGAAGGCTCTGACGCTGCAATCACTCTCTTTGCTTCTTCAATCTTCCATTCAGGTCTGTCTTCTTTTCAGTGTTAGGTAGAGTTGTATTAGAGTGGAAAAGAAAGAGTAAATTGCATAGTTTTGATCTCTTTTGTTGTAAAGCCAAACCAATCAGAGCTGGCAAATAGACTGAGTAAAACTTGAGATTGGCTTATTATTTATAATAAATTCTTTTTTGAGTTAACCCAATAATTTCCGGAATCTTGATGCAAATCTTTGTCTCTTTCTCTACATTGCATATTGTTTGGGAAGATTGGACACTAATCTTTTAGTCAGGAGAAATTTTGGCCAATCACAAATTGTCACGTCATTAATATAAATTAATGATAAAATAAATTTGGGACCAGTTACACATTTACACGTGTGCCTAAATTAAATTAATAGACATTAAAATTCGGCAAATCAAAAAATGCCACTTGTCTATTAGTGATCCATCAGATAACATCAGCCAAGTTCAATCAGATTATGCCACGTGGCAATTGGACCCAAGCCCAAGCTCATATGAGGTCCATCAAACTCTATAACTAGAGGAGGTCGCCATTCATTCAGGGGAGATTCAGATCAGAGAACTCAGAGTCCAGAGAATTCTGCCAGAGTCATCAGAAGTCAGAGAGTCTAGAGAATTCAGAAGATCCAAGATTCAGAATTCAACCAACTCAAGACTCAGAAGGTTTGAAGACTAGAAGACTCTAAGAAGAGATCAATAAGCCAATCGACCGATCAAGAAGATCAACAAGTCAGTAGGCCGATCATCCAAGAGGATCAACAAGCTAATAAGCCGATTCGACAGATCAATAAGCCAATCGACCGATCAAGAAGATCAACAAGCTAACAAGCCGATTCGACAGATCATCAAGCCAATCGACCGATCAAGAAGATCAACAAGTCAGCAGACCGATCATCCAAGAAGATCAACAAGTCAGCAGACCGATCATCAAACCGATCATTCAAGAAGATCATCAAGCCAACAGGCCGATCCAAGAGATCATCAACCTAGCAAACCGATCATCCAAGAAGCTCAACGAGCCAACAGGCCGATCATCCAAGAAGATCATCAAGCCAACAGGCCGATCCAAGAGATCATCAACCTAGCAAGCCGATCATCCAAGAAGCTCAACAAACCAACCCAAGAAGATCAAGGTTTATATATTTAAGAGAGAGAATCAGAGGATTAAAGTTAGAGATTGTACACCCACACGCATACAAACATCAATACAATATATTATTTATTTTACGTGTCTCCATCTCCGAAGTTACGTGTGAACAAATTGGCACGCCTAGTGGGACCATCTCTACCTCTCATCTCTCTCTTATCTCAAAACATAAAAGTAAATATGTCATTCAAGACTTCTTCGATGGTCGCTATCGAGATCAAGTCTTACATGGGTTCAACTGCCCATTGTTGCTTCAATGAACTGAGGTTGCAAGAAGATAAAGCTTCTATCATTGCAAGCGAAGAAACAACCTTGCAGGGGGCATATACCAATGACAAGTTTCTTGTGAAGTATAACCCTCTGTTTGAACCTGATTCTGACGTAGTGACTGTCATGATGACTGAGACAAAAACTATGGAAGAAAGAATGACTGAGATGCAAGAACACATCAACAACTTGATGAAGGCGATTGAAGAAAAAGATTCTCAAATTGAGCAACTAAAGAGCCAAATCGAGAACCAACATATCGCCGAATCAAGTCAAACCCAAGTCGTAAAAAATCACGACAAAGGAAAGTCTATAGTGCAAGATGATCATCCACAATGTTCTGTTTCGGTCGCTTCACTATCCATCCAACAGCTCCAAGATATGATCACAAACTGTATCAGAGCTCAGTATGGTGGACCTACTCAAGATTCCCTCTTGTACTCCAAACCTTATACTAAGAGGATTGATAATTTGAGAACGCCAATCGGGTATCAGCCACCGAAATTTCAACAATTTGATGGAAAGGGCAATCCTAAACAACATATTGCCCACTTCGTTGAGACATGCGAGAACGCTGGTACTCGAAGGGACCTGCTAGTCAAACAGTTCGTTCGAACACTTAAAGGAAATGCTTTTGACTGGTACACTGATCTAGAGCCGGAGTCAGTAGACAGTTGGGAGGAACTCGAAAGAGAGTTTTTGAATCGCTTCTACAGCACTAGACGAACCGTTAGCATGTTCGAGCTCACAAACACTAAACAACGAAAAGGTGAACTCGTTGTTAATTATATAAATCGCTGGAGAGCTATGAGTCTGGATTGCAAAGATCGCCTCACTGAACTCTCTTCCGTTGAGATGTGCATTCAAGGCATGCACTGGGAACTCCTCTACATCCTTAAAGGTATAAAGCCTCGCACCTTTGAGGAACTAGCAACTCGTGCCCACGATATGGAGCTAAGTATTGCTAGTCGAGAAAACCAAGACCTTCTCCTCCCTAACATGAGAAAAGAAGGAAGGAACGATGAAGAGACTATAGAGGAATCCATGGTTGTAAACACAACCCTTCCCAAGTCGTCTTCGAAAGAAAAGCGACAAACTAATGGAGCGCATCACTTAACTTTAAAGGAAAGACAGAAGAAAATCTATCCTTTCCCTGATGCCGACATCCCTGATATGTTGGAACAACTATTGGAAGCGCAACTGATAAAGCTTCCTAAGTGTAAACGACCAGAAGAGATGGAGAAAGTCGATGATCCCAAGTATTGCAAGTATCATCGAGTTATTGGTCATCCAGTGGAAAGATGTTTCGTCCTAAAGGACTTAATTTTAAAGCTGGCTAAGGAAGGAAAAATCGAGCTCGACCTTGATGAAGTAGCCCAATCAAATCTTGCTACAATCAAAGGAAAAAACAAACATCAAAGAAAGAAGGATCCTAAGAAACTTCAACCCAAGAGGAAGAGAAGTAAAAAGTTTTCTCAACCTCAACAATTGATGACTGCGAAGGAGATCTTCTCCAAAAATTTCCACAAGAAGGAAAAAGAGAACTTTGCAACTTCCTACTGCATCGACGTAGAAGAAGTTGACAATTCCAAGAAGGGTGAACAAAGAACATCCGTCTTTGATCGCATCAAGCCTTCAACTACTCGTCCTTCGGTATTCCAAAGAATGAGTATGGCCGCGACAAAAGAAGAAAATCAATGTTCGACGTCCACCTTCACTCGACCTTCAGCTTTCCAAAGGCTAAGTGTCTTCACATCGAAGAAAAGTCGATCTTCAACATCTGTCTTTGATCGCCTCAAAGTAACAAACGATCAACCTAAAAGAAAGATGAACAACTTGGAGTTGAAACTTTTCGATGAAGTAAATAGTGACGAGAAGCTTCATAGTAGCATCCCGTCACGTATGAAGAGGAAGTTTTCTGTTCTCATAAATACAGAAGGTTCCTTGAAGGTGAAGCCAAATCTCATTATCTTGACCAATCTTGCAAATGAAGGATATGATCAAGACCATGACAAAGATAAGAGCTTTTAAATGTAAAAAACTCCTTATCGCAAGAGCCTAAACTGCATGATGCTCCTAGCCCACACGAGCTTAAAAGGTGAGTGCAAAAAAAATTTTGAACTACGTTATGACTTGATCCCTTTTCTTCAAAGGGTACGTAGGCAGCTTAAAGAAAACTTTCAGTTCAGTCCCTGCAAACAAAAAAAAAAAAAAAAAAGAAGTGCAACAAATATTGAAGCACGATGATATAAATTGAGAAAATTCATCACTAGTGGGGGCAACACAGCGAATGGAAGTTTCTTCCTCCAAGTCCGAAGGCTCCCCCTAGTCGAGTCGAAGGCTCACACGTTGCTTTGTTGCAGTTTCCTTCTCTCCAAGTTCGAAGGTTCTCACGTCGCTTCGCTGCAGTTCCTTCCTCACAGTTCGAAGGTTCTCACGCGCTTCGCTGCAGTTCCTTCCCCCCAAGTTCGAAGGTTCTCACGTCGCTTCGCTGCAGTTCCTTCCTCCAAGTTTGAAGGTTCTCACATCGCTTCGCTTCGCGCTGCGCTTCGTTGCAGTTCCTTCCTCCAAGTTCGAAGGTTCTCACACGCTTCGCTGCAGTTTCTTCTCCCTAACTTCGAAGGTTCTCACGCGCTTCGCTGCAATTCCTTCTTCCCTAAGTTTGAAGGTTCTCACGTTGCTTCGCTGCAGTTCCTTCCTCCAAGTTCGAAGGTTTTCATGCGTTTTGCTGCAGTTCCTTCTCTCCACGTTCAAAGGTTCTCACGCATTTCGCTACAGTTCATTTCCTCCAAGTTCAAAGGTTCTCACGCGCTTCGGTGAAGTTCCTTCCTCCAAGTCTGAAGGTTCTCACGTGCTTCGGTGAAGTTCCTTCCTCCCAAGTTCGAAGGTTCTTACGCGCTTCACTGCAGTTCCTTCCTCCAAGTTCGAAGGTTCTCACGCGCTTCGCTACAGTTCCTTCCTCACAGTTCGAAGGTTCTCACGCGCTTCGGTGAAGTTCCTTCCTCCCAAGTTCGAAGGTTCTTACGCGCTTCGGTGAAGTTCCTTCCTCCCAAGTTCGAAGGTTCTTACGCGCTTCGCTGCAGTTCCTTCCTCCAAGTTCGAAGGTTCTCACGCGCTTCGGTGAAGTTCCTTCCTCCAAGTCTGAAGGTTCTCACGCGCTTCGCTGCAGTTCATTCCCCCTAAGTTCGAAAGTTCTCACGCGGTCTTCGCTGCAGTTCCTTCCTCACAGTTCGAAGGTTCTCACGCGCTTCGCTGCAGTTCCTTCCCCCCAAATTCGAAGGTTCTCACGTCGCTTCGCTGCAGTTCCTTCCTCCAAATTCGAAGGTTTCGAAGGTTCTCACGCTGTGATTCGTTGCAGTTCCTTCCTCCAAGTTCGAAGGTTCTCATGCGCTTCGCTGCACAATTCCTTCCTCCAAGTTCGAAGGTTCTCATGCGCTTCGTTGCTACTTTCCTCCAAGTTCGAAGGTTCTCTCACGCGCTGCTGCAACTCCTTCCTCCAAGTTCGAAGGTTCTCTCACGCACTTCGCTCGCTCCTTCTCCAAGTTTGAAGGCGCTTCTCTCCGTTGCTACATTCCTCCAAGTTCGAAGGTTCTCTCACGCGTTGCTGCAGTTCCTTCCTCCAAGTACGAAGGTTCCCTCACGCGCTTCGCTCGCTCCTTCTCCAAGTTCGAAGGCGCTTCTCTCCACTGCTCCTTCTCCAAGTTCGAAGGCGCTTCTCTCCGTTGCTACTTCTCCAAGTTTGAAGGCGTTTCTCTCCACTGCTCCTTCTCCAAGTTCGAAGGCGCTTCTCTCCACTACTCCTTCTCCAAGTTTGAAGGCGCTTCTCTCCGCTACTCCTTCTCCAAGTTCGAAGGCGCTTCTCTACGCTGCTCCTTCTCCAAGTTCGAAGGCGCTTCTCTCCGCTGCTCCTTCTCCAAGTTCGAAGGCGCTTCTCTCCACTGCTCCTTTTCCAAGTTCGAAGGTTCACCGTTGCTCCTTTTCAAATGTTTGGCGGCGGTTGACGTCCTCGTTCCGCTTCATCTTCAAATGTTGGTAGTTGACGGCGTCCGCTGCGCTTCATCTTCAAATGTTGGCAGTTGACGGCGTCCGCTTCGCTTCATCTTCAAAAATTGACTGTTGATAACTTCACTTCATATTCAAAAGTTGACGGTTGAAGTCTTCGCTACATCTGCAAAGATGAACAACTTTAGTGTTGCCTTTATCTTGAAAGTGTCCAGACTGGAAGATGCATCTTAGCTGCAAGTTAAAAAAATGTTTGATATCAAACCACAAAAAAAAAAAAAAAAAAGACAATAAAAGTGTTGTTAAAAAAATGGTGACCACCCCTGCAGGAAACTACAGTCATCAAAGTGACTGGTCTAGACAGATGGTGAAGTCACTGCAATTGAATCTGATGACGACCGTTGTAGGCGAGTCGGGTCTGGTGACCACCCTTGCAGGTTACTCATATCACCCAATAAAATGGGGACTGGTCTAGCAGGAGTGCATCACTGAAGGCGAATCTGGTGACTACCCCTGCAGGTTACTCAGATCACCCAATAAAATGGGGACTGGTTTAGTAGGAGTGCATCACTGTAGGCAAATCTGGTGACTACCCCTGCAGGTTACTCAGATCACCCAGTAAAATGGGGACTGGTCTAGCAGGAATGCATCACTGAAGGCAAATCTGGTGACTACCCCTGCAGGTTACTCAGATCACCCAATAAAATGGGGACTGGTCTAGCAGGAGTGCATCACTGAAGGCGAATCTGGTGACTACCCCTACAGGTTACTCAGATCACCCAATAAAATGGGGACTGGTCTAGCAGGAGTGCAACACTGAAGGTGAATCTAGTGACTACCCCTGCAGGTTACTCAGATCATCCAATAAAATGGGGACTGGTCTAGCAGGAGTGAAATCACTGCAAGCGAATTTGGTGACGACTGTTGCACGAAGCTTACACATTCAAGGAAAAAAGAAACAAATTGCAAAAAAAAAAAAAAAAAAAAAAAACGAAAATTAAAAAAATAATAATAAAAAAAAACGAAAAGTACAAAAAAAAAAAAGAAAAATGAAAAGAAAAGAAAGTTTCCTACTTGGATCCCTTCTTGAATGCTCTCTGCAATTGATGTGTGCTCTCCCCTACTGAGGTTCAGTCTTATTTATAAGGAGGAGTTTTAAGTTCAAATCAAAGGTTTAGATAAAGATTTGATTCAAATGAAATCCTATCTCCGGTTCAAAATTTTCTGAGATAATCTTTATCTTTATCTGAACCAACTTAATTAAATTGAAATTCCTAAAAGATAAGTGTTTCAATTCAAATCAATTTGGGAATTCAAATTTTATCTAAATAATTTTATTTGGACATACTCCAAATTTTTCTTCCAAATCAAAATTTGAGATTCAAACATCAAATTCTATTCCAAATGCAAGTTTGAATTTGGTAAAATTTTACCTCAAATTATATTTTGGGCATAATCCAAATTTTATCCCAAATGGACCAAAGTCTAAACCTCAAGATATATTCCATATGCAAGTTAAAATTGGGTAGGATTTTACCTCAAATCAAAATTTGAGTATAAACAAAATTTTGCCAAACAAGGAAAATAAAAATTTTGACCAAACCTCAAATTTTGATTAATTGGCAATAAAAGTGTGTCAAATAAAAAAATCAAAATTTTGACCAAAATTCATATTTTGATTAAATTAACGCACCAAATGGAGTCAAAGTCAAGAACAAATACCTTGCATTTTAATTCCAAAATATATTTTTCAAGATTCACTCACACATAACTTGTGCTAAATCTTGAAAAGGGGCATTTGTTGAAGGAGAAATTTGGGACCAGTTACACATTTACACGTGTGCCTAAATTAAATTAATAGACATTAAAATTCAACAAATCAAAGAATGCCACTTGTCTATTAGTGATCCATCAGATAACATCAGCCAAGTTCAATCAGATTATGCCACGTGGCAATTGGACCCAAGCCCAAGCCCATATGAGGTCCATCAAACTCTATAAATAGAGGAGACCACCATTCATTCAGGGGGAGATTCAGATCAGAGAACTCAGAGTCCAGAGAATTCTGCCAGAGTCCAAAGTCATCAGAAGTCAGAGAGTCTAGAGAATTCAGAAGATCCAAGATTCAGAATTCAACCAACTCAAGACTCAGAAGGTTTGAAGACTAGAAGACTCTAAGAAGAGATCAATAAGCCAATCGACCGATCAAGAAGATCAACAAGTCAGTAGGCCGATCATCCAAGAGGATCAACAAGCTAACAAGCCGATTCGACAGATCAATAAGCCAATCGACCGATCAAGAAGATCAACAAGCTAACAAGCCGATTCGACAGATCATCAAGCCAATCGACCGATCAAGAAGATCAACAAGTCAGCAGACCGATCATCCAAGAAGATCAACAAGTCAGCAGACCGATCATCAAACCGATCATCCAAGAAGATCATCAAGCCAACAGGCCGATCCAAGAGATCATCAACCTAGCAAGCCGATCATCCAAGAAGCTCAACGAGCCAACAGGCTGATCATCCAAGAAGATCATCAAGCCAACAGGCCGATCCAAGAGATCATCAACCTAGCAAGCCGATCATCCAAGAAGCTCAACAAACCAACCCAAGAAGATCAAAGTTTATATATTTAAGAGAGAGAATCAGAGGATTAAAGTTAGAGATTTTACACCCACACGCATACAAACATCAATACAATATATTATTTATTCCACGTGTCTCCATCTCCGAAGTTACGTGTGAACATAGTCAATTTTCGATTTTAAAGTGGTCAAATTTATCTTAAATGTTCTTCCATAAAAAGAAATTTGTTAAGAGTTTGTTATAAAATGTTGATGTATCATTAAATTATTATTTTATTAACAATAAATAAATATATATATATATATATATATATGGATAATTGTAATGGGTGGCAACATGAAGGTAAATAATTACAAATATAGCAATTTTTAAAAATATTTGCAAATATGGCAAAATTTTTGAATTAATTTTTTATATTCCTAAATTGCCCCTGTGTGCCCATCTTCTTCTTCCTCGTCAGTTTTTTTTTTTTTTTTTTTTTTTTTTTTTTTTTTTTTTTTTTTACTGATAGAAAGTCTTTTTATTACTGATAGATTCTATCAGTGGTAGAAAAATTTTCTATCTGCGATAGAAAGTTTCTATCACTAATATTTCTATGACTGATAGATTCTATCAGTGGTAGAAAAATTTTCTATCAGTGATAGAAAGTTTCTATCACTGATAGAATAGAAGATTTCTATCACTAATAGAAACTTTTTCTATCAGTGATAAAAGATTTCTATCACTGAGATAGGTTCTATCAGTGATAAAAAAAACTTTTTATAGAAAATCATAGAAAAACTTTTGATAAAAAATATTTCAATCTCTGATCACCTATAAAAATCTTTCTATCTCCGATAGAAATCTTTCTATCACCGATATAATCTATAAGTGATAGAAAAACTTTCTATCACCGATAGAAAAGCTTTTTATCAGTGATAAAAGATTTCTATCACTGATAGAAATTTTTACTATTCTATCAGTGATAGAAAGATATTCTATCAATGATAGAAAACTCTTGATAGAAAATCTTTCAATCCCTGATAGAACCTATCAGTGATAGAAATCTTCTATCACTTATAGAAATTTTTTCTATGAGTGATAGAAAAAATTTCTATCATTCATAGAAAATCTTTCTATGAGTGATAGAAAAACTTTCTATCTCTATCACTGAGACTGATAGAAAAACTTTTCGTGAGTTATAGAAAATCTTTCTATCACTGATACTTTTCTATCAGTGATAGAAGATCTTTTGTTTCTATCAGCGATGGTGATACATGGTGAAATCAAGCATTGAAAAATAAAGCAAAAACGAACGATTATAGAAATCAAACACTGAAAAGCAAAAACCAAACACTGATAGAAAACCAAACAACAACAACCAAACACTGATAGAACACCGAACAAGTGATAGAAAAATATCTATCGCCGATAGAATCTATCAGTGAAAGAAAATTTCTATCACTGATAGAATCTATCAGTGATAGAAAATCTTTCGTGATAGAAAATTTCTATCACTGATAGAATCTATCAGTATAGAAAAACTTTCTATTAGTGAAATAAAATCTGGAGGGGTATTTTAGTAAATGCAACACACAAACTATTAGATTTTGCCATTTTTGCAATTTTTTTTGTGGGTTGCTAGATTTGCAATTATTTTGATCCATATTGCTATCCTTGCAACCGGCCCTATATATATTTCCAAATAATATATGTTAATAGTGTCTCTCTAAATATGTCAATAAAATAATAATTTGATGACAAATTAGATTTATTTTAATAGTTTTTTCTCTAGTAGAAATGCTTAATTGCGAATTTTTAATCTTTAATGCACACGATACAAAATTTGTGATTTTAAAGGTTTAAAGTCAAATGGAGAAGTCAAAAGAGAGCTTAGTTTAGTGATAATAATTTACAACCTCGGTTCAAATCTTAAAAAAAAATTGTTGAAGGGAAAAAATCATAAAAATTGGGAGTATCTACTTTATTTAGCCAAAATCCAATTTTAACTGCACATATTATATATGAGAAGATTATAAAAAATGTATTTACGAATCCATTTCAAGAAACTTTTTGCAAATCATAAGTAACATATTAGTCACATTATAAAATATTTCGTAAAAAATGTACAAAAACATAAATAATGTATTTTATATTAAACATATGGATGATATATTTCATCAATGATACAAAAATGATATATTTAATACTTTATATTAGGTGCATCGCTAATATATTTTAGGGAAAATACACTTTTGGTCCCTGAGGTTTGGGTTAAGTGACACTTTGGTCCATGAGTTTTCAAACTCAACAAAAATACCCCGAGGTTTGAGATAAGGACGCTTTGGTCCCTGCCATCAATTTTTCTGTTAACTTTTAACGGTTGCTGACGTGACACTATTATTTTAATATAAAAAATTATTTATTTTATTTTTTAAATAAAAAATATTTAAAAAATATAAAATATTAATATTTTATTATTTTTTTTATTCTTTCTCCCTTTCTCTCTCATCATCTCCTTCTTCTTTTCCATCTTCTCCACCTTCTCCTTCCTCCTTCTTCTTCTTCCTATGTCCGGCAACCGGCAACCGACGACCATCGCCTGCCGCCGCCGGCGACCGACGACTACCGCTTGCCGCCGCCAGCGACTTTTTTTTTTTTCCTTTTCTCTTCTTTTCGCTCGTCACCGCTCGCCGGTCGCTGGTCGCCGGACATAGGAAGAAGAAGAAGGAGGAAGGAGAAGGTGGAGAAGATGGAAAAGAAGAAGAAGATGATGAGAGAGAAAGGGAGAAAGAATAAAAAATATATTAAAATATTAATATTTTATATTTTTTAAATAGTTTTTATTTTAAAAAATAAAATAAATAATTTTTTTATTAAAATAATAGTGCCACGTCAGCAACCGTTAAAAGTTAACAGAAAAATTGACGGCAGGGACCAAAGTGCTCCTTATCTCAAACCTCAGGGTATTTTTGTTGAGTTTGAAAACTCAGGGACCAAAGTGTCACTTAACCCAAACCTCAGGGACCAAAAGTGTATTTTTTTCTATATTTTATAAAGTAATATACATTAAATACTTATTCATTTCTTTCTTCTCTAAAAATCAATCTCTTTGGAGAAGAGTAGAAAATTAGTCCGGAAGTAATAAACTATCTTATTAAGCTATTATTTTTTATCAATTTCAATTTACACCTTTTATTTCAATTACATTATATGTATTATAATTTTAAGTTTTTAACCATTTAGGTGTTCTTTATCACATTTATCTCTTTCATTACTTTATATTATGTTTATAAGTTTTGACGTTAAAGTTCATTACTTTTAAGTATATGATATCCTTGTTTCAGTTCTAAGGCCAAAGATGTTTTATAGTTTTTTTATGTTAAGTTCAAAATTCACCGAGTTAGTATTGAACCTAATTAAAACTTGTTTTTTTTAGGTTCTTCAAGTTCGATTTACAAGCAAGATTATGCTGACAAGAATGGAAGCTGCATGTACGAGAATTTTTGTTTTTCTTAAGCATAGGTGTAGACTTTTAATCATAGGTGCTTTGTGATTTGGAGACTTTTTTTTTTTTTTTTTTTTTTTTTTTTTTTTTGAGTACGTGATTTGGAGACTTTTTAAGTTTAGATGTTTTGTAATTTTATTTTTATATGTATGAACAAATTTGGTTCATTAGCTTATTGAAATGAAATTTGACATATTTGATTTTGATATAATTTGACACTAATGGCGGGCACATTTGCCAAAGCGAGCATAGCTCAACGGTAATTGACATGTACCATCAACTAAGAGGTCAAAGGTTTGATCCCCCACTCCCAAATGTTAATGTACTAAAAAAAATCGCGGGCACATTTAATAACAAACATGGATCATGGAATTTAATGATGCACACATTCAATGACGGACATTAACTTTTAATGGCATGCATTCACCACATAAAAAGTGACTATCATTGTAGGTTACGATAATAGATGCTTTTAATGACGACCATTGACTTTTAATGTTATTGACCGATATATGAAATGTCTAGTATTTTTGAAGCATTTAACATTACTTTAAACCAAATTATGAGTCATTAAAAATAGATTAAAAAAAAAATTAAACAAAAAACTCTCATACACAAATTTAAAACCTAAAAAGGAAAAAAAGAGAAAAAAAAACTTTAACATGCAAATACCTAGTATTTCAAGAGCATTTAAAATTTTCTTCATTCAATTTTTCCTCAACCTTAGCGACACGTAAACCCCTTTTTTCCTAAATCGCCTCCTCCTCCCCCTTCCGTCACCAAACTTTCCTCCACTGAATTCCATCTACATTAGCTTCAATTTCTTTGATCCAAAACCAAAATCGTCAATTTTTCCAGTGGAGGTTGCCACCAACGCCGACCTCTCCTAAAAATTAGCTCTTTGTCGGTATGTGTGATCTCCTCTTTGGAACAATGGTTTGAAGAGCATAAGAAAATATATAGAGATGGCCTCCATGGATGCAATCAACATTTAGGAGAATGATGTACGTAGGGTAAATAGAAACTCCAATAACAAAAGCTCTAGTATACAGACTTTTAGATATCTAAAACTAGTATATTTATATCCAAAAAAAATTGAGAGTAAACTATGAAGGAAATGAATATAGTGAAAATTGTCGAAGCAAACAAATAATGCGTTTAGATTTTAAAATTGAAAAAAAAATGTAAAAATTTCAATCAAATTTACTATATTCAACAAAATTATTAGATTTGGAACGATACTCTCCTTAATTTTGGGATGGGAGTGACGGAATATTCTGGAAGAGTAAAATCAGAATTTAAGGGTAAAATTTTGACACATGAGTGACACATGTGGCTACTTTTGAACTGATTTTTTTTTGTCCATCTATCTAAACTGGCTATTTTTTTTTTTTTTTTTTTTTTTTTTTTTGGCTATTTACAAGGAATACTCTTGTATATCTATGTTTCTAGTTGTGTTGGCTATGGGTTAGGCTTAGGCCTGTTTTAAGCTACTACACAACTCATTTAAATGAGCTTTTCTCTATTTCATAGGCCATTATCCCTTGGGGAGTTGTGACAAATGGCTAAGAAAAAAACCCACTATGATTTTTGCCTAAATTAGTCTTGAAATTGGAGAATGGCTACCGCAAATTTAGGAACAACCAACCAGTATTTTGTATTCCCATTTTAACCCTAGTATATACGTCCATACACAGTTGCTAAAGCCACCGTTTACAAACTATCGTTACTCATCCAATATTTTATTTACCGAAAATTCAGGAACAACCAACCGGTATTTTGTATTCACATTTTACCCCTAGTATATACGCACATCTACAGTCAGTTACCGTTTGCAAATTGTTGTTATTCACACAAATTCTTTTTTTAAATTTGATTTCAGATTTTAAAAAGAGTAACCAGTATTCTCTCCAACCGAAAATCAAGTCATTCCTAGATCTACGTGGATTTATCATTAATGATTTTTGTTATTCGTTTAAATGCAGTTGAGATAGTCAGTAGATACCAATCTAATCCAGGATTAGACCACTGGACTGCAGTGAAAAACATCCTCAAGTATCTTCCGAGAACGAAGGGCTATCAACTTGTGTATGGCGCTAAGGATTTGATCCTTACAGGATACACAGACTATGACTTTCAGACTGATATGATTCTAGGAAATCCACATCGGGGTCAGTATTTACCCTTAATGGGGAAACTATAGTCTGGCGTAGCATCAAGCAAGGATGAAGGATTTGGAATTCCCCAATTCCGTTAAAGCGGAAGCGTAATTGGGATCGATTCGTAGTTAATTTTGTTTATCTAAAAATACTATTGCATTGGTTAAAACATAGAACAAACTCTATACAAACTTAAGGCTAAGCATACAAAATTTATTAGATCTAAATCTAAAGGGGAGAAGCAAACATACCGTCGTTGACGACTCTGAATACTTCAACGGACACCTTTCTTGATTTTGGACCAAGCGTCAACAATTGGGACACCACCAATTGATCTTCCTCGCTATGAATCTAAGATTAGGAACGTAGTTGTGGGACTACCTAATCTTGAATGGGAAAAACTCTAGAGAGAAAATTCTTCCTAGAGTTCTTGAGTTGAGAGAATATGAGAGGGAGGCTAGAGAGAATGCAAGAGTGCATTCTTGTGGCCTTATGTTGTAGTACCTAAACCCTAGGTTTAGTGCTCTATTTATAGGAGAAAGACCATGAATAAAATATTAATTTAAAATCAATTATTTCCACAACTGATTTAATCTTTTCCATAATTAATCAATTCCATGACCAACCAATTCCATGACCAATCAATTCCATAAATGATTGATCACTTCCATAAGTGATTAAATCATTTCCATAAATGATCAATTACTTCCATAAGTGATTAATCATTTTCATAATTGATTAATTTCCAATTAATTAATTCTTTAATTAATTAATCACAAATTAAATATCATATATTTAATTTTAGACCTTCTATTAGTTAATTAATTAATTACCCAATTAAATATCATGTATTTAATTTGAGGCCTTCAATTAATTAATTCTATAATATGAATCAAATTCATATTAAAATTTGAACTCCTTCAAATTCTCTTATATCCTATAAATTTAATATGAATCAAATTCATATTAATATTTGAACTTCTTCAAATATTTATTTCTCTCATAGACTATAGTTTAATTAAATCTCATTTAATTTAAACTAAATTGAATAATTAATTAATTCATAATTAATTAATTATTCTTCTAATTAAATACCATATATTTAATTAGACATATATTTGAACTCTTTCAAATATATCAATCTCATATTACAAAGTTTAATCTCAAATTAGGCTTTATATTTTAATGCATCACTATACATTATATTAATTTGTATCTTGTACAATTAACTTAATTCCCATTATGAATTTGAACTATTCAAATTCTCTCAAGATATATTTGTTCCTAATTACTCTTTACGAGCTAGCAGGGGGACCTAATGGACCTACAGATCAGAAGCTCCAATGATATGAGGTTAATAGATTCAACTCATTAATAGGGTTAACCAATATTCATTAACTGTGGGTCATTCCACTAAAGACCCACAGCTGAACTCTTCTCACTGTAGAACATTTCTGTGTCCATGGATGTAGAACTTGTTGGGTTTTATGCCCTAAAACTCGTAGATAGTGAATGTAACTGTTGACCGGATATTAATGAAATAATATTGATATATTTTTCCATTAATTGTTATTAGTTATTTTATATTTGTCTTTGCCTAATAATTACCCTAATCCAATAAACTAGACATCCAAGGTTGTAATATGAGTCTTGAACTATATGTAGCGACATATGGGTGATAGCGAGCATAGCTAGCTATCTTTACTTATTTAATTTAGCTAGTCTTTGATGATTATCGGCCATTTTATTGCACTTAATTGTTTATGTTGTAGGAAATGGTTGATTGGAGCTATAGCACAATATTAGAGTTAATCGGGTGCTCGGGACGTGAAAAGATGCAAAGGAATGAAAAGAGTTAAAGAGGAAAAAAGTCAAATTTCGGTCAACAGCAGGCTAGCGTCTCGACGCTAGCTCTTGAGCGTCTCGACGCTCACATTCCATATCTGATTAGGCGCGTAAAGGTCACAGCGTCTCGACGCTGTGACCTTATCGTCTCGACGCTGTGTTATTTCGCTTACTGAAACGCGCGTTTTGAAGGCAGCGTCTCGACGCTACGACGAAAAAACAGAATAAAGGCTTATTTTCGGCTAGGTTTCAAGGGGATTTCGATTTGGGACCTTTTGGAGCCGTAAACAGAGCAGAACAGAGCACTTGGAGGCAGAAAACAAAGGGAGGAAGTTGGAAATCAACCCATTGTTCGTGGGGATCGTGACGGGGACGTCAGACTCGGCCTACATTGAGTTTTCTTTTCCCTTTCCTTTCTTTAGCTAGATTTATGGCTTTAACATGTTTAGTTGAGCTTGTATTTACATTCATGAGTAGCTAAACTCAAAGCTTAGGGATTGATGTAGTTGATTGTGTTTATGGATTGATTTATGGTTTAAGTGTGCAATGTTATTATGTTTGTAATCTTGATTTTTTGCTTTCAATTAATTGGCCATTAGTTGAATGATTTAAGTTTCGAATCTAGCTCGGGAGAGGGGATTTGATTTAGACTTACTCAAGATTGCATGACTAAAGTTTATTTTCTAATTCATGACGGTTTTAAACTAACTTTAGAATTGGTTAAAAGATCTCATTGCGTTGCATGTTAATAAACTTAGATAGGGATATCAAGTTGGTTAATTTGCATGAGAATCAATTATACTCGGGAGAGGTAGTTGTGATTAAAGGGTCTTTGGCTCATAATTCCATTGTGCATAATAACTTATTCCTTAAAATCAATCCTAAACTAAATCGGCGAAATCAATTCCCTAAGTAGTTTTCCCAATTGAAATTCCACACTTTTTACTTGCTTTAATTTGGTTTTCTTATCATTCAATCATCACTTTTTGATCCCTAAATAAAATTGGGCAAGATAATTCACAATACTTGATTTGCTTAAAAATCCAATCCAGAGGACGACACTCGTTTATACGAACTCTTTATTATTACTTGACCTGTGCGCTTGCGGTAAGGAAAAGTCCACATCAATGGGATCATTGTTCAAGAAACAGCCTAAAGGGTCTGTAGTATAGGGATAAGACTGGGTGCCTTATCCTGGTGACACTATGGATACGACCCACTTTGTATTTGATACAAACGCTGCGATCCAACGCGTTGGTGTAGGAGACATGCGAGTGGGGGTATCCTATGCAATGAGTTTGCATAAGACCGGACCGCGAAATAGTAACCACTGGTTATAACACCGTTAACTAGTTGGTTTTCTATTTCACTAGGACGACCTAGACAACTTAGTCTTAATCTTGAGTTGATTATGGACTCCTGCTCATGAGAGATTGTCCTTTGATTTGTTTGGGTGAGAGTGACCAATACGCCGACTCAATAAGCTTACCACTTTGGGGACAAGACCGAATGGGGAGCTGGGAACATAATCGTACAAGATGGAATTCACTCCTTCCCGACTTTAGGGAAGCAGATGAGTGTTCCCTTAAGTGGTTACTCCGAGTCTTGAACAAAGGGCCCTACCCTCTTAATGGCACGAGAGGGTTTTCTATTTGATGGTTGGACCACAAATAGGTTGTTCATTAGAGGAGAACTGGTACTTAAGGAAATAGAGGTAACCTAGGGGTAAAACGGTAATTTGCCTCAGCTGGTGTTACGGACACTCGTGAAGGACTAACTAGTCGATATTGGTCTATATCCGTGGACACAGAAAATATGTCTTTGGAGCTGTGGGTCTATAGTGGAATGAACACACAGTTAACGAATATTGATTAATGTGGTTAATGAGTTTGACCAATTAATCTCACATCAACTGTGGGTCTATAGTGGAGTGAACACACAGTTAACGAATATTGATTAATGTGGTTAATGAGTTTGACCAATTAATCTCATATCTTTGGAGCTTCTGATCTGCAGGTCCATTAGGTCCCACGGGTAGCTCATAAAGTAATTTGAGGCAACTAAGTAATAAATGTAAATTGAAAATTTTCAATTTACTAAGGGAAACAAATATAATATATATTGATATATTATTATGAGAGAAATTAATATTTGAAGAAATTCAAATATAAATTTATGGAAGTTTGAAAGAGTTCAAATAATGAATTAATTAATTTAAGACCTGAAATGTGTTTGGGCATATTAATTAATTCTAGGCCGGAAATTAAATATGTGATATTTAATTGGTGGTTAATTAATTAAAGAATTCATTAACCGGGAATTAATCAATTATGGAAATAATTAATCACTTAAGGAAGTGATTAATCATTCATGGAAATGATCTAATCACTTATGGAAGTAACTAGTCATTTGTGGAAAAGATTAATCAATTATGGAATTGATTGATCATGATTGATTAATTAAGGAATAAGATTGAATCAATTTTGGAAAAGATTGATTTAATTGAATATTTTATTCATGGTCTCTCTTCTATAAATAGAACACTAGACCTAATTGGTCATGACACTAGAAACTTTGCTCTTGCTCTTAGACTCTCAAAGACAAGACCTAGAATTCTCTCTAGCCTCCCTCTTAGAGAAAGACTCCCACAAGTCTTTTGCCTCCTAGACCTAGAGTCATACCGGTGTAACCTTTGTGGTTATTGTGTCAATCAAGAAGAAAATTCCAGCGATCAACAGGCGAGGAGGCTGCTGCGTTTTCGTTCGTTGGAGCGTCGTTGGCGAAGAACGGTCAAGTCTACAACAAAGGTATGTGACGGTTCTTCCCCTTTTCTTTAGAAAAGCATGAAAATAAATTTAGATTTATTTTTAAAGCATGTTTAAACTGAATTTCCAGCAACTTTAAAAAGAGTTTAAAGTTTGATTGAGTTTTCGTAACGGTATTTTAATGTTAATTAATATACGGCGTAAGGTCCAATCGATGCGCTTCCGCTGCGTGGGGACTTTTATTCCCTTCAGACCTATGCCGGTAAGTCAATCTTTCACGAGTGTCCGTAATCTACAACTGGGTCAAATTACCGTTTTACCCCTGTGTTACATTTGTCTCCTTAAGTATCAACGCTCCTCTAATGAACAACTTGTTTATGGTCCAACCATTAAACAAAAAGTCTCTCTCGGGCCAGTGAGAGTACGGGATCCCTTTGTTCAAGTCCCGAAGTCACCACTTAAGGGAACACTCATCTACTTCACCTAGAAGCGGGAAGGAGTGAATTCCTTCTTGTGTTGTCATGTCCCCAGCCTCCCACTCGGTCTTGTCCCAAAAAAGGAAGACATATTGAGTCGGCGTATTGGCCACTCTCACCCATGCTAATCAAAGGACAATCCCTCATGAGAAGGAGTTCATGATACACTCAGGATTAAGACTGAGTTACCTAGGTCATCCTATTGAAACAGTAACCTAATTAGTTAACGGTGTTATAACTAATGGTTGACTATTTCGTGGTCCGGTCTTATGCAAACTCATTGCATAGGATACCCCCACTTGCATGTCTACTACATGGACATTTTGGATCAATACGTCTGTATCAAATACAAAGCGGGCCGTATTTCATAGTGTCACCAGGATAAGGTACCCAATCTTATCCTTGTACTATAGACCTTTTAGGTTGTTACTTGAACATCGATCCTCGCATGTCCCCACATACTAGTTCAAGTTACATACAAACAACCTTGGATCTTAGTTTATTGGATTTGGGTCAAATTGTGCAATATTTAACAATAACACTTTATTGTAGAAACTCAATAACACTTTATTGAAACAAGTATACAATTTGTTTACATTTACTATCTACTAGTTTTAGGACATAAAACCCAACAAAGGATGCATTGCAGACTCCACCATGGAGGTTGAGTATGTTGCTGCTTGTGAAGCAACTAAGGAGGTTGTATGGCTTAGGAAGTTCTTGATAGATTTGGAAGTTGTTCCAAATATGAACTTGTCAATCACTCTTTATTGTGATAATAGTGGTGCAGTGACAAATTCTAAAGAACCTCGCATCCACAAGAGAGGCAAGCACATAGAGCGCAAATATCATCTCATCAGATAGATCGTGCAACAAGGGGATGTGATCGTCACGAAGATAGCTTCAGAGCAGAACATTGCTAATCCATTTACGAAGGCTCTCACGGCTAAAGTGTTCGAGTGTCATCTAGAGAATCTTGGTCTGCGAGATATGTACATAGAATAATCTAGAGCAAGTGGGAGAAATGTAATGAGTATTGTGAATGTCCTAGTTTATTGTATTTTATCTGTATTTGTACTTTTCATGTATTATATAGTATTAATACAAACCATTATTCATACTTCATTGATTATTCATTGATTGTGATTGATGATGTACATTGCCCACTAGAGTTTTCGTTCAAGTGGGAGTTGTTGGGTTTTATGCCCTAAAACTCGTAGATAGTAAATGAAACAAATTAATTAAACTCAATAAAGTGTTATTTGAGAGATTCAGTGATTTGTTATTGAATAATCGAGTTTGCATTAATTAATCCTAAATCCAATAAACTAAGATCCAAGGTTGTTTGAATGAAACTTGGACTAGTATGTGGGTGAAGGAATTGAATCCTCTAGCAGAAGCGGTTTTCACCGTTTGTGATTTAATTTCTAATTAGAATACTGATACGTTGGGCAAAAAATAAAAACAGAAACGATTTCTATTTAGACGATTTGATTAAGCATGCTTGAAAAATTAGATCTAAAAACTTATTTAGATCTAGAAAACTTACATGGAATTGAAGAACACAACACAATGCTCCAATGTATGTGATTCTTCCTCCCAACGAACACCACCACGTCGGATCACCCACTATGACTCTTGGAATTCGAGATTGGCTTGTGGGAACCAATTTTGGTCTTGGATGGGAATTTTACAGCAAAGGGATTGCTGGGATTTTTTGAGAGAAAATAAGAATCGAGAGAACAAACAACCTCCTGTTTCTATCGTAAAAATGAGAATGAATGTCCTGAGATGGGTAACCCCCTCTCCACTTAACGATAAATGGGGGAAGTTAAAACCCTACTCCATCTAGATCGTTGGATCAAATCCAACCGATCTTGGTCGTCCATTAACTAAATAATAATAATCATTTAATTAATTAATTAATTATAATTAATTTAATTAAAACAATATTAATTAAATCAATTATAACATAAGGTATTTAATTCAATTTGAATCATATTAAATTGAATTAAATTGATCATTCAATTAATCTTATTAATTGAATCAACATTAATTAAATATCCAATAATTAATTACAATTGAATCATATTCAATTTTAATCTCTCTCATTTAACCTATAGTTTTAATGTGCATCATAATGTACATTAATATAAACTATAGTATTAATTTGATTAAATCATATTTAACCAAACTAAATAAAATTAATTAATTCATGAATTAATCAAATATCACATATTTAATTAAATTCATTATTCTCTCAATAATTAATTTCGAATCATATTCAAAATTAATTATAAAGTTTAATTCTTTAATTAAACTTTATACTATAATGTATCTCCATACATTATATTAATTCCCTTTATTACCAAGACTAAATTATCTCAGAACCCGTTATGAGCTAGCAGGTGGACCTAATGGACCTACAGATCAGAAGCTCCAACGATACGAGATTGATCAGCTAAACTCATTAACCGAGTCAATCAACATTCGTTAACTGTGGGTCACTCCACTAAAGACCCACAGATGCACTCTTCTCACTGTAGAATATTTCTGTGTCCACGGATATTGATCAATAGCAGTAAGTCAATCCTTCACGTGTATTCGTAACACCAGTTGGGTCAAATTACCGTTTTACCCCTGGGTTACCTCTGGATCCTTAAGTACCACTGATCCCTCTAATGAACAACCTGTTTAGGGTCCAACCACTAAACAGAAATTCCTCTCGGGCCAGGAGAGGACAGCGAGCTTTTGTTCAAGCCCCAGAATCAGCCCTTAAGGGAACACACATCTACTTACCCCAATAGAGGAAAGAGTGAATTCCATCTTGTACTGTTATGTTCCCAGCCCCCATTCGGTCTTGCCCCTGAAATGGTAGGAATATTGAGTCGGCGAGCAAGCCACTTTCACCCATACAAATCTAAGGACAATCCCTCCTGAAAAGGAGTTCATAACAGACTCAGGATTGAGATTGAGTTACCTAGGTCATCCTATTGAAATAGAAACCTAGACTAGTTAACGGCGTTACATCTAGTGGTTACTATTTCGTGGTCCGGTCTTATGCAAACTCATTGCATAGGATACCCCCACCTGCATGTCTCCTACATGGATGCTTTGGATCATTGCATCTGTATCGGATACAAGGTGGGCCGTATCACATAGTGTGACCAGGATAAGGTACCCAGCCTTATCCCTATACTATAGACCATTTAGGTTGTTACTTGGACACTGATCCCCTTATGTCCCTACATACTAGTCCAAGTTTCATTTAAACAACCTTGGATCTTAGTTTATTGGATTTAGGGTTATTAATGCAAACTCGATTATTCAATAACCCAATTACTGAATCACTAAAATAACGCTTTATTGAGATCGATTTATTTGTTTCATTTACTATCTACGAGTTTTAGGGCATAAAACCCAACAGTGGGGACATACGGGGATCAGTGTTCAAGCAACAACCTAAATGGTCTATAGTATAGGGATGAGGCTGGGTACCTTATCCTAGTGACACTATGTGATACGACCCACTTTGTATTTGATACAAATGCATTGATCCAAAACATCCATGTAGGAGACATGCGAGTGAGGGTATCCTATGTAATGAGTTTGCATAAGACCGGACCATGAAATAGTAACCACTTGATGTAACGTCGTTGACTAGTTTAGGTTTCTATTTCAATAGGATGACCTAGGTAACTCAATCTCAATCATGAGTCTGTTATGAACCCCTTTTCAGGAGGGATTGTCCTTAGATCTGTATGGGTGAGAGTGGTCGGTTCGTCGACTCAATAAGCCTACCATTTCAGGGGCAAGATCGAGTGGTGGTTGGGAACATAACAGTACAAGATGGAATTCACTCCTTCCCTTATTGGGGTAAGTAGATGCGTGTTCCCTTAAAGGCTGATTCTGGGTCTTGAACAAATGTGCGTCGTCCTCTCCTAGCCCGAGAGGAACCCCTGTTTAGTGGTTTGACCCTAAACAACTTGTTCATTAGAGGGATCAGTGGTACTTAAGGATCTAGAGGTAACCTAGGGGTAAAACGGTAATTTGACCCAGCTGGCGTTACGAAAACTCGTGAAGGATTGACTTACCATTATGGTCGATATCTGTGGACACATAAATATTCTACAGTGAGAAAAGTGCAGCTGTAGGTTTTTAGTGGAATGACCCACAGTGAACAAATGTTGATTAACTTGGCTAATGAATTTAGTCAGTTAATCTCGTATCATTGGAGCTTCTAGTCTGTAGGTCCATTAGGTCCACCTGCTAGCTCGTGAAGGGTTTTGAGATTAATTAAGTCTGGAATAAAATTTGAAGAGTTCAAATTTATTAAGGTAATTTAAGTTAATTGTATGTGATGCAATTAATATAATGTATGGAGATACATTATAGTATAAGTTTAATTAATGAATTAAACTTTGTAATAAAATTAATTTTGGATATGATTCAAAGTTAATTAATGAGAGAATTAAATATTTGAAGGAGTTCAAATATTAAATATGAATTAGATTCATATTGAACTATAAATTAAAATTAATATGAATAGGGATTCATATTAAAACAATAGTATATGAGAGAATGCATTTGAATATGATTCAAATGTGAACCTAATTAAATATGAGATATTTAATTTAATTAAATATGATTTAATTAAGTTAAATTAATACTATAGGTTATGTGGGAAAATCATTTAAATATGATTTAAATGATATTAATAATTAAATTTGATTTAATTATAAGTTTAATTATAATAATTAATTAAATTAATTTAATTTTAATCAAAATACAACTCCCAGCAGCTGGAAGTTGCAATCAGATCTCCCACTCTCTCATTTTAATTTGGTGATACAGAGAAAAATGGATGAAGGTGCTCCTCGAATATTCTCATTCTCTACTCTCTCATTATCTCTCTCCCAAGAAGATCACAAAAGGCATACTACCGTAAATAATTCTCTCTCCAAGATGTCGATCCCACCATCATGATCTCAAACAACCCAAGAGTCATAGCGGGTCTTCTACTTATGGTGGTGTCCTTGAAGGAAGAGAATACAGTAGACGAATTGTACGTGTTTAGGAGCATCGTGCTGAGAAGTTTGGCCACGTCAAACACGTAAGTCTTCGATTCTAAATAGTTTTTAGAATAGTTTCAACGTGCTTAATTTGTAGAAAATCGTAGAATTGTTCTATTGTATTCGATCGACCCAATGTACTGGTATTCTGTGTAATTTTTATTAGTTTACGCTTGATTAAATTCGCTACCGCTGAGGATTCAATTCCTTTAGTAACACCTATAGGTTGCAAATGAATCTACAAGAGGAAACGAGATGTAACCTTATGGTTAGACTCGTCGCAAAGGGTTACACCTAGAGAGAGAGGACTGCAAGGAAACCTCTTCTCCTGTTGCCATGTTGAAGTCTATTAGAACTCTTGTCCATTTTGAATGGATGTCAAGTCTGCCCTCTTTTGAATGGTAATCATGAGGAGAGTATCTAAAGGTCTCAACCATAAGGGTTCATAATGCAAGGTCAAGAGCAAAAGGTTTGTGAGCTTAGTCGATCCATTTATGGATTGTAATAAACATCTAGATCTTGGAATAAAAGATTGGATATTATGATCAAATCTTTTGATATTATGATCAAATCTTTTGGCTTTGATTAGAACATTGATGAGTCTTGTGTCTGCAAGAAGATTATCAATAGTTCAGTAGTTTACTTAGTGTTGTATAAAATTGATATCCAATCATTGGGAATGGTGTAGGTTGTCTCACTGACATTAGAAGAGGCTAGCAACTCATTTCTAAATGAAATTTTGGGTGAAATTGAGTTTGTTCTTGGGATCCAAATTGTTAGGAACTGTAAGAACAAAAAGTTAGTCTTGTCTCAAGTGTCTTATGTCTACAAGATGTTAGTTAGATATAAGATGCAAAATTCTAAGAAGGGTTCGCTACCTTTCAGAAATGGAATTCTTTAGTCTAAGGAACTGATTCCTTGAGAGAATTTGAATAGTTATATCTTGAGAGAATTTGAATAGTTCAAATTCAATATGGGAATCAATTTAATTGTATGAGATACAATTATAAAGTCTAAGTTGAGATTAAACTTTATTAAATTGAGAGAATTATATATTTGAAGGAGTTCAAATTTATGGCTAATTAAGTATATGATATTAGTAAATCAATTAATTAATTATAAATTAATTACTTATTTAATTTAATTTAGTTAAATATGATTTAATTAAATTAATGTCTACAAATTAATTTTAATATGAATTGGATTCATATTAAAACTATAGGTTATGAGAGAGATGTACATTTGAATATGATTCAAATGACTGGTCAATTAAATAAGTGATATTTAATTGATTAATAAATTAATTAATTGGTTGGTTTAATTAATTTAATTAAATGTGATTTAATTAACTTTAATTAAAACTATATATTATGTGAGGGCATTGCATTTAAATATGATTTAAATGTGCATGAGGTTAATTAATTAATATGATTAATTAATTAATTGATTTTGATCTAATGGTCTAGATCTTTTCCTAACCGTTTCCTCACTTATAAAAGGAAAGGTTATGAGAACCCTAACCCTAAGGCCACAAGAAGACATTCTTGCATTCCCTCTAGCTTCCCTCTCATATTCTCTCAACTCAAGAAGGAGAGTTTTTCTCTCTAGAGTTTTTCTCTCTAGAGTTTTTCTCATTCAAGATTAGATAGTCTCACAACTACATTTCTAATCTCAGAGTCGTAGCGGGGAAGATCAATTGGTGGTGTCCCAATTGTTGACGCTTTGTCCCTATGAAATCAAGAAAGACGTTCTTGATATTTCAGAGACGACAATGACGGTATGTATGCTTCTCCTCTTTAGATTAGATCTAAGGTTGTATACTTAGCCTTAATGAATAGATTAAGAATAGTTTTTTTGAATATTTGCCAATGTATTGGTATTTTGGTAGAAACAAAATTAACTACGAACGGTCACAATTCGCTTCCGCTTAACAGAATTAGGGAATTTCATTCTAACAGCTGCGATAGTAGACAATGCAAGCTCGAATGATGGTGTTGTTTCATATTTAGCTAGAAAAGTGAGGAATGGGAATGAGGATATTTTAAATGGAGAATTTATGCATGTTAGATGTTTTGAGCATATTCTCAACCTTGTAGTTAATGAAGACTTGAGGGAACTTCGTGAATCAATTTTAAAGATTTGGAATGTAGTAAGATCCCCATCTTCTCGATTGACCACATTTAAAAATTGTGTGAAGAATGAGAAGTTATCTTATAAGAACTCTATATCTTTAGATGTTCCAACAAGATGAAATTCTACATATACTATGCTTAATGTTGTAGAGAAATTTGGAAAATAGTTTGATAGGTTAGAACTTGAGGACTAGCATTATTATGTAGAACTTAATAAAAATATGAATGGGAGTGAGGGTGGAAAAGACAAAAAAATTAGGGACCCCAGTGAGTGAAGATTGAGACAACGCTTGTGTGTTCATAAAGTTCCTAAAGATCTTTTAGATATTTTTCGTGAAATTTGTCCAATTCAAAAACAACTTTAAGTGTATTTACATCCAATAATATTTTGTTGACTAATATGGCAAAAGTATGAAGTTTAAGTGTGAAAAGTATTGGGGGAACAATGATATGACAAATTTTCTTTTGAATGTCATCAATGTGCTTGATCCACATTACAAGCTTAAGTTTGTTTTATTTTCCTTTTCTAAGTACTTTGGGGATGATGATCCAGTTGCTACTGCTAAAACTAGAAAGGTATTGAATTTGTGACTTGAAGTATATTTTATGACTACAAAAGTCTTTATATGGAAGGTGAGGTTGAAAATAATAAAGTTATAGACTTGTCGAAAGTTGATTTGACTATTGGAGGTAGCTGATGAGGTGTTAGATGTAACTCATGATTTTATTGATTTCTTGAATACAACTGATGATGTAGAAAGTAAATATGAATTGGATAAGTATTTTTCCAATCACGTGAGAGGGGGATGGGAGATGATGTTTTTGATATTTTTTTGTTGATGGAAACAAAACTCTAAGAAATTTAAGATTCTTTCTAAGATGGCTAAGGATATTTTGGCAATTTCACTTTCAATGGTAGCCTCAGAGTCGACTTTTTCTACTGGAGGTAGAATACTGGGTAATTGACAAAAATAGGACAAAAAGGAAGGCATTAAAGAGAAATATGACTCATTTTAAATTCGAAGAGAAATTAGATTTTTAGGGCTGTGAAATTACTAAATTACCCTTAATGATAAGCCCTAATTTTTTACCCTCTTCCACCAATTTCTCCCAACCACGATTTTCTCTCCACCACGATTTTCTCCCAACCACTTCACGGCGACGGCGACGGCGAACAAGGCACAACGACAACGATTTTCTCCAACTAAAAAAAAATCTATTAGTTTGCGAGAAAACAAATTCTCACAGCGAGATTGCGAGAAAAAAAATCTCCCAACGAGATTGGGAGAAAAAAAATTCTCCCAGCGAGATTGCGAGAAAATAAATTCTCCCAACGAGATTGCAAGAGAAAAAAAATTTCTCATAGCGAGATTGCGAGAAACAAAATTCTCCCAGCGAGATTGCGAGAAAAAAATTCTCCTAGCGAGATTGCGAGAAGCAATTTTCTCCCAGCGAAATTGCGAGAAAACAAATTCTCCCAGCGAGATTGCGAGAAAAAAATTTCTCCTAGTGTGAGATTGCGAGATAAAAAACAGCAAGTCGCTATATAATGTCGTGACCTAATTTTTAACCCAAATTGACAGTTCAAGTCATACAATAATGAAATTAAATTCTTAAACATCTCATAAAGTACAACAAGTGTCTTTCGTTCAACTCAAGAAATCAAACACAACTGTAATATAAGAGTTTACATTAATCTCGTACAACTGACTTTTCGATATATGCAAAAGGATTACAACATGTCAATCTATTGTGACATTTTTTCCCACATCTACCGCATTTGTGCAATTTGAGAGTTTTACCAACTGATGGCATTCTCTTTTTTTTGCGTCGACCAACCTTTGCCACGAACTTTGGAGGTAACGACTTTATTTCCACATATTTGCATCTTATTTTCATATCAAACTCTTTAGGGTTGACTTCTGTGAGATCTTTGTGGGAGATTTCCTTACTTACAACAAACCTTTCAACAAGCATTCTTCATATTTTCTTTGTTTCTCATCCCATACTCCACCAAAACGAACTAAAACACGAACTTGAGTCATCTTCCAATTACCACAAAATCTTTAATTCCTACAAAAAATAAAATAAATTAAAAAAATTGAGGTTGACCCTAATAGGAGTATTGACATTTCAATTTTTCATTGAACATACTTACAACATTGTGCAGGAAAAGTGTAAACAAACAACAAACAACATTTTTCATCAACATTCTCTTAAAAAAGGAAAAAAAAAACGTTCTTATTCTACCCAAGAGAGGTATTAGGAAACCAAAACAAAATAAAACTAAACTATGAAGAAAATTTCTTACCGTCTACCCAAAGAGAGCCCTCAGATTGTTGGTTTGTGAGTGAGAGAAGAAGAAAGATGAATTGTTGTCGCTTGATAACTGGCCATCAATGGAAGAAGAAGCTCATGCGTGAGAGAGAAGAAATATGCTGAGAGAGGAAGATCATTGCGTGAGAGAAGGAAAGAAGGAAAGAAATGGGTTTGAAGTAGAATATTTGATCCATCTCGTAGGACTCTATCTCCAACTTGAACTATATAATAAAAAAAACAATGAAATTAATTAAAAGCAATTTGATTTTCTATTAGTATAATTTTGAAGGAAATTCCTTGAAAAATGTCCCTAACTATCTAAATTAGATAATAGATGAAAATGAAAAAAAAAATATATTTTCTCTCATGAAAACAAATCTTTATTATTTAAAATTTTAAAAACTAATATATAATATAACTCTAATGGTATAGTACAACAAAAAAAAAAAAAAAAGTATAAAACAAAAACATTTAGCATAAACACAAACTTTAGAATTTCATGTTAATGACAAGTCAACACCTCAAACACTACATCCTTAATGACTAAACAAATTTGCACCACAAACACAGATTATTTAACTTCTTTTTGCACTTTTCTGTATAAAATTGAAATTCATATGAATAAATAAGGTATTTTTTCTCTTATATAAAATTTTGAGATCTAAATATTTTATCTACTCTTATAAAATAAAATAATTACTATTATATAAATCTACAATTAATGTGCAAATTATTGTATAATATTTATTTATAAAAGTACCAACAATAATTATTTTATTTTATAAGAGGAGAGAAAGTATATAAGTTTTAAATTATGTAAATTTAAAGGGTCGGTTGCAAAAGTAGCAAAATGGTCCAAACTAATTGCAAAAGTAGCAGCCTGCAGAAATATTTGCAAAAATAGCAAAACCTCACCATCTGAAAAGTAAAATTACTAAAATGCCCATCACTAATAGAAAACTTACTAAAATGCCGATTCGACGCCGGAATCGTCCTCCTCCCCCTCCCGTTTCAGATCTGAAACGGGAAGGGGAGGAGGAGCTCCTCCTCCCCGAAACTCTCTTCTTTAAAAAAAAAAAACAGAAGAAAGGAAGAGAAAGAAGAAGAAGGGAAGAAGAGAAGAAGAAAAGAAGAAGAAAGAAGAAAAAAAAAAAATTCTGGCGACCGCCTCCGCCGCCGCCGTTCGCCGGCAGCCGGCGGCGGCCGGCCACCAGAGCTGAAGAAGATGGGAGGGGGAAGGAAGAAGATGGAGGGAGAAAGAAGGTGGAGAAGAAAGAAGATGGGGAAAAGAGAAAGAATTTTAAAAATAATAATAAAATAATAATATATTTAATATTTTTATATTTTTTATTTAAAAAATTTAAAAATTAATTTTTTTAATTAAAATAATAGTGCCACGTCAGCTTACCGTTAGGGTTTAACAGAAAAATTGACGGCAGGGACCAAATTGCTCCTTATCTCAAACCTCGGGGGTATTTTTGTTGAGTTTGAAAACTCGGGGACCAAAGCGTCACTTAACCCAAACCTCAGGGACCAAAAGTGTATTTTTCCCAAAAATTAATTAAAAAATTTTGCCATATTTGCAAATATTCTTAAAAATTGTTATATTTGTCATTATTTACCCTCATGTTGTCACCCATTACAATTATCCAAATTTAAATTTTTAAGAGAAAAGTGGAAAAGGAAAAAAGAACAAAATTTATGATATTTATTTATCATTAGAAATATTTAAATATTTATTTATGAAAAAAATCCTAACAATAATTATTTTATTTTATAAGAGGGGAGAAAGTATTTGAATCTCAAATTATATAATTGCCTTCTTTTAAATAAAAGTGAAAAAAAAAGAAAAAAAATTGTTGATGTTTTCTATATTTTTAAAACAAAAATTGAAAAGTAAAAAGAAAAAAGAAAAAAAATTGCACACTTGGTTCGATCATGCATATACGCAATTTATTGTTTATTTAACTACCCATATTATCAACCAACCATTTGGTTTAGTGGTTGAGTGCCTTGGTCATTCCATGATAGGGGTTCGTCTTGACGTGGTAAAAAATGACCATAGGCAAACCACGTCTTTCATTGTAATCTTTCAATTTTGAAAACTTACTAAAATTAGTTAGAATTACAGTGTAGATGTTTGGAATGTATTGTCTAATCATATAACAAATACATTCTATTTGTCTTCCAGCTAACTAGAATTATGCCTTTTTATCTTACATTACCAGCTAACAACCATATTTTTCAAGTTAACTTGAGATTAACAACAATTTTAAAGTAAGTTTACTAGCAATGCCAATCACCCCAAACTAACTAGTACAAATAGAGACACGTTTCTTGAAGTCTAAATCTTCAATAAGGATTGAGGATCACTTGGAAATACCAGAAAACATCAAACTACTATGGAAACTTGTAAAATAAATTAAGAGCAAACATTAAACTATATTGGGAATGAATTTACCTTGTTTCCATTCCAACAAATACATTGTCATTTCTATTCAATAAAACATATCAAAACAAATATACATTGTCATTCCAACAAGTCGAATATACCTAGAAAACTTTGAAACATCAATTTGGTAGAGGCAGAATCCAAAAGTCAAGCTTTCTTTTAAACGTTTCAAAGTTAAGTTGTATGTCATACTCCCCTAAATAGGAAGTTCAAACTATTACATAATCATAGTTCATATATTCAAAATGGCAAATAGAGATCAAGTCTAACATAAGGAAAGTTCATCTATTCCTAAACAAAATCATGACAGTTATTTTTGTGTCGGTTGGGTGAGATTGAGATTAAAAGACGACCAATCCTTACCTTTTTTTTCATGCACACTGTTGTGATTAGATAAAGATCAGGTTTCAATAAAGTGTTGAATTCTTATACCTTAGATTACTCTACTTCCTCTTCAGCTTCACCTTTTTTTGATTCATTTGGAACCTTTTCTCCCTTCAAAATTCAAGTTACAATTAATAGATTCAAGTTGCAATTGAGTAGTTCATTCCAAAATTCAAGGCAGTAATTTTACCTTTTCAATTTTTGGTTAGTGAAATGCTACGGTTTGCGGGAAAGAATATAGGGAAAAAGGTGCAAAGAGTTGTGAATCCTATAACAATCAATAGTGAAGGAGAGGTAACATATTTTTTGAGTTATTTATTTATTTTTATTTCCAATTACATTAAGGTATTATTTTGGGAATTTATATATGAAGAGTTTTTTTTTTCAATTACATTATTTTCTTCAATTTTTTCAATTTGCAGATGAAATTTTAGTTGCAATAAGTAAGATTTTTTTTTCTTTTAATCCATATACTGTATTTTTTATCTTCTCCTATTTTTTCTCCATAATATATCGGTGATTCGAATTAGTATCAAATCTCTTAATTTGAATTTTTGTTTTTAGATTTATCTTTTTGATTTTGAAATTTAGTTATTGAATTACACGTTTAATTAATATGTAAATTTCTAGATTCTCTCCTTTTTTATAGTGTATTTGATTTAAATAATTTTTTAATTAAGATTTCGGTCAGGGCCATTTTTGTCCGTTTTGTTACCAAAAAAACTTACTAAGGTTAGCATTTGTTCATTTTTCAAATTATAAATTCGGATGACCTTTTTTTTTTTAAAACAACTATTTAAAAATGGTCATTTATCTAGCTGACCCTTGATTTTAGCGGTGGAGTGGTCTGTTGTGATCCGATTGTGGGCTGAGTGATGGGAAGAAGAGATCTCCATCGAAGGGGAAGGTTTTCGTATCTGATTTATGAGCAGCAGTGAGAGCGCAAACGAGGGTTGATGGATCTTCGATTGAGGAGGCTGATGGGTCTTCGTCTTTTGTGAAGAAGGTAGTGCCATTGACGGATTCTTATGGGTCTTTGTCTACGGTGAAGATGCAAGCAAAGGCTGATGGGTATTCGTTTATGGTTGATTCGACTGTTGGGTCTTCATCTTCTAAGGAGCAAGACATGGTGTTGAACAAGGAGAAGCTGGAAGTATCTCCAGCTCTGGTTTCCTCGATGAAGGATGAACGGGTGAGTGGTGATCTTTTCTAAAAAAAGAGAGGATTGATTTTAGGCACATGTACTTGGAAGTTCTGAAGGAAGACTTGCAAGCTTTGGTTGCGCGTATGGAGCGCTTGAAGGGAGGGTTTCAGGGTGTCCATGGAGGTGGTGATCTGGCTTCGGTGCAACAAACCCTAGTGGGCCAATCGGGGTGTGTTGATCCGAATGGTGGTGCTGAAGCTGGGCTTCAGGTTGTTGGGCCGAGAGTGGAGCTGGAGCAAGTTGAAGGGAATGGGCCGATGGTGGTTTCAAGTGGCCAATCGGGACGTGTTGATCTGAATGGTGGTGCTGGAGCTGAAGGGAATAAAAGTCCCCACGCAGCGGAAGCGCATCTATTGGACCTTACGCCGTATATTAATTAACATTAAAATACTGTTACGATAACTCAAACGAAACTTTAAACAACCTTTAAAGCCGCTGTAAAATTGGTTTAAACATGCTAAAATAAATCTAAATTTATTTTTAAAACTTTTCTAAAGAAAAGAGGAAGAACCATTACAAACCTTCGTTGAAGACTTGACCGTTCTTCGCCAACGACGCTCCACGAACGAAAACGCAGCAACCGCCTTTGCTTTTCTTCGCTGGAAATTTCTTCTTTGATTGACACAATCACCACAGAGGTTACACCGGTATGTCTCTAAGTCTAGGAGGCAAAAGACTTGTGGGAGTCTTTCTCTAAGAGGGAGGCTAGAGAGAATTCTAGGTCTTGTCTTTCAAGAATGTCAAGTGTCATGACCAATTAGGTCTAGTGTTCTATTTATAGAAGAGAGGCCAAGAATAAAATATTCAATTAAATCAATCTTTTCCATAATTGATTCAATCTTATTCCTTAATTAATCAATCATGATCAATCAATTCCATAATTGATTAATCTTTTCCACAAATGACTAATTACTTCCATAAGTGATTAGATCATTTCCATAAATGATTAATCACTTCCTTAAGTGATTAATTATTTCCATAATTGATTAATTCCCGGTTAATTAATTCTTTAATTAATTAACCACCAATTAAATATCACATATTTAATTCCCGGCCTAGAATTAATTAATTTGCCCAAACACATTTTAGGCCTTAAATTAATTAATTCATTATTTTGAACTCTTTCAAACTTCCATAAATTTATATTTGAACTTTTCAAATATTAATTTCTCTCATAATAATATATCAATATATATTATATTTGTTTCCCTTAATAAATTGAACATTTTCAATTTACTTTTATTACTTAGTTGCCTCAAATTACTTTACGAGCTACCAGTGGGACCTAATGGACCTGCAGATCAGAAGCTCCAACGATGTGAGATTAATTGGTCAAACTCATTAACCACATTAATCAATATTCGTTAACTGTGTGTACATTCCACTATAGACTCATAGTTGCACTCTTCTCACTGCAGACATATTTTCTGTGTCCACGGATCTAGACCATTATCGACTAGTTAGTCCTTCACGAATGTCCGTAACACCAGCTGGGTCAAATTACCGTTTTACCCCTGGGTTACCTCTATTTCCTTAAGTACCAATTCTCCTCTAATGAACAACCTGTTTGTGGTCCAACCATCAAACAGAAAACCCTCTCGTGCCATTGAGAGGGTAGGGCCCTTTGTTCAAGACTCGGAGTAACCACTTAAGGGAACACTCATCTGCTTCCCTAAAGTCGGGAATGAGTGAATTCCATCTTGTACGATTATGTTCCCAGCTCCCCATTCGGTCTTGTCCCCAAAGTGGTAGGCTTATTGAGTCGGCGTATTGGCCACTCTCACCTATACAAATCAAAGGGCAATCTCTCATGAGCAGGAGTCCATAATCAACTCAGGATTAAGACTAAGTTGTCTAGGTTGTCCTAGTGAAATAGAAAACCAACTAGTTAACGGTGTTATAACCAGTGGTTACTATTTTGCGGTCCGGTCTTATGCAAACTCATTGCATAGGATACCCCCACTCGCATGTCTCCTACACGAACGCGTTGGATCACAGCGTTTGTATCAAATACAAAGTGGGTCGTATCCATAGTGTCACCAGGATAAGGCACCCAGTCTTATTCCTATACTATAGACCCTTTAGGCTGTTTCTTGAACAATGATCCCATATGTCGTTACATATAGTTCAAGACTCATATTACAGCCTTGGATGTCTAGTTTATTGGATTAGGGTTATTATTAGGCAAAGACATATATAAAATAACTAATAACAATTAATGGAAAAATATATCAAATATTATTTCATTAATATCCGGTCAACGGTTACATTCACTATCTACGAGTTTTAGGGCATTAAACCCAACAAACTCCCACTTGAACTAAAACACTAGTTAGTGGGATGTAAATGCAATAATCTAAAGCTGGAAATGTCATGTATATTAATACAATGAACTAGGGCATCCTTATACCCATTATACATTTCTACCACTTGCCCTAGATTAGATGGCATACATATCTCGTAGACCTAGACCCTCTAGATGACCCTCCAACACTTTAGCCGTGAGAGCCTTCGTAAATGGATCAGCGATGTTGTGCTCCGAGGCGATCTTAGTGACGATCACATCTCCTCGTTGCACCATCTCCCGTATCAGGTGATACTTCCTCTCGATGTGTTTACCTCGATTGAGGCTTTGAGGTTCTTTTGAGTTGGCTACAGCCCCACTGTTGTCACAGTATAGTGTTATGGGCACGTTCATATTCGGAACCACTTCCAAATCAGTCAAGAACTTTCTGAGCCATACTGCCTCCTTAGCTGCTTCGCAAGCTGCTACATACTCAGCCTCCATGGTTGAGTCTGCTATGCATCCTTGTTTGATGCTTCTCCATACTACTGCTCCTCCATTGAGGGTGAATACTGACCCTGATGTGGATTTCCTTGAATCCTTATCAGCTTGAAAGTCAGAGTCAGTGTATCCAGTAAGAATCAAATCCTTAGCTCCATACACAAGCATGTAGTCCCTCGTTCTCCGAAGATACTTGAGGATATTCTTAACCGCTGCCCAGTGGTCCAACCCTTGATTAGACTGATACCTATTGACTACTCCCACTGCATAACATATGTCAGGCCTAGTGGAGAGCATAACATACATTAAGCTGCCCACAGCTGAGGCGTAGGGAATGTGTCTCATGTTCTCAATTTCTTGAGGTGTCTTAGGAGACTGTTCCTTAGACAGGTGTACCCCATGTCTGAAGGGTAGTAGTCCCTTTTTGGAGTTTTGCATCGAATATCGAGACAACATCTTGTCAATATACGTTGCTTGAGACAGGGCTAGCGTTTTGTTCTTACGATCCCTAATGATTTGGATTCCCAGAACATATTGAGCCTCTCCCAGATCTTTCATTTGGAATTGGGCTGCTAGCCATTTCTTAATGTCAGTGAGGTATCCTACATCATTCCCAATGAGTAGGATATCGTCTACATAAAGTATTAGAAAAGCTACTTTCCTTTTGTTGATTTTCTTGTACACACAAGGCTCATCAACGTTTTGGTCAAAGCCAAAAGATTAGATTGCAGTATCAAATCTAATGTTCCATGATCTGGGCGCTTGTTTCAATCCATAAATGGATCGATTGAGCTTACAAACCTTTTTGTTCCTGATCTTGGGCTATGAACCCTTCGGGTTGAGACATGAAGATATTCTCTTCAAGATTACCATTCAGAAAGGCAGTCTTGACGTCCATTTGCCATATTTCATAGTCATAATATGTGGCTATGGATAAGAGAATTCTTATGGACTTTAACATGGCTACAGGAGAAAAGGTTTCTTCATAGTCAACCCCTTCCTTTTGGGTATAACCCTTTGCCACTAGTCTAGCTTTGAAGGTCTGTACCTTTCCAGCTGCATCTCTTTTTCTCTTATAGATCCATTTGCACCCTATGGGTTTTACCCCATTTGGTAGATCTGTAAGTTCCCATACAGAATTGGAGTACATTGACTCCATTTCCAGGTTCATGGCTTTGACCCATTCATCCTTATCTTCGTCATTCATTGCCTGTCGATAGGACAATGGATCCTCAATGCCATCATTAGGTATGACAACCTGAGTTTCAGTTAAACCCAAGTAGCGGTCAGGTTGTAATACAACCCTCCCACTGCGTCGAGGCATTCCCAACGTTTGAGATGGACGGGATGGATCTGAAGAACTAGTTCCTTCATCAACCCTTGTTGAAGGTCCAACTTCATCAACAACTCTTGATGATTCTTCAGTAGCTTCTCCTAATATTATATTGTTGCGTGGTTTATGATCTCTCATGTGGTCTTCCTCTAAGAAAGTGGCGTTTGTCGATACAATCACCTTATTTTCTTGTGGGTCGTAGAAATAACCACCTCTCGTTTCTTTAGGGTAACCAACAAATTGGCACAGTTTTGAACGAGGTTCCAGTTTCTTAGGATTTGTCACAAGCACGTGTGCTGGACAACCCCAGATGCGAAAGTGATGCAAACTAGGTTTACGCCCCTTCCATAATTCGAAAGGTGTTTCAGAAACACTTTTCGAGGGAACATTGTTCAAGATGTATATTGCAGTCTCTACTGCATACCCCCAAAACGAGATAGGCAATTGAGCATAGCTCATCATTGATCGAACCATGTCTAACAAGGTTCTATTTCTCCTTTCTGACACACCATTCTGCTGAGGTGTACCAGGAGCTGAGAGTTGAGATTGGATTCCATGTTCTATCATATAATCCTGGAATCTTTGATCCATATACTCCCCTCCTCGATCAGATCGAAGTACTTTAATAGATTTACCTAATAGGTTTTCAACTTCAGCCTTAAAATCCTTAAACTTTTCAAGGGCTTCAGACTTATGTCCCATTAGGTACAAGTAACCATATCTCGAATAATCATTATAAATGAGATGAAATATTCGTACCCTCCTCGAGCTTTTACATTCGTTGGACCACACAGATCCGAATGTATTAACTCTAAGAGTTCTTTGGCTCTGTAACCTTTTCCAGTAAAGGGTCTCTTGGTCATTTTTCCCTCGAGACAAGATTCACAAGGTGGTAGTGAATCATCTTCTAACTTGCTTAGAAGTCCATTCTTTACCAAACGACCGATCCTATCGATGTTTATATGACCAAGTCTAAGATGCCAAAGATGAGTATTGTTACTTGATGGAGAAATTTTTTGCCTTTTTCTTTGAGTTTCAGCAGTTTTAAATAATTCGTGATTTAAAAGTGCTTTGTTTTCGGTTGGTCTTAAAACATACAAGTTATTTTCCAATTTGGCTGAACAAATAAGTACACCATTTTTATAAATGAACGCTTCATTCATATCAAAAGTAACTGTATACGATTGTTCAATCAAACATGAAATAGAAATTAAGTTCCTCTTAATCTTGGGAACGATTAACAAACTTTCTAAAAGTAAGAATCTATTTCTTAAAAATAACTTTGCAGCTCCCACTGCTTTAGCTGAAATGACTTCTCCAGTTCCGACCCTGAGTGTCATTTCCCCATCGTTCAACTGCCGAAAGGAACTATTTTCCTGAAAAGAAGAGCAAACATGATTAGTTGCTCCTGAATCAAGTATCCAGGTAAACTCATCATGTTCTACCAGGCATGTTTCTAAAACAAGTAAATCAAATTTACCTTCCTTTTCCTTCTTTTTCTCAGCAAGGTATTTTGGGCAGTTTCTCTTCCAATGTCCATCTACATTGCAGTGGAAACACTTGCCCTTGTCTGCCATAGCTTTGGCTTTTCCCTTGCTTTTAGCAGCAGTGCTGGGAGCTTTCCCCTTATTTCCTTCCTTCTTCTGAGTTTTCTTTGAAGAAGTGGCTACAGTTTTAGTTCCAGAGGATGAACCCTTCTCGAACTTTCTTTTAGAGTGGACAACGTTTGCCTCTCCTTCTATCTGTCCCTTGTTCTTAAGAAGAGACTGATAGAGTTGTAGCTCATTCAGGAGGCTAGTTAGGTTGAATGTTATTTTATTCATCATTGCATTGCTTCTAAACTGTAGAAAACTCTTCGGAAGAGATTCTAAGATGAATGCAACCTGACTACGCTCATCTATGACCGCCCCGTTTGCCTCTGCCATGTTGAATTGGACCATCATATCCAGGACATGCTCCCGAACAGACGTGCCTTCTTTCATGCGACAGCTATAAACGTATTTGAGAGCGTCATGGTGGAGTTGGTAGGACGGTTGTCCAAACATCTCCTGGAGAGAGTTCATTGTTGGGTTTTATGCCCTAAAACTCGTAGATAGTGAATGTAACCGTTGACCGGATATTAATGAAATAATATTGATATATTTTCCATTAATTGTTATTAGTTATTTTATATATGTCTTTGCCTAATAATAACCCTAATCCAATAAACTAGACATCCAAGGTTGTGATATGAGTCTTGAACTATATGTAGCGACATATGGGATCATTGTTCAAGAAACAGCCTAAAGGGTCTATAGTATAGGGATAAGACTGGGTGCCTTATCCTGGTGACACTATGGATACGGCCCACTTTGTATTTGATACAAACGCTGCGATCCAACGCGTTCGTGTAGGAGACATGCGAGTGGGGGTATCCTATGCAATGAGTTTGCATAAGACCGGACCGCGAAATAGTAACCATTAGTTATAACACCGTTAACTAGTTGGTTTTCTATTTCACTAGGACGACCGAGACAACTTAGTCTTAATCCTGAGTTGATTATGGACTCCTGCTCATGAGAGACTGTCCTTTGATTTGTATGGGTGAGAGTGGCCAATACGCCGACTCAATAAGCCTACCACTTTGGGGACAAGATCGAATGGGGAGCTGGGAACATAATCGTGCAAGATGGAATTCACTCCTTCCCGACTTTAGGGAAGCAGATGAGTGTTCCCTTAAGTGATTACTCCAAGTCTTGAACAAAGGGCCCTACCCTCTCAATGGCACGAGAGGGTTTTCTGTTTAATGGTTGGACCATAAACAGATTGTTCATTAGAGGAGAATTGGTACTTAAGGAAATAGAGGTGACCCAGGGGTAAAACGGTAATTTGACCCAGCTGGTGTTACGGACACTCGTGAAGGACTAACTAGTCGATATTGGTCTAAGTTCCGTGGACACAGAAAATATGTCTGCAGTGAGAAGAGTGCAACTGTGAGTCTATAGTGGAATGAACACACAGTTAACGAATATTGATTATTGTGGTTAATGAGTTTAACCAATTAATCTCACATCGTTGGAGCTTCTGATCTGCAGGTCCATAAGGTCCCACTGGTAGCTCGTAAAGTAATTTGAGGCAACTAAGTAATTAAATTGAAAATGTTCAATTTACTGAGGGAAATAAAAATAATATATATTGATATATTATTATGAGAGAAATTATTATTTGAAGAAGTTCAAATATAAATTTATGGAAGAATTAATTTAAGTCCTAAAAGTGTTTGGGAAAAATTAATTAATTCAAGGCCGGAAATTAAATATGTGATATTTAATTGGTGGTTAATTAATTAAAGAATTCATTAACCATGAATTAATCAATTATGTAAATAATTAATCACTTAAGGAAGTGATTAATCATTTATGGGAATGATCTAAATACTTATGGAAGAAATTAGTCATTTATGGAAAAGATTAATCAATTGGGGAATTGATTGATCATGATTGATTAATTAAGGAATAAAGATTGAATCAATTTTGGAAAAGATTGATTTAATTGAATATTTTATTCATGGCCTCTCTTCTATAAATAGAACACTAGACCTAATTGGTCATGACACTTGACACTCTTGAAAGACAAGACCTAGAATTCTCTCTAGCCTCCCTCTTAGAGAAAGACTCCCACAAGTCTTTGGCCTCCTAGACTTAGAGACATACCGGTGTAACCTCTGTGGTTATTGTGTCAATCAAAGAAGAATTTCCAGCGAAGAATACCTTGAAGCGGCTGCTGCGTTTTCGTTCGTGGAGCTTCGTTGGCGAAGAACGGTCAAGTCTACAACGGAGGTTTGTAACGGTTCTTCCTCTTTTCTTTAGAAAAGTTTTAAAAATAAATTTAGATTTATTTTAGCATGTTTAAATCGATTTTACAGCGGCTTTAAAGTTAGTTTAAAGTTTTGTTTGAGTTTTCGTAACGGTTTTTAATGTTAATTAATATACGGCGTAAGGTCCAAACGATGCGCTTCCGCTGCGTGGGGACTTTTATTCCCTTCATTCATAATCTCCCTCGCTGTTACCATACTCTCATGCCTTTTAGCCAAAACTTCAGATAAGCTGGCTAGGATATAGACGCGAGTCTTATCATTGGCCTTTGTCCAGCGGTCATAAGCATCCTTAACTGCTTGAGATGCATTACGAGCAGGGGCTGGAGGACAATCCTCCGTTAAGACGAACCGCAGATCATCGACAACAAGAATCGTATTCAGGTTCGACTTCCACGTAGCATAATTTTCGCCGGTTAATTTCTCATTTTTAAGCAGAGAGACAATTGAGGAAGACATTGCTGAAATTTAAACAAACAATGACCGTATTAGTTATCTTTGCCTTAACCCATCATACAAGCAAACAATTGCACACAATCCAATCAATTTAGCAAAGCAGACAATCACAGAACCCTAAAACTATCGATTTAGTTTTGCAACGACGTTTCTGAGGTTTAGAATGTTAGCCACCGAAGGGTGATCAGGCACTCCTCCTTTGAAATGAGACACCTCTCAGCTAATTCTAATTCCAGAATAACTCATATTCCTATAGACATTAGCCACCGTTGTTCGGTCAAGGATTTGTTAACACTTTTAACTCATCCTCGTAAGTGTAACCCTCCCACTTTCAGATCTCAGAGGCACGCACCAACAGGCTACCGAAGGGAAAGACAACTGTTGGTGATTAGCCTAAGAGCTCCTATCCTTTTCAGGAGTTCACGATGTTCCGAATCCTATGACCAGGCCCTCCGAAGGGATGGTTGCGCCAGGACAACCTGCAGGCGGATCATAGGACTCTCACGGTGTGAACTATGGGCGGAGACCGAGGGATACGTTGACACGTGTCCCGCTCCCACTTACTCTAGACATTTTTCCCATTCACCTTGATATTGATCCATGCAAACACTTTCCGAAGGGAGGCCACTCCTAAGGCGACTCGAAGTCGAGCATGAATCTCACGTTGTGAATATAGGGACGTTGGAGCAAAACTTGATTTAAATCTCGTTTTGTAATTTTCCTCCTACTGAAAATGTCCTAAGGTTAATATAGGGTTGTTTAACTTAGATAGTATTCGGCTAAGTCAATCTATCTAAGTCTGATCCTATTATAACAATTATGGAAAGGATTCAACTGCAATCTTTTGGGTGAATTAAACTTCTTTTAATAAACCCAACATTGCAAGTCAACATTACTATGGTTAATTCAACTCAATGTTCGGGTCAGTTCCCAGGTAGGAGGTGTTCCGTAAACCGTCAACTTAAATACCCCCAGCCTTAGACAGAACTTTACCGAGAGAGTTCCCTTATAACCTCAGTAATGTAAGGTCTTTACTCTAAAGATCTAGGTGCATTAAACACTTTTAATTAACCTAGTGACATTGCATGCTAACATTTAACTATGATTAATTCAACTCCGGTATTCCAGGTCAGTTCCCAGGTAGGAGGTGTTCCGTAAACCGTCAACTTAAATACCCCCAGCCTTAGACAGAACTTTACCGGTGGAGTTCCCTTATAATCATAGCAATGTTTTTCCTACTTAGTCAATTAAAACTATTTTTAAAAACTAAGTAAGAAAAGATTCTAATCTTATTAGAAATCGATCTAGGTCTAATTAATTTTAAACAATTTAAAATTAATCCAATTTATCCTATGATCTTATGTTTGCATGCAAATCTTGATTATAGATTGACGGTTTCTAATCATTAATAATAAAGAACTATTTCAAATTTTAATGATTAATCCTATAATCAAGAATCTAGGGTTTAATTCATTCAACAATCTCATTCAAATTAAATAATTAAACCACACTAATTGCATGAATAATATAACAATTATATCATTAACTATGGATGTTTCATGCTTCATGCAATTTTTTATTTTCTTTTATTATAACAATTATAAGCCAATCAAGAAAATCAATCAAGCATGCTTCATTCATCACATTAAACATAACTATTTATATTTAATTTAAGTAATGACATGCTTCATGCTTTCCAATTTTTTCATATAATTAATACACACTTATATTAAAAAATATGAAAACAAATCCATGCATTTAAACATACATTATAACAATTTATAATATATAAAAAAAATGCATGAGCATGTTTATAACCTAAGGTGGGATTTAAAAATTCTATATGACATCCATAAAGCATATAAATAGAAATTGAACCGGTTAATTTTGGCCCCTAGGATAAAATAAAGCATTAAATTACATTAATTTAGCTAAATTCTATCCTAAAAATCCATGTACAGCTCCGGAATTGGTCTAGACAGCACGAACCACCCCGGACCACCTCGAACCGGCCTGGTAACACTATGTGATACGGCCCGCTTTGTATTTGATACAGACGTATTGATCCAAAGTGTCCATGTAGTAGACAAGCGAGCGGGGGTATGCTATGCAATGAGCTTGCATAAGACCGTACCTTGAAATGGTAAACCACTAGATATAACACCGTTAACTAGTTAGGTTACTCTTTCAATAGGATGACGTAGGTAACTCAGTCTTAATCCTGAGTGTGTCATGAACTCCTTCTCATGAGGGATTGCCCTTTGATTAGCAAGGGTGAGAGTGGCCAATACGTCGACTCAATATGCCTTCCTTTTTGGGGACAAGACCGAGTGGGAGGCTGGGGACATGACAACACAAGAAGGAATTCACTCCTTCCCACTTCTAGGAGAAGTAGATGAGGGTTCCCTTAAGTGGTGACTCCGGGACTTGAACAAAAGGATCCTGCCCTCTCACTGGCCCGAGAGGGACTTTCTGTTTATTGGTTGGACCATAAACAGGTTGTTCATTAGAGGAGCACTGGTACTTAAGGAGACAGATGTAACACAGGGGTAAAACAGTAATTTGACCCAGCTGTAGTTACGGACAGTCGTGAAGGATTGACTTACCGGTATAGTGAAGGATTAAAATTCCTTTTGGCAGCGGAAGCAATCAAGAACGATCTCGTTTTTAAATATCAATTGTAGAAAAACCAATACATTGGCAAATTAAAATAAGAAACAATTTCTAAATTAAACTATTACAGATTAAGCATGCTGAATAATTAGAAAATCTAAAACCATTTTAGATCTAAGAAGAACTTACATGGAATTGAAGAACACTGCACAATGCTCCAATGTACGTTCTTCTTCCTCTCAACGAACACCACCACGTCGATTCACCCGCTATGACTCTTGGGACTCAAGATTGGCTTGTGGGAACCCAAAGATCGTCTTGGAAGGGAAAATTATAGCAAGGAAGTGCTGGAATTTTTTTTAGAGAATTTGAGAGTTCTTTTCTCTCTGTCTTTTTACTGAATGAGAGAGGTTCACCAGAGTTAGGGAAACTCCCTCCAACTTTACGATAAGTGGGGAGGGAATTATTCCCTACTTGATCTCTACCGTTGATCATAATCAACGCGATCCAGGCCGTCTATTAATTAAATAATAATTATCAATTATCATTTAATTAATTAAATAATTATAATTAATTTAATTAAATCAATATTAATTAAACCAATTATAACCTAAGGTATTTAATTCAATTGAATTAAATTGGTCATTCAATTAATCTTATTAATTGAATTCTCATTAATTAAATATCAAATATTTAATTAATTTTACAATTGAATCATATTCAATTTTTAATCTCTCTCAATTAACCTATAGTTTTAATGTGCATCATAATGTACATTAATATAAACTATAGTATTAATTTGATTAAATCAAATTTAACCAAACTAAATTAAATTAATTAATTCCTCAATTAATTAATCCATGAATTAATCAAATATCACATATTTAATTAAATTCATTATTCTCTCAATAATTAATTTCGAATCATATCCAAAATTAACTATAAAGTTTAATTCTTTAATTAAACTTTATACTATAATGTATCTCCATACATTATATTAATTCCCTTTAATATCAAGACTAAATTATCTCTGAACCCGTTATGAGCTAGCAGGTGGACCTAATGGACCTACATATCAGAAACTCCAACGATACGAGATTGATCAGCTAAACTCATTAACCGAGTCAATCAACATTCGTTAACCGTGGGTCACTCCACTAAAGACCCACAGTTGCACTCTTCTCACTGTAGAATATTTCTGTGTCCACGGATATCGACCAATAGCAGTAAGTCAATCCTTCACGTGTGTTCGTAACACCAGCTGGGTCAAATTACCGTTTTACCCCTGGGTTACCTCTGGGTCTTTAAGTACCACTGATCCCTCTAATGAACAACCTGTTTAGGGTCCAACCACTAAACAGAAATTCCTCTCGGGCCAGGAGAGGACAGCGCGCTTTTGTTCAAGCCCCGGAATCAGCCCTTAAGGTAACACACATCTACTTGCCCCAATAGGGGAAGGAGTGAATTCCATCTTGTACTGTTATGTTCCCAGCCCCCATTCGGTCTTGCCCCTGAAATGGTAGGAATATTGAGTCGGCGAGCAGGCCACTCTCACCCATACAAATCTAAGGACAATCCCTCCTGAAAATGAGTTCATAACAGACTCAGGATAGAGATTGAGTTACCTAGGTCATCCTATTGAAATAGAAACCTAAACTAGTTAATGGTGTTACATCTAGTGGTTACTATTTCGCGGTCCAGTCTTATGCAAACTCATTGCATAGGATACCCCCACCCGCATGTCTCCTACATGGATGCTTAGGATCATTGCATCTGTATCGGATACAAGGTGGGCCGTATCTCATAGTGTCACCAGGATAAGGTACCCAACCTTATCCCTATACTATAGACCATTTAGGTTGTTACTTGGACACTGATCCCCGTATGTCCCTACATACTAGTCCAAGTTTCATTTAAACAACCTCGGATCTTAGTTTATTGGATTTAGGGTTTATTAATGCAAACTCGATTTATTCAATAACCAAATTACTGAATCACTCAAATAATGACTTATTGAGATCGATTAATTTGTTTCATTTACTATCTACGAGTTTTAGGGCATTGCCCAACATATAGGTCTATATCCGTGGACACAAAAATGTTCTACAGTGAGAAGAGTTCAACTGTGGGTCTTTAGTGGAATGACCCACAGTTAATGAATATTTGTTAACCTGATTAATGAGTTTAATCCATTAACCTCATATCATTGGAGCTTCTGATCTGTAGGTCCATTAGGTCCCCCTGCTAGCTCGTAAAGAGTAATTAGGAACAAATATATCTTGAGAGAATTTGAATAGTTCAAATTCATATTGGGAATTAAGTTAATTGTATGAGATACAAATTAATATAATGTATAGTGATGCATTAAAATATAAAGTATAATTTGAGATTAAACTTTATTATATTGAGAGATTGATACATTTGAAAATGTTCAAATATATGTCTAATTAAATATATGGTATTTAATTAGAAGATGAATTAATTAATTATGAATTAATTATTCAATTTAGTTTAAATTAAATGAGATTTAATTAAACTATAGTCTATAAGAGAAATAAATATTTGAAGGAGTTCAAATATTAATATGAGTTTGATTCATATTAAATTTATAGGATATAAGAGAATTTGGAGGAGTTAAAATTTTAATATGAATTTGATTCATATTATAGAATTAATTAATTGAAGGCCTCAAATTAAATATATGATATTTAATTGGGTAATTAATTAATTAAGTAATAGAAGGTCTGAAATTAAATATATGCGATATTTAATTGGTGATCAATTAATTAAAGAATTAAGTGGAAATTAATCAATTATGGAAATGATTAATCACTTATGGAAGTAATCAATCATTTATGGAAAAGATTAATCAATTATGGAATTGATTGGTCATGGAATTGATTAATTATGGAAAATATTAAATCAGTTATGGAAATAATTGATTTTAAATGAATATTTTATTCATAGTCTTTCTCCTATAAATAGAACACTAACCCTAGGGTTTAGGTACTACAACTTATGGCCACCATAAGACCCTCTCATATTCTCTCAACTCAAGAACTCTAGGGAGAATTTTCTCTCTAGAGTTTTTCCCATTCAAGATTAGGTAGTCCCACAACTACGTTCCTAATCTCAGAGTGATAGCAAGAAAGATCTCGTGGTGGTGTCCGTTGAAGTATTCAGAGTCATCAACGGAGGTATGTTTCTCACCGCTTAAACTTTTGCCAATGTATTGGTATTTTAGTAGAAGCAAAAATAACTACGAACGGTCCAATTGCTTCCGCTGTAACGAAATTGGGAATTCCAAATCCTTTCAGTGACTTCGAGTCTTGAACAAAAGGTCCTACCCTCTCAATGACACGAGAGGGTTTTTTGTTTGATGGTTGGACCACAAACATGGTTCATTATAGGAGAACTGATACTTAAGGAAATAGAAGTAACCCAGGGGTAAAACGGTAATTTGACCCAACTGGTGTTACAGACACTCGTGAAGGACTAACTAGTTGTTATTGGTCTATATCTGTGGACACAGAAAATATGTCTGTAGTGAGAAGCGTGCAACTGTGAGTCTATAGTGGAATGTACACACAGTTAACGAATATTGATTAATTTGGTTATTGAGTTTGACCAATTAAATCTCACATCGTTGGAGCTTCTGATTTGCAGTTCCATTAGGTCCCACTGGTAGCTCATAAAGTAATTTGAGGCAACTAAGTAATAAATGTAAATTGAAAGTGTTCAATTTACTAAGGGAAACAATATAATATATATTGATATATTATTATGAGAGAAATAAATATTTGAAGAAATTTCAAATATAAATGTGAATTTGATTCATATTAAATTTATAGGAATATGCTTGGAGGCCCAAGCGGTGTTTGCCCACATCTATTACAGTGTTTGCGGGGGAAGGATTTTGAGGTGTTAGTGGAATATGCTTGGAGGCCCAAGCGGTGTTTGACTTGTAGGGTGTTTGACCATTCAGGGTCAAATTGTCCTAAGGCAGGTGCCCAGACGGCCCCACATGTCCCTACTACGACTATGCCTTCTTCTCTGATTATCTTCTTAGGTGCAGACTTCTTCCGATGGTTCAGGTTTCGTCTCTTGGTAAGAGCAAAGGGACATCTTGCCTGGGTAGCAGCTTTGAGGGCTCATGATAAGCGGTCCCCACAAAAGTCCCCTACTAAGGGGTTGGGGTCTGAGGTCTTGGCGTCCCAATGCCTTCCGACTAACCCCTTTTTTGTTCTAGAAAGGGAAGATGTGTCTAAGGCCCTTGTGATGATTTAAGAGGATATAGACCTGTCTCTTTTAGCTATGGTGACTACCCATTCGTCTGGTGTGCTTGGTGCGTGACGTACTGTTAGAAAGTTTTATGTTTTTTGGGTTTTCTCTCCCCTGCTCGGGGTGTGAGCTTTTCCATTATGTTTTGGTTAGAGGTTTTTGTTTTGTGTTTTCTTGCTCGGGGTGTGAGCTTTTCCATTGTGTTTTGGGTTGAGTTTTTTGTTTTATGCTTTCTTGCTCGGGGTATGAACTTTGTTTCATTTGTGCCTTGGCCTTGGGCATTGAGGTTCACCTTTTTGCATAGTAATGTATTCTACCTTTGCAAAAAAAAAAAAAGTTGCACACTCGAGGATTCAAAAACAGGCATGATAGAATGCAAGCCAAAGCAGACACCATTCTTACAAACCATAAATTTGTTGTTAATTTTCGTATTGGTCTAGATGACCTCTAAATGGATTTTGCACATCATCTATTCAAGAGACGACACGTTGACACGTGGTTGAAAAGTAATATATTTTAATAAAAAGATTTAAAAATTACAATATTAATAAAAAAAAGATTTCCAGATTTAAGAGGGTTAGAGAGAAATTTTTGCTTTCTACAATCTAACATCACAAATCAAAGATGAAGATCACCACAAATTCAATATGAAGATTCAAACGCTGTAGTGTAAAAGAAGGTTATTAATGCATATACAAGAAATATAAATGGAAGAATTAAAGATTGGGAGTTTACTTTTTTACTTCTCCCCACACTAAGTTTGTTTAGAGGAGAGGTAATATCTCTCTCATAAATATTTGATATCTCATACTCAACCTCTCCTAATTGATAGCATAAGGCTTAATTCTTTTGCATAAATGAGTCTTTATAACTCAAAATTCTTTTAAAGAAGCAGAAAATGTCAAACATAATACATCATAGCTAGAAACATTGAGATATGCCAAAGCGAGTTTAGCTCAGCGGTAATTGACATGTATCTTCGACAGTATGGTATAGGAATGCTAAATTTTTATTTTATTTATTTATTTGTTTTGAAAAGAGGGATGTTAAATATTTAATGTTTTGCCTAACAGTACTTTAGGACAATAATCTTCCTTCAATAGATTGTTGTTTTTATTATTTATTTTTATTTTTATATTTTGTTATCACCTCAATACATGTTTGGGAGTGATTATGAAATGACCAAAAATCACTTTTCTTATGTTCTCAATCACCCTAAAATATACTTTTAATTATTATACTCAAAATCAATTTCATGTTTGATTTTACACTTTAAGAGTGGTTTGATTACTATAGAAGGAAAAAAAAACGAATTGTCGAATAAAAAGGTGAATGAAATTATGAAGTTTGTTTATGGAATGAAATTTTGTAGGGAAAAATACACTTTTGGTCCCTGAGGTTTGGGTTAAGTGACACTTGGGTCCCTGAGTTTTCAAACTCAACAAAAATACCCCTGAGGTTTGAGATAAGGAGCACTTTGGTCCCTGCCGTCAAATTTTCTGTTAACTTTTAACGGTTGCTGACGTGGAACTATTATTTTAATATAAAAATTATTTTTGTTTTATTTTTTAAATAAAAAATATTAAAAAATTAAAAAATTAATATTTAATTTTTTTTTATTCTTTCTCTCTTTCTCTCTCATCTTCTTCTTCTCCATCTTCCTTCTTCTCCATCTTCTCCCTCCTCCTTCTTCTTCTTCCTAAGTCCGGGGACCGGCGGCCACCACACACCGCCGCCGCCGTCGGTGACTGATTTTTTTTTTTTCTTCTTTCTTCTTTCTTCTTCTTCCCTTCTTTCTTCTTCTCTTCTTTTTCTTCAATATTTTTTTTAAAAAAAAAATAGAAAAGGGAGGGAGGAGGGACCTCCCTCCTCCTCCGTTTCCGGCCGGAAATGGAGGAGGAGGGAGGTACCTCCTCCCTAATTTTTTTTTTTTTTTAAAGAAAAGAAGAAAAATGGGGAAGAAAAGAGAAGAAGAAGAAAAAAAAAACAGTCGTCGGCGGTTTGCGGCAGCAGGCGGCGGCGGGCGGCGGCCGGTCGTCGGAGTTAGGAAGAAGAAGAAGGAAGATGAAGGATATGGAGAAAGAGAAGAAGAAGAAAGAGAAAGGGAGAAAAAATAATAAAAAAATAAAAAAATATTAATATTTTATTATTTTATTATTTTTATTTTAAAAAATTTTAAAAAAATAATTTTTTTATTAAAATAATAGTGCCACGTCAGCAACTGTTAAGATTTAACAGAAAAATTAACGGCAGGGACTAAAATGCTCCTTATCTCAAACCTCAGGGGTATTTTTGTTGAGTTTGAAAACTCAGGGACCTAAGTGTCACTTAACCCAAACCTCAGGGACCAAAAGTGTATTTTTCCCAATTTTGTATTACCTTATGGTCATAAACATGTTCAAAACTTAATAGAAAAGAAAATTGATAAGAAATAAGAGGTATTTATTTATTTATTTATTATTATTATTATTTGACAATAGAAATAAGAGAAGTTTTTTTTTTTTTTTCTTTTGCTTGCAATATATGATTTCATAAAATAGACAAAAGGACATCCTATACTAAATGCAATTTAAAATGTTTTTATTTCATAACTCATAAGGTTCAACAAATACGATAACAAAAGGCATAACTATTTAAGTAAATAGTATTCTCGTTCAAAAATAGGACCATAAGAAAAAAGTGGTTGTAAATTATGTATTTTTAATTTTTTAGAAGGGAAAGAAGATACCAAGAAAAATCACTGTTCATACATGCAAAAAAACACAACTATTTATGAATGAGTACAATCATTCATGAAACAATATGATTATTTATATTAAAAAAAACACAATTTTTCTTTTATTCAAATGACACCATTTTTATGTCAAATTAGTTCCCTACGCCTCAGTTGTGGGCAGCTTAATGTATGCTATGCTCTGCACTAGGCCTGACATATGTTATGCAGTGGGAGTAGTCAGTAGGTATCAGTCTAATCCAGGGTTGGACCACTGGGGAACGGTTAAGAATATCCTCAAGTATCTTCGGAGAACGAGAGACTACATCCTTGTGTATGGACCTAAGGATTTGATTCTTACTAGATACACTGACTCTGACTTTCAAGCTGATAAGAATTCAAGGAAATCCACATCAGGGTCAGTATTCACCCTCAATGGAGGAGCAGTAGTGTGGAGAAGCATCAAACAAGGATGCATAGCAGACTCAACCATGGAGGCTGAGTATGTAGCAGCTTGCGAAGCAGCTAAGGAGGCAGTATGACTTAGAAAGTTCTTGACTGATTTGGAAGTGGTTCTGAATATGAACGTGCCCATAACACTATATTGTGACAACAGTGGGGCTGTAGTCAACTCAAAAAAACCTCGAAGCCACAAACGGGGTAAACACATCGAGAGGAAGTATCACCTAATACGGGAGATTGTGCAACGAGGAGATGTGATCATCACTAAGATCACTTCAGAGCACAACATCGCAGATCCATTTACGAAGGCTCTCACGGCTAAAGTGTTTGAGGGTCATCTAGAAGGTTTAGGTCTACGAGATATGTATGCCATCTAATCTAGGGCAAGTGGGAGAAATGTATAATGGGTATAAGGACACTACTACAAATTTGGCCTTTGTTGACGGCTAAAAAGTATCAACTATCACCTTCATTGACGCTTTTTGACAGTCAACTGAAGTGGTGTCAATAAAACTAAAGCGTCAATATTATTGTTTTCATTGACGCTTATTGGACGTCAACGAAGACGTCGTTATTGACGTTTATAAGCCATCAACAAAGATATTATTGACACGTTTTATCCGTCAATGGTATTCATAAAGCGTCAATGTAGGCATCTTCATTGACGCTTACTAGCCATCAACAAATCTTATTATTGACACGTTTTATTCGTCAATGATATCAATAAAACGTCAATGTTGCCATATTTATTGATATTTATAAACCGTCAATAGAAACTTATGTTGACGTTTTGTAAATGTCAATTATAGGATCGAAAATGTCAATATATATATATGTATTGACGCGTATGAACTGTCAATATATCGATTTATTGACGTTTATTAGCTGTCAAGTTACCATATTAAATTGTCAAATTGTGTATGTTCATTGACGGTTAATATATGTCAATTATGGTGTTTGTTATGACGTTTTTTAACCGTCAACGATACATATTTGGAAAAAAAAAAAAAAAAACGTCACGTTGGTTTTTGCCCCTGCATTGCAACCTGCATTTACACAATAATAGCCAGCTACCAATTGTAATGCCTCCAAAAACAACATAATATAGATTGTATTTCTAAATTTTACCCTGTAACCAAATTTGATTTACCAAAAATTCGACAGCATAACGATGTAATTATAACTAACCAAAAATTTTCTGGTACTTGAAAAAACAGAAATATGCACTTTTAAACCCAGAACACAACCTTCACTTCACTCGACAATAACATAACATTGTTCAATACATTATACGAAAGTAACACCAAAACTCAACCAATCATAATAGATTTCATTAACGAAAAAGTTATCTAAGAACACAACTTAAGTAAGTCATAATATTCATTTCATCAAACTAAGAACATATCATAGTGTCTAACAAGTTGTCTAAAAAACGAATAAAAAAAACGAAGTATAACATTAGAAAGCAATCATCCCATGTATTGTGCTACATATTCACATAATTCAACTCTTATCTCATCGAATTCTGATTGGCTAAATGCAGTTCCTCTCGTCAACTGCAAACAAACAAAAATTAAGTAAACATACTACATTACAAAAATTATAATAAATATAAAAAGATAAGTTGAAAACAAGGTTAAATCGATTTGTACCACATCTGTAATCACTCTGCTCCTATGGGATACTATATCTCGTATAAATTTAAGAGTGTAGTATCCACACTCCGTAGAATTTCTTCAATTGTGGCTTGTTGTGATGCAACTATATTTTGCAATTGAGCAACTTGAGCCTCTGTCTCTTTAGCTTTTTGGTAACTTGCATCACTCTTAGCATTTCTTGTTCTCGATCCCCAACCAAGGCCCTTCACATGCCCAGGTCGCGTACCTAGTACTCGTTCGAATATCTCTTTGTCTTGAAGAGTTTCACCACCGTCCTAGGATGAAGCAGTTTTTAATGTCACCATTTCGTCTTATAACAAAATATGTAACAATAATATTAATATGTTGTAAAATTAAGAAAAAAACCATAACAAAGTTTTTACTTACGTGTTTTTTCTTTGCCTCATCCACCCATCCTTTCTTTTCACTACAATGAGTGAGCTCAAATAACTCAATTTCAGTTATCTCTTTTCCTTTTTCTTTCTGTATGTTATAATAAAAGTTAAAGTGTGAGTATGAATCAAATACGATTTTTAAAAAAAATGAGGTACATACCTTTTTCTGCTTATGACGTAGAAATGTTGCAGTGCCACCTCTATGAGTGAAAGGAAGAGCAGCTTGAGCCTTAGAATTTGACTTAGACCGACGCTTAAATTGCCCATTTTTGTCTTACCTGCACACTTGCAAGAGAGAGAAAAGGAAGAAAAGTGAAAAGTTGCATAGATAGGAATGAGCCATAATTGAATTTTGGAAGTAAACTAAAACTAAGCAGAAGGATATAAAGATCAGGAAAGTATGAAAGAGAACAACAGAAATGCTACAATGGATATGATCATAAAGGTGCATAATAAAGAATCTCATTGATGAGAAGACAAAGTCCTCCACTTTTGATCCAACGGCCAGGCCGGCCTCCATCTCAACTTAAGGATAGGATTCCAAGTCATATTCATGTTAGCAATGTCAGTATCTTAAAGTGTTTTAAAATACATGAAGAATCAAAAGCTGAAAATAAGGTAACTGAAACAAATAAAACTAAAAGAAACATGACTGAAAAAAGAACCTAATTTGGTTCACAATAGTGTTAGCCCATGAGATTTTGCAGGCAAATTGCATTAACAAACAAATTCATTAGGAGGAAATGCAACTAAACATATGAGTGTTTAAATTTTAAACAAATTTTAAACAAAATATTTTTTAAAAAATGCATTCTTGAAAAACATTTAAATTAAAATGTATTCCAAACAGATTCTAAAAGTTTAGGACTTATTAGATACCTTTTTGAAGTTTAGAGATCACATTAACATAGATACAAACCTAAAAGTTCATGAGCTAAACTTGTAACTTACCTTAAATTAAATTTAAAAAAAAAAACTCGTCCATAGAAAATTACTCAAGCAGAAAGAGATATCGTTCAAAATTACTCAAGTAGAAAGAGATAAAGATAGAGATCAATAAAATTTACTAGTCATATGAAAAACAACCAGGTCTAACCAAATGGTTTTATCGTTCAAAATCGTAAACATATAAGAAACATCGATCACACCATTAATTCTAGTCCACAAATGTAATTTTATGATTACAATCTCGCAGCAATGGCTCTAAACAGATATTTGAATCTCAAATTCATCTCTAAGCTCAAGATGGCTATACCAAAACTCACAACTTTGGAAGTACAGAGGACGCAATGTGTACAATCTGCAAATATAATTCCATGATTGCAACCTCAACGCAGCAAATGATTTCCGAAAAGATAATTAAACCTCAGAATTCATCTCTAAGTTCATTAAGTAGTAAATTTGCATAACCTACACGGCTAGAACTCAACTCACTACTTCATCAATACAGAGGATGCAATACGAACAGCAATCAAACAACTCAATATTGCAAAACCATGGACAACACAATAACATTTCAGCTAAACGTAAATAGATAAAGAGAAAATGGAAGTAATAATCATACGTGCGTGTATTTTAATGGTTGAGAAAGATAATTTTGCAAACAAAAGAAGTTTTTGAGAGGAGAATGAACCGTTAAGTGCTACAGAAGAAATATTCAAGGATCAAAGAACTTACCAAATCGTTAAGTGCTACAGAAGAAATATTCAAGGATCAAAGAACTTACCGTTAAGTGCTACAGAAAAAATATTCAGTAACTGGAGCAGACGGCGGCGACCTTCAATCGAAGATGGAAAAGGGACGGCGACGACCTTCAAATGAGTGAGAGAGGGAAAATGGGCGACGCGACGACGAGCTTCTAAGAGATGGAAAAGAGACGGCGGCGACGAGCTTCAAGCGAGCCAGAGGGAAAAGAGCGAGGGCGAGAGCTTCAGCCTTCAATCAAGTTTTTTTTTTTTTTTTTTTTTTTTTTGAAGGAGGCTTCAATCGAGTTGGGAGAGGGAAAAAGTGTGGCAAACGAAAATAAAAGAGGGAAAAAGGAAAAAAAGTGCAACCCTAACTTATTTTAATATTTTAATATTTAATGACTCAAAAAACATATTTTAGCAACGTGATAAACATGTTGCTAAAAATAAAAAATTTTGTGACGGGAGTTTATGCGTCTCTGAAACTATTAGCGACTTGTAATTTTATTGCGCCACTGAAAATATTTAATTGCGACATCTGGTTTACGATGTCGCTGAAAAGTCACCTTTAGCAACTAATTTTGGCCTCGTCACTAAAAACTTGTCGCTAAAAACATATTTTCTTGTAGTGTGGCGACGCGGCTTCAGGGGAGGCTGAACGGCGCAGCTTCAGGGGCGGCTGAACGAGGACGAACGACGCGGCTTCAGGGACGGCGACGCTGCTTCAGGGGCGGCTGAATGAAGATGAAAGGCGCTGCTTCAGGGGCGGCTTCACGCGAATGGGCGGCTGAACGAAATAAAGAAAGAGAGGGAAAAAGAAAGGATTCTTAGGGTTTTTTTTCTTTTCTTTATTTTTTATTTTTCATTTATCTTTTATTTCTTTTAATCCACCAAAATAAATAAAACAAATGAGAGTCTTGGGTTCCTTTTTTTTAAATTTTATCTCTTTTCTAATTAAAAATCATATTTAAATTTCTAAAATCACTTCAAATTTGGGAGCAATTTAAACTTAAATCCAAAATTCCAAAAAAGGATAAATGTGTTTGACGTTTATTGTGCGTCAAGAAACCCGCAATAATATTGACGTTTATTGTGCGTCAATATAGTACTGTTTATTGACGTTTATTAGCCATCAATGAAAGCGGGTTTTATTGACGGCTAATAAGCGTCAATAAAAACCGTCAACAAAATCATTTTCATTGACGTCTTTTGTCCATCAACTATGTGAAAAGACGGAGTTGGACGAAAATCTACTTAAAGTACGTTTAAATCAAATTTATTGACGCTTTTTATCCGTCAACATAACCCATATGACTTGATACCATAAAACCGTCAATATATCTATTTAATTATTAAAAATTTATTTTAAAGTACAAAAATTACGTTTATTGACACTCTTTTGACATAAGCGTCAATAAACATAAAAAACCAAGCGTCAATAAAGGCCAAAATTGTAGTAGTGGGATGTCCTAGTTCATTGTATTATTTTAGCATACATGACATTTCCAGCTTTAGATTATTGCATTTACATCCCACTAACTAGTGTTTTAGTTCAAGTGAGAGTTTGTTGGGTTTTATGCCCTAAAACTCGTAGATAGTGAATGTAATTGTTGACCGAATATTAATGAAATAATATTGATATATTTTTCCATTAATTGTTATTAGTTATTTTATATTTGTCTTTGCCTAAAAATAATCCTAATCCAATAAACTAGACATCCAAGGTTGTAATATGAGTCTTGAACTATATGTAGCGACATATGAGATAATTGTTCAAGATACAACTTAAAGGGTCTATAGTGTAGGGATAAGACTGGGTGCCTTATCTTGGCAACACTATGGATACGACCCACTTTGTATTTGATACAAACGCTATGTTCCAACGCGTTCGTGTAGGAGACATGCGAGTGGGGGTATCCTATGCAATGAGTTTGCATAAGACCGGACCGTGAAATAGTAACCACTGGTTATAACACCGTTAACTAGTTGGTTTTCTATTTCACTAGGACGACCTAGACAACTTAGTCTTAATCCTGAGTTGATTATGGACTCCTGCTCATGAGGGACTGTCCTTTGATTTGTATGGGTGAGAGTGGCCACACTACAAGAAATATCCCTTTTTATAGCACTTGAATATAGCATTTTCTAGAATAAGCTATCAAATAAAAAGGAAAAAAAAATTGAGAATACTTTAAAATAAAAATTTTGGAATGGGCGGTCACACTTTCAAAACATCACTCAAAACTTCCCCCCATATTTTCGTTTTCCCCCTTTCTCTTCCCTCCCTCTTCACTTTCGCACTGCACCAAAACAAACCTCTCACCGTCTCAAACCCTCGCAGTCTCCCTCTCTCTCACGAACCCTCGCCGTCTCCACCCTCAATCTCATGATCGCCGATTGGACATGGGATTCGGTCAATGGAGTGATGATTATCACTAGTTTGGGCGTGGAGGAGGTGCTGAAACGACCGTTTCGGATATAAGCCCTAGGAAGCACTTTCGCGAGCAAAAACTATGGCAGAGACGACATTGGAGGGGTTGCAGGTCGACTCGAAGCACTGGAGAAATGTGTTGTAAATGGAATCTACGGTCGTGGACGGAACAAGAGAAAAAGTATCTACTGGATTTTCAGGTGCTTTTTCATTCAAACTTGAAAGTGGGCCAGTTTTACTTTGTTTATTCTCACATTCTTCTTCTTTTTCTCCTTTAAAGCCACACGATTTTTTTTTTTTTTTTTTGCTTCAGAAATGTTGTTGTCGAAGATTCTAATGAAGTTCAACTATTTTATTACTTCTTCAAATCTAAAAAAAAAAATCTCCAAAACATATCCTCTGATGACATGGTACAACGACAGTCCCAATTGCTTTGCTATCTGTGGACTTCTCTTTGAAATTGGTACTGTTCAATTTACTTTCAACTGAAGAATCCAAACAATCCAACTAATTTTTCTTTATTGTATTTGTTAAAAGGACTTGTAAACTTCAAGGTGGAGTCATACAATGGAAGCCTACCTCAACTAATCTTAAATCCTCGTACATGGACCAAGGTTAGAATTCTTCTTTAACCTTCAACTCGATTGAAAAAAAATGGTCTCTGTTTTCTTTGTGTTATCTTACATGGCGATGATTGATGCTAGAAAGCCAATATACTTTTGTGGTTAATTACCAATTAGGTGTAAGGAGGATTTCAATTTCAGAACTGGTATCGTCCTAGCTAATTGGTTTGCTAAACTATGAAATTCTTATGTTAACGTTTGTTTGTGAGTTATTGTTAAATGCCTGTATCTATTTTTTTTTTATTTGAAATTTGAACCCCTTGCCCTCAGAGGTAATGTAAGAGTTGTTATAATGGAAAAATGTAAAATCTTTTAGTTCTAACCATGCAACGCTACTTTAATTTATAGCAACATTTAGCATTAATAATTAAGATTTTCGGTTCTTTTGGTCGTATTTACTTGTCCAACATATCTAAATTGAAAAAACTTATTTGAAGAGATGGATTGCTCAACTTCTTTATGTTGGATAGTCTTTAATTGAGCCTTATCAGTTTTCATCATGTGTATTTTAAGAGAACTTCTTGAGTCTTATCAGTTTTCAATATGTGTGGTTTAATGAATTTTTGAAGTCGTGAAATAATAAAATGATTTAGATCTTCACATAAGTAAGTTACCATCTGTTTTGTTTTCTTTTGTGCTGTTATGTGGAAAAAAGGATTGCTTAACTACTTTGTTTTCTTTTGTGCTGTTATGTGGAAAAAAGGTTGGCTAAGACTCTCTTACCTTACATTTAATCTTATTATCTTCACATACTTTCCTTTGTGTTTTGTTTTTCTTTTTGGGGGTGGGGGTGGGGGGAGGGGGTAAACTTGTTTTCAGTGGTATCTATTATGGAATTATTGCTAAGTTCTGGAAAATACTATACGATAGTTTTCTTTCCTTAGCATTTGCGGTAAGAAATAGTCCTTTCAGAAATATATGTGCAAGTTTTATTCTAAAGTATTGGATAGAAAATGGAGCACTAGAAATAAAGAAACAAAAAATTCATTAAACAGGGTGGTACAGTTGTTTGAGTTTTAGTTTTTGAAGTGATATGTGCAGTAAGCATGGAATTTAAACGTAGAGATTGTGTAGCCATATAAGAAACATGTACTGTCAACATTGGTTGCTGGAAAGTTTAGCCTCTCACAGTCTTACTGTAAGTAATTATCAGTTTAATGTATTGAAGCTCTACCAGAATGGTTGGAAAACCTTGCATCTTTAGAAGCATTGCACCTTTCTTATTGCAAGAATTTAGAATGGTTGCCTCCAAAAGAAATCATGCTATGGCCAAACTTTCCCATCTTCCTGAGGTTCATTCTCATCTTTCTTCATGTTGTTACTCATATTTCCTCCATATCTAGAGTGAACATTAATGAAGCCTTTTCCTTGTGTTTTGTTTTTTATTTTTATTTTATTAACTTCTTGTGTTTTGTTTGCAAGGTTCTGTTTAGTTTGCTTTTGCATTATTTTCAAATAGTAATGAGTGATGCAATTTTGTAGTTTAATTATGTTCAATGAAAGGAAAGCAAATCACTCTGTTGTGTTGTTTGCTTAATTCAAACAAATAAAAGTTGACTACTTGAGTTCCAAAGAGTTCAATGTTTTTCTATGAGATGTGAGAGTAAGGATTGAAAGAGTTCAATGTTTTTCTATAGAAGCTTTTGTTTGGGATATTTGGATGGAAAGAAAATGCATGATATTTATGTTGGGATTTATACCCTAAAACTCGTAGATAGTGAATGTAACCGTTGACCGGATATTAATGAAATAATATTGATATATTTTTTCATTAATTGTTATTAGTTATTTTATATGTCTTTGCCTAATAATAACCCTAATCCAATAAACTAGACATCCAAGGTTGTAATATGAGTCTTGAACTATATGTAGTGACATATGAGATCATTGTTCAAGAAACAGCCTAAAGGGTCTATAGTATAGGGATAAGACTGGGTGCCTTATCCTGGTAACACTATGGATACGGCCCACTTTGTATTTGATACAAACACTGCGATCCAACGCGTTCGTGTAGGAGACATGCGAGTGGGGGTATCCTATGCAATGAGTTTGCATAAGACCGGACCGCGAAATAGTAACCACTGGTTATAACACCGTTAACTAGTTGGTTTTCTATTTCACTAGGACGACCTAGACAACTTAGTCTTAATCCTGAGTTGATTATGGACTCCTGCTCATGAGAGATTGTCCTTTGATTTGTATGGGTGAGAGTGGCCAATAGGCCGACTCAATAAGCCTACCACTTTGGGGACAAGACCGAATGGGGAGCTGGGAACATAATCGTACAAGATGGAATTCACTCCTTCCCGACTTTAGGGAAGTAGATGAGTGTTCCCTTAAGTGGTTACTCCGAGTCTTGAACAAAGGGCCCTACCCTCTCAATGGCACGAGAGGGTTTTTTGTTTGATGGTTGGACCACAAACAGGTTGTTCATTAGAGGAGAATTGGTACTTAAGGAAATAGAGGTAACCCAGGGGTAAAACGGTAATTTGACCCAGCTGGTGTTACGGACACTCGTGAAGGACTAACTAGTCGATATTGGTCTAGATCCGTGGACACAGAAAATATGTCTGCAGTGAGAAGAGTGCAACTGTGAGTCTATAGTGGAATGTACACACAGTTAACGAATATTGATTAATGTGGTTAATGAGTTTGACCAATTAATCTCACATCGTTGGAGCTTCTGATCTGCAGGTCCATTAGGCCCCACTGGTAGCTCGTAAAGAAATTTGAGGCAACTAAGTAATAAAAGTAAATTGAAAATGTTCAATTTATTAAGGGAAATAAATATAATATATATTGATATATTATTATGAGAGAAATTAATATTTGAAAAGTTCAAATATAAATTTATGGAAGTTTGAAAGAGTTTAAAATAATGAATTAATTAATTTAAGGCCTAAAATGTGTTTGGGCAAATTAATTAATTCTAGGCCGGGAATTAAATATGTGATATTTAATTGGTGGTTAATTAATTAAAGAATTCATTAACCGAGAATTAATCAATTATGGAAATAATTAATCACTTAAGGAAGTGATTAATCATTTATGGAAATGATCTAATCACTTATGGAAGTAATTAGTCATTTGTGGAAAAGATTAATCAATTATGGAATTGATTGATCATGATTGATTAATTAAGGAATAAGATTGAATCAATTATGGAAAAGATTGATTTAATTGAATATTTTATTCATGGTCTCTCTTCTATAAATAGAACACTAGACCTAATTGGTCATGACACTTGACACTCTTGAAAGACAAGACCTAGAATTCTCTCTAGCCTCCCTCTTAGAGAAAGACTCCCACAAGTCTTTAGCCTCCAAGACTCAGAGACATACCGGTGTAACCTCTGTGGTGATTGTGTCAATCAAAGAAGAATTTCCAGCGAAGAAAACCTTAAAGCGGCTGCTGCGTTTTCGTTCGTGGAGCATCGTTGGCGAAGAACGGTCAAGTCTACAATAGAGGTTTGTAACGGTTCTTCCTCTTTTCTTTAGAAAAGTTTTAAAAATAAATTTAGATTTATTTTAGCATGTTTAAACCGATTTTACAGCGACTTTAAAGTTCGTTTAAAGTTTTGTTTGAGTTATCGTAACGGTATTTTAATGTTAATTAATATACGGCGTAAGGTCCAATTGATGCGCTTCCGCTGCGTGGGGACTTTTATTCCCTTCAAACGGTATCAGAGCCATCGCTGTCCCTATTAATTAATTTTAAAAAGTTGCGATAGGCTCTAATAGGTGGGATTTATGCATAATGTATGTTCGGTTTGCATTGAACTGTTTGGGTTAATTTTATGGCCATAGATTTTATTTTTATGTTATTTTGATCATGTAAGGCCCGGTGTTTCGGGTATATTATGTAAAATCGAGTCCTATGTAAGTCCGGGTCTAGAATAGGTTTTTATGAGATGAAAATCGAAGCAATCGCCGCTGAAATCGAAGCCAAAACCGAAGAAATCGTTGCTGTTTTGCCCAGATTCTGCCTCCAGACGCAACAGCGTCGGGACGCTCCTTCAACAGCGTCTCGACGCTGTCTCGATTACGCAGGCGCCAGATATGGAAAACGCACAGCGTCGGGACACTATCAACACAGCGTCTCGACGCTGTCACGATGGAGGCGCGCATCAGGGTTTCAAAAGGCGCGGTTCAAGGTGTGACCGGTCCGGTTCGGACCGATTCAACTGGGTTGGGACCTATTTGGTCCGGTTCAGCCAATTTTTGGCATGGTTCGTGATTTTGGAGGCCGGTTCGAGGTGATTCGGGGCGATTCGTGCTGTCTAGACCAATTCCGGAGCTGTACATGGATATTTATATGCTTTATGGATGTAATTTAATGCTTTATTTTATCCTAGGGGCCAAAATTAACTGGTTCAATTGCTATTTATATGCTTTATGGATGTCATATAGAATATTTAATCCCACCTTAGGTTATAAACATGCTCATGCATTTTTTATATATTATAAATTGTTATAATGTATGTTTAAATGCATGAATTTGTTTTCATATTTTTTAATATAAGTGTATATTAATTATATGAAAAATTGGAAAGCATGAAGCATGTCATTACTTAAATTAAATATAAATAGTTATGTTTAATGTGATGAATGAAGCATGCTTGATTGATTTTCTTGATTGGCTTATAATTGTTATAATAAAAGAAAATAAAAAATTGCATGAAGCATGAAACATCCATAGTTAATAATATAATTGTTATATTATTCATGCAATTAGTGTGGTTTAATTATTTAATTTGAATGAGATTGTTGAATGAATTAAACCCTGGATTCTTGATTATAGGATTAATCATTAAAATTTGAAATAGTTCTTTTATATTAATGATTAGAAACAGTCAATCTATAATCAAGATTTGCATGCAAACATAAGATCATAGGATGAATTGGATTAATTTTAAATTGTTTAAAATTAATTAGACCTAAATCAGTTTCTAATAGGATTAGAATCTTTTCTTACTTAGTATTTAAAAATAGTTTTAATTGACTAAGTAGGAAAAACATTGCAATGATTATAAGAGAACTCCACCGGTAACGTTCTGTCTAAGGCTGGGGGTATTTAAGTTGACGGTTTACGGAACACCTCCTACCTGGGAACTGACCTGGAATACCGGAGTTGAATTAATCATAGTTAAATGTTAGCATGCAATGTCACTAGGTTTATTAAAAATGTTTAATGCACCTAGATCTTTAGAGTAAAGACCTTACATTACTGAGGTTATAAGGGAACTCTCTCGGTAAAGTTCTGTCTAAGGTTGGGGGATTTAAGTTGACGGTTTACGGAACACCTCCTACCTGGGAACTGACCCGAACATTGAGTTGAATTAACCATAGTAATGTTGACTTGCAATGTTGGGTTTATTAAAGGAAGTTTAATTCACCCAAAAGATTGCAGTTGAATCCTTTCCATAATTGTTATAATAGGATCAAACTTAGATAGATTGACTTAGCCGAATACTATCTAAGTTAAATAACCCTAAATTAACCTTAGGACATTTTCAGTGGGAGGAAAGTTACAAAACGAGATTTAAATCAAGTTTTGCTCCTACGTCCCTATATTCACAACGTGAGATTCATGCTCGGCTTCGAGTCGCCTTAGGAGCGGCCTCCCTTCGGAAAGTGTTTGCATGGATCAATATCAAGATGAATGGGAAAAATGTCTAGAGTAAGTGGGAGCGGGACACAACGTATCCCTCGGTCTCCGCCCATAGTTCACACCATGAGAGTCCTATGATCCGCCTGCAGGTTGTCCTGGCGCAACCTGTTGGGTTTTATGCCCTAAAACTCGTAGATAGTGAATGTAAACAAATTGTATACTTGTTTCAATAAAGTGTAATTGAGTTTCTACAATAAAGTGTTGTTGTTAAATATTGCACAATTTGACCCAAATCCAATAAACTAAGATCCAAGGTTGTTTACATGTGACTTGAACTAGTATGTGGGGACATACGGGGATTGGTGTTCAAGTAACAACCTAAAAGGTCTATAGTACAAGGATAAGGCTGGGTACCTTATCCTGGTAACACTATGTGATACGACCCGCTTTGTATTCGATACAGACGTATTAATCCAAGGCGTCCATGTAGGAGACATGCAAGCGGGGGTATCCTATGCAATGAGTTTGCATAAGACCGGACCACGAAATAGTAAACCACTAGATGTAACACCGTTAACTAGTTAGGTTACTGTTTCAATACGATGACCTAGGTAACTCAGTCTTAATCCTGAGTGTGTCATGAACTCCTTCTCATGAGGGATTGTCCTTTGATTAGCATGGGTGAGAGTGGCCAATACGCCGACTCAATATGCCTTCCTTTTTGGGGACAAGACCGAGTGGGAGGCTGGGGACATGACAACACAAGAAGGAATTCACTCCTTCCCACTTCTAGGAGAAGTAGATGAGTGTTCCCTTAAGAGGTGACTCCGGGACTTGAACAAAGGGATCCCGTCCTCTCACTGGCCCGAGAGGAACTTTCTGTTTAATGGTTGGACCATAAACAGGTTGTTCATTAGAGGAGCGCTGGTACTTAAGGAGACAGATGTAACACAGGGGTAAAACGGTAATTTGACCCAGCCGTGATTACGAACACTCGTGAAGGATTGACTTACCGGTATAGGTCTACATCCATGGACACAAAAATGTTCTACAGTGAGAAGAGTTCAGCTGTGGGTCTTTAGTGGAATGACCCACAGTTAATGAATATTGGTTAACCTGATTAATGAGTTTAATCTATTAACCTCATATCATTGGAGCTTCTGATCTGTAGGTCCATTAGGTCCCTCTGCTAGCTCGTAAAGAGTAATTAGGAACAAATATATCTTGAGAGAATTTGAATAGTTCAAATTCATATTGGGAATTAAGTTAATTGTATGAGATACAAATTAATATAATGTATAATGATGCATTAAAATATAAAGTCTAATTTGAGATTAAACTTTATTAAATTGAGAGATTGATATATTTGAAAGAGTTCAAATATATGTCTAATTAAATATAGGATATTTAATTAGAAGATGAATTAATTAATTATGAATTAATTAATTATTCAATTTAGTTTAAATTAAATGAGATTTAATTAAACTATAGTCTATGAGAGAAATAAATATTTGAAGAAGTTCAAATATTAATATGAATTTGATTCATATTAAATTTATAGGATATAAGAGAATTTGAAGGAGTTCAAATTTTAATATGAATTTGATTCATATTATAGAATTAATTAATTGAAGGCCTGAAATTAAATATATGATATTTAATTGGATAATTACTTAATTAACTAATAGAAGGTCTGAAATTAAATATATGATATTTAATTGGTGATTAATTAATTAAAGAATTAATTAATTGGAAATTAATCAATTATGGAAATGATTAATCACTTATGGAAGTGATCAATCATTTATGGAAAAGATTAATCAATTATGGAATTGATTGGTCATGGAATTGATTAATGGAAAAGATTAAATCAGTTATGGAAATAATTGATTTTAAATGAATATTTTATTCATGGTCTTTCTCCTATAAATAGAACACTAACCCTAGGGTTTAGGTACAACAACATATAGCCACCATAAGGCCTTCTCATATTCTCTCGAATTTTCTCTCTAGAGTTTTTTCCCATTCAAGATTAGGTAGTCCCACAACTACGTTCCTAATCTCAGAGTTATAGCGGGAAGATCAAATGGTGGTGTTATTCGTTGTTGCAGAGCAATCAAGAAAGGCGTTCTTGAAGAATTCAGAGTTGTCAACGAAGGTATGTTTCTCAACGCTTAACCTTTTGCCAATATATTGGTATTTTGTAAAACAAAATTAATTTACGAACGGTCCAATTGCTTCCGCTGTAACGGAATTGGGAATTCCAATCCTTCAATTGGTATCAGAGTCGTCGTAGATCTAATTTTGATTCTCTAAAATTTACATTGGTTATTGGTGGGCTTAATTTATGCATTTGATGTATGAAATTTTGCTAGTAGATGGTTAGGGTTTTTGGCATTAGAATTTGCAATTTTTCATTGATTTGATCATGTAAGGGCCCGTTGTCTTGGGCGATTTGTTGTAAATTTGAGTCTGTAAGTCCGTGTCTTTGATATTGTATCAATTGGAGAAAAATTTCGGAGCAAATTTGCTGAAATTTGAGGCAAAAACGAAGAAGATAGCTGCTGGAAATCGAGTTTTCTGGGTACACAGAGGGCTGCTACCGCGAAAGTATTAAAAAAAACAAAAACAAAAAAGATAAATTCACAAGCAACAGCCGCTGGATCAGTTGGTGTGAGTTCTTGTCTACCATGTGTGAGGGCAGTGGTTCGAGGCTGTACGTGGGTATTTTGAGTGAAAATTTTTTCCTTTTCTGCGTGGAGCTTGAATTGGCAGTTCCTGGGCCAAAACTTCATGGGCCGTGTGCGTGAAGGAGCGGGCCTCAGACAAAAGAAACTTATTAGTGGTTTCGGTTCGGTCCGGTTTGAGCAACTGGCGTGCGGTTCAGACTGGTTCAAGGTATGTTGACCGGTTCTCGTTGGTTCAGACTGGTTCAGGCGATAGTTGACCATGGTGCGCGGTTCTTGCGGCTGTTGACTTGGTTCAGCTGGTTTTTGACTGGTTCAGCTGGGTCTGGGCGGTTTTGGACATGATTTAGCTCGGTTCAAGCTGGTTCAAGGGGTTTTTGAGCTGGTTTAGCCAATTTTCAGTCCGGTTCAACATTTTTGAAGCTTGTTCAATACGGTTCAACCCATTTTCTTGCCGGTTCGAAGAGTTTGGACGCGGTTCGAGGCTAATTTACGGCAGAATAAGACTTTTATAGATAAATTTATGTAATTTTTCTATTGTTTTGAGTCCTAGGATGCCAAAACATATCTACTTAGCTATTTAAATTGCTTTATGAATGTCATATAGTTTATAATCCCACCATAGGTTAAGCATATTCATGCATTTTTAATTATAATTGTTATAATATAAGTATTATGCATGAATTTAATTTTCATGGGTATTTAATATAAGTTGTTATGATTAAATGGATGAAAATTGAGAAGCATTGAGCATGAAATTACTTTAGTAAAAAATATAAAAGGGTTATATTTATGAAAGTAATTTATATGCTTATTTATTTTCATGAGCTATTAATATAAAGTGTTATGTTAATGTATGAAAATGTGAATGCTTATTTTAATTTTCTTGGGTCATTAATTTAAGAGTTAGATTAATTGAAGAAAATTAATTTGAATTGAGCATGAAATTACTTTAGTTTAATAATATATATGAGTTATATTTATATAAGTAATTAACATGCTTAATTAGTTTTCATGAGCTATTAATATAAAATGTTATGTTAATGTATGAAAATGATAATGCTTAATTTTAATTTTCTTGCATAATTAACTTAAGAGTTAGGTTAATTAAAAGGAAATTAAATTGCATTGAGCATGACATTACCTTAGATTAATATAATGGTTATATTTGGTATGTCATGCATGCTAGTATATGGTTTATATATTAATTAGAATTTGATTGTTAATTTATTCACCATAGTAGCATGTTATAGAGTTAATTCATTAAAATTTATAATAGTTATAATATTAATGAATAGAAACTGTTAACCTATAACAAAGAATTGCAAGCAAACATAGGATCTTAGGATAAATGAATTAATTTTAAAATGTTTAAAATTAATTAGATCTAAGATCACATTTCTAATAGGATTAGAATTATTCTTACTTAGAATTAAAATTTGTTTTAATTGACTAAGTAGGAAAAACATTACTATGATTATAAGGGAACTCCACCGGTTAAGTTCTGTCTAAGGCTGAGGGTATTTAAGCTGACGGTTTACGGAACACCTCCTACCTGGGAACTGACCCGGAATACCGGAGTTGAATTAATCATAGTTAAATGTTAGCATGCAATGTCACTAGGTTTGTTAAAAGTGTTTAATACACCTAGATCTTTAGAGTAAAGACATTACATTACTGTGGTTATAAGGGAACTCTCTCGGTAAAGTTCTGTCTAAGGTTGGGGGTATTTAAGTTGACGGTTTACGGAACACCTCCTACCTGGGAACTGACCCAAACCTTGAGTTGAATTAACCATAGTAATGTTGACTTGCAATGTTGGGTTTATTAAAAGAAGTTTAATTCACCTAAAACATTGCGGTTGAATCCTTTCCATAATTGTTATAATAGGATCAGACTTAGATAGATTGACTTAGCCGAATTTTATCTAAGTTAAACAACCCTAAATTAACCTTAGGACATTTTCAGTGGGAGGAAAATTACAAAACGAGATTTAAATCAAGTTTTGCTCCTACGTCCCTATATTCACAACGTGAGGTTCATGCTCGGCTTCGAGTGGCCCTAGGAGCGGCCTCCCTTCGGAAAGTGTTTGCATTAATCAATAACAAGGTGAATGGGAAAAATGTCTAGAGTGAGTGGGAGAAGGACACGTGTCAACGTATCCCTCGGTCTTCGCCCCTAGTTCACACCATGAGAGTCCTATGATCCGCCTGCAGGTTGTCCTGGCGCAACCATCCCTTCGGAGGGCCTGATCATAGGATTCGGAACATCGTGAACTCCTGATTAGGATAGGAACTCTTATGCTAATTACCAACAGTTGTCTTTCCCTTCGGTAGCCTGTTGGTGCGTGCCTCTGAGATCTGAAAGTGGGAGGGTTACACTTACGGGGATGAGTTAAATGTGTTAACTAATCCTTGACCGAACAACGGTAACTAAACGCTAACGGAATATGAGTTATTCTGGTGTTAGAGTTTGGTTGAGATTGTCTCAATTCAGAGGAGGAATAGCTGACCACCCTTCGGTGGTTGTTGTTCTAAACCTTTGAAGTATCGTTGCA